>JAZKJV010001067.1:0-600000 GCA_037367405.1 Ottelia alismoides | reverse complement strand
GGAGAGCAGGAATCCCGTTTGATGGGGGTTCTTGAAAAGAATCGTAAGGTGATAGGATAGAGCGTAGCCGATCTCCAGGAGATAAGTCCAGCCCTGTGCTCCCACCATATCTATCTCGAGGATGAGGCAAAGCCGTCGCGTGAGTTCCAGCAGTGGCTGAACCCGAATCTGAGAGAGGTTGTCATGAAGGAGATTTTGAAATGGTGGAGCGCCGGTTTTATCTACCCCATCTCCGACTCCAAGTAGGTCAATCCATTGTATGTGGTGCCCAAGAAGACAGGCATCACTACAGTAGTCAGCGAGTCTGGAGAGGAGATTGCTACCTGGGTACCCACTTCTTGGCGGATCTACGTGGATTACAGACGACTCAACCAAGCCACCAAGAAGGATCATTTGCCCCTGCCCTTTATAGATCAGATCATTGAGAGACTGGTAGGGAAGAGCCATTACTGTTTTCTGGATGGGTACTCCATCTACAACCAGGTGGCCATCGCTCCCGAGGACCAGGACAAGACTACCTTTACCTGTCCCTTCGGCACATACGCCTTCAGACGCATGCCATTTGGGCCAAGAAACGCCCCTGTGACTTTTCAGAGATGCATGCTGTCTATTTTTCGGACATGGTGGGGGAGTGCTTGGAGGTCTTCATGGATGATTTCTCGGTCTACAGCGACGAATTTGACTCCTGTCTTGACTGTCTAGACCGAGTCCTTCAGCGATGCATTAAGGTTCACCTTGTGCTATATTGGGAGAAGAGTCACTTCATGGTGACTCAAGGGACTGTGCTTGGCCATATCATCTCTAACAGGGGCATGGAGGTTGATCCGGCCAAGGTAGATGTCATTAGAAAACTCGCACCGCCGTCCAACTTGCGGCAGTTACGGTCTTTTCTGGGGCACGTCGGTTTCTACCGACACTTCATTCAGGATTTCAGTAGGATTGCCCGACCATTGACTGATCTGCTGACGAAAGACACTGAGTTCCTTGTCGGTGACAAGTGTCTTTCATCGTTTGAGACTCTCAAGCAATGTGTTGTTGAGGCTCTTGTTCTCCAGCCGCCTGATTGGTCTCTCCCATTCGAGATCATGACGGATGCCTCCGATTTTGCCGTAGGGGCCATGCTGGGACAAAGGAGGGATGGAGTCCCATTCGCCATTCACTACGCTAGCCGTACATTGGATGCCGCACAGCGAAACTACACAGTCACTGAGAAGGAGATGCTAGCTGTAGTCTTTGCCCTAGATAAGTTCATATCGTACATTATTGGATCTAGTGTGACCTTGTACACTGATCATACCGCCATCAGGTACCTCATGGCAAAGAAGGATGCCAAAGCCTGATTGACCAGATGGATCCTTCTACTCCAGGAGTTCGACATAGAGATTAAGGATAAGCCTGGAGTCAAGAATGTGGTGGCGGATCATCTCTCCCGATTAGAGCATCTTGAGGACTCTGAGCAGACTGAGCCTATATGTGAGACCTTCCCAGATTAGGTGATCCTTGCTATCGCCTCTCTCTCGTGGTATGTCGATATTGTGAACTTTCTTGTTGCTAAGAAAGTTCCACAAGATTGGCCCAGGCAGAGGCTTGAGACCTTCCTCGCGAAGGCCAAGTCCTACCACTGGGAGGATCCCATCCTTTACCATGAAGGAGGAGGTAGCGTCTGGCGAAAGTGCATTCCTCAGGAGGAGCACCATAGCATCCTCACTTACTGCCACAAGCTTGAGGTAGGAGGACATCACTCTGGGAGGAGAACGACACAGAAAGTGCTCCAATCCGGCCTATGGTGGCCTACCCTCTTCAAGGACTCTGATGAGTTCGTGAAGAGGTGTACTGACTGTCAGAGGATGGGCACTTGTGGACAGCGTGATATGATGCCGATGCAGCCCATTCACTTCTATGAGGTTTTTGACGCATGAGGCATCGATTTCATGGGTCCATTCCCTAAGAGTCAGGGATTCGAGTACATTCTGTTGGTCGTTGATTATGTGAGTCGTTGGGTTGAGGCCATCCCCGCCCGATCAGCAGATGCTAGGACCGTTTGCAGATTTTTGAGGAAGCATATCATTTCACGGTTCGGGGTACCTCGAGTGTTGATATCTGACGGGGGGTCTCATTTCATCAACGACCGGGTGAAGGCCCTTGCTAGCGAGTTCGGCATAGACCATCAAGTTGCCACTCCATACCACCCTCAGACGAATGGTCTAGCCGAAGTGTCGAATAGGGAGATCAAGACTATATTGCATAAAGTCGTCCGCCTTGACCGAAAGGATTGGTCACAGCTTTTGGACTCGGTCTTATGGGCATATAGGACGTCTTTCAAGACACCTTTGGGCACATCTCCCTTTCACCTCGTTTAATGCAAGCCGTGCCATTTACCTATTGAGTTGAGACATAGGTCACTTTGGACTGTCACAGATATACTTTTGGATCCAGATAGTGTAGGAGACGAGAGGAGGGCAAAGTTAGCAGCCTTGGAGGAGCTTCGTGATACCGCCTTCTCAAACAGCCTACAATACAAGGAGAGAGTCAAGGAGTGACATGATTCTCATATCAGCCACAGGCATTTTGAGCCTGGACAGAGAGTATGGCTATTTGATGCTAGGCTTCGTCTATTTCCAAGGAAGCTACAGAGCAAATGGAAGGGACCGTATCTAGTGAGAAAGGTACACGACAATGGGAGTATTGACATATCTGAGTTGTCTTCTAAGAGTACCTTTTGAGTGAATGGCCAGCGGCTCAAGCCATTTCTAGATCATGAGTCGCGGGTCGTTGATGTTGCCCCTATTCACTTTGCATGAGATGTGGTCTCTTGACTCACATCTATTACATCTCACGCCTGATTATCACTATTCTCCTGACTTGTATAGATCCAGTTGTCCATATCGTTACATTCTTTAGTCCCACATCCCTTTCTTCATCTTTTGATTATGCTATACATAGGGTGTACTTTACCCTAAGTATAGGGGGGATGTAGGACTCTCGGGTATTTCTTTTGATTCATTTTTACACCTGTTTTGCTGCCTATACTTAGGGATATTTTACCATAAGTATGGGGGGGGGGGGGTAGACCCTGTACATTCTTCACTCGGGTTTCCCTTCATGTACAACCTGCTATACTTAGGATTCTTTGATCTTAAGTATAGGGGGAAAAGCTGAGATCCTCTTGATTTTATATTCATTCATTCGTCTTTGTATATAGCCTTCCTTTTCACTTCCCTATACTAAGCACGAGTTATGTCTTCTTCATCGCTCTTGACTCTGAGGACATCGTTCGAGCTAAGTATAGGGGGTGTGTATATATTTCATATATACTTTAGCCATAACTCGTACTATGTGTGAGTGTGTAAATAAATAAAAATGGTTGAAATCTCAAAATCCATAAAAATTAAAAAAAATAATTAAAAAGATTTTTCCCTGTAAATAAACATTCTTTTATTTGCACATACAAAGCTATTGTACAAATTATTTTTGTAAAAATGTTTTCAAAAACTTTTTGTGTAAAGAGTATGTAAATATTTTCATATCAAAATTATGTATATAGTACAAAATTTTTCCAAAATGTTTTGAAAATCAAAAGTTTGCAAAAACCTTGTGTAAATTTGTGTAAATATTTTGCAAAACTTGCATTCATGCATACATCCAAGATTTCAAAACATTTTTCAAAAATTTTTGCATTTTTGTAAATATTGTGTAAATAGCATCCTTGTGTATACTTGTATAGTTTTTCCTGGATTTCAGTTGACATTTAAACTAGCCTGGAATTAAATTGGAAAATGGAGCTTGATTAAGATCTTAATCCACCTAATTCTAAGAGGAACCTTATAGGGCTTAGGGTTAAGGCTTTTCAGGTCCATGGTGACTTCATTCTTTGAGTCCACTAGGCTATGATCACATGTCTTCTCAATGAACCTAAGTAGAGCACTTAACAACACACACATGACTCATATAGACAATGGCTTGACTTGGACCCGAACTTTACACCGAGCTCTCTACGGATGAGGTGGTGAGGAGGCAGTCTTCCTTGACTTGGGATAGCATATGAGGGTAGTACTTCTAGGCGGAGCCTCTCTTCTTCTTTTAGTGAAGGAAGTGCGTCTCAACCTGGTCTGGTTGTCATGAGGTCTAACGACAGGAGTTGTGGGTTGCAATAATGCTTCAAAAGAGGGATAGTCTACTGGCTCAAGAGGAAAAACTCCTTATGTATATATGTTGCACATTGTATATGTTGTACAGATGCACTTGAAAAAAATGCAAAAAGAAAATAACTCCAAAAAAGTGGTGGGTCTGATAGAAAATGATAATCCCACCGGAGTATGCATATAGTGCAAATAAGCAAAGCTTGAGATTCATGTCCCACCTTATGTAGCTTGCAGCAGGGAGACTTAGCTACACTGGTTGAGCTCCCAAGGATACATGGCTACACTGGCCATGGTCCATTCTCTTCTTCCCCCTCTTCTTGGGCCGGTTGAACTTGAACTTAGAAGGGAATACCCCGCTCCTCGAGGAAAGAGTGGCCAGACTAGGGTCATAGAGTTACCTTGTTGGGGAGGGCTGTCAAGTTGCTACTTCTGAGGTGGAGGGCTATACCTCACATACACCGTACAAGGAAAGATTCATAGTCTTCAGGGTTTGTATATGTAGACTTGTTCTGATCTGGATTGTTGAGGAGTCCTGATTATAGATTGGTGGATCTTAGAGGCTGTTGAGTTTTAAACCTAAGTCTAAATAAGATTCCGACACATTAATAATCCAAAGATCTGATCGAGCTTCATATTTCAATTTAATGAAGGCAAGTTTTATATTCATCATTAATCCATGCATTTTCTCCTCTTTTTCTTTTTCTTTTTTCTTTTTCACTTGTTTTTCAAATAAGTGTTTGCTAAGGGACTAGCAAAGTTAAGTATAGGGGGGTGATGAATACCCATTCATCACTCTTTATTCTTTTATTTTAGCTACAAAACCTATGCAAAACACATTTAGATAGGTGTAAATAGCAATAATTGTCATTCAGCATGCATTGTGTAATTATGAATAATTAGCATGTTTTTGTGCATAAATAAAAGAATAAAGAAATAAAAGAAAAAGAGGGAGATATTTAAAAAAAATATTGAGCGGCCTAATCCCAAGGGAGGGCTCAGCATGGGCCTGACCGTATAAAAACCAAAGTAGAGAGAGATAAGGAAGCTCATGTGTGTACATATATACCTGTACATAAATAAAAATATTTTCCTCTAAATAAAAATAAAAATGGTTTTGTGCTTATTTATATATATTTGTAAATATAAAATTAAAATTAAAATGAGAAAAATAAAAAGAAATAAAATTCATCCCTCATTGTCTATATTCACCATGTACATAGAATCACTTATATATTTATTTCTCCCTATAAATAAATAAAAATCCCATAAAATTGTACGTACACTATATTTCATAGTGTAAATAAATAAAATAAAAAACATAAAAATAAAAATAATATAAAAAGAAATAAAAATAAAAATCAAAGCCTTCATTGTACATATACCATATATGTATATAAATAAAAGTATTTATTTACCCTATAAATGTTTAATAAAAATAAAAAAAATATACTTTATTCCAAATTTTATGATATAAATAAAAAAAAATAAAATTGCAATAAAATGTACAAAAATAAATAATTAAAAATCAAAAATAAAAAATGTATATTGTATATATCTATATATAATAATACTATATTGTAAATACTTATTTTTTATTTCAAAAAAATAAATAAAAATGACAAAAAAATAATTAAAAAATAAAGAAACATTTTTTATGTTTTAACTTTTTCCCAATTCAGCCATTTACTATTTTTTATTTAATTTACAAATATTTATGACGTGGCTGCATCTGATTGGTCCACGGGGGATGTTGACCCCCGGTCAACTCACCCCTTGGACAACCAGCCCGTGGATCCTGCACTCAGACCCGATTTCTCCACATTTTCCTTGCTTGATCCGATCTTCAAACCCTTAAACCCCGGGTCCTAATCCTTCCTTGCTGATCCAAGATCCACGCCCGGGGTGGGTTTTAGGGGTCCATGCATCGACGTGTGTGTCCGACTCCCATCTAGCCGGACCCCTAGCCATATAAAGCTCCAGCTCTGCCGCATGATTCTCTCCATCTTTGGTGTCGCCCCTTCCACCCAGGACCTCCACCCGACTCCTCTGAGTGACAGCCTTGGACTGGAGTGTTGCAGAGAGGCGGAGGAGCACCACGTCACTGATCCGGCAGCTTTTTGTCGTCGTGCGCCGCCCAGGAGCAGCGCTCGAGCCTCGGGCCTCGACGACCCTCGAGGCGAAGACCCAGAGCTCCAGGAGCTCATTCCCAGTCAAACTCACGCATTAGGTAAGCTTGCTTCTTTCCATATTTCTTGAATTTCCAATTACGCCTAAATCCATCGTTCGTCGTCGCTCGTCGATTCTGACCATCTCAGTCACCCTCTCGATCATCGGACTCAACCTTCATCATTACGAGACCTCTACGCACCTTCTGCACCCACTCACACCCCATGTCTCGCCCCGGAGAAGGGACTCTGACCTCCCTCGCCGTCGCTTCGCCGGAGGTCATCCGCCCTGACGCACCAGCCACCTATTTCACCCCTCACAGGGTCGAGGCAGTTTGCCCTCGACCCGGGAGTCTTCCTGTGGTGTTTTCCAGGTCCAAAGAGGCCCATCTGAGGGTCGAAGCATTCAAGCACAGGAGTTCCAGGCCACCACCATCGCCAGGCCACTCCGGTGGTCGTCGGCCTCATCGGAGAGGCGCATCAGCTGCGGGACGTCAAGGCGGACCCATTCCGCACCTTAGCAACAACGGAGGAGGCATCCAGCGCGAGTTCTGGGCTGGCGAAGTTCGCCAGCCACCTATTCTTGGAGGACCTTCCTCAGCCGTCCATCGAGCCCCCTCGCCCAGTTTTGATCATGACCGTCCATTGGTGAGGGGACATCAGCCGTCAGATCAGAGATCGGACCTCATCTGGAGCGTCCGTCGCAGAGGATAGGTGCCCTTGATTCCAGAGCGTCCGATCAGCTACGTGGCACCACCTTCGCCGTCAGATCAGAGCCGAGGTCCTTTGTTGAGGAGCAGCGCCCTGCAGTCATTGGATACACCACGTGGCACGCCGCCAGCCCTTGGATAATAAGGGGTAAATATCACTTAGGCCCCATTCTGTTTTGTCTTTATTGTTTAGTCCTGTAAATATCGAATATAGTTCTTTTATTTTTGTAAAAATTGCACTGAAGACCTGGTTGTTTATTTTATTTGCAATTTAGTCCCTGTGAATGGCAGACACGTGATTTCTGTGAAAATTGCACGATATGGGCTTGTAGATTCTGCTTGTTACTGAATGCGATATATTTCTTGATAATTGCACTTATTCCCCTGTGAATAATGTTATTCGATATGTGTTGAATTTGTTGGGCATTTTACAACTTAGCCCCTGGACTTTTAGTACATGTTTCTAATAAGTCCGAGGAAATAAGTTATTTACATTTGGGTCCTTCTGTGCCCAGCCCACGTGCCACGCGCATGGGAACTTGGAGATTTTGCACGAGGACCCCCTGAGCTTCTGATTTTGTTACTTTTTGGCCCTTGGATTATACTTTCATTACAACTAGGTCCATATGCACTATTTGTTTGTTTTTGATTGTAATAAAATATCAAAATTAATCCAAATTGAGTAAAAATTAGACACATGGCTCCTGCCACTATGTAAAATTTTCACCAATTTTTGAGTACATTTCTGAGCATTTTTAGTATTTTTAAAAATTCAAAAACCCTTATTTTTCTGCCTGTTCAGATTAAAAATTACTAAAAAATATTAAAACCTTTTTAAAAATTACAAAAAATTAGGTTTTGTGTGTTTTTGTGTATTTGGTTTTCGAGCCATTTTTGGTTATTTTTAGATTTATAAAAACCATAAAAATTGAAAAAGTCTTAAAAAACCATAAAAATTCTAAAAAATCATAGAAAATCCAAAAATTAATAAACTCACTTTCTAATTTTTCCTTTTTATTTCTACTTTACATGAAAAATACCTCCAGGTTATTTTAAGACCACTTTATATTTTAATTTGATCCTCCAAGCCTGATTGGACAGTTTTCCCTGATTTTTGCTTTCTTTTATTTTTAGAAAATTCTACAAAAATCATAAAATTATCAAAAATTCGCCAAAAATAGTAAAAAATCCATAAAACTTAAAAATATTTTTGTTAGAATTTTTGGAGCTTTTTAGAGTAGTTAAATAAATTGTTGTTTGTGCTCGTTTTAGCCTTTTTATTACTTTCCTTCATATTTAAAAATCCAAAAAATATAAAAATATTAAAAACCCACCAAAAATATTTGTTTTTATTTTCTTTATTTTTAGACTACATCGTAGGCCGCAAGGCCAACTCGTGCTCCTTGAGACCGACCCTAGGAGCTATACCAGGTTAATCATATAGCGAGACCGATATTTTTGTTTTTATTGGTTTTTATCTCTGATTGGTGGTCTGATTATTTTTCTTAATTGAGCTCTGAGTCTTGAGTGACTGAGGTCACAACGACCTTAGTGAGATACTTTACCTTAGTCTATCGGGTGGCTCATCATTCACCATGTTGGCATACCACGAGAGTGAGTCAATAACATAAATTGACTCGTCTGGAAAGGTCTTGAAGGATATGGTGAGATCCTTAAGAGCATCACAGAAGTGTGAGGATTACATCGTATGCGATCGGAAGAGACTAGTCGCCCTAGTAGCTCACGGCAGCGGAATTTTAAAAAAAATCATGCAATGAAACCACATGATCCAAGAACACTTCTCGGATCATTTTATCTAAACCACAAACAATTATTAGGGTTACCTTTTGAAGCGTGGTTGCGATTGAGTCTCTAAATGAAGAGACCTCCTACTTCAAGTCCGATCTGACGGAGGAGATGCTTGCGAGCGTGTTGATGAAACACGTGCTCCTCGCAATCCATGTTGATGATCCAAGCGGTGAATCTCCTGATCTTGTCTCACGAGATTTGACGTCTTCTTCACGAGCGAGGATCACCAAAGGAGACAGAGATCCACGAGCAAACAATCCGGCAACATGATGACAACGCTGCGGCCATGGAGACTCTCTCTAGGGCATCCATGGTGGACGACCATATGAGAGAGAGAGAGAGGGCGTGTGGAGAATGAGAGAGAGAGAGCCTTATGTTCTCATTGTGTCAAGAAGAGCAAAGGGGTACCTCTCCTTTTATAATATTTTGGGATCCATGGATCTCAATCCATGGACAACACAAATCCAATGGCTCTCATCGATTTGTGTTTCTTTTCATGGCTAAGTTTTTGTTGGAAAAAATCGACAGTAATTAATTTAATTTAGATTAAATATATATTGATAAATCAACATAATATAATCCTCAAATTAAATCAACTAATCTTAGAGATAATGGAAAGGAGAATCTCTCCTTCCATATACAAGGGGTGGACAACCTCCCTTTCCTTGTAGGATATGGTGGCAAGTCCCTTCTCCTGTGAGGAAAGGGATATTCCAATGCAATCTCCAAGATTGCATGATTCCATATATCTCCAATATTTACAACAACAATTGTTGTAAATTATTCTACAAAATTAATTCATAATTATTTTATGAATATTGCAATCTTGCCATTGGAAAAATGTGAATCATATTCACTGCCCAAAATAAAATGTAAATTACATTTTCGATTAATTGTCCAATGTGAATACAATTCACATCAACATTTAATTCAAAAATGTATGTTACAGATAGCTCTCTCTTATATATTATAAATCACATTTATAATATATGTGATTAATATGGATATTGCTATCCACATTATTCAATATCCATGATAATTAAATCACATTTAATAATCTTGTATCTATATTCTCATGTGCCCAAATAATGTGAACCACATTCACATTATTTACATCTTTGATAACTAAATTCCATTTAATTATCTAAGATAACACTCTTTATAATATGAATTAAATCCATATTTTTCATGATAACTAAATTACATTTAATTATCCAAGATAACTCTTCTTATAATATGAATCAAATTCATGTTATTTATGATAATTAAATCACATTAATTATCCATTTTCTCAATGCTCGGATACATATATCAACAATGAAATTATCTTGAACTCTTTCAAGGATAATGTGCTTTCTCCGCGGATACTTGGAGATAAGGACATGGCGATTGTATTGTTCCATATATAGTGACTTGGATATTGAGATCACATCTCAAATCCATATCATACGTACCTCTCATAGATGCTTGATTAAATCAAGACCGCAAATCTAATCCTCTCATTGCATCTGAATCACATTTAGATCAATGTCCAACATTTGGACCAAGATCATATTGCTTCTCTATTGAGAGGAGTCACTAAAATCCAGACTTGTTTCATCACTCCCTAGGAATGGAAGCGTCATGGTTATACAATCGTTTATGATCACATCACTCTCAGGTATTCCTAATACATGTACATCCTGTATACTGGACGAATTGGATTAAACCCGAAGTATAAGATCAATTTTGCACTGTCTACTTCAAGGATTTATCATTAAGTTTCTCATTTGACTATTGGAAGTTGGTATCGATCATATACTTTCCAAAAGCATGTATCATACCCAGGTGTTGAACATATACTTTCCAAAAGTATATATCAAACTTACAAATGCAGTCAAGCTTCCAAAGCGAGACAATCGTGCACGGAATTTAATTCTTTCCAATATCTCATGAGTGAGCTCATGTCTTCTGATCCAAGAAATGAACATGTATGATCCCTTTGAGAGATCGTATTACTCATATGCCCTTGCATGCACACCAGCGTGTCGGTGTATAGACCTTTATTAGGTCATCAATCTACTGGTTTGCCAATTGTACATACTCAGACATATAGTAACACATATGTCTCCGGTCAGAGGATGCGTCCCTATATCGTGATGGTATACGACACAGGACTTTGTTTATCTTGACATCATTAAGTCAACTCTTTTTGACCTAACTTATTTAACACCTCCGAATCTCAATTCCTATGTAGAAGACATGCATCAAGAGGTCGGTTAGATATCAACTTTTAGAAAAAGGATTGCCATCTCCTTCTCGAGCTGGAGATCATCTCTTAATAATCACTTGATGATGCTCGATGAGTCCTCAATCTAACTCTTTAGATATTCATCCAAGCACCAACCTCTATGATTCAATTATTGAATCAACAGTTGTATGATCATTAAGATGTCCATGGTAAAATACATAACACTAATTGTACTAACGAACCTATTATGAAAATTAGTTATTCTTCATTTCAGATCAGGGAATGATATTTTCAATAACATTTATTTCATAATTGCTTGTCGTGGGCTCGCATGTCCAACAATCTCCCACTAGCCCAAAGAGCCATTAATGGGCTAATCTTTAAACCCACACTCATGTGAATATCATAGGCTATTTAGAAAAATAACTAGGTAAGCTGGCCAGTCACTCTGTTCCCGAGAGACTATGCCAAGTTCTTTTACAGCACTTGCATATCTCTTAGTAACAATGCCTGCATCCAATGCGAATGTTGCATTTTATGCAATCAATACTCATTCTTGAAGCAGTTATAGTGTCCTTGACACTACAGCTCAATTATTATTATAACAAGTACTTCCATTATCCTTATCAAAATACCCTTATTCCTGGATATCTCTATCTCCTAAGGTATCCACAGTCAAGACCTTTTAGATCTCCATCTCTAAAGTCTTAATTTCCTGAAGATAAGACTTAGTGATCTCTAAAGTCTTGTCCTCTTTGAAGATATTGTTATTACTGCAACTAAGTGTTCTATCTCCATAGTAGGCTTAGCAATAGTTTACTACTCCAACTGCATGGCAGACATCTGGCCTTTATACACATCTAGCATACACTCGGCTTCTTGTAACTTATGCACAAGGGCAAGCAGTTTTAGCATTCACATCCTCAACTCTTTGAGGTACTATCCCTTTAGATAGGTCAGTACCATATCGTAAGGACAAGAAGCCTTTCTTGGAATTTTCCAAGAATGGAATATGTCCAAGGTGTACCGCTTAATGTGACGGTTCCAATGCCCTTTTTTCTTTGCTTCTGAACAACTTCAGAACTAAGATCTAAGAGATATCCTTGAGATCATATCTCAAGGTATGGAATAGTCAGTCTATAAAACCCTTATTACTATCATTATATCATTCTAAATGATTATGATATCATCTGCATTTAACATGATGAACACAATGGCACTCTCACTAAGCTTTACATGGTTCATCAAGATTCTATCTGAAATCATAACATTTATAATTCCATCAAATATTATATTCCAACTACAAGAAGCTTATTTGAGTCCATAGATGGAGTTCTTCAGCTTGCACACCTTGCTTTCCTCAACCATGAATCCCTGGAGCTACTTCATATGAATATCCTCGGAGTGGTATTCATAGAGGAATGCAATATTGACTTCCATCTTGAAGATGTCAAAATCAAGTTGTGTAGCTATAGTTAGCTATGTTCTGATGGGTTTAAGCATAGCTACTGGAGAGCAAGCCTCATCACAAGCGATGTCTTCTCTTCAGTGTGTAGCTCATGGCTACGAGCCGTGCTTTGAAGGTACCTTCTCATCAGGTTCCCTCTTTCTCTTGAAGATCCATTTACACCTAACAGGTTTTACCCTTATAGCTGGATCCTCAAAGGGTCCATATACAACACTTGTATATGAAGTCTACTACAGACTTTATTGCTAACATCCATCTTTCCATGATATGATCTTTAGAAGCTTCATCATATGAAGTAAGATCATTGTCAGACTTAACTGACACATGGAATCCATTCTCCAACTAATTTGAAGAGGTATTAGTGTTTCATCTTTTATTGTCCTTTTAGTTTCCAATTTTAGGAGCCGCATTATCTTCTCAAGACTAAATGAGTTCCTTTACTTCATTTTCATCTTGATTCTCAAGAGTCTCATCATCTAAGAATCACATTCTCAGATATGAAATCTTTTAAGAATCTCAAGGTCATAAAGTAGGTATCCAATACCATCCTTTATTTTCCTAATGAAGTAGCACTCTCTAGTGCTAGATTCCAGCTTATATGCATGGAACCTTATTAAGGATATATATTATAGTCTCTACTATGTATATTTCTTGGAAACTAAGAGGTAATTATGCTAAGATTCATCATTGATCAAATCATGTCACACATGATAAAAAATTGTAACTCCCTACAACTCTATTGAGTTTAGGTACATTAGGAGGATTAAGATAGGAATGATATCCATATCTCCATAAGGCATTCCCTGAATTCATTTAATAGGTACACGCTATCTAGGTTAGATTAAATTCATTTCATCTTCCTTCAAACTTTGGTTCAAAACCAAAATTGTGAAATCTTTGAACATTTCAAAGCTTTCTAAGGTGAAGGAAAGAAATCTCATATCAAAAATAATCATCAATGGATATCACATATCCATAATGTTTATTATGATATAGATGATCCAAATACATCAATATGTATGAGATCTTGAATACCTCAACATCTTACATTATTCCCAGAGAAGGGTGCTTTGGACATTTTCTACTTTGAATACAATGTTCATAAGTATCTAAGATATGAAATTTCAGATAATCTAAAGTTCCATCTCATACTAGTCCATTGATCTCATCAATAGACAAATATCCAAAGCTTGATGCTAGATCATTGTCAAATGATCTTCATTCTCCTATTGATCTTTTAAGGCTTAATTTCAGTATTAGAAATGTTAATGAACCATTCATTAATTTTCTAATTTAGTAGAGCCCACTAGACTTTAGATTACTATATGAAATATATCCCTTATAACTCTTTATGATAGGTCTATTAAAGAATTCATGTTTATTTCCAACATTTAGAAATAAACAATGAGTGTATTCTAATATCTAGGTCATAGAGACATTCTCTAAGACTAAGGGCTCTCCCACTGAAAATAACAAGCCCATCTATCCAATAGAGATTATTGCAACAATTGCATTAATATCCATGAGGATGACTATTAAATCTTAAAATCAAATTTCATAGTCTTCTAATACATATGCAACCAATTGCAAGTGTTATTAGAATAATAAGATACAATTATTAGACTTTGATCTTATCAAATAAGAAAGTCAATTTCAATGATTATACGCAGATGTAGATTATTCCGATGCACCATCTGGACCCTTCTCTACGGATCCTAGACAGACAAGATAGTCACACTATCAGTACATCGGCTTATTATAGTATTGGCATTCATCCAACTATTTAGATGTCATATGGAAGTCACAGAAGTACAGTCAACTCTTTTGACTTTCCTTCTTACTTGGGTCCAACCCATGCTTCCACTACGCTTCCTTTATCTATAAACAACCATTGCTTAAGACGAAGTATCTCTTATGCTAAATTCAAAAGATTTCAATATAAGAGCATTTCAACATTTATACATGCTTCATTCAATTCATACAATATGAATATTCTGAAGCTTCATGAATGACAAGAGTATAGATATTAGAATGATGACACTCATCATATCTACATACATCTTAACTCTTAAAGACTTATGTTTAGGTAGGTACTCAAACATTTTGAATATATCATCTCTTATAGAGCCACCATTCTGCATGATGCAGAGAACCATGTCATTCATGATAAAATGTCAAGAGCACATATGCATGCCAAAACATCTTCTTAGATTTTATAAGGATTATTCGACAATTACGATCATCATCGACATGTCACTTCCAAAGTATATTCGATGAGAGATCAAGACTGTAGAGACATACAAACCCTAATGTTGTAGTCCTATTGTCTATTTAATTGTTATTCCTCATTATTATGAGGAAGACTTGCACATTGTAACCACATACATTACGTATCCAACTGCAAGTACAATATCATGATCTTGGATCCAATCCATGATATTCTACGGGTTATTATTGAGTATAATATTGAGTGGATTGAATGAAGGATTATCTGAAATAACAAATTTGCATAAATATATTTAAATATACATTTTTACTTTGATTTAGGAATTTTGATGTCAATGTTGTCTTGCCTTGTCAACACTGAAAGTTCATTCCCTTAATCACTTTCAATGTATGAGATATACCTACCATTATATCTCAAGCAAGATCTGGGATCTCCTTCCTTATCTTTGTTACATCCCAATAATATGAGAACTTGCAACTCGGATAAAAATAAGCGGGAACACATTCCGCCTTGCAAGTCCAACTTGCATTCCCAATTCGGTCTTTAACACCCAGGCCCACCACCTCTAAGGTGATGCTGATCTGTCGTAAATTGAACCAACCGTCAACAGGATTAGTACTCGCTATGCGCAATCCAATATCGTCCCAATAATATGAGGACTCGATATTGGGGTCACGCATATGGCCTTACTCTTTCGAGAAGAAAAGAACCTGATCCAGATGCGCTTGCATACAGGAGTTGTCACTTCAGACAGGCGTCTCCTACATACAATCCCTAGTGACAGAACCCTTCGCCTTGACAGGAGACCATGGATGTCACTTATGTGATCCTCCGTATCATATTCAAATTCTAATTAATCATTATGAATCATATTCATTACGATTAATTATTCCAAGGAAAATAACACATCTATTTATAATAGGGTGTCTTAATTTTATAATTGGATTCCAATTAATCTAGTCATATTAAATTAATGATCTTCAATATCCAACAAACATTCTTTATTGTTACTTGAATTATGGTATTATCTCAAATACATATTATTTCGAATCTTAGTAATTAAAAAATACACCATGATCTCTCCTGCATTATCGAGTTCCTACCTGCTGTCATGGCCAATATTGATGGGAGTGGGACAGACCGCACACGGTGCAACCTGCTACTCCAACGCTCCCCGACTAGACACCACATCCACCTCGGAAAAGGATAATGCCAAATTGATCATTGTGTACTTGAGATGATAATCGGTTCTTCAACCGAAGTTATACCATATATAATAATAATCAAAACATTTTGTTTTAAGATTATAAGGAGAATTGCTAAACAAATCCTCAATCCTATTCAAGCAACTTTGTTTGTTGGAAAATATATTGTGTAACCAATTGTGATCTAGATCATATCTAATCAATTATTGATTAAGGTAATGTCATTTAAGGAAATAATTATAATCAAATATTTCACAAATATTTATCCATAATTATTCCAGGAAATTAAACCATTTAATTTCACTAATTAATTAAATGACAATCACAAAGTTTTTGATTAGGAAAGAAATTTCCAACAGTGACCCTCACTTACTAAAATTAACATATCTCAATCAATTTAAATCTAAATTAAGCAAAGTAAGTTTCTAAAGTTTGCTAATTTGATTTACAATAGAACCTAAATAATTTGCATGCATTTTTAGACGTTTAAAATCAGTAATTAACTCCTTAATTACGTCATTATTCGCAGTCCCTGAAACAGTGGATACAAGTTCACTAATTTGATCATAACTTGAGCAAACGGATTCGAAATCATGCAAACTCAGATCCTACGATTTCCTTATTTAATGTGGATCAAAATCCAAATTTTATTTTCGTGTTTAAACAATTTAAACATGACCGAAAATAATCACAAAATATAGATGCGAAAATAAAATGCGATAAAAATTTTGCAAACCCTAACGAACCCAAATCTTCCTAGGTTTATGGATCGCATCTAAAACCTCTGACCTAAGGCTCTGATACCACTTGAAGGATATGATGAGATCCTTAAGTACATCATGGAAGCATGAGGATCACAGCGTATGCGACCGAGAGCGACTAGTCGCACTAGTTGCTCGAGACAGCAGAATTTTATCATGCGATGAAACCACATGATCCAAGAACACTTCTCGGATCATTTCATCTAAACCACAAATAATTATTAGGGTTACCTCTTGAAGCGTGGTTGCGATCGAGTCTCTAAATGAAGTGACCACTTGTCTCAAGTCTGATCCGACGAAGGAGACACTTGCGAGCGTGTTGATGAAATACGTGCTTCTCGCAATCCATGTTGATGACCCAATCAGTGAATCTTGTGATCTCGTCTCACGAGATCTGACATCTTGTTCACGAGCGAGGAGCTCCGAAGCAGACGGAGATCCAAGAGCAAACAATCCGACAGCACGACAACGACGATGCAGCCTTGGAGACTCTCTCTAGGGCATCCATGGTGGACGCCCATATAAGAGAGAGAGAGAGGGCGTGTGAAGAATGAGAGAGAGCCTCATGTTCTCATTGTGTCAATAAGAACAAAGGGGATGCCTCTCTTTTTATAATATTTTGAGATCCATGGATCTCAATCCATGGACAACACAAATCCAACGGCTCTCATTGATTTATGTTTCTTTTAATGGCTAAGATTTTGTTGGTAAAAACCAACAATAATTAATTTAATTTAGATTATATATATTGATAAATCAAAATAATTTAATCCTCAAATTAAATCAACTAATCTTTGAGATAATGGAAAGGAGAATCTCTCCTTCCATATAAGAGGTGTGGATGACCACCCTTTCCTTGTAGGAATTGGTGGTCGTCCCTTCTCCTATTAGGAAAGGGTGATTCCAATGCAATCTCCAAGATAGCATGATTCCATATATCTCCAATATTTACAACAACAATTGTTGTAAATTATTCTACAAAAATAATTCATAATTATTTGTGAATATTGCAATCTTATCATTGAAAAAATGTGAATCACATTCATAGCCCAAAATAAAATGTAAATTACATTTTCAATTAATTGTCCAATGTGAATCCAATTCACATCAACATTTAATTAACAATTGTATGGTACAAATAGCTCTCTCTTATATATTATAAATCACATTTACAATATATGTGATTAATATGGATAGTGCTATCCAGATTATTCAATATCCATGATAATTAAATAACATTTAATCATCTTGGATCTCTATTCTGGAGTACATCTTTGATAACTAAATTACATTTAATTATCTAAGATAACTCTCTTTCTAATATGAATCAAATTCATATTATTCATGATAATTAAATCACATTTAATTATCCAAGATAACTCTCCTTATAATATGAATCAAATTCATATTATTCATGATAATTAAATCACATTTTATTATCCAATTTCTCAATGCTCGGTTACATATATCAATAGTGAAATTATCTTTAACTCTTTCAAGGATAATGCGCTTTCTCCGCGGATACTTGGAGATAAGGACATGGCGATTGTATTGTTCTACATATAGTGACTTGGATATTGAGATCACATCTCAAATCTAGATCCTACATATCTCTCATAGATGCTTGATTAAATCAAGACCGCAAATATAATCTTCTCATTGCATCTGAATCACATTCAGATCAATGTCCAACATTTGGACCAAGATCATATTACCTCTCTATTGAGAGGAGTCACTAAAATCTAGACCCGTTTCATCACTCCCTAGGAATGGAAGCGTCATGGTTATACAATCATTTATGATCACATCACCCTCAGATATTCCTAATACATGTACATCTTGCATACTGGAAGACCCAGATTAAACCCAAAGTATAATATTAATTTTAAACTGTCTACTTCAGGGATTTATCATTAAGTTTCTCATTTGACTATTGGGAGTTGGTATCGATCATATACTTTCCAAAACATATATCATATCCAGGTGTTGATCATATACTTTCCAAAAGTACATATCAAACCTACAAATTCAGTCAAGCTTCCAAAGTGAGATGATCTTGCACGAAATTTGATTCTTCCCAATATCTCATGAGTGAGCTCATGTCTTCCGGTTCAAGAAATAAACATGTATGATCCCTTTGAGAGATCGTATTACTCATATGCCCTTACATGCAAACCAAAGCACCAGTGTATAGATCTTGATTAGGTCATCAACCTATTGGTCTACCAATTTTACATACTCAGACATATAGTAACACATATGTCTTCGGTCATTTGAATGCGTGCCTATATCGTGATAGTATACGACATAGGACTTTGGTTATCTCGATCTCATTAAGTCAACTCTTTTTGACCTAACTTATCTAACACCTCCGAATCTCAATTCCTATGCAAAGGAACTACATCAAGAGGTCGGTTAGATATCAACCTTTAGAGAAAGGATTGACATCTCCTTCTCAGGCTGGAGATCATCTCGTAATAATCATTTGATGGTGCTTGAGTCCTCAATCTCTTTAGATATTCATCCAAGCACCAGCCTTTATGATTCAATTATTGAATCAACAACTGTATGATCATTAAGATGGCCATGGCACATAACACTAATTGTACTAAGGGACCTATTATGCAAATTAGTTATTCTTCATTTCAGATCGGGGAATGATATTTGCAATAATATTTATTGCATAATGGCTCATCGTGGGCTCGCATGTCCAACAAGTCTCTTTAATCTGCTCATAATTAGGAGAATCCTTAAGCTCAATCTGAGAAAGGTGATCAGCCACAATATTCTTCACTCTAGGTTTATCTTTTATCTCCAAATCAAACTCCTAGAGGAGCAAATCCACCTAAAAAGATGCGCCTTTATGTCCTTCTTTTCCATTAAATATCGAATGGTTGTGTGATCAGTGTAGATTGTCACCTTAGAGCCCAAAATATACAACCTGAACTTCTCGAGGGCCCATATTACATCGAGCATTTCCTTTTCAGTCGGTGTGTAATTTTTCTATGTAGGGTCTAATACTTTGCTCGTGTAGTGGATCGCAAACGGGATCCATTCTCGTCGTTGTCCTAACACAGCTTCTATAGTGAAATCCGAAGCGTCAGTCATGATATCAAAAGCTTGTAGAATAGGCGAGGCACAAATCTTTATCTTCAAGAGCTCAAAGGCCTCCAGACACCTGTGATCTACAATGAACTCCGTGTCTTTCCTTAAGAGCTCAGTCAGTGGGTGGGTGAGCTTTGAAAAATCTTGAATAAATCTCCTATAGAATCCAACATGCCATAGGAATGACCGCGCCGACTTTACGTTGGTAGGTGAATCAAGTTTCTTGATCACCTCCACCTTGGCAGGGTCAACCTCCATTCCCCTTTTGGAGATGACATGTCCCAACACGATACCCTCTGTCACCATAAAGTGACTCCTCCCAGGAGAGTACCATATTCACCTCTTGAGAACTCAGTCCAAGTGTGCTAAATATGTATCAAAGGAATCACCATGGATCGATAAGTCATCCATGAACACTTCCAGGAAATCTCCCACTATCTCGACAAATATGGCTAGCATGCACCACTGAAATGTGCATGGGGAATTGTAGAGCTTGAATGGCATGCGCCTGAAATCCTAAGTGCCGAATGGACATGTGAATGTGGTCTTTTCTTGAGCCTCAGGAGCTATGGCCACCTGATTGTAGCATGAGTACCTGTCAAGAAAACAGAAGAACTCTTTCCCTACGATTCTCTCCAAGATCTTATCAATAAAAGGTAAGGGAAAGTGATCTTTCTTGGTCGTAGCATTCATGCGCATGTAGTCAACATGGGTGCGCCACAACGTAGGTACTCGTGTCGCGATCTCTACCCCCTCCTCATTGGTGACCATTTGAATTCCTGGTTTCTTCGGGATAACATAAAGCGGGGCCACCCACTTGGAGTCAGAAATAGGGTATATAAACCCTGCCTTGCACCATTTCTCAATCTCTTTCTTCACCACTTCTTGTAAATTGGGGTTAAGTCTCCAATGGAAGTCATGGGAAAGTCTTACATTATCCTCAGTAAAAATGTGGTGTGAGCAGAGAGCGACGTTGATCCCCACGAGGTCAGACACTGTCCAACCTATTGCTTGGCGGTTCCTCTCTAAGACCTCTAACAACCTACTCCCGTTCTAAAGTCAAGTTTGAGCTAATGATAACATGATATCTCTCTTTGGGTCCTGCGAGAAAGGCGTACTTGAGTGTAGGAGGTAGTGATTTCAGTTCTAGCAAGGTGGTGTCATCAAGAAAATCTGGTTGAATTGAATCTAAATCTGGTTCCGACTCATCATATATGTCCCATGATCATTCCGAAGGGGATGGATGACAGATCCAGATGGATCTCTATGTCATCATGGGAATAGGTAGATGCATCTCTAACAAGATCAGGCAACACCTGACAAACTGCATCATCCACTATATCCTTTCCAGATGAAAGGATATCACTCTGTCATGAAGGAATCTGTCCCCAAATTCCAACGGTGTTAATCATTCTGCAATCTGCCTCTGAAGATGAGTACTCTGTGCTACTCTCTGAATCGAGTCGCTGACACTTGGTTTGCTTCATCTCAAGTTTCACTTCTCCACTTGGAGAATGGAACTTCATCATTCCTGTAACATAATCGAAAGCTGCGCCCGCGGTCCTAAGGAAGAGTCACCCGAGAATGAATTGAGATTCTCTCCAATGATTGGGGGTCTCCATGTCCAAGACTGTGAAGTCAACCTGATAGTTTTGCCCCTCAATCAAGATAACTACGTTCTTCACTTCTCTCGTAGGTCTCTTCACTGAACGATTTGCGAATTGGAGTAAAGCTCTGGATTTGCGAAGTGGTCCCAACTCTAACTTTTGATATAAGGCTAAGGGAAGTAAGTTGATGGAAGAACTGTTATCCAAGAGTGTGCGTGAAAACGTGATGTCGTCAATACGAGTCTCCATATAGTGAGCACCCATGTCTCTCTTTTTCCATGGCAATGTCTGATTCTTAAGACAATATGTTGTGACTACTGACAAGACATGTGTCTTCATATTTTGGTTCTCTTTCTTCATGCTAACATTAGTAGGTGTGCATCTCACCTTAAGGTATTTCTGGAATGCAGGATAGTTAGCCACATACTCATCAAATGGCACCTTTACAATGATATTCTCTTTACAAACCCATGCCATATCAGGGTCATCTTTCTGAATCTTTTTGATGTGCTTTCCTGTCGTAAGAGCATGGGGGAAAGGGATTGAATCTAAGGAAACAGAAGATGAAGAATCTGAATCATGAATTGAAAGATCATTCTTGGCATTAACGGAATCAGAGTTCTTCATACAAGAATCTTTTTGATGTAACATGGAATCAAAATCTAGACTATATACTATAGGTTGTGGAATAGAAGTTGAAGTGGTGTATGCCACAACCGGAGATGCAAGGTCCTCCGTAGACTCAGAAGTATATCCATGATGCCAATGTTGCATACGCGCTCTCCTTCTTTTCTCAGCTCCCTGAGTAGATATCCTCGAATGGTGTTGATGGGGCTCTGAAATATGATGCCTCTCCTCCTCATCCTCTGAAGACTCCTCAGGTAGAGCTCCAGAGATGCCCCTTCTCGTATCCCTCGCCCGGTAAAGTACGGTCATGGTCCTTCTGCTCCTGAGTGACATGTGGTTAGCCTCGTCACGCGAAATAATCTCATGTTCAGAGCTAGGATATATCGAATAGTATACCTGACCAAAGTGCTGCTGAGAACTAGATCGGTTCAGGCTACTATCGGGGTTAGCCTGAACTTGGGATGGGATCGAGGTAAAGGGTGCAGTCTGCTCGTCTTGCCATCTGGACAGACGGTTGACATCCACCCATAAGTCATGAATTTCATTCCAGTGGGAACGAAGCTTGTCAAGTATTTGTTGTTGAATGTCCATGGGACCATACGGGGAAGGAAGGGGATGAGACTTGGAAGAAGAACGGGAAGACTGGCCCTGCTGGCCAGGGTACTGCCTTTATTTCCGCTGCTGGGGTATATGCTGAGGTTGCGGGCCCTACTGGCCTGCTTGGTAATGGCTCTGTCAGCCATACGGCCGGTACTGTTGCCACTGTTGTTGAGGTGGCTGTAAGTTTGGAGATGCTCTGATCTAACTCATCAATCCTCCTGTCAATCTTCTCGACTACTATAAGCTTGCCTTCAAGGAGTCCCGTGCTAGGGATCATGTACCGAGAGAGATCGACTACAACAGATTTCCCCCCTCCAAATTAGAGTGAATGGGGGAAGATGTATAGGCACTGCTGGCCATCTGTGAGCGGCTGGTTTCAGCCATATGCTCGAATACCTTCCAAACGGTATCCGATCCTTGTGATGTATAGCTACCTCCACCGGCAGCACTCACTAAACCATGCATCTCAAGGTTTAGATCATTGAAGAACGACTGGACAAAGATGTTGTCATCTAGTCATGACAAGGACACTTCTGCAGGATATCCTTGAATCTTTCCCAAGCATCACAGAAGGCTTCATGAGGTAATTGGGAAAAACTCGTAATGTGTATCCTCATCATGTTAGTCCTACTCATGGGGTAGAACTTCTTCAGAAATAGGTCCTTGAACTGGGCATAAGTGGAGACTGTAACTCCCAGATTTTTCACCCAGTAGTCAGCTTTGCCATCCAAGGCAAATGGAAGGATTGTGAGCCTATTATAATCCTGGATAACATTAGGATGTCTAAGGTTAGCGTAGACGAGCTCGAAGTCCCTTAGGAATGCATATGGATCCTCAAAAGCATTCCCATCAACGTGTGGCAACAGGTTCAGAAAGTGCGGCTTCAATTCAAAATCAAATGTGGGTTCAGTCGGACTCAACTAGTTCCGAATTCTGTACTGTCCAAGGTTATATGACACATCCATTGGTGGTTCGACCCCGACATTGAGATGTCCTAACTGAGCTCTAAGTAGTGCTTGTTGCTACTCAGATGCGGCTAATCTGGCTAATACCATTCTCATCGGATCCTCGAGGTGTTCTTCCTCTTCTTTCTTCTTTGAAGGTATTTTACTTGAATTTTCTTGAAGGCCTAAATTAGCAACGTAGTCTTGATTAGAAGAGGATTTATGAATCAAGATATTCTCACCGAGGCAAAGGTCTTCCTCTGTGATATGGGATGAGAGAAGGGAATGGTTTGAGAGTAACCATCTCGAAAGTGAGTGATCATGGGCTCAAGAGGGTCATGAGTCTTGGTTGGTCCACGTTGCACCTGGACCTTTGAAGACATACTTCTGGGAGGGTTCAACAAGAGATTCGCAAAGTCCGAATAAATATCCCCCCAATTGGTCATCTTCGATGTCAAAAGAACCGATTAGAACGTGATATTCAATGAAGCGCTAGTTCTATGGTGCACGTAAATGTGCGGAGTAAACTCACATAACAAAAATGCAATACAAACCCTCAATTTCACCAACTCAACACATGATGGCCGTAAAGGTTCGGCCAAATTATCTGGTCAATTTTAGTTGGTGATAAATGCAATCTTAGAAAGATTAACGAGTTGTTAGGTGCTCGTATTTTCCTACAGACTGGATGGTTCTTACGACTAGATGGACCTACTTTCAGCCAGTATAGGAGTAAGCACGGACCGTATAAATACGACTACCTGTTCCTTGAGGACTAGGCATCCTCTAAACCTTCCACTCTGCTAAGGAGATCCAGACCGTTAACCGGCTACCCGTAGATCCTCACTGAGAAATAGCTAATCACCTAAAAAGAAAGAACCAGTAGTATGTATGAAATTCTGGCTTGGCTCTATCCTAGTGTCGTCTCTCTCACCTGCAAGTAAATCAAATGATGAGGGTTTTATGCACCCATGAACAAGGTTCTTTTTATTCCAATTTTTTAAATCGACCTGCTCAATTCAGTCCTAATTTTAGAGTTAGGTTGTCACTTGGAATTAATCTGTGCACAACAAAGCATGTCTACCGTTCAGTCCCAATTTCCTTTGAAATCCTAAGTTATAAAACAAGGGAGGAATCGGAAATCAGAATGCAAACGTAAAACAATGATGCATGCTCAAAAGAAGTTATACTTACAGTGACTCCCAACACTCTCCATACGTTATGCAAAACTGAATTTTTAAATTTACATTAAATGCATGCATATCGAGAAAATCGTACCTAAACAGTATACTATTAGCGGGGAAGAATTGAGTTAATTTGAGCTAAGTAGTGTGTGTCTATGTACGTCTCATTATGAATCTTATCATATATGTGAATCTTCTAAGATATGTGTGGCCTAAATTACGACGGGCACAAACAAATTTGATGCTATACTATCTTGTGCCTAACCTTAAATTCGCCACTCAAGTCGAGCCCCACTCTCACCGGAGAGTGAAACGGGTCTCAACACACCGCAAGATAATGTCCAAGTCTTTTTTACACATGCAAGCTCTCAAATAAAAGCTGCTGTAAATGACAAAAATACCGAAATTATTACAATAAAATAATTACAAAAAAATACAAAAATAAAATTGCTCTCAAAAATAAATTAATTTTCTTGCTCAATCTTCAGCAGTCGGTGCGTGTCACGTCCATTGACCTCCGATGCACTCCAAGTCCACCGGGTCCTCGCAAGGAAAATAAAATTTATGTTAGAGAGATCAACAATAAATATATACAAAAATGAGAAAAAAATAATTAAGAGAAAAGAGAAAAAACAAATTAATTACAAGATGGCTCGGGAATCAAACTACCTGAATTAGAGAAAACCTAAATAAAATTTTCTAAATTAATCCAAATCCACTTGCCTTCCCAGTAACGACGCCTTCTGATGTATCTGCCGAGCACGTGATAATTTACACTCGTTGTAATATGGGTACTTAGCGAATCAGTCAGAACCGAGAAAAGATCTCTGTGAAGAGTGTCACGACTTTAATTTATATTCTGGGCAAGTTCGGGGTCTAACATAGGGAGGCAAAGGAACAACTTCGGGTTAATTCAGAAAATTTAGGTTCCAATGCGATTTTTTGTATTTTTTAATGCAAAAATAAATGCAATGCAATATGCATGTGAATTAAGACAATAAGAAAACATACAACTAGGTAAATTAATTTTAATGTAAAATTAATCAGATTTAGTCAAATTATATTTTTCTTAAAATCCTAATCTAGTGATGAGTACAAAACATATTTTTAGAATTTTATGGGTTAAAATGCAATAATGAAAAATACACACTTTTATGATATTTTACACAATTTTTCACTCAAATAGTATGAAAAGGTCATGAAAGTTTTACTGGAATTTAAAAATGATGCAAAGAGCCTACATTATTTTTTTGGAATTTTCAAGAAAATATTATTTTTATAGATTTTTTAATGAAAAGAGAGTGACCAAGAGTAATTAATTCCTAATAAATCCACATTATCAAATTATCCAGAATATGAATTATCCCAAAAAGGTATTGGAGCAAATAATCCAGAAGAGTCGAAATTTCATAAAAATATTGTGTGTGTATTTAATTAAAAATCAAGTATCAAAATCACTCTGCAATTTATTTAAGGTACAAGATAACTCCAAGTTTGATGCAATTTGAACATATGTTAATTCAAGTTCCAAGGCATCATTCCTGATTTTTCAAGAATTTTTGGAGCAACCGTGAGTTAGATATGAATTTAAGAGATCATATTGGGTAAAATATATAATTTTCCACTAAAACAATTTTAATAAATTACCCAGAGATAACAAAAATCCAAATAAATACCATATGGTAGAGAATTAGTTGCTCAACATAATGATATTTTTCATTAAAAGAAATGATGCAAAAACTATATCCAAATTAATATACAAACATAAGGTTATCCTTGCAAAACAGAAATTAACTTTGACGAGAACAAAACATGCACAAGGGTGATTTTGCAATAATGAAAACTATACAGGATATGTTTGCAATTTGCACAAAAATTTAAAAAAAATGAAGAGGAGGAGACCTTCTTCTTCCTCGTTCTAGGCGGTTAGGGCGCAGGGACGACGCCGTCGCACGCGGGCACGTGGAAGAGGCGGAGAGCGCAGACTTGCAGGTCGGAGCAGCAGTGGTGGCGGCGCTCTGGAGGGAGACAAAGGGCCGCCGCGACTAGGCGGCATGGCTGGGGGGTCGCTGCGACTGGGAGGCGGTGGTGGCCAGGCCACTGCTTTTTTTAATTTTTTAATTTTTTTTTTAAATTTTATGATGTCGTGAATTTTTTTCTATTTTTGTTTTCTTAAATAGGTAATAAAATAATAAGGATGAAAGGGAGATGATGGTGGTAATATGATGAAGACGGTATGATGGAGGTGCATGATAAAGAAGAAGAACGAAATATGGTGATGATATGTGATGTGATAAAAATGCGAAGATAAAAAAATGATGTCGAATGACAAAAAT
This sequence comes from Ottelia alismoides, assembly GCA_037367405.1. Taxonomy (NCBI): domain Eukaryota; kingdom Viridiplantae; phylum Streptophyta; class Magnoliopsida; order Alismatales; family Hydrocharitaceae; genus Ottelia; species Ottelia alismoides. The sequence continues at coordinate 572,880 of JAZKJV010001067.1, read as the reverse complement.
GGGAATTATTACCTATGATGGAAGCGGGCCATGTGGTGTGCTTATGAGAAGCACGGTCTTCGCACGAATCGTCGGCGAGCGATGACCTCAAGTAGCACATGGATGTGGCTGCGATGTTGGCCAAGATGCCAACGGATCTCACCGGAGAGAGGGTTGTCGTTGCTCGACCGTGGTTTCATCGCTGTCACCGATTCAACTCTGGGAACTAGGATCTCCTCACATAAAGATAGATCCAAGGTAAAAATGAGGAGAATGCGATGCATATAAAGAGAAAAAATGAGAAGTTATTAAAGTGGTGGAGGGAAGGTTAATAAAATGGTGGAGTTGAATTAGAAGTTAGAAAAAATGGTGGAGTGTTGGAATTGAATGGGCGGTTATTGTAGAGAATGGAAATAAAATAAATTAAATAAAATATATAAAAGTAGCATACTTTGAATAAAAGAATAAAATAAAGAAGAAAATTAGAATGGAAGATTTACAAAAGTAGATCCATAAAAACACTATGTACATGGATTTTTTTTACTTTTCTAATTTGAATTTTTTTTATTTTCAATAAAAAATATTTACAATCTAAAGATAAAATAAAATACTAGAAAAAATGAAACATAAATGGATTTTTTGGATTTTTTAGTAATTAAGAAGAGTAAATAAAAAATAAAGAAAGAAAGATATGTACAATATATACAATGCACACCTAGGTCCCAAAATTCATATTTTGCAAATGAGCTTCGATTTTAATGAAACCAATTTCATTGGATAGATAATATTTTAACTTAAACTTTAAAAGTGAGTTTGGTGAATTTGGAGTTCAAATGAAGTGGGAATTTAGTCGGGAAGTTGGACTTTACGTCTTTTCTCTTTGGGATCTAGGAGTATTTATTTGAGGCAAAATTTATTTTATATTTTCGTATTTTTATATACATATTTATAAACATGTCAAAGAAAGAATTAGCCAAAAAGGATTTGAAATGAATTATTAAAAATACGTTAAGTTTTAAGCTATTTAAATGTGAAAAACTCCTCTATTTTGTGGCATTTTATTATTAATTTATTTTATACAATATAATATATAATAATTAGTGTATTTTATTTACAAGAGTCATTTTGTTAATTTATTGATTTTATGGATATTTATTTGAGATATTTTATTTACAAGAGTTATTTTGTTAATTTATTGATTTTATTGATATTTATTTGAGATTTTACTCAAGGATTTTGCTAAGATCAATATATTGAGATGATGAATCGTGGATTCATCAATGGACGACAACCAACCTGAGAGACACAAGTGATAGAACGGGAAGATGTCGAGGGCACAACTGATATTACCAAAAAAGGAGGGGTATAACTGATATTGCAATATCTTGGAGGGGCACAACTGATAAAAATCCTTCAATTAAATATCTAATGTGAATCCAATTCATATCAACATTTAAATTATAAATGTTATTTACAAATATTTACCTCTAATATATTATAAATCACATTTATAATATGGTTTTTATCAGTTGTGCCCCTTTAAGATATTGCAATTTCAATTATGCCCCTCCTTTTTGGGAATATCAGTTGTACCCTCGACTTCTTACCGTTTTTATCACTTGTGCCCCTTAGGTTAGTTACAGTTCATTACCAACGTAAACGGGCGTTAACTTTGGGGACATAATGGGAATAAAATTTAAAATAAAAGTTGAAAAGGTCATTTTCTCTTCTTCTTCCTCCTTCCCAATCCTCTTCCTCCCCTTCTCTTCCTCCTCCCCAACCACTTGCTCCTCCACCGCCTCTTCCCGACATAATGGGAATAAAATTTAAAATAAAAGTTGAAAAGGTCATTTTCTCTTCTTCTTCTTCTTCTTCCTCCTTCCCCATCCTCTTCATCCCCTTCTCTTCCTCCTCCCCAACCTCTTGCTTCTCCACTGCCTCTTCCCCCTATCCCCAGGTCCTCCCTCCGCTCCGAGCTCCTCCTCCACGCCCTCGCACCGGCTCCGATGCCCCGAGCTTCTCCCCACCGCCCCCTACCCCCTCCTCCACCGCACCTCCCCCAGCCCTCGTGCCTACCCCTGCCTTAGCCTCCTAACCCCACCCCCATGTCTTCCCCCACCCCATTATGCATCCTCTGCTTTCGTAAACCACAGCTTCCAAGATGCTCCTCGCAAAGGCCTTCACTTTTGCGGCATTCTCTTCCTTCTCCGTCACCTTGGACCTCTCCTCTGTGGCGGCCTTCTCGGCGGACACAGCCAGGGACTTGGATGCCTCCACGAACTACTCTGCGGTCGCGTATCTGAATTCGAGGACCTCCCAGACCCGAGTGCGCAATTCATCCCAATGAAACCAGATCTACGGTTCATCACAATTCTACCTCTTCATCCCCACGAGCAGGCACTTCCACGGTGGCAATCGGGTGCCATATTCCATCACAAAGACCTCCATTGACCAAAATCTACTGAATTCGTTATGATCAAATAAAGCGATCACACCAGTTCGAAGCCATGTGAATTCTTATGGATCCTGAAATTGGTGTTCCGATCATATCTTACAAACATGGAGGGAGCTAATAATTACAGAAGGAATTGTGGAAAACATAGGGAGAATCAGATGCGAATGAGAGGGAGATTGAGATCGAGGGATGCTATACTTGATTAGATCGTACAAGTCAGAAATCGAGGGTCTCAGAATGGAGTGGAGGTGGTGCGATGGGAACGAGTTGAGTTTGGGGGAATCTGAAAAATGGGGGGTTTCTTCATATATAAAATATGAGGAAGTGTGTCTGTGTGTGTGTTACATCTCGTGTCTGCTTTGTTGGAGAATATTTCAGCAATGCCATCCTATTGGGTGCTGCAACAAATGGAGGAAGAAGAAGATGGAGAAGAAGTCTCGACAATTATACCCCTCTTAACTGCACCATGGTTTGAAAAGATCATGGTTAAGTCAACTCATTGACAGTTAAACTAACAAAGGGGCACAAGTGATAGAACGACAAGAAGTCGGGGGCATAACTGATATTCCCAAAAAGGGAGGGGCATAACTGATATTGCAATATCTTGGAGGGGCACAACTAATAAAAATCCTTTATAATATATATGATTAGTATGGATAATGCTATCCATATTATTCATATCTATAATAATTAAATAACATTTAATTATATTGGATCATCATTCTCATGCATCTTAAATAATATGAATCATATTCACATTATTTATGATAATTAAATCACATTTAATTATCTATTTCTCAATGCTTGGATACACATTTATCAATGGAATTATTTTGAACCCTTTCAAGAATTGCGTGCTTTCTCCGCAGATACTTGGAGATATGGTTAGGGCGATTGTACGTTCCATGTATAGTGACTTGGATATTGAGACCATCTCTCAAATCCATATCTTAGGGACTTCTCATCGATGCTTGATTAAATCAAGGTCATACATCTAATATTTTCATTGCATCTGAATGTCAATGTCCAAAATTTGGACTATGAATAGACCACTTCTCTATTGAGAGAAGTCACTAAAATCCAGACTTGTTCCATCATTCCCTCGGAATGGAAGCATCATAGTTATACAATCGTTTATGATCACATCACCCTCAGGTATTCCTAATATATGTACATCCTTCATGTTGGAAGACCTAGAATAAATCCGAAAATATAGATAAATTCACACCATCCTTTTTAGGGTTTTATTATTATGTTTCTCATTAGGACATTGGGAGTTTGTATCGATCATATGCTTTCCAAAAGCAAATATCATACCTACAAATTATTGTCATACTTCCAAAGCAAGATGACCATGCATGGAATTTGATCGATCCTAATACCTCATGAGTGAGCTCATATCTTCCGATTCACAAGTGAACATGTATGATCCCTTTGAAAGATTGTAGTACTCATATGTCCTTGTATGCACACCAGCTTGTCGATGTGTGGACCTTGATTAGGCCATCAACCTATCGGTCTATCAAATGTACATACTTAGACATATATCAATACATATGTCTCCGTTGAGAGGATGCATGCCTATATCGTGACAGTATACGACATAGGACTTGGTTATCTCGATATCGTTAAATCAACTCTTTGACCTAACTTATTTAACACCTCTGAATCCCTATTCCTATGTAGAGGATCTGCATCAAGAGGTCGATCAAAAGTAATCCTTTAGAGAAAGGATTGTGATATCCTTCTCAGCCTGGAGATCATCTTAATAATCATTTGACGGTGCTTGATGAGTCATCACTCTAACTCTTTAGATATTCATCCAAGCACTAGCCTCTATGATTCAACAATTGAATCAACAGTTGTATGATCAATAAGAAGGTCATGGTATATAACCCTAATTGTACTAACGGACCTTATTGTGCATTCATTCATTCAACCTCAAACATGAGTGAAATAAACCAATAGCTTTTATTGATAAATCAAACATTACAATGATATGTATTGTAGGAATGGTTCACCTCGGGCTCACGTGGCTAACAATGCTCTCGTCTGTGTTCGGAGAGAAGATTCCTTTCTCGATTGAGTTTCGTGAGAAGGCTCTTTTCTCCCTTACACCTCGTGTGTTCGATTCTGTTGCATTTGTTCATGATGTCTCTTCAGGTCATGACAAGCTCTCTCCCAAAGCTATCAAGTGTGTTTTTGTCGGCTACTCTCGTACCCAGAAGGGGTACCATTGCTTTGATCCGCTCAGGTAAAAATACTTTGTTAGTGCTAACGTTACTTTCTTTGAGTCTGTTATGTATTTTTCTCCTATAGGTGGCAGACTAGCTCATCAGACTCTGACGCTGAGATCTACAAGCCTCCACCTCCTACTGTCATGCCACCACCTCTTTCTACTGCTCACCACTACCTCCTCAACCATCACCACCACCACCTACACCTACTCCTACCTCTACACCTTCTCTTATGGCTCCACCCAAGACCTTTAATGTCGGATATCTGTTTCATTTTGGTAAAAGCTTGGAAAGAGAAATTCGATGGAATTTCGATGAAATGGCCGAAAATTACTTGAAAGCTCATTTTTTCTAAATTTAAGGTTTTTAATACTCTTTAGCTCAATAATGAGATATAAATACATCATTTTTTGCTAATAGTAAGCTATTAACATGATATATTACATTAAAGTTCCATCCAATCACTCCAACAGTAAAAAAGTAGCATGCTGCTCAGAACTAGAACAAGATTTGGAGCTAAATTAGAAGATATTAGTTTCACCCTTTGAACATGAAGAGAATGATCGTACGTGCAATAAAAACTGAGAAAAACATAGACTAACAAAGAGTACTAGCAAAATGATATTTTATATACGAGATTGAAGATCAAAACAATAACTTAAAGCTTCTATCTAACCAAAATACTATCGACTTAGAAAATATTTAATTTTAGAAATAAAATAAGACACGCACATATAGCACAACACAAAGACAACAACAAATCAATTAACACGAAGAAACCTCGTAGCATTTACAAGCACAATCTATATCCAACCTGATACTAGACAAATACTTACAGACTTAATGTTACAAGATTTGGATGGTTGTTAACAACCTAACACTTGCACAGTCGCAAGTGCTCCTTGTAATAAAGAGAAGCTGTAAGAAAGCAAAGCTTTATTTCTGGATTTCAGTTTCGTTTCGCCATGTCCGAAAAGAGAAATTTCAGTGAAATTGTCGGAAATCTTGGAAATGACTCTAAACTTGACTTTTTCCTAAAGCTAAGGTTGTTAATATTCCTAAGTCAATAAATACAATAGAAATGCATACTTAATTGAAAAAATAGAATTGTAAATATAAGTATTGAAGTTGTATTATCATTATAATCAACAGCATGTTGATATGTAGAGCAACATGTAGCCTTGAGTTAGAACGGTATGCTAAACTGGAAGCAAAAACAATAATAATCACATCTTCAATAAGAATGGGTAACACATATAATAACTATTAATCAAAACATATATATAAAAATAAAGAAAGAATATAAATAAATAAAACTCTTCAATTAAAACTTGAATTTAACTCTTAAATCTTGTGTTTAAGTAATTTGATTTGGATTTAGATATAAAGTTTAGAAACTAACTAAAGAAACTTCTTCAAACAATGTAAAACACTATAACAACTCAACACATCGACGAATAAATAAGTGAACATTCATTAATATATGAAAAATCCGATGACAACAAAGGGTAATTCCCTTATTTCCATTGTTTCATCGAAAAAATGCAATTTTGATGAAATTCTGTCGACATTTTGCTGATATTTCGTTGAAATCATGGAAAAAGAAACAAGGCAATATTTTGATTTCGGTGACCTAGAGAAATGGAAATTTTAGAGAAATTCGGTGGAATTTCATTGAAATTTGAGGCCATGGATCCACCTCCTATTATGACTTAGTTTTTACCACGTGTATTTACTCACAGGTCTCGCTCGGTTCCCCCTGCTCACAGGTCTTGCCCATCATCCAACATGCTTAAGGTATGTAATGAACACAACGTTTCTACTGATGTCACTACTGAGTTGTTTATGCAACAGGATTCCATATAGGATGAGCAGGTGCCCTCTCAATAGGGAACTTACAAGCTCGATTGATGTGTCGATTGCTCTGTGAAAACGGAAACATGTGTGTGCTACTTATCCTCTTGAAGCCCAGGTTTCCTTGAGCAAACTATCAGAGGATTTCATGAGGTTTACCTTGGCACTATCAATAGTGGAGATACCACGGACATATCAGTAGGCTCTTCATGACAGTCAGTTGAGGTTAGCCATGGAGGAGGAGATGACTGCGCTACAGTCACGTGCTACGTGGAGAATGTTTTCTACTCTAGTTGGCACATCCATTGTGGGATGCAAATGGATGTTCACTGTGAAACACCGTGCAGATGGCAGTGTGGATCGCTATAAGGTGAGACTTGTGGCACGTGGATTCACATAGACATATGGGGTGCACTATCAGGATACTTTTCTCCAGTTGCCCAACATTCTATTATGTGCATTCTTCTTTCAGTTAATATGACATGAGATTGGCCCATTTACCAGCTTGATGTGAAGAATGCCTTCTTCTATGGTGATCTACAGGAGGAGGTCTACATGCATCAACCACCTAGGTTTGTTGCTAAGGGGGAGTATCAGAAAAAAGGTTTGCATGCTACACAATATTATCTATGGCCTTAAGTAGAGTCCAAGAGCATGGTTCCAAAAGCTCTCGGACTTGATAGAGCAACATGGATTTGTGCGATCAACTAACGATCACTCTTTCTTTGTGCACATGACCTTGAGAACTACTACTGTCATTCTTGTTTATGTTGACGAAATTATTGTTACAGGGGATGATGAGCAGTGCATTCAGGTTGGGTGCAATCTAGGTTAGCAGTTTATGATCAAGAACCTTTGTAATTTACATTATTTCCTTGGACTGGAGTTTGCTAGGAACTTGAGAGGTCTTGTGATGACCCAGAGGAAGTATGTTGCAGATCTTCTTTCAGAGATGTGCATGGCAGATTGCAGACCTGCCACTATTCCTATTGACCCGAGCATGAAGCTCTATGATGATGACACTGAGGAGGTTGACAAGAGAAGGTATATGGAGTTTGTTGGCAAGCTACCATATGTGACTATTACCATGCCCGACATATCCTTTGTCATGAGAAGGTGAGTCAGTTTATAGAGAAAACCTGACGGGCACATATGGATGCAGTTCATATGATTCTGAGGTATCTGAAGATATCACCGGGTGCGAGACTTTTTTTCAGCAGAGGTACATCTCTTTCAGTTACAGCATGTGCATATGCACATTATGCTGGTGTCCAAAGGATAAGAAGCTACTTCAGGCTTCATTGTATTCATAGCGAATTCCCTAGTTTCATGGAAGAGCAAGAAGCAGACTGTAGTTGCCAGATCAAGTGCCGAGTCAAAATACAGGGCCATGGCGCAGGCTAGCACAGAGATGATGTCAGTCGGATCTGTTCTTACTGACCTGACTATAGAAATGTTACTTCTCATGCACCTCCAATGTGACAATCAGGCTGCTCTTTTCATTGCCAACAACCTAGCCTTTCATGAGAGGACCAAGCACATAGAGGTGGATTGTCACTACACTCGTGACATGGTACATAAGAGTCTTATTGCAACTACGCATGCCAGCTCTGGAGACCAGACATCAGATATTCTTACTAAGGCCGTATCCAGAGTGCCTTATCAGATATGTTATTCCAAGCTGAGCCTGATCGATACCTACGCTCCAGCTTGAGGTGGAGTGTTGAGATAGTAGTTATTTTTCTTATTATTTTCATATTATCTATTTCTTTTGTCTTCATCTTGTAATTTGCCCAACATGTTCCTCTCCTATAAAAGAAAAATCTAGGGCCTCTCAATAATGCAATTCATTCTTCTATTCCTACACCCTCGCATATCGTTTAATCGCTATTTAGTGACTTGTCCGGACATATACACATATCGCTTTCCTGAACCTTGATAGATATCAATTTTGAATTCATAAAAAATGAAACCGAAACATTATGATGGCAAGAAATCACGCCAAAGATTTGCATCTAGCTCCCAAGAAAATGTTCACATGCACTGTGTATTTAGTAATACGTGGCCAGTTGGGCATTCCCTTCTGCTTAACATCAATTGGTTTGAGGTGGATGGTCTAACATGGTAATTATTAAAAAAACAAAATTTAGTATATCATTGACATGTAGGAATAACCTTAGAAATTAACAAATTATAATGAGCAATGGATATGAAAAGACATTATAAAATTATTACAACCATTCAACGGTTTAATCCGATAAAAAAATAAGATATCCAAAAGCATTTTGACAATATCACATCTCTCTGCAATGAGAGTTGGAGAGTTGGTTGATTATCAGGATATTAACATATATGGTTAGTAGTTTGTTGAAAAGGTATGTCACACTTGCTTAACGTAAGGTTACTTGAAGAATGAAATATCCTTTCAATAACGTTGCATTTAAAATACACATCACATTTGAAAACAAACATCATATATGTGTGAGACACACAGATGGTTGAAAGCTAGAAAGGAATCAAAGTTGCAGCAACAATTTGAAAGCTCTGCACAAACATATACATGCATAGATATGCGACCCGGGCATTGAGGGTGTAACAGCTCGGGCTTAGGTCCCCGGTCCGTTATCGTGGAAAACTGACCCTGACAATTTGTTGGGTTCGGACCTAAATGGACCTGATGGCAACCACCTAAAATACTTAAGCCCAAGTTGTCAAGTAGTTATCCCCACCACTTATAAACCACACCCACACTTCGTGAGTTTTAGATGTGGCACTATGTTTTGGGGATATGGGTGTTACAACCTCCCCCACTTATATTCGCAACGTCCTCGTTGCGACATGGCCCATCACTTATTCCCAGTGACAGTGACGGTTGCACGCTCTGGGTAGCCATTTCCTCCTATCTCTTTGTAGGAATGGCTCCACCTCGCGGGTAGCTCTTTCCACTATCATAGGGAAATTGGCTCTGATACTATTTGTAAAAGACCGGACTTAGATCTCCGGTCCGTTATCGTGGAAAACTGACCCTGACAACTTGTTGGGTTCGGGCCCAAATAGACCCGATGGCAACCACCCAAAATGATTAAGCCCAAGTTGTCAAGTAGTTATCCCCACCACTTATAAACCACACCCACACTTCATGAGTTTGGAGATGTGGCACTATGTTTTGGGGGTATGGGTGTTACAGAGGGGCTCGATCTCGTTGGCCACGCGGATAATCGGGGCTATTGACGCCAATGACGATGGCACGAGCTCGCTGTCGACCGCCGTAGTATCATTGCTCAACCACCTCAATTTCCTCGAGATCTTCATGTGGGTCTTCCTGGGAACAGAAAGAACAGAGGGAAATGGAGATGACCCGCTATGTTTAAGCAAGAACGGAGCCACTTTGGCTTTGGCTTTCACTCGGGGAAGTAAGGAATGTGAGGAGGCTTGGATCCTTGTCTCCGTAGAGGAGATAAAAGGAGTTTTGGGGGTATCCACAAAGGAAAGATTGGATTTTGAGATGTGGGTAGTGGAGATTTGTAGATGACATGATGCCTTTCGCTTTTGTGTGGGGGGTTTGTGTAAGCTTCTTGTTTGTCTTTTGCTCTCTCCTCTCTACCGCCACTGTTGCTGCTCTGCTTTTTAGCTTTTGGTGCCTTTTTCTTTCGTAGGAGAGAGAGAGAGAGAGAGCTCGAAGAGCGGGGGGAAGAGAAACGTCTCTTTTATATGTTTGGATTTGGGATTTGGGCTTCTTCTTCGTTGGCAACATAGAAATGCAAATTTACGTTCTTGTTGTGAAGGGGAATTTGTGTCGGGTGGAGCTTTTTGCTTTTCTTCTTGCAGCTTTGTTTGCTCCGATTAATCCTAGGTTTACTTATCTGTTTAATATCAGCTCAACATCATCTTAGATTACAATATTATCAAAAATGACAGTTGGATTTTCTACAACCTTATCGCGATGTGTTCATAATTGCGTGGCAGCATCCCTGATAGATGGAATAATACTTTGATATATGTTCATATTCATCCCACTTGCTATTTGTCAAAACACCTGCAATAACTTCATCTTCATATATAGCAAGTGGGATAAATGTGAACTTATATTTCTCCATGTAGTATGCTCTTTTTTCCCATCAAAAATCCCCTGGAAGAACGTGCATATGTCTATACCTGCTTGAAGCCGAAGCGGTAGGCAACAAGTCAGAAAGCGATATGCCCAACTAGAAACTATATCAAAAAAGCGAATGCAAGTTTTTCAATACAATTAGATACTCGACTCGAAAACCTTGAAGCTAGGTCTGATTGGTATACAAGATATTCATACCCATTGATTTCTGGGCATTCTTGAGGTAGGCTCCTCATTCTGAATTGAGACCTCAATGAATGGACCCAACGTCTATATATTTGGACTTCTAGCACTGGGAAGTAATTGGAAAGATGTCCAGACCCGGACGCTTAAGCTCGACCCTTGCTCGGTATAGGTCAATAACATCGGATTGGCCGCTTTCCTGTAGCTCGGAACCGGCATAGTAGCCGTGCGCGGGAAGCTAGGGAAGGGTACGTGGTTCTCGTGATTAGCTTGTAGGCCCGAGGAAGTGCTAGTCCTTGCCTGCTCACTATGTCTTCTACGTTTCCCATGACTTCTATCTAAGACCGACCTCAACCACGGCAAGGCAGATATTGGAAAGTGGTCGGAAGGTCGAAGCGCTAGCAGAGTGCAGGAAAAGTTCAAGGGAATCGAGTTTAGTGTTCGAAATGAATATGAACCACTACTACCACTATCAGATGGTCTTGAAATATGTGGAGCAATTGGATAATCTGCATGAATATGCATGGGCTCCTATTGTGCTTGAATTGTTAATTGAGAGTTTTTTGTTGGGGGGTATATGGATAATGATGCGGAACAATCAACAACCCAGGATCTGTATCCCCCTAAACTGTCATGCAGCAAAGATGGCACAACACAATATATGTTCCCCACACGGGAACTCAAATGCAACAATGACAAGCAACCACAAGCAAGCAAGCAAGCAACCACACGAGACACGGATTTTTACGTGGAAACCCTTACTCAATGTGAGCAAGGGAAAAACCACGGGGCAAGACCGGCAACCAATCCACTATGGTCAAATGAGTTAATGTTCTTCCCGGTTTTGTTGCCCACAAAACCGAGGTACAAGCACACACAACGGATAGTTCTTCAACAAGGAACAAACTATCCCTAGGTATCCAAAATACCAAAAGTTGTGCTTAAATCAAGGAGGACAAAGTAACTCCCCTTGTGGGCTCCCGGATGGAGACCCAAACTCGGCGCTCGGCTCCTCTTGAGGTCGTCCGTAACAACCTCCTTGATGCTCCTCTCGAGCTCGCCCAACACCACTGCCCTCCAAGCCCAAACCGCGGCTCCCAAAGCACCCAGCTGCTGCTACCCTCGAGCACGGATGCTCGGCTTCTCTCTTGCTCTCTCTCTCCCGCTCGCGTGGAGGAAGAAGAAGAAGAAGGGGGTCTGAAACCCCTTGTTGCTGGCGTCGCTGGAGATGGGAATGGTCGAATAGGGCTGGAATCGTGTTCACTGGAAATGGGTCTCGCACAGCCGATGTTCCCTGGAATGGGGCTTCTCAAAATGCTGGAAAAACTGCAATAATGCCCCTGCAATAGTCATAAATTGCTATAGCTGCAAAACCCCCAAGTTGGGGCTGGATAATTTGCAAGTAAACCCAACAACCTCCCCCTCCAGCCCCAACGGGGAGGTGTTGTCCTGTGATGGAGATCAACAAGAGGTGACACTGCTCAGCTCTCTACAGAGCTGAAGCTTGTCACGGGTGACTGCCTTTGTCAACATGTCTGAGGGGTTTTCATCTGTGTGAATCTTCTTCAACACGAGCTGCTTCTGTTCAATTGCATCCCTCAGCCAATGGTATCTCACATCAATGTGCTTTGTGCGAGCATGGTGCATGGTACTCTTGCTCAAATCTATAGCGCTCTGATTATCACAAAACACAACTGGCTCACTGCCTTCAAATCCAAACTCACCAAGAAAGCGTTGTAGCCACAACACTTCTTTCCTAGCCTCTGCTGCTGCAATGTACTCTGCCTCGGTAGTCAAGAGAGCAACACATTTTTGTAGTTTGGATTGCCAAGATATGGCTCCCCCTGCAAAAGTGAAAATGTAGCCTGAGATGGACTTTCTCTGGTCCGTGTCACCTGCCATATCTGCATCAGTGTAGCCACACAGTTTGGGATCTGACCTCCCAAAAGCAAGACACATACTTGAGGTCCCTCTCAAGTATCTCAAGATCCACTTCACTGCCTCCCAATGGTCCTTCCCCGGATTGGACATGAACCTGCTCACCACGCCCACTGCATGGGCTATATCGGGTCTAGTGCAAACCATTGCATACATGAGGCTCCCAACTGCTGACTGGTATGGGATCTTGGACATCTCTGTCTTCTCCTCAGAAGTAGAAGTACATGACTCTTTGGTTAGCTTGAAATGAGAAGCTAAGGGCGTAATGACAGGTTTGGCATTCTTCATGTTGAACCGCTCCAATACGCGTTCAACATAGCTCTCTTGTGACAACCACAACATGTGCTTCTTCCTGTCCCTTGTAATCTGCATCCCAAGGATGTGACTGGCCTTGCCCAAATCTTTCATCTCAAACTCCTTGGAGAGTTCCCTCTTGAGCTTTGCAATCAAGTTGGAATCATGACCTACAATCAACATGTCATCCACGTAGATCAAAAGAATGATGAACCTGCCATTGGGAAGACGACGAACATATACACATGGGTCGACTGTAGTCCTCTTGAAGCCCTGCTTTCCCATGAAAGCATCAAACTTCAAGTACCACTGTCTCGGAGCTTGCTTCAAGCCATAGAGACTCTTTCTTAACCTGCATACCATATGCTCTTTCCCTCTCTCTTGAAAACCCTGTGGCTGCTCCATGTAGATCTCTTCCTTCAAATCACCGTGAAGAAACGCCGTCTTCACATCCATCTGCTCCAGCTCAAGGTCCATGCTAGCAACAAGTCCTAGCACCATTCTCACTGAGTTCATCTTCACCACTGGGGAGAAGATCTCATCATAGTCCACTCCTTCCTTCTGGTTGAACCCTTTCACTACCAATCTGACCGTGTGCTTCACCTGCTTGCCACTGTCATCTGACTTCAGCTTGTACACCCACTTGTTCTTCAAGGCTCTCTTCCCTTTAGGAAGCTCAACAAGGTCATAAGTGTGGTTCTTCTTGAGAGATGACATCTCTTCATTCATTGCATTCTGCCAATGACCCTTGTCCTTGTGCACCTGTGCCTCCTCAAAGGTGTATGGCTCACCAGCATCTGTGAGCATCACATACCTAGAAGTGGGGTAACGGGATGATGGCTGGCGTGTCCTCTCAGATCGCCTGACCTGAGACTCTGCTGCATCTGCATGTGGATGAGGCTGCTCCCCCTGCCCCAAGTCCCCTGGACCTGCATCAACGGGGTCTGCATCTGGCTCATGCTGCTCTAGCTGCCCATCCTCTCCACCTGTACCCTGTACTGGAGAGGGCTCTGTGTCCTCATCACTATCATCATCCATGGAAAATTCATCTGCATCACCACTCTCAGTGGTGTCCTCAGCCAACGTCTGATTCTCATAGAAAATCACATCTCTGTGCCTGGTGACTGTCTTCTTCCTTGGATCCCAAAGACGGTATCCAAACTCCTGATCTTCATAGCCAAGAAAAATACAAGGCACTGCCTTGTCATCCAACTTCTTCCGCTGCTCCTTGGGTACCAATGCATACGCCTTGCATCCAAACACCCTCAAATGAGCATATGAGGGGTCTTTCCCTGTCCAAACACGTTCTGGAATCTGAAAGCCCAAAGGAACTGATGGAGATCGGTTCACCAAGTAACATGCGGTGCGAACCGCCTCAGCCCAAAAAGTCTTGGGCAACTTCGTTGTCTTCAGCATACAGCGGACTCTCTCAACAATGGTCCTGTTCATCCTCTCAGCTAGACCATTGTGTTGGGGTGTGCCTGGCTCTGTCCTCTCATGCCTGATGTCGTGCTCTGCACAATAGCCCTGAAAGCTATGGGAGGTGTACTCTCCCCCATTGTCTGTGCGTAGACACTTCAACAATTTTCCTGTCTCACGCTCAACCATAGCATGGAACTTCTTGAAGCAATCAAACACTTGATCCTTCGATCTCAGCACATACACCCACACCTTCCTAGATGCATCATCAATGAAGGTGACAAAATACCTGTTGCCTCCCAAAGAGGTTGTGTCCATGGGACCACAAACGTCAGAATGGATCAACTGTAGAAGGTCTCCCTTCACCTTGGATCTCGCACTGTAAGGCGCACTTCTGCTCTTCCCAACCTCACATGCATCACAAGGAGATAAAGTGATGTCATTGTGGTAGGGGATCAACTCTCTCTTGCTAAGAAGCTGCAAGCCCTTCTGGCTCATGTGGCCAAGCCGACGGTGCCACAAATCTGAGTTATCTGCTTCACTAGCATGCAAACTGCCATCCATGACCTTCACTCTAGTCATATAGAGTGTGTGACACAAGCTGCCCCTGGCCATGATGAGAGAACCCTTGCTAATCTTGCATCTGCTGTCGCCGAACTTCAGATGGTAGCCTTCACTATCTAGCTGTGAACCAGATATAAGGCTAAGCCGCACATCAGGAACATGCCTCACATTCTGGAGGGTCATTGAGCACCCAACATCCGTCTGGATCGAGATGGTGCCCATGCCAATGATCTTAGAGTAACTCTCGTTACCCATCAAGACTCTCCCATAATCACCCCTAGTGTAGGTGGTGAAGAACTCCCTGTGTGGAGTCACATGATAGGAGGCGGTCGTGTCAACGACCCACTCCAAATCGCTCCCTGTGTGTAAGCACTGGTCCTGGATGGTGAGAATCTCCTCATCTGCACTGTCACCTGCCACGACTGCAGCTACATTGCCATCTTCCTTTTTCTGATCCTTCTTGGCTTCAGCTTGCTCTCTCTTCCAAAGCCTGCAATCTCTCTTCCAGTGACCGGGCTTCTGGCAATGGTGACACTTTCCTCTGCCCTTGGACTTATCTCTGGATTTCTGCCTCTCCTGTGACGCTCCTCTACTGCTGGATCTCCCTCTCCTCTCAACTGCATACACATGTGAAGAGGAGGATGCCTCTCCCGAAGAGCGACGTCTAATCTCCTCATTGAGGAGACTTCCCTTGACCATAGCCATGGTCAACTTGCTATCCTTCGCAGAGTTGCTCACGGTGACTACTAGAGTCTCCCAACTGTCTGGCAGTGAGCCCAACAAGAGAAGTGCCTGCAGTTCGTCATCAAGTGTCAAACTCATGGATGTCAACTGGTTGATTATGCTTTGGAAATCATTCAGATGCTCTGCCACCTTGGTTCCATCCTTGTACTTCAAGTTCACAAGCTTTCTAATCAAGAAAGCCTTGTTGGTTGCGGTCTTCTGGTCATAGAGCTCGGACAGCTTGTCCCATAGCTCCTTGGCATTCGTCTCCTCGGCAACATGATGGAACACGGACATGTCAAGCCACTTCCGAATGGTACCAATGGCCTTTCGGTTCAATTTTGTCCACTCGCCCACGGACATATTCTCTGGCTTGGCGCTCTCCCCTTCCACGGGATCGTGGAGGTCCTTGCAATATAAGATGTCTTCCATCTTGGCCTTCCAAATCTGCCAGTTGCTGCTTGTGAGCTTGATCATTGTGCCCTCATCATCTTTGCCCATTTTGCACAACCTGTGCTCTGATACCACTTGTTGGGGGGTATATGGATAATGATGCGGAACAATCAACAACCCAGGATCTGTATCCCCCTAAACTGTCCTGCAGCAAAGATGGCACAACACAATATATGTTCCCCACACGGGAACTCAAATGCAACAATGACAAGCAACCACAAGCAAGCAAGCAAGCAACCACACGAGACACGGATTTTTACGTGGAAACCCTTACTCAATGTGAGCAAGGGAAAAACCACGGGGCAAGACCGGCAACCAATCCACTATGGTCAAATGAGTTAATGTTCTTCCCGGTTTTGTTGCCCACAAAACCGAGGTACAAGCACACACAACGGATAGTTCTTCAACAAGGAACAAACTATCCCTAGGTATCCAAAATACCAAAAGTTGTGCTTAAATCAAGGAGGACAAAGTAACTCCCCTTGTGGGCTCCCGGATGGAGACCCAAACTCGGCGCTCGGCTCCTCTTGAGGTCGTCCGTAACAACCTCCTTGATGCTCCTCTCGAGCTCGCCCAACACCACTGCCCTCCAAGCCCAAACCGCGGCTCCAAAAGCACCCAGCTGCTGCTACCCTCGAGCACGGATGCTCGACTTCTCTCTTGCTCTCTCTCTCCCGCTCGCGTGGAGGAAGAAGAAGAAGAAGGGGGTCTGAAACCCCTTGTTGCTGGCGTCGCTGGAGATGGGAATGGTCGAATAGGGCTGGAATCGTGTTCACTGGAAATGGGTCTCGCACAGCCGTTGTTCCCTGGAATGGGGCTTCTCAAAATGCTGGAAAAACTGCAATAATGCCCCTGCAATAGTCATAAATTGCTATAGCTGCAAAACCCCCGAGTTGGGGCTGGATAATTTGCAAGTAAACCCAACATTTTTGATATATGTAAATGGGGAAGATAGCAAAGTAGAGACTAGAGAGCCACATGAAGGGATGTGCACCCATTTTACGCCAAAAAATTCTTCAAAGTTTCCAAGGTTCCGTATAGCATATACATACTTCTTCATTGCAAGAAATGTAAGTTGAGAGATGATCCTCATTTTCTTTTTAATGGCCACGAAATTGGGTTGGATTCTCCTATCATGGTCAGAGGAGGTGATTTATAGTGAGGGCACATCTTTATTTGAAGGAGCCATTGCCATGACCAATTTTAGTGATAGGCTAAGATTCAGTCCAACAAAGATCGTATCCCCCATACATGCATATAATGTAGAGATTGTACAACATTATATTATGTTTTCTAATTTACTTTTATATGAATAACTTAGTATATGTATTTTCAATCAGAGTTCTTTTACAGATGTCCCCCTACTTTTTTGGGCAATTCACAGTTGTGTTCCTCGAGTTAGTTTCGGTCTATTGTTGTTCCAAACAAACGCAATCTTAAGGGGTACAAGTATAAGTTTTTGGAAATTATAGGAGCACAACTGCAAGAAATTTTTACTAAATCATGCTTTCGTATGTAGAAATCATGATTTGATTTATCTCACTAATGGTAAAAGTAAACTAAACGAGCACACGTGTTAATTGCCCAAGAAGGTAGGGGTAAGAGGGCATAATTGTAATTTTTTTATTTTTTATTGGTGTATATACGTGTTTTCTGAATTAACGGTGCCATTTTTGGGTAAAATTCTTCTTAGAGGGCCACAAGTAGCCTTCATAAAGCCATAGTATTGTACATGAAGAGATTATGGAGAAATGTATAATATGCATACGATAATGAATATATACATTAGATGACTTTTTTCTATTATAATTGTCAAACAAATTACTACCATATTTTATCTAAATTCTAGTTTGTAATGGTGTGTCTTACATATTATTTTATAATTAAAAGTGGCCACAGTACTAGTCATGTAGAGTATGTGGACAATGAATAGTGTGACTATATTTATTGCAAATTTTTATTTCACAGCAATAAGTTAGCATAGATTGGAAGTATAAATTCATTAATTTAACTTACAGTGGAATGCTTTTTTAAAGAAGCATCTTGAAGTTTCCTTTGTTTTGTTGAATCTTCATCTAAGAAGTTTTATGGAATGGAGGCTCACGACAAAATCACCTTTTCCAAGTGATAACGACAGTTGCACATTCCAGGTTCAGCCTTTTCCTCTTATCTCTTGAGTAGTCCTTTCCACTATTACAGTAAACATGCTCTGATATCACTTGTAACATCCCAAGCTTAGGCCCTTGGACCGGTATCAAAGAAAACTAGCATTGACAACTTGTTGAGCTCGAGCCTGAATGGACTCATTAGCAACCACCCAGAATGTTTAAGCTCAAGTTTTCAATTGGTAGTTTCCACCACTTATAACACATTCCTACATTTTGTGAGTTTATGATGTGGGACTATTGTTTGAGTGTTATAGAAGCCGTGTGTAGCTAAGGAGAAGGGTGTAAGCAAGTATTTTGTTTTTCATGAAGTAGTCTATCCAAGCAAACTTGCGGATCATAGGGTAAGTTCTTGTCACAATGAGAAAGATGTAAAAGAGGTTTATGTTATTGTTGCTTTATTTATTTAGTATATTTGTTATTTTCCCTAATTTTCATTGTATGATGTCTTCATCGAGGTCATACCCAGAGACGAGAATATAAGCAAGCCTTAAGATGATGATGCATGCCCAAGAAAGCCTCCGAATTAGAAGGAAGCCATTGGATTTTGAAGATCCAAACAAGTTTGACTTTTTTTCAAAATGTTTTGAAAAATGTTGAGGTGGTTTTGTATTACATTAAATCACGTATTGTGATTTATTTATTTTTGTTTGCATGTTATTGTTTATTATCTGTTTACCTAATTCTTGAACTTTGTTATTCATTTGTATTTAAGTATGCAAGATGACAACCCCGCAACCGCACTCATAGAGAGAAGGTAGTGGAGCGACGAAGAAGACGAAGGTTAAAAATAATGTTGTAACTGAGCCGATGGAAGGAGCTATGAGGTAGTATACGATGTTCATTGTAAAACTAAATCATGTGTTAGGTGTTTGAATAGCTGAAAGAGGTGGTTATTATGTAATAAGATGCCATGAATGATATTCCATATCTTTTTTATATACAAAATAAAGAGCTTGAAAGTCATGAAGACTCCTACATCTTTAGTTTGTCGCGTTAAAAATGATCCTCGGAAGCATACGTTCACAGAGAAGGCTCGGCCATTAAGGTTGCAAAAGATACTTGACAAGAGTATTGATATGAGGTTTCTTGGAGAACTAGCTCAAGAGATGTGTATTTAATTTGGATGATCACTAGTGTCTTCCCACTGTTGACTTGTATGCAAAGCATTTTGTTTGTTATGGCATGGTCAATGATTTCATAAAAAGAGGAAATCAAGCAGAATTTGCGAAGACGATGATATATATATATATATAAGACATATATCCAATAAGGTGCACCTTTCCTGGGTGCAAGGAAAGCCCACCATCTCATCTGTGGTAATTAATCCGATGATTACAATTAATTCCTTTTTAATCTTATTCCTTTTAATGTTGAAAACCCATTTTAGTCTTTTTGTCACATTCTAAAAATAGAATATGACAACCCACATTCCATTCTTTCTCCATTTCTTGGGAATCCCTTGCTAGGGTTTTCCCCTCCCACAACAAACGACGACTTGAGTTCCACGTGGAGGAGCACAACGGCAGCAGAGTTGATGGCGGCGCATGTGACAGAGCTCGACGTCGGTGGAGGAGGTGGTGGCGCACTTCGTAGAGAGTGACAGAACATGGAATGGGGTGTTTTGATTTGCGTTATTTGCGTTTTTTGATTTCTATTTTCTTTTTTGTGTTTTTGATTTGTGTTTTTGTTTTGCGTTTTGATTTGCGTTTTTATTTGCATTTTTTATTTGTGTTTTTTATTTTTATTTTTTGATTTGTATTTTTTATCTGTGTTTTTTATTTGCATTTTTTGATTTGTGTTTTTGATTTCAAATCCATTCACTGATTTCTTTTATTAATTATCTAACAATATCAGACTTTTTATAATCTTGAGTATTTTTTACCAAATCGGATCATCTTTTACAAATCTCAAATGATTTTTACAATATCATGTAATTTTTTTACATGTACAGCTTTTTAATAAGATCTCAAATCATTTTTTACAAATCCAGATCGTTTTTACAATCTCGAGTCATTTTTTACAAATCTCAAGTCGTTTTTACACTCTCGTATTGTTTTCTTACAAAACTATTATCAAAATTGTAACTACGCCAACAAAATATTACTAACCATTTTTTTTACAATGCAGGATACAGTTTTACAATGACAATACAAATTTTACAAAGATTTTTAACATTCTGAATAACATGGGAATGCTACCACATTGACGAAAGTTCATTAAATAAATAGCAACAAAAAATACCAAATCCGACGAGCTAAAAATGGAAAAATAAACGTATTAAATGAAACTGATATTCAAAACAAAATTCAAATTTAAATGAAAACATATTGATGAAAATACCCTTTTCGACAAAGAACCATTAGATTGAGATCTAACGGATCTCGTGATGGGCTTTTCGTTGATACAGAAAAGGTGCACCTCATTGGAAGGGCCCTCTCTATCTATCTATCTATCAATATATATATATATGGGAAAAGGGAGTATGCACCGGCGGGTGCAGCTAACTAGCTACACCCGGCCATTTTTCTTATTGGTTTTTTATTTTTTTTTGAAAAAAAAATTTATGGAGATTTACTTAGTTTATTGACAAGAATATGTGTTTCAAATTTCATGCAAAACAAACACTCCTAGCATGCCCATCTAGATATGGTCAATTTCAATAATTCTGAAACCGTTAAAATGTCATAGCCTTGATGGAGATGATAGAAATGCCGAATATGGTTGAAATTGGTATGATATCATGGTGATATATGGTGATTTAAATCCCCCTAAGTTTCATTTCAAAATACAAAAAACCAATGAAAAAATGGCCGGGTGCAGCTAGTTAGCTGCACCCGTCGGTGCAGCTTCCCCAACCCCTACACACACAAATAGCACGTATTTCTTTTTTGGTCGCAACCTGCAGCACTCCGAAGGGTGCGTCGAGAGGCTGAAGTGGAACTGATCTTTGTCAGGTTTTCCGGTCGAATCATCCCTGCCCGAAGTCCAGATCTTTGTGGAGCCAGGATTGGGCGAGTCGTCTCAACTACCTCCTATATGGGCGCTGTGATGTGTCAAAACGACTTTAGATTTGCATGATCTACAGAAAAACAAGACAATGAATAGAGTGATTCTGGGTTGATCTTGCCCAATTATATATAGTAGATTAGAGGAAGACATCATAACTCCATCTGACTTTTTCCTATTCATTCTCTGCTCCACCGCGACTCGCTTGGTTCAGAAGAGTTGTTGTACACGGACAGCAAGACGAACCTACTTGTTACCTTTTGATGCTCCGCTTCCTCTTCTGTTTTTCCTTTCACCTTTTTGCCGAGTCCTAGCATCTTTGACCTCTTGACCTTTGACCTCGGATTCGCTTACGCTACTCCTCGTCCCCCTGACTATTCTCAAGTACGGCTCGTCCCCTGGCTTCGGGTCTTTGACCTCCTCTACGCTATCGCTACTCCTCGTCCCCTCTACGCTTTGCCTTGACCTTGCCTGACGCTAGTTGTTCTCCTCTTTCTCTCTAGCAGGGGTACCATGGAAGAATGCATCCCTGCAGCAGGGGTCTTGGGGTAGCCTTCCTGGTAAGGCTTCAGCCGCGAATAGAATGACGTCTTCAATATAGAAAGAAGGCGCTTTCCTTCCCAAGTGGAAGCCCGTGGATCAGGTTGCTTTATCTAGCCCTTGTGCAAGCATTGGGACTAGGGGAGGAAAGGCAGATGGGGTACCGGTCTAGGTTAGATCCCCAGGGAGGGATGTAGGAGATCCGAATTCCACTTTTTATATTTATTTGACTCTTTCGTTATGTCTTCCCAAGAGTATGTGAGCAAATGGGATGACCTTTGGTTTTTCGTTCACCTTTCTTTTTTCTGGTTCAAGTCGAATACATGCCTCCATTCCTGTGATGTGAAAACTTTTTTCTTCCTTAGCTAGTGAAGCGGGAAAAAAAGGAGAGGCGGACCGAAGCCCTCTCTCTGATAGAAGAGGGTTCTGAAGAGGAGAAGGTTTTGATGAAGATATGCCCTTTTGCATTGGAAGCCATTTCCATCTTCGTTTTGTCTTATGTTTTCCATCCTATTTAAAACCGAACCAGGGTCCAAGCTTCTTTCTTTATAGAAAAGCTGAGTTCTGGGATCCATTTTCATGTCGACTAAATTCCAGAATCCAGGGGTAGAATGAAGAAATCGAGAACTACCTATATTACACTCGCTTCCTACGTACTTGAATTCATGTTGAATGAAGGAAAATGAAGGCATTTCAGTCCATTTTGACGTGGGCCTTTTGTCTCTAAAGAGGGATATTCCTATGATTTGTCCTCATAAGCCTTGGTCAATCAAGGAGTCTGCTTTGAAAAAAGTCCTAAATCAAATTCCACTGAACCTGCACGATTTGAATGGAGGTTACTTAAGCCAACCTTGGGAAACAATGATTCATTGCAAGGGGAAGGAGGATGACTTTTCAGCTTTTTTGAAAAAAGAAAGAAAGAAAAATGCTTTTATATATGTGAGGTTCTGACCTTCATTCAGAATCAACCTCTGCAAATTAACAGCGAGATGTTGGATTTGCTTCAGACAAAGTAAGAGAAATTGACGTCATTGGGTCTTCTCATGCCTTCTTTCCTTACTAATGTCAAGGACTCGCGAAAAAGTCAGGGAGGAGTTGGCCAGAGTTTACAATATATATGAATTCGATCGGCTCGTTAATATCCTCGATAATCGAATTAGAAGAGCCCGCTACGAGCATCTGGCAACTAGATTATATTGCATGCTGACATCTGACATCTCTTTCCAATTAAGAAAAAGGTCAGAGCGAGAAGTGAGCCCAAAGGTGAAGCGATCTCGTACTAACATTAAGAAAGAGAACTTTCCCGTAAGCTGGTGCGTGCGAGTGAAAGCTTAGAGGTTCACGTAGTCAGCCTGAGCAGGGAAGCGAGAGGTTTACGTAGTTGATGCTTTTATGTAATATATATCGTGTTGCGCATCTTCTAATTCAGAAATATAGTATCAACGATTCCCTAGGATAGAACGAAGTGTATAGATAGTCTCAGGTGTGAGCCGTGCTTATAGCAAGTAGATCGGAAATCATCCCCCGCATATATATATGACGCACTTTGCCCTCTTTCCTTTGCATAGCTGGTCTAGGGGTGGGTGGACGAGTATATCTGACTTTCGACAGTCTATGCTGGATCTAGCCTCCTTTTGACACAAGTCATTACTGCTCCTTTACCCAGCGGTCTATTTATCTTCCTAGGCCTCAAAATGAACTGAGAGATTCCTTCTTCTCATCTAGATATATAATATGAGAGGGGCTAAGACATCAATGAGGCTAGGAAAGGTAGGTGGGAGAGTTTCTAGGCTAGTTGCTACTCAGCGCGTCTGCCTATCTTTGCGTGGTGGAATTCTTCCTCAAATCAATCAGTCAGTGACTTCTCCCTAAGCCCAGACCGCTAAATAGTCCTACCTGAAAAAAGATCCCTAACTATCTCGAAACTCACTCTCAAGTCACTTTGACTCATAGATCGACCTTCCTCTGGAAAAGTGCAGGTTTCAGCCATTTTGACGTCACAGACCCTGAAGAAGTCCTTTCCCGATTCGCCTAGCCTAGACTGACTTCTACATTAACTAGAAAGGGAGCCGCCGAGGCGCTTATCGGAACTAGTGAAGTATAGATGCGAGAGAATTCGCAGTATCGAGAAAGTAGCTCTCTGACTCTTCTATCATAATGGTTTGTAGCAGGCTAGGATGAATTAGCTAAGGAATTGACTAGGCTTTTATATATAGGCTACACTGTCGAGAATATATATATAATGCATTCTTCTGTATTAGCAGTAAATATCTTCTTGCAACATGGCTGCTACTGATTCCATTCTTTCGGCTTGCGATAGCTTTCTTTCTTAAGTGGACTCTGACGTGGTACTCTTTTTTTCTGGGGAAGTTCATCGACTATCTGCTATCAGATCCATAATCATTAGTTCAGGTTCACAGTGTCGGAGGCTCCTTTCTCTTAGAATGAGATCAGTAGGGGCACGTCGAGGTTGAAGCCTCTTCCCTTCCAGAAAGCGAGAACAGACCGGGCTCTTGCGATATAGAATTCCATGGCCGAAGCGAGGCTTTGAAGAGAGAATGGCATGACTGCGGCTGACGTACCCTCAGGCTACTTCTTTCTCTTTCTCCAAAGCGAATAAATAGTTGGAGTGAGAGGGCATTAGAAGGCCTGTAGTTGGCACTAGGTCTTTCATGGCATCACATGGATTCTTTGATTTGATAAGAGAAAAGAGCAAAACCAGTCGAGTATTGGCCTTGGAGCTTCGAGCGGGGCCTTCTCCTTCGGGCGGGTTCGAGGATGAGGACTGCTTTTAAAGAGCTATGAGATCGAGTGTTCGCCCCTCTCTATCTACTATCTACTGAATTTCGGGATAGAAATCCAAATCATTCACCTACGATAGCAGGTGAGGATTTCCTAGCAGGGTGAAAGGGGGAGTACAAGTTCAAGTGCGAAGTGCAAAAAATGCGATCTTTTTTGTCGGAGAGAACAAAGACGGAGACCTCCATTGAGTCCGTAAAGATCAAATCAGTTTATCAAAGTGCTTCTCTGATTGCTCAAGACATCTCTTTGAAACCGAAGAACAGAATCTCATTTCGTTCCATTTTGAGTCACATAGTCAAAGCAGATGTAGTAGGGGTGGAGGGGATACGTATTTGTTGTTCAGGTCGATCAGAAGGTGCGGAAATATCCCCAACTGAATGCGGAAAGTATGGAAAAACATCTCGTAATGTATTGGAACAGAAAATCGATTATGCTCCCGCTAACGTATCTACTCCTTCCGGAATCTTAGGTGTAAAGGTGTGGATCTCATATAGATAATCAAAAGAGGGGGCGTGCCCTCTCCGAAACACAATTTAGTAAATATTGTCAAGGCTATTATATTCACGATTAGAAGATGGGGTCGCAAACCGGACGACAACGTTTTGGCCCCACGGGTTCACTCGTCTCCCTCATTTCCCAAAAGTGGTAGGTCGTTGGATACCGGAGAACCGCAGCGCGTCGTTCCCCAATCGGACAATTCCGAAGAGGAGTTCAAGTGGATCCTCCAGGGAAAAAAAGAAGTGAGAATGCCTCCAAAGAGGAAAAGGATACGGCTCATTTGTCTACGGAACAACATTTGCCCCGTATGTGCATCTAAATTCTAGTCTTCGGGCGAATCTTGACCCTTCGCCATGAACCCCCTTTCGACACCCCCTCGACTCCACTTTTCTTTGGCCATTCAGACTTACTCCCCTCATTCAGACTTTGTCCCCACAGGCTTTGGTACCTCTCTTCAGTTAGTTACCTCATCAGCTCTGATCTCCGCTGCTGCTCTTGTTAGTTACCTCTATTGTTTGGTCCTTCAGCTCTTAGTTCCTTCACCAAGAAGATTGACCCAGTTCAATAGTTTCAAAAAACTGCCTCCTACAGGTCAATAGTTACACACACTATGACCTTTTTCAAGAATATCTCATCCATGATTTAATATTAAAGTTCTATGTAGCAAAAACACGTGGAGAAGTATCTTATGAAAGCTATGGAATTTTCAAAATCAGAGAAATGGAATTTTGTTGATGCCTGCCCTCAGCAAGCATCTAGATTCAATTTATATGGCGTGTATATCATGCAATGGATGCCTTTTATTTGCAAAGGAGAGAACCACATCAAGATCCAAATGACATTTGTACTTCATCATGGTTTTATTGTTGCGAACCTACTGTTGAACAACATGTTTGAAGTACAACATATACTGTAGATTGTGTTTACTTTCATGTAAATTGTGTTGGAAGTGCAAACTTTTATGTTTACATGTTGGCAACATCACTCATATACATGTGTATTGTGTATATGCATACAACTCATATGTATGCATGTAAAGTCATTCATATATTTGTGTTGGGTAGATGCTTAGCATGCATTGTATTTGGTAAGATATACAATTGATCATTGTGTTTTGTATAATACACTTTTTTATTTCAACCCGGTACTTTTGCAGGTATTGTATTTTTGGCAGGTTTATTAACAATAGCATGCGTTCAACGGGTTCATGGCAGGTTTTTTATTTTAATAAGCTTGAGAACAAGTCTATAACATGTCTTTCATTTTTATTTTTGCAGGACTTCAACCATAGTAGATGTTGTATGGCAGGTATGTAACATGTCTATAATTGGCTTTTTATTTTAGCAAGTGTGAGAGCTATGGCAGGTCCTGATTTGCAGAAGTGTAGAGGTATATCATGTTTTGAATATTTGCATGGGTAATATGTATAGAAAGTCTTTTATTTGGTAGATATATTATATATAGCAGGTGGTCGTCTATAGAAAGTGTTGTATTTGGCAGATGTTAAGCGAAGGAGAGTTTCAAGTAATAAAAGGTATCGATCTATAGCAATATCCTTGAGCTAAAGCAGTTCTTGAGCTATAGCATGTCTTGAGTCACTCTAATTTCCACATATTTATCTTCATTCAAAATTTTGGATTCAACTTAATAATCATTGGTGTTTATTTAGTATATTTATCTTTATTTAATTTTTTTGTTTTGACCCGATAGTCATCACCTCTATTTGTCGTATTTTTCTTTATTGGTCTCCTTCATTTGACATATTCATCATCTTTCAATTTTTCAGAATATTTACACCCATAACCTTGTATACTTTTAATGTTGTGTACATAACATTCATAATCATGAATTACACCCAGAACCATGAATATTGCTTAACTCTTCAGCTAATCATACACCCATAACTCTCATCCTGCAAAAGTATAAATAGTTATGGGTCTAAAAATCCCCAAGTTAAGAACTATCAAGGATTTTGGGTGTAATTCACATTTATCAAGGATTATGTACGTAATATTGAAAGTATACAAGTTTATGGGAGTAAAAATCCCATTTTGGTACCACATTCCCATCCACATGTGTTAATTTTAAACATCTACCATCTTCGTGGCACATAAGTTTAACCATACATTCACCTTACTTACGATTGTTTCCGCTTGTCATAGATTGTACCAACCTTAATTTATCGACCACCTGCTATATTTGATGTGTCTGCATTACAATGTATATTAACCTCACATGGGTAGTTTGCCCCCTACCATATCTCATCACATACGTCACACACACTTTCACCTCACCATAAATAAGTTAGCACCTGCCCCGTTTCATCGCTTCGCTCGACATGGCATTCTTTCCACTTACATATCTTATGGTTCACCCCCTGCCATGATTTCGACACAAGTTTGATATTTATCATTTATCACATGCGTTATAACATACATTCCCCTCTTCTTCCATTTTTTTGACGTGGTACTCCATCCACTTGCCACATCTCATCACATCCATTTGAACTTACGTTTGCCTTCCTCACCTGCCATTGTTTTCACATGCCATATTTAAGTTAGCACCTGCCATTGTTCCGAGCTGCCAGAGTTTGTACCTACATATAACATGGAATCTATTGCTAACATACAGCATCGTACATTAATAATTAAATCAGTAACCTAAACACGGTATTTCATTCACCCGTAGCACGAAGATGGAAAATAAACATTGAAAATAAAAAGTAAGGTTGTGCCTCTCTTCCTCAAATAGAGGTTTCAGGAATTTTGAATTCAAACTTTCTTTTATCATGCCAAGATGCCTGACATTAATTCAACATGACACCAAATTATCCTCCCACCCACAATGATGTCTGACGCATATGGGGACAGAGGAGTGATCGTGCAAGAGCAAAAAATTGTGAGAGCATGACCAGTGATTCTTGACCACTAGATTTTGTTTTCTCTCTCATGATCTTCTCTCTCCTAGTTGAATCTAGTGGTGTAGAATCATTGTTCTCATGCTCTCAAAGGATCACTCCTCTATGGGGACATGGATGCCACATCAAATTCATGTTTGATTTGAATAGGTTTTTGCGTACATTCTCCGTGAAATATACCATAATACAGGTCTTGGAGGAATGGTACTTTAATAAGTACTACAACACTTGATGTGTAGTAAATAAATATCTAAATAAGCAGTGATGTGCTACTTAAAGGATCGGCAGAAATCCCACCGATAGTGTAGTAAATAACTAGGATAAAATAAATTAGAGTGTTGAGGAGATATGGATTAAAGGGTAATAGTCCTTCTCTACACCCAGTATAGTTCATCATTTAAATAAGAAATTTAATATTGAAAAAAAATACACTAACCCCTTACATAACCTGCAAAACAAACAGAATTGAAGAGCAAGTCATATATAGTATATTATTGTATACACACCTCCATAACTAGTCAAACACCCTCTCTCCAGGGACTAAGAATATGGAGTATAGCCAAGCGGTAAGGTATCGGTTTTTGGTACCGACATGCAAAGGTTTATGTGTTCCATTCCAAGAATTTCTTTCCATGCTTTCAAGATGTGCATGCTTCCCTCAAAATATGGAAATTCTGTTAGAGATCCCCAAGAACCACAATAAAAAAGGCAGATTACGATCACACATTATTCTCGTGTTGTCCAAGTATTAGACATTGGAATCTATGGCACCACTCCGCAACTCGTGACTTATTGAACCATAGTCCTAGTCCAAAGCTGAGCACAAGTTCAATTTGATGTAGCCACACAGAAACTTTCTAGGGGGTTGATATCACATGGATTAGGATAGTTACCGATATTAAGTGGACAAGTAGCTCCTCATCCAGGAACTGAATCGCGACCAGGCCAACTTCACTGCATCATCGTCCTCATCAGTGAGGCCCATCTTCTTCCTCCTCTTGCTACCTTCTTGTGATGTGTTCATGAATGCGTGTGAGCAACCCTGATAAATGTGGACCTCGAAGGGAACTCCTGAGGACTTGAGTTTATCTTCAAGAGACTTTGCAGCCTGAAATTGAACAAAAATCAACATATAGTGCTGGTAGATGGGACCATTGAGGAGATTTAATGCTGGCAATCTGACACGTATGACGAGCAATCATCATGTATTAGCAAGTTTTCGAGCTGCAACAAATTTTCTTCATATTTCAGAACTTGATTTGGTATTATAGATTTGATCCTCGAACTGGAAGTTGATATGCACAATTTGATTCTCAAGAAGAGAGTGAATTTTCTTCACTTGAGTTGGTTATACTTCTAATGTGGTGAAAATTGATAGCATGTCATATACAATTGGATTACTACAAAATAGTTCACACATTACATTTAACTGGGTAAATAGAACGGTATTAACTCTTTATTTTTGAAAAATAAAAGGATCGATATCAGCTTGAGATTAGTTATATTTTACCATTTTGAACTACATTTCCATAATGTTTTGAAACATTGTCGTATTTCTAAATGAACGCAAAAGTCAATTTTCTTTTACAGGAACAAATAAAAATCTTGCTTAAAATACATTTTCGCCAATGATATATGCATCCCAAGCTGATAAGAATGCTAAGAAACAGAAATGGGACGGAGTACAACCTGTGTAGATTTCTCAACACATCTTTCATAGGCAGAATTATCTCGAAGAAATTTAGGATTCACAATTTCACATGCTACTAAACCTGCGAAAGCGGAGAAAAAAAAATAACGCTGACTTATTATAATAACCGTTGGGATATGCCTTGAAGCCCCAGTCCTATTACGATCCAGATACATTCCGTAAATGGATCTTGGCCAACATGATTAAGCCCCCATGATACTGATTTTTAAGATCTGATTAATATGATCTGTTTACCGCTATATATGTATTCTATGGTAAGGCGTGGGTGATCTGGACTCTGGAGGCTCAATCCGGGAGAGCACCGCCTCCTAGATTTTGTACCTATACTCCAGTTTTTCATCATAGTAGAACCTTTCTTTGCCTGTGGATTTTTCCCACTACACCAATAGGATTTTTCCACGTAAATTGTGTCTCTATGTGGATTGCTTGTGGTTGATTGTATGCTTGGATCATTATTTACAATAACATTGCATGAAAAATTAACAGGTATCAAAACTCCGTAAACCTAACTATAAATAAATGATCCAAACACACAATAAACAATCACAGAGAAGATAATAATTTACGTGGAAAACCCCCACCGGTATATTGGGGACAAAACCACGTGCAAGAAAAGATGTCCACTATGAAGAACTAGAGTACATGATACAGAAAACCCCTAGAGATGACACTCAGAAAACTCCTAGAGATGACACTCATGAAATTAGCTCTCAGACCATGTCTTATCCTAACATAAGCATATATAAAGTACATGATAAATGGATCCTTAATCGGGTCGGTGACGATCCCAAAATTACACTGATTAATTATGTCAAATTGGTGCAGTCGGCAATCCACGATCAATCAAAAGTAACCACACCAATAATAAAATCAATCAAGTGAATCAAGTGTGGTTTTATGTATTTTTAACCTGGGCAAGTCCCATGGTCGACTCAAGAAGGCAAGGAACAACTTAGATTCCAAATCAGATCACTTAATGCACAGTTTTCAAAGAGGAATTTTTGGTATTTTTTATGTGATGTGAATGCAAATGTAAAAACGCAAATGAATTAAGTTCTTAAGCAAAACAAGCAACTTAGCCCAATTAATTTTTAATTCAAAATCAGATCAAATTAGGCAAGTGTTATTTTTCCTGTAAGCATAATTCAATGATGCACACAAAATGTATTTTTTTGGAATTTTTGGGGCTAAAATACAATGATGAAAATAAATTATTTTTAGGGATTTTTATGCAATTTTGTGAACAAACCGATACCAAAAATTATGAAACCTGGAAAGAAACTCAAATATGATGAAACAAGCTTACCTATATTTTAAGAATTTTCTGGCAATATTTGATTTTTTATGAATTTTTTACTGAAACAGAATGAATCTGAGCAATTAATTCTTAATAAATCCACAATTAAAATTCACGCCAAATCAAAATTATCTCAAATAGATATTTTCATGTGCAATCCAGGAGACTTGTGTTTGCGGAAAAATAATATGTGTGGACCAAATTAAAAATCAATTACATATTCACTCAGCAATTTATTTAGAGCATCTTGCGCATCCAATTGCAACAAAACTTTAACACAATATTTAGTAAGGTTAATTCTACAACAAATGATTTTGCGTATTTT
This sequence comes from Ottelia alismoides, assembly GCA_037367405.1. Taxonomy (NCBI): domain Eukaryota; kingdom Viridiplantae; phylum Streptophyta; class Magnoliopsida; order Alismatales; family Hydrocharitaceae; genus Ottelia; species Ottelia alismoides. The sequence goes on along the minus strand of JAZKJV010001067.1, from coordinate 541,406 downwards.
TCTGATCAACGATTGAGTCTACAAAAATTATACAATCTAAATGGGTAAAATATCACTAATTTCCATTCAACGATTTTTCATAAATCAACCACATATCGCAAAAATATAAATTAAATTTAGGACGGTAGAGAATTAAATTGCACTCAAAATACTATTTTTGGAATTACAATTCGATAATAAAATGATGTTCAATACAATGCTCAAGTACAAGGTTCTCTTTGCACTATTGAAATAAAAAGTTCAACAAAATAAAGTTATGTCTAAGGGCATTTCTTCAATTAACTTGAAATGGGGGAAGTCCTGCAATTTTCCCAAAAGAATTTGAGGGTATCTTCTTCCCCCTCTCTTTCGTGGGTTCCAAGAAATGGAAAACCACGAAAGTCGTGGGCGGCGTGCGCGGTGGCTAGTCGCAGTCGCTGAAGACGGTGGGCGGCGATAGTTCTGGACAACGAGGGCGCGACTAGGGCGATTGATTCTGTGAGGCATGTGCGTGGGGGTGTAGAGCAGTCGCGGAGGTCACGCACGAGCAGTGGGGTGCGGGTGAGCGTAGACGGTTGCGACAAGCAATGGATGCGACAGGGCGGCTTTGCTTGCTGCTGTGCGAGGTGGTGGCCAAGGGGTGAAACCGAGAAATGGTGGTCTGCGGGTGATGGTCGCAGGCGTTCTGCTGAAGAAGGGTTGCGGTCACGCATGGTTACGAGGAGCGGCTGGGCTGAGAAGGCGTGGCCCCATGCGGTGGCTAGCAGCTACACTAAGCGGCGAAGCGTTGCCGCTGCTCGTACAGTGCAGTTGTTCTGGAGTGTGGCGGTGCATAGCTACATGGCGAGACGGAGGGGATGTGCAGCCACGCACACAAGGAGCGAACGAGCTGTTGTGGGAGGACAACAATTGCCGGTTGGTTGTACTGCTATAGAGATCCTCTACTTGCATATTCAACAATGTCCCTGCAAGAGATATATGGCTCGAATTTGGCAAACTCGGCCTAGAGTTAAGATCATACAATGGGAAAATGGGTGATGGCTCCTAACAGGATGAAGGACTGGAGCTAATGCTCCGGACATGCTTTAGCCGGAGTTGATAGGGCTGAGAGTTTGAATCGAAAAGGGGAGGAGCAGAAGGTGATGTGTGCAGCGAGGTTTGGACTGATGTGGTTTTGGCTCGAGAAAAAGGCAATGGAGAAGAAGAGAACAGAGAAATTGAAACAAGAAAAGTAGTGAAGAAAGAAATGGTGGTTTACCTGTATGTATTTGCCGGATTGTGGAGGAGCTATGATGCAACTTTGGTTATCGCCTACAAGTGGTGCTCGATGGTGAAACACCACAAAGCTCGGCTTCTTCGTCGAGTAGATGAGCAGCTATATAAGAGGGACCTTGTGGATCTCGCGTAAAAGGTTGTCGTCACTCAACTTGTCTCCTTCAGCTGTCAACTGGAGGTTAAAGGGGCTCGACCTCTCTTCTCTCAAAACGACGGATAAAGGAAAAATGGGATGGAGAAGAGAATAAGAGGAAGAAGATGAGGGAGTTAGAAAAAGAGGTGGGGTGGAGGTTGGAGAAGTAGTGGGAGAGGAGGAATGGAAGTCGGTGGAGAGAAAAAATGAAATGAAAATTAAAAAATAAAAGTAGGCTACTTAAATAAAATAAAGAGAGAAAAACAAAAATGGAAAAATTACAAAAATGTCAACACAATATGTACAAAACACAATTTTACGGATTATCAAAAATATTTACAAAATAAAAATAAAATACTAGAAATAAATGAAAATACATATTTTTTGGAATTTTTAATATTAAAAAATGGAATAAAAATCAAGAAAGAAAAAGTATGTACAATATATACAAAGTCACAACACACTTTTTTCTATAATTTTTAGATTTTTTGGATTGTGAATATAACGTATTTTATTAAAACATGGATAAACAAATGCAAAAGAAATAATTTAATAGGAGTTAGTTATATACATTAAAAGATAAAACCAAGCTAATGAATATGTACGTGATACAAATAGGTCTCAAAATTGATATTTTACAAATGGGCTACGATTTTCATAGGATCACTTTTATTGAATAGAAAATTTTATAACTTGAACTTTAAAAGCGACATTGGTGAATTTGGAGTTCATATGGAGCGGGAATTTAGCCAAAAAGTTGGACTTTATAGCTTTTTCAATTCAAGATCTAAAAGTATTTATTCAAGGTGGAAATTATTTTGTATTTTTATATTTTTATATACATTTTTATATATAAGTTAGAAAAGAATTAAGTCAAAAGGAGTTAGTATGAATTTATTAAAAATCAAGGAAATTTGGGTATTTATAGGGGATTATTTACAAACAATATTCAACACTTTATTATTTTTTTATTTTTTTGATTTTTATTTTGAATTATTTTGTGGACTTATTTTCAAGATAAATATATATTATTAGTACATTTTTATTAGGAGTTGTATTTTATTAATTTATTGGATTTAGGAACTTTTATTAGGTGTTTTGTTCAAAGATTCAAGCTAAGAATAATATATTAAGACGATGAATCACATATTCATCACCCCCTATACTTAAAAACTTTGCTAGTCCTCGAGCAAATAAAGAATGAATAAGTTGCATTAATCCATGATTGTGTATTTAAAAGCACAAGACTTGATTTGTTAAGAACTCTCGATTTTAGTGATCCTAACATTATAAGATGAACCAAGCTCAAGTCAAAAGGTATCCAACTTCTCTAATCATGAGACTCGCCTTCTCTCTATATACATATAGCATAAGGATATGACATTAAGTGTGGACTGCAGTTACAAGAGTAGAGTCAAAGCATCCCCCAAAGTTTATGTCCAAGAGACTCTCCTAAGAACTCAATCCTCAACACTAGGGAATAAATCAATTCATGCATCCAATTCACTATCTCTTTAGTTGTCAGTCCTAAAAGTGAATATGGAAGGTCATTTGATGGAGGGCATAGGATGGTGTCTTTTCTTCTCTCCTCTCATTGGAACAAGGGTCCTCTCAAGTGCCTTATTACGCAACACATGTATATTTTTAATGTTGATCAGTGCATCTGTCAAGAGATCATTGAGTCATCTGCACTTGTTTTCCTAGGAATGCACTGGGATATCTCTTTTGAGTATTTATCATACCTTCAAAACCCAGACTTGTGTCACTATACGATGCAAAGCCCTTTTTGGGTGCTAGTCCGACTCATAAAAGCCTAAAAGATTGGTCTAATTGGACACTTTGAAAGGTTGGAAGCGCCTGCCCTTAGTGGAAGCTCTTTGTAATGTGTCTTCGTAATGCGATAGCTTTTCAACAATAACTTTCTTTTCTTTCTTTTAATTTGGCTAGCTCCATTGCTTTTACCAAGTATGTGAAGGTTATGGAAAAACCTTAAGCGCATCACGGAAGTGTGAAGATCGCATCATATGCGATCGGGAGCGATTAGTCGCACTAGTTACTCGCAGCTGCGGAATTTAAAAATTTTAAAGTAGTGAAACCACATGATCCGATAATGCTTCTCGAATCGTTTCATCAAAACCACAAACAAGATATAGGAATACATCTTGAAGCATGGTTGTGATCGTGTCTCTAAATTAAGAGACCTCTTGTCTCAAGTCCGATCCAACGGAGGAGACGCATGCAAGGGCGTTGATGAAACATGTTCTCCACGCAGTCCAAGTTGATGATCTAAATGGTGAATCTCCTGATCTCGCCTCAAGAGATTCGATGTCTTCTTCACGAGTGAGGTGCACCGAAGGAGACGAAGATCCACGAGTGGTCGAGACAGCGACACAACAACGCGGCGACAATGACAATCCTCTCTAGGGTTTAGAGTGGACATCCACTCTAAGGAGAGAGAGGCATGGGTATGAGAGAGAGAGAGAGAGAGAGCTTGAGAATTATATGTTGTAAAAGAAGAGCTAGGACTGCTTCTTCTTTTATTATTTTTTGGGAGTCCATGCGTCTCAATCCATGGACAACACAAATAGAATGGTTGAGATTGATTTGTGTTTTTTCAATGGCCATGATTTTGTTGTAAAAGCACAACAATTAATTAAATTAAATTAAAATTATATTGAATAAATATCAATATAAATCAATTCAATGAAATCAAAGCCATAACTCATAGCTTAATATGGAATATATACGATATATCCCCTATACTTAGCTTGTGTTATGTCCTCATAGCACTAAGTGATATGAAGCCATAACTCATGCTTAATACAAAGGGATATAAGGGAACTGACTGGGATCTCCCCCTATACTTATGTTAAATAACCTAAGTATAGGAAGAGGACCAAGAGGGATCAATGAGTGAAGAATAGAAAGAAATGAAGATGACTAGGATGTACATAAAAGAGTGGGGTCTCCCTATACTTAGGCTTTAAATAGCCTAAGTAAGGAGTGAGTATCTATAAGAGAAGGAACCTAAGCTCTGAAAGAATGAACAAATCAAGTGTATGGAAGTAGGAAAAAATGAGTGAATCTTCTCGGGTGTTGAATCTGAATGTTGCATCCTCACACATAGTGGTCTGAAGTATTTACATTGTGCTTGCTCTGCATGAAGTTGTTGACCTCAACTTGGACTAACTGTTCTTTAGAATCTACGAAGTGTTTCAACAATTATCCATTAACCAGAAAGGAATGTGCACCATCTATGAGATCGCTTATCTCTACACTTCCATTATTGTGCACTTCCTTAGCAACGTAGGGACGCGTCCATTTGGATTTGAGCTTCCCATGTAACATCTTCAAATTGGCGTATAACAACTATACCTTTTGTTCATGGACAAAGTTCTTGCACTTAATGTGCTGATCATGCCATCTCTTCAACTTGTCCTTATAAATCAAACTATTGTAATACGTCTGGTTTCGGATTTCCACGAGCTCGTTCAATTTCAAGTCACGACATAGCTTCCCTAGGTGACAACTCCAATTTACTTGATTAATTCCCATTCTGACTTATGAATTAACTCGCGGGCAAATAACATGGCTTGCCATAGATCATCCGGAAAGGTGAAGTACCGAGTGAGGTCTTGTAGGCTATCATATAGGTCCACAAAACTTGGTCCAAGAGCTAGGACCAGTTTTTCCCATCGGACGAACCAACTTCTGAAGAATGCTCTTCACCTCTAGATTCGAAACATCTGCCATGCCATTAGATTGTGTGTGGTAAGGACTAATCACTTTATACTCAAATACATAGTCCTTAGCTAATGATATGACATCTCTGTTCACAAAGTGGCTATCCCCATCAGAAATCAACACTTTTGGGACCCCGAACCTAGCAATGATATGATCCTTCACAAACTTGCAGACAGTCTTACTGTCTGTGGCTCGGGTTGGGATAGTCTCCACCCACCTAGACAAGTAGTCAACCGCCAACAAGATGTATGCATGTTCATGATTGTTGGGAAAGGGACCCATGAAATATATGCCCATGCATCAAAAACACCGTAGAAAATCACTGGCTGCATAGGCATCTCATCTAGGGATGAAAACGGATCGGATACGAATCGGATATACATATTTCTATATCCATATCCGCTTCATCTCTATTGAATACGGATACGGATATGATTCGGATATGCATTAAGGAAACCATATCCTTAAAAATACGGATACGAATCCGAATCGGATATTTATCGAATCCAAATATGGACCGAATAAAGAGCGGACTCGGATACTGATCGAATAAAGAGCTAATCCAAATATGAATTGAATAAAGAGTGAAATCCAAAAATGGATCCAATAAACATGGAATCTGAATACGGATCGAGTAAAGACTACATACGGATATAAATTGAATTTTTATCAAAGTGCATAATGATTTTGAAAAATGGTAATGAAAAAATAAGTTGTATCATGATAAAAGGGAGCATTAAGGTGACATATATTCTTGACCGGGAGCAAAAAAGGAGACAAGGTTTTATAACTTTTGTCAGTTCCCATCGCCAAACAAACGGAAGTTTATTACTATCATTAATATTGTATTTTATAATATATGATACTAATATAATAACACATGATTGTGGCTTATATTATATTAACTAATATATAAAACAATACTAAATATTGTATTCGGATATCCAGATCCGAATATTCAAGCCATTACCATATTCGTATCTATATCCGAAAAAATTTACAATCCATGTCCATATTCGATCCGTATTCGATTAATATTCAGATACGGATATCCGTATTCAGTAATTTTTTCGAATACGGTAACGGATATTCGGATATATCCGTATCCGTTTTCATCTCTAATCTCATCTCTGTATCCAACAGTCCCTCCCATCCTCTGACAGATCGGACGCGACCATACAAATTCAATGGCATCTTTAAACAGGGTCAGCCAATAAAATCCACATTGGAGTACCTTGTGTGTGGTTCTCTTTTCCGAATGGTGTCCTCCGGCCTCAAGTGAATGACAATATATGAGGACACTCTGTTATTCCTCCTCAAGAATACACCTTCTCCAGACACAATCCGACCCTTCAAAGAAAATGAACGGATCCTTCCAGTGGTACCTCCTTGAATCCGACTTCAGTCAGACAATACTGCTCCTAGTCCAACCACGGGGAACCTTCTTGGAGACAAGATGGTTCACCATGTTGGCATACCACGGAAGAGAGTCGATAACGCAAATTGACTCGTCTGGGAAGGGCTCTCTAATCTGCTCAGTGCCAGGAGAATCCTTCAACTCTATTCGAGAAAGATGATCAGCCACAACATTCTTCACTCTAGATTTATCCTTAATCTTCAAGTCAAACTCCTGGAGTAGCAAAATCGACCTAAGAAGATGCATCTTCACGTCCTTCTTTTCCATTAAGTACCTAATTGATGTGTGAACGGTAAAGATTGTCACCTTAGAGCCCAAAACATAAGACATGAACTTCTTGAAAGCACATACTACTGCGAACATTTCCTTTTCAGTCACAGTATAGTTTTTCTGTGAAGTGTCCAAAACTTTGCTCATATAGTGAATCGCATACGGAATCCTTTCTCGTCTCTATCCTAACACAGCTCCTATAGCAAAATCTGAAGCGTCAGTCATGATCTCAAAAGAAAGAGACCCAACAGAAGCTGGTAGGATAGGCAAGTCACAAATCTTCCTTTTTAAGAGCGCAAAGGCCTCTAGACACTTGTGATCTACAATGAACTCTATCTTTTCCTAAGAGCTCAGTCAGTGGGCGAGCAATCTTTGAAAAATCATGAATGAATCTCCTATAGAATCCAACGTATTCTAAGAAAGACCTTACTAACTATGCGTTGGTTGGTGGATCAAGTTTCTTGATCGCATCCACCTAAGTAGGGTCAACCTCCATTCCTTTTTTGGAGATGACATGCCCCTAACACAATGCTCTCTGTCACCATGAAATGGCTTTTCTCCCAAAAGAGTATCAGATTCACCTCTCTACACCTCTTGAGAACTCGGTTCAAGTACGTTAAACATGTATCAAAAGAATCACCGTAGATCGAAAAGTCAACCATGAAAACCTCCAGGAAATCTCCCACCATCTCAGCAAATACGGCGATCATGCACCGCTGAAATGTACCCGAGGCATTGTAGAGCCCGAATGCCATGGGCCTGAAAGCGTAGGTGCCGAATGAACATGTGAAGGTGGTCTTATAATGTTCCTTAGGAGCGATGGCTACCTGATTGTAGCCCGAGTACCCATCAAGAAAATAGAAGAACATTTTTCATGCTAATCTTTCCAAAATCTGGTCCATGAATGGCAAGGGAAAGCGATGTCTCTCTTTTTCCACGGTAATTGTTAATTCTTAGACAATAGATAGTAGTTACTGATAAGACGTGAGTCTTCACATATAGGTCAGGTTTCTTCCTACTAACCTAGTAGACCTTAAGGTAGTTCCGGAATGCAAGATTATTAGCCACGTACTCCTTAAATGGCACATTAGCTATAATATTTTCCTTACAAAACTGTGCCATTTCTGGGTCATCCTTATGAATCTTTTTCATGCTGCGCTTTCCTGCCGTAAGAGCACGAGGCAAAGGGATTCATTTCTCCGACAACGACGCAGATCCCAAACTTACCCTAATTAGTGATGTCAAATTGTTGTAGTCGGGCAATCCAAGATCTATAAAAAATAAACACACCAATAATAAAATCAATCAAGTGAATCAAGTGTGGTTTTATGTATTTTTAACCCGGACAAGCCCCAGGATCGATTCAAGGAGGCAAAGGAACAACTTAGATTTCAAATCAGATTACTTAATGCATGGTTTTCAAAGACGATTTTTTTGTTATTTTTTTATGTGATATGAATGCAAATACAAAAATGTGAATGAATTAAGTTCTTAAGCAAAATAAACAACTTAGCCCAACTAATTTTTATTTCAACATCAGGACAAATTAGGCAAGTGTTATTTTTCCGGTTAACCTAATTCAATGATGCACACAAAATGTATTTGTTTGAATTTTTGGGCTTAAATATAACAATGAAAAATAACAATTTTTATGGGTTTGTACAATTTTGTGAACAAACAGAATCCAAAATTATGAAACTTGTACAGAAACTCAAATATGATGAAATGAGATTACATTAATTTTTTAGAATTTTCTGGCAGTATTTGATTTTTTTATGATTTTTTACTGAAACAAAATGAATCTGAGTAATTAATTCTTAATAAATCCACAATGAAAATTCAAGCCAAATCAAAATTATCTCAAATAGATATTTTCATGTGCAATCCAGGAGACTTGAGTTTGTGAAAAAATAATATGTGTGGACCAAATTAAAAATCAATTACAAAATTCACCCAACAATTTATTTAGAGCACCTTGCGCATCCAATTGCAACAAAACTTTGAAACAAATGATTTTCTGGTATTTTTATGATCAATGGTTGAGTCTACAAAAATTATACAATCTAAATAAGTAAAATATCACTAATTTCCATTCCGGTTTTTTATAAATCAACCACATATCAAAAAAATACAAATTGAATTTAGGACTATAGAATTAAATTGTGGACAACATACTATTTTTGGAATTGCAATAGATATAAAATGTTGTTCAAAATAATGCTCAAATACAAGATTCTCTTTGCAATATTGAAATAAAAAGTTCAATAAAATAAGGTTATACCTAAGGACATTTCTTTAATTACTTGAAATGGAGAGAAGTCTTGCAATTTTCCCAAAAGAATTTGAGGGTATCTTCCTCCCCCTCCCTTTCGTGGGTTCTAAGAAATGAAAACCCACAAAAGTCATGGGCGGCGTGTACGGTGGCTGGCCGTGATCGTTGGAGTAGGTGGGAGGCGACAGTTCTGGAAGGTAGGGGCACGGCTAGGGCAGTAGCTGTTGCAAGGTCTGTACGTAGGGGCGTGGAGCAGCCGCAAAGTTCGCAAGCGAGTGGTGCTGTGTGGGTGAGCGCGTGGACGGCTGCGGCAAGTAGGGGATGCGGCGATGTGGCTTCGCCTTTTGCTGTGCAAGGTGGCGGCCAGGGGGCGCAGCCGAGAGATGGTGGTCCATAGGCAATCATCGCGAGCGTTCTGCTGAAGAAGGGTTGCAGCCGTGCACGGGTGCAAGGAGCGGCTGGGCTGAGGAGGCGTGGCCCCGTGCGGTGGCTAGCAGCCGCGCTAGGCAGCGGAGCGTTGCTGCTACTTGCGCAGTGTGGTCGTTCTGGAGTGCGGCGGTGCACAACCGCGCGACGAGACGGAGGGGATGCGCAGTCGCGCACACGAGGAGCGGGCGAGCTGTTGTGGGAGAAGGACGACGGCCGGTTGTGCTGCTATAGAGATATACCAAGATATATATATTCAACCAGGCCCCTGCAAGAGATATGCGGCTCGAATTTGGCAAACTCAGCCTAGAGTTAAGCTCAGACAATGGGAAAATTGGGTGATGGCTCCTAACAGGATGAAGGATTGGAGCAAATGCTCTGGATACGCTTTGGACAGAGTTGATAAGGATGAGAGGTAGAATAAAAAATGGGAGGAGCAGAAGGTGATATGTGCAAAATGAGGTTTGGACTGATGTGGTTTTGGCTCGAGAAAAAGGGAAAGAGAAGAAGAAGAAGAGATCAACGGAGAAATTGAACAAGAAAAGTAGTGAAGAAAGAAATGGGGTTTACCTATGTTCGTCGGATTGCGAAGGAGCTATGCTACAACTCCGGTTATTGCCTACAAGTGGTGCTCGACGGTGAAACATCACGAAGCTTGGCTGCTTCGTCGAGTAGATGAGCAGCTACACAAGGGGGACCTTGTGGATCTCATCTAAAAGGTTGTTGTCATCAACTTGTCTCCTTCAGCTGTCACCTGGAGGTTAAAGGGGCTTGTTGAGATTCTTGTATCTCTTGGTTTTTATTTATATTTGTTTATTTCTCTAGCCTATCTTATGTAATTTTCCCATAGAGCTTTTCTCCTATATAAGAGAGCTCTAGGGCTTTGAGAAATATAACTTTTATTTTTCTCCTTCCACAGGTATCAGAGCGACGGTCTTAGACCGGAGCATGTGCCCTAGAAACCTAACCCCTCCAAAACCCTAGCCCGCACTCCACACGCGAAGCCTCTGCCCATCCGCTCCATGTGTCGCCGCTCCATGCGCCAGAGCAGTCCATGTGTCATCGCCCATGTGCGGCATGCTCGTGTGCATCGCCCATGCACCATCACCCATAAGGGTTGTGCCCCCCCCCCACCTCATGCATCGTTGCCAATGTTGTGTGTTTGGGTGTGACATCACTATCTAAAACACCGAATGGAACAAATTATGAGTTGTGGGCCATGCAGTAATGAGTTTAATGCAATGCAATGGCAAGAAGCATATTCTCACGATGGAGGAGCTACATGACAAAACTGGGACAAACGCCTCATGGGAGGCAGATGCTGCATATGCACGTGTGTGGCTATCCGGGACTGTGTCCACAGATATAGCCAATGATATTTTGAGTCAGCCTACGGCAAAGACTGTGGGATATTCTCGCCGCTACATATTCTCCGGCGAAGAATGAGTCGAAGATACTGCAGCTATAGCACGATATCTTCACATCAAAGCAGAGTGGGCGTCCCCTCCATACCCTATATACTTCTTTGGGGGTACGTTTGAGAAGCTACATGGGTACATTCCCTTGACTGCTACGCCATAGCAGCTCAAGGAATATAGAGACTCTGTTATGACTAGAGTCTTTCTAGCCGCTCTTGATCCTGAGTACGACGCAGCTTGAGCCCAGATTCTTACCGATGCTACCATACCTCCGATGGAGGAGGCGTATCGCAAATTGAACAAACTTTCTATATCCTCTGGTAGTACTCTACAATCTCAGACATCTTCTGTTATGGTATGGTTGCATTTCGAGGTAGGGGAAGCCCTACACCATATCGTGGTAGGAGGAGCTCTAGCTGTGGCAGAGGAGGGGGTGGTCGACCTCGTCAGCCTTGCACCTACTGCCACAGATCTGGCCACTCTGAGGAAACCTGCTATTTTAAGCACGGGTTTCCTGCTTCAGCTCGAGTTGCAGAGCAGACACAACAGGTCGGGAGTCCACATGTTTCTGATCAGAGATTTGATGAACTTGTGGCGCAACTCAAGGAGATTATGCCTACTCCTGGGTCAACCAGCTCTCCTTCAATAATCCTCACAGGTAGCTGCCTCAGCATCAGTGTCTACATCGGGTATAACATATGCATTTACTACTTGTTACAGGGAAGACTTGCCAGAATGGATCATGGATTTAGGAGTATTCCATCATCTCTGTGGTGACAGGGGCCAGTTTAGTGATGTTCGTTCGACTCAGCCTGGACGATCTGTTGTGATAGCAGATGGGACACGCTCTCCCATCACCGGGCAGGGGGAGGTGCAGTTGACCCCCGCAATGAGGCTTTAGAATGTCCTTTACGCACCTGAATTTTCTATGAATCTACTTTCAATTAGTCAAATCACCAAGGATTTACATTGTCGTGCCATATTTGATCCATCTGCTCTTGTGTTTCCGGATATACTCACGGACAGGGTGATTGGATCTGACCGTGAGCATGTGGGTCTCTACAGACTGGTGCAATCTCCTTATGTTGATGCCTCTTCTCTTCGCACTAGATATGTTTCTCCCTCTATGTGGCATCTTCGATTTGGCCATCTTCCTTTGTGAATGTTGTGTCACGTTCTTCCACAGATTTCTCCTCGCTCTACCTTTCAATGCGAGGCCTGCCAGCTCGGGAAGCATCATCGCTCTACCTTTCAGAGTCGTCAGGGTCGGAGTAGTCATAGTCTGTTTCAGTTAATTCATTTTGATATTTGTGGTCCCAATCATGTCCCAAATCATCAGGGCCATAGGTTTTATCTAGTTGTAGTCGATGAGTTTTCAAGGTTGTCTTGGGTTTTTCTTCTTAAGAACAAGTTCGATGCTGGTCCTGTCACTCAGTCCTTTATTTATGAAATAAGGAACATTTTTTCCAGCAAAAGTCAAGTTTATACATTCAGATAATGCACTAGAATTTTGCAATACTCAGCTTTCCCAATTCCTTAGATCTCATGGTATTGTTCATCAGACATCCTGTGCGTATACTTCCCAACAAAATGGGGTGGCTGAACGAAAACACCTCCATCTTTTGGATGTTACCAGAACTCTTATGATTCAGATTTTGTGCCCCTCATTCTTACTGAGGGGATGCGGTTCTAACCGCTTGCTACCTGGTAAATCGTATGCCATCTTCGATTTTGGAGGAGAAGACCCCGTTTTTTATTGTGTTTTCCGAGACGGATCTTTTCTCACTTACGCCTCGTGTTTTCGGTTCGGTGGCTTTTGTTCATCAGATGTCTCCTGGTCTTGACAAGCTCTCCCAGAGCTGTCAAATGTGTGTTTGTTGGGTATTCCAAGACCTAAAAGGTATATTGTTGCTTCGACTCGGTTCGACGAAGGTACTACGTCAGTGCAGATGTCACATTCTTTGAGTCCATTATGTACTTTTCTCCCACAAGTGACAAGCTCATTCCTTCAAAGGAAGGAGAAGAGGTCTATATGCATCTACCTCCGATCTCCATTACACCATCTCTCCACATTCTACTCCACCGCCATCTCAACATCACCCATTTTCTATCCGCAGGTTTACCAGCGACGGCCCCGTGCTCATGTGCCTCCTCCATCATTCAGCACGCCCAAGGTATGTTCTGAACATTTGTGTTCTTCTAATGGCACTGGTGATTTGCATGTACAGACTGAGGTACATGAGGGCTTGGATGATACATTGTTTGCATGTACTGAGGATCTGGATGTACCTATTGCTCTCCGAAGGCAGAAGAGGGCATGCACTATGCATCCCCTTGCTTCACATGTTTCCTTGGAACATCTGTCCAAGGATTTTCAGAGGTTTGTTGTGGGACTGTCTGCTGTGGAAATACCACGGAACTATCAGGAAGCGTTGCAGAATAGCCAGTGGCGTTTGGTCATGGAGGAGATGGCAACTTTACAGTCTCGTGGTACATGGAGTGTTGTACAGGCTCCACCCGATGCATCTGTTATTGGCATCAAGTGGGTGTTTACTGTGAAACACTGTGCTGATGGCACTGTGGATAGATATAAGGCCAGATTGGTCGCTCGTGGATTCACCCAAACGTATGGGGTGGATTACCAGGACACCTTTTCTCTCGTTGCACGTCACTCTACATTGAGGATTCTTATTGTTGTTGTTGTAGTACGTGACTGACCGTTTTTTCAATTAGATGTAAAGAATGCATTCTTGTATGGTGATATGCAGCAGGAAGTTTACATGCAGCAGCCACCAGGGTTTGCTGCTGAGGGGGAGTGTTGTATGCTGTGCCGACTGCACAAGGCCATATATGGCCTTAACCAAAGTCCGAGGGCTTGGTTTCAGAAACTATCAGAGTTGATTGATTAGAATGGGTTTGTCAGATTTAGTGCAGATCATTCTCTTTTTGTTAAGAGAACTCAGAAAGGTGCCTTTGTTTCCAGTTTATGTTGATGAAATCATTGTTACGGGCAGCGATGAACAGGGCATTCAAGCAGCTAAAGATTTCCTTGGACAACAGTTTGTGACCAAGGACCTTGGTACATTACATTATTTCCTTGGCTTAGAATTTGCACGAAATTAGAAGGGTATGGTTATGACACAAAGGAAGTGTGTTACTGACCTATCTGAGATAGGCATGACAGGATGCAGACCTGCCACTAAACCAATGGATCCTAATGCTAGGCTTTATGATGATGACTCTAAAGAGGTGGATAAAAGAAGATACAGAGAGCTGGTAGGGAAGTTGTTATATGTTACTATTACCAGGCATGATATATCATTTGTTGTGAGCAGAGTCAGCCAGTTTATGGAGCAGCCCAGACAGGTTCACATGGATGCAATTTGTATGATTTTGAGATATCTGAAATCTTCTCCAGGTGCAGGTCTGTTTTTCAGGAGAGATACGTCTCTTATTGTTTCTGGATGTGCAGATGCGGATTATGTTAGGTGTCCCAAGGACATGAAGTCCACCTCAGGCTTTATTGTATTTGTTGGTAGCTCACTGGTTTCATGGAAAAGTAAGAAACAAACAATTGTTGCTCGGTCCAATGCTAAATCCGAATATAGAGTTATGGCCCAAGGGAGAAAGATGTGGGTCAAGTCTGTCATGACTAACCTAACTATTGAGGTGCCTCTTCCTATGCACTTATGTGATAATCAGGCGGCACTATTCATAGCTAACAATCCAGCCTTTTTATGAGAGAATAAAACACATTGAAGTAGATTGCCACTACACTCGTGATTTGATCCAAAAGAGGCTGATTTCCGCTTCTCATGCTGTTTCAGGCGATCAGATTGCAGACATGTTTACCAAAGCTCTTGCGAGGGGTCCTTTTTCACCATTGTTGTTCCAAGCTGAGCATGATACACATTTATGCTCCAGCTTAAGGAGTGTTGAGATTCTTGTATCTCTTGGTCTTTATTTATATTTGTTTATTTCTCCAGTCTATCTTATGTAATTTTCCCATAAAGATTTTCTCCTATATAAGAGAGCTCTAGAGCTTTGAGGAATACAATTTTTATTTTTCTCCTTCCTCATGGCTCGACCTCTCTTCTCTCGAAATGGCGGATAGCCGGATACATGAAAAAGGGATGGAGAAGAGAATAAGAGGAAGAATATGATGGAGTTAGAAAAAAGGTGAGGTGGAGGTTGGAGAACTATTGGGAGAGAGGGAATGGAAGTTGGCTTAAAAAATAAAAGTAGGCTACCTAAATAAAATAAAGAGAAAAAAAATAAAAATAGAAAAATTTAAAAAATGTCAACACAATATGTACAAAACACACAATATGTACCAAACACAATTTTATGAATTTCTATTTTTTGCAATTTTAACTAAAATATATTTACAAAATAAAAAAAAAGTAGAAATAAAGTAAAATACAAATATATATTTTTTGGGATTTTTAATATTAAAAATGAAATAAAAATCAAGAAAGAAAAGGTACGTACATTATATACAAAGTCACAAGACACCTTTTTCTATAATTTATAGATTTTTTTTGGATTTTGAATTTAATCTATTTTATTAAAACATATAAAGAAAACAAATGTAAAAGAAATATTTAAAAGGATATATAATTTATGAAATGATAAAACTAAGTTAATGAATATGTACACGATACAAATAGTATTCAAAACCGATATTTTACAAACGGACTCCAATTTTCATGAAATCACTTTTATTGGATAGATAATTTTATAACTTGAACTTTAAAAGTGAGTTTGGTGAATTTGGAGTTCATATGGAGCGGGAATTTAGCCGATAAATTGGACTTTACGGCTTTTTCGATTCAAGATCTAAAAGTATTTATTCAAGGTGAAATTATTTTGTATTTTTTTTTATTTTTGTATTTTTATATACATTTATATACAAGTTAGAAAAAGAACTAAGTCAAAAGGAATTAGTATGAATTTATTAAAAATCAAGAAAGTTTGGGTATTTACATGGGATTATTTACAAACAATATTCAACACTTTATTGTTTTTTATTTATTATTTATTATTTTTATTTTTTACTTTTATTTTGAATTTATTTACAAGATAAATATACATTATTAATCCATTTTTATTAAGATTTTGTTAATTTATTGAATTCAACGACTTTTATTAGGTGTTTTGTTTAGAGATTAAAGCTAAGAATAATATATTAAGATGATGAATCACAGAATCATCAGTCAACTAAGAGTCATTCATAAAATATATCGGGTTCTAAACGAGTTAAGTCTTCAAGGCATATCTCAACACTGATGCATTTCACATAATTTAGATTGATTTGAATATTTTGAACAAGCCAAGAAACACAAGTTTTTGCAATTTGACCTTCACAGGAAGATTTATTCCGTTCCACTTTCTTGGTAATAATGCATAAATCTGGAACCTAAGATGCCTGCCACCTATAAAAACATTTTTAATTCAAAACTAAACAAGACACTATACTAGCACGGCAGCTTCACTGAAGTGACTACCAGATATGTGAAACCTATTCTACAAAAACTAAATGATTAAATCAACAGAAGAAATGAGAAAATAATAATATGCATACCGTAACATCTGAGAAGCCAACAAAACTATCATGCTCTCCAAAGTGAGCCTGGATAGGTGCCTTGGCCTGGGATGGGTCTGCCAGATCTGATCCAGGAACTCCATAGAAGGCTACAACAGCATCAACCTCAGGAACGAGAACACCACTAGCAATGGAAAGAGCACCTCCCATGCAGAATCCAGTTACACCGACCTTTGTATAAAAATAAAACTCAGAGCAAGTACCATATGTTTATCCGGGGAGAATATTCAATAGTTTCATTCATAAATACATGCTTTTCCAACTATATGTTTCATCATAATCTTATGTCTAGGTAATGTCTCTTGATCGTATATATTGCAAAACTGATATTGCAAAAAACGGAAGGGTATAAACGGATAGTGCAATATCTCATAGGGGCACAAATCATAAAAATCATATATATTGTGTGTCTAATTCTGATTAGAAATAACAATAACCCTTTCGTTTAGATGCAACTTGAATAATTTATCACCTTCTGGGAACCATTGGCCTTTAGCCAGTTGACAGAAGCTTTGATGTCTTTTACCGCACCTTGCCAATCAAGATTGTCCATTAAGTGCTGCGCTTCCGCAACATCCAAACCAACCTTTCCACGATATAGACTGGAAAAAACACATGTCCATACAAACAAAATATTTACATATCTGAAGTGAGGAAAGGACATCATAGAAGACATTAATTATGAAAGCAACTCAATCTTAATCTTCTTGACTTTAGAGATTACATCACATTGGTTCACGTTGAAATTTTTTCATAACAGATATCCATATTCACACAGCACATTTTTCAAAAAGTTCGAAGCTACTGTATCTATAAGATTAGGGATGCAAACGGACGGATACGGATACGAATATAGGTATTACCATATCCTTATCCGTTTTTAAATACGAATACGGATGCGGATACGGATATTGACGGATATTAAAACTATCTTACCATATCCTTAAAAAATGGATACGGATGTAAAACGGATATTGATCGCATACGAGTAACGTTAGAAATACTCTATAGAATCGACTTAAATATATCCGAATTGGATGGGAAACACATGATATAAATTTATTAAATGTATTTGTATCATAAAAATTATACAAATATGGTAAAAGAAGGTATAGAATTATGTTATATAGAGTTAAAAATAAATATATGACTATATTTATATACGAAAACGTATATACGGATACGGATCTTTGCGGATATCAAAATGATATCCATATACGTATCCATTTTAAAACGGATACGGATACGGATGTCAAAATCTATATACAACGGATACGGATCGAATACGGATATATCCGTAACCGTTTGCATCCCTATATAAGATGGTTGAATTTTTTTAACATCTCAGCTCCAGTACAGTTTATCTCTGTGGAAGGGAAAGAAAAAGCTCTATTCCATCTAACCCTAGAGTTAGTTCACAGGGTAAATTACATAAACAGGACAATAGAAATAAACAATATAGGAAAAAGACAAAATAACATAAATATCTTAACACTCCCCCTCAAGCTGGAGAATATATATCTATCATGCTCATCATGGAACAACAGTGATGAAAAGGGCCTCTAGCAAGAGCTTTAGTAAACATGTATGCAATCTGATCTCTTGATGTTACATAAGAAGTTGCGATAAACCCCTTTTGGATCAAATCACGAGTATAGTGGCAGTCCACCTCAATGTGCTTTGTCCTTTCATGAAATGCTGGATTATTCTCTATGAATAAGGTTGCCTGATTGTCGCATTTGAAATGCAAAGAAGAGGTAATTCAATCTTTAAATCAGTCAAGACAGATTTGACCCACATCATCTCCGTACTACCTTGGGTCATTGCCCTATATTCTGATTCCGCACTAGATCGAGCAACAACAGTTTGTTTCTTATTCTTCCATGAGAACAATGAGCTGCCAACAAACACAATGAAGCCTGAAGTAGACTTCATGTCCTTAGTACACCCAGCATAATCTGCATATGCACACCTTGTAACTGAGAGAGACGTATCTCTTCTAAACAGAAGACTTGCACCTGGAGATGACTTCAAATATCTCAAGATCATAACACTGCATCCATGTGCGCCTGCCTGGGTTGCTCCATGAATTGACTTACTCTACTCACAGCGAAAGATATATCAGGTCTGGTAATAGTTATATATAATAATTTCCCTAGCAGCTCGTTGTACAGTCTCTTGTCCACCTCCTCAGATTCATCATCATGGAGCAAGGTTCAGGAAAGCGGTACGCGTTACGTTCAGACAGGTCACTGAATAATGCTTAAGCGGTATGCAGGGGCATATGCGGGGTATATGTGGTTCTACGCAGTTTCCTAATTTTTTATTTAAAAATAAATAAATATATACAAAAATGACTACAACAGAACTAAATTTTGTATAATTGTGGTCCAACAGAAGATCTAAGAAAAATAACTTTCATACAGAGTTCAAAATAATCTCTATCAATCAAATATTAATACTTCAATAGAACGATTAGCACAAAAAATAATTGACAACAATCAACAAAAAAGAAAAGTTAGCAAACAAAATGCCTCTATTGTTGAATATAATGTCATTTATCTCTGTCGTTATATTTATAGCTGATCCTCCATCAAAAGTACCAAACTTTACATATAATATATTGCATTCATAATAACTATTAGTTGACTAAATTAGTTTGCTAAATTACTAGAACATTATTCTTTTTCTTCCTTGCGTGTTTACTCCAATCTCGCAGTACAACTACTTTGACGATGGATTTAAATGGTCATAAAATGCTTGGTTGGCATACATGCAAAAGTAAGTGTGGAGAAAAGAAGAGAAGAATATTGTGTGTTTATTCTGTGAGGTCTAGGGGTCCTTATATAGGACTAAACCCTAGGGTGCTCAGAGAACTTACACAAATACCCCTGTGGGGTTACATAGGGAAACAATACATAAGGAAACAGTGATACATAGGGAAACAGTGCATAAGATAACAGTGATACATAGGGAAACAGTGCATAAGGAAACAGTACATAAGGAAATAGAGGTAAATAAAGAAACAACAATATACGGTAATCTCTAACATTCCCCCTCAAGTTGGAGCATATTCATCAATCATGCCCAACTAGGAAGTTATCCAGGAAAGCCGCTTCTTAGTCACTGCCTTGGTAAAAATATTAGCAAGTTGAAGATCTGTTGGAATATGCGACGTGGTTATCTTCCCTCCTCGTACAGCATCTCTGATAAAGTGACAATCAATCTCAACATGTTTTGTTCTCTCATGGAACACAGGATTGGTAGCAATGTAGGTAGATGATTTGTTGCCACAGTACAAGGGAATAGGAGTGGATGTAGCAACATTTAGTTATTGTAGAAAAGTGAGCAGCCATGTGATCTCACATGTAGCCTGAGCCATTGCTCTATATTCAGCTTCAGCACCAGATCTTGAAACAACTGCTTATTTTTTGCTTCTCCAACTAACCAGGTTTCCTCCTACCATCATGGCATATCCAGTTGTAGATCAACGGTCTTCAGGAGAGCTTGCATAATCGGCGTCAGCATATGCAGTAAGATTTGTGTGACCATTTGCCCCATAGAAGATTCCTCGTCCTAGCGAGTCTTTTAGGAGCAAATTCCTAAGTAGTACCTGGGATTTACTTAAATCCCCAGGTTCTACAAAATCTTTTTTTACTTAAAAACTACAGAGGTGTCGCGAGTTGAACATGCGACACCCCTTAAGTTTTTTTTTACTTGAAAACTACATGTATGTCGCATCTTCACTATGCGATATACCACGGTCTCACTGGATTTGTTCCGGGGTTTTCTCCTATAGCGCATTTTAGACATGCGTTATACGAGAAAACCCCTGGAACGAATCCAGAAACTTTCTCATATGTCGCATGTCCAAAATGCGCTATAGGAGAGAAACCCTGTAACGAATCCAGGAACTTTCTCATATGTCGTATGTCCAAAATGCGCTATAGGAGAGAAACCCTGGAACGAATCCAGGAACTTTCCCATATAATGCATGTTGAACATGCGCTATATGAGAAAAACCCTGGAAATTGACAGGTCAGGTCTATATATATGAGGAGTTGAAGCTGTTGGTTTGGCCCTTACTCATCTTATGACAAGAGACCAAATCAGAGCAAAGATGAACCTCTTCTCATGCCAGACTGAGACAGTGCCTGTCAATTTATATGCTTGTTTCATGTCGATGAACACGCATTCAAAGATGTATCCACAATCACAAATGTGTACTATGGACACAAAGACATTCACAAAGGAAAAATATTGTGATCCAGAAAGACATTCCAAACATTTTATATATATAAAATTGTCCACGAATATACACTAGATTTGTGTATCACATTAACAACTACTAGGTTTACAACTCAACGCTTTTTCCTCCATTGGTATGTTATCGTTGAATCAGGAGGATGGAAGGGCAACAGACGGTTCGCCTCGTCGATCATGTGGATTTGAGAGGGCCCAGCAACATCTTCGTCAAAGGTTGGCATCGGCGGCGGCGTGAGCGTGCAGTAAGTTGGTTGTGTTTCTCTAGCGTCCAATCCATGCCTCAACGGTGCCTGAGGCGTTGCCATATCGCCTCGTGGTCGCTCGGCGGCAGGTGTGACGAAGTCTGTTGGCGCAAGGTTTTCATTTACCGCAGCGGCTTCTTCATAGTCCATGGGTTCCGCCACTTGTTCACGCGCCCTTTCCCGACCTCTTCCTCTTCCTCTTGCCCTTCCTCGCCTTGCCTCCGCCCGAGCCACATCAGCATGGCCGCCATGTATTGTGACGGCATCCGCAAATTGAAACGACAACCACTCCGTCATTTCCGCCTTTGCTTGTGTCGCAATCTCGCGGCATTCCTCGTGTCCAATATCGTATACACGGCTCCACTTGGCGAGCTGCATCCAAAAAAAACATAGAGGTAAATTTCTAGCAGTCTTCTTAAACTAATTTCCCACAAAGTTTATCCGAGCACTTACGTTGCTTGCTAGAGTTGCACCTAATCGTTCGACGAATCTTCTAGTAATATTCCGATACCATTACTCGTATGCGGGCGTCGCGAATATCCCATGGGACCAATCTATATCAATGATACTACCTTCGCGCTCCTCCCATTGGATAATATACAACCAGTGTTTCTCCCTCCAATTGACATGGACCTTCCCCCTCAGATCGATTGCATGTAGATCCTCAAATGTGAAGCAAGGTCGTGGAACGTCTTGAAGGCCGCCAAATTGTCTCAAGAATCGGTCGGGAAAGTAATACTCCACAATGTGGAAGTATATCAACGGGACCTACGCTCTCTAAATGCTCTCGCCTTCATGACAGTTGGCCGGTAGACCTGCGTGGATGTCCTCGGTATACAGCGTCCACAATATCTGAATGACAATATTACAATTAGATTAGTAAATTTTTTGCAAGAAGTTGAAACAAGTTGTGAATGTAAAATTACCTGCTCGGGTGTCTGCATGTCAAAAGCGTCCCGGTATAGTCTAACCACATGTGTAGGTTGTCGACGATGGGCAAACGTTGTTGCTCAGCGGACTCCTAACGGGCGTCCGTGCCATTCTCTGCCTTCCCTCACAACTGGAGCAATGTGGGGGAACATTTCCCATGCCCACAACTGAAGAAGTATGACCGAGCCTCCAATCTCTTCGGTCGCCATATCCGCTGCTAAACAAAGGTGTCTATATAGATATGCAAGAACGGCAGATCCCCAGCTCAATGTCCCAGAGTACTCGAAATCATGTAGATGTGGTAGAGCGATAAGTAATACCAACGATCCTGACTTGTCCGTGAATAAGACTCCACCAAACAACTGCAAGATGTAGGCTCGTGCATGTCTCTGTACGACCATCTCGTCTGCATCTTCTGGCAAGTCTGCAAAATGGGTGAATAGCCAACTTGCTAACACCCTGCTGCCAACGATCTCTGCTGGAATAGACATTTCAGCGTATGACTTCTTCCAGACACCAAATACAATTCCGATGGCCTTCCTCCGAGCATCCCAAGCCCTTTTCTTTGTAAGCCAGTAGTTGTACATCTCGTAGATGTGAGCTATACAACTTGAAAAACGAACATTAGGGTCATCCCTAACAAGAGTTAGCAACGATCTGGACATGAATTTGTAGTCCAACTGAGGGTGATCCTGATTAACTGTTGGGTTAATACAAGTGTGTGCCCCAACCTTGGAGATCACCCACAGTCCATCAAATTTTCTAAAATGTCCTCGTAAATACCAAACAAAGCCATTCGATCTCTGCGTGCAAAAAGCCGACCATATCAAGCTGGTAGATTCCTTCACAATGAAGTCATAGTGTGCCAGAATGTGGTACTTCTTGACGGCGTAAACCAAATCCTCTCTACATTTGAATGTTCTACCCTTGCGTATTTCGTCAACGACACCATCAAGTCTAGACTTCTCTCGAATGTCGTCTTCATATGTTGAACGGGTATTTGATTCTCTAACCCCAAAAAAAGATATACGGGGCGTAATAGTATACGTGCTTTGTTCATCAGTTGGGATCTCCTCGTCCACCGCATCATCGTCGACATCTTCGCTACCTTCTTCCAGGTTATCATCGGTCCCCCAAGGGATGAAATCATCCAAAGCATGGTTTACCTCTCGCAGCAACGAGTCACTCATGCCCAATTCCCGATCCGTGCATGGTTGCGGTATAGGCGCATCAACGTCAAAGTAGGGTTCCATGCTATGGACAACTATTGGTTGTATGCTTGGGAAGATTGTTGATTGTGTGCTACGGACAACTGCTGGTTGTGTGCTCGGAACAACAGATGGTCCATTGTTAGTCACAACATTGAGGACTTCGCTCACAGATACATCTTCAACAATAACGTCAGTAGGCATCGATTTCCCAATGGTCCGAGCATACACAAGAACAGTCTGCACATCATCATCATCGACAATAGATGAAAATGATGGTTCCTCCCCTGGACCTCGAGGGATGCGATGTAATAATCGGATTTTTTGACTATTGGCATTCAGGTTGAACTTATGGTAAACCAAGTTCATCATCTCATCGAAAGTCATATTAGGCATTAGCACAAACCCCCTAACGTTGGTCGTCGATCCGCTAATGAGTGTACCCCTTAAATGAAACATACAATACAAAGGCTCCATTCTGACCTAATACATGACACAACGTACAAGTAAACAAAATACATTCATGAAATGAAGAATAATATGCATATGATATAAACAATCATCTCAAGAAAAAAATTTACTAAGTCTAAGGCAATGCAACAACGGCTTAGCCCTAATGGAAGGCGGTGGCGGCTAGGACGGTGTCGACCAAGGAAACTACGGAAAAGGAGTATTCTGCGAGGCAAGGAGTGATCAAAATGGGCGTTTTTGAGAGAGAGAGGGGGGTCACAATGGGCGAGTGGTGCAGTGGCGGGTCACGAGCGGCAAGGGCACGGTCGCTAGGAACGATGGACAGCGTGGGGGAAATGGGAAGACCGATACGCGCGGTCCTTATTTAGGCCCTATATCGCATATTCAAGATGCGTTTTATATATCGCATAGTGAAGATGCGACATACATGTAGTTTCCGAGTAAAAAAACTTAAGGGGTGTCGCATGTTCAACATGCGACACCTCTGTAGTTTTTAAGTAAAAAAAAGATTTTGTAGAACCTGGGGATTTAAGTAAATCCCAGGTACTACTTAGGAATTCGACTCGTCTTTTAGGTAGCGAAGGATTTGAAGAACATCTTGCCAATGGTTGTAACATGGTTTCTCCATATATTGGTTGGCTCTGCTAACAGCATAAGATATATCAGGTCTAGTAACTGTAAGATATAAAAGTTTGCCAACCAGGCTCCTATATCGTGTAGTGTCTTCAAAGAGAGGATCATTGGATGCAGAATGTTTTCTAGGCTCTGCTGGAATTCCTGAGAGTTTGCACCCAAGTAGTCCTGCCTCAGTTAGTATGTTAAGGCAGTATTTCCTCTGTAACATATGTAAGCCTTTCTTAGTACGTAGAGCTTTTTTATGCCTAGAGAATAGCGAAGTTGTCCAAGATCCTTGGTGACGAATACTTTTTGCAAGAAAACCTTGGTTTCTAGTATCCCGTGGTCATCATCTCCAGTAATAACCATATCATCTACATATACAACAAGAATTACAACACCAATCTGTCGTCTCGTGACAAAAACCGAATAGTCAGATCAGATGTAGTCCTCTGGAAGCCCATGGTGCCGATCTCTGTACTCAGTCTATCAAACCAAGCTCTTGGACTCTGCTTTAGTCCGTAGATAGCTTTGTGAAGTCGGCATACATACTCCCCCTCAACTTCGTAACTAGGGGGTTGTATTATGTAGACTTCTTCGTCAAGCTCTCCATATAGAAATGCATTCTTGACATCTAACTGAAACATAAGCCACCCCTTGTTCACAGCCATAGAGATGATAGTTCGTATGGATCCCATTCTAGCCACAGGGGAGAATGTTTCGAAGTAGTCTACCCTGTATGTTTGAGTAAAGCCCTTTGCTACAAGTCTTGCTTTTAAATGATCAATAGAACCGTCAGGGGACTGCTTTGTAGTAAAGATCTAGCGACATGCAACTGGTTTACATCCAGGAGGGCATTTGACAAGGTCCCATGTTTTTCGAGACTGTAATGCTTCCATTTCTTCATTCATTGCCATTCTCCATCCCTCCTCTTGTAATGCACTATGATGATCTTTGGGAACAGAAATAGCCATTATGGCGTCTGCATATCTTTTGTCAGAGAAAGATAACCCATTAGTAGAGGTGAAATGAGATATTGGGTGAAGTGTGCATTGCCTCTTTGTTCTTCGTAGTGCGATCGGTAGCTCCTGAGGACTATCCGGAGTAGCATTGGTGGGAGCACTCGAGGATGGCGTAGTGTCTTGCAACAGTGGAATAGGTAAAGGAACCTGAACAGGATTAGACACAATTCTTCTTTTATATACAATTGGTGGAGGGGGGAATTTTAGGGGAATATCGGACACCGTCTGAGTAAAGAAGTTGTTTTGTTCAAAGAAGGTGACATCAAGAGAAACGTAGTAACGATGTCCTGTAGGATCGTAACATATGTATCCTTTTTGAGTTTGAATATACCCTAGAAAAACACAACTGATAGCACGAGCAGATAATTTGTCTGTGGTATGGAAATTATGGACAAAGGCAGTGCATCCAAAAATTCGTAAGGGCAGAGGGAAAGGTTTCTCCTTGGGATATAGTAAGTTGAAGGGAGTGGAGCCATGTAGAGAAGCAGAGGGGACCCTGTTTATAAGATGAACAGCAGTAAGGATAGCATTGCCCCAATATATCTTGGGAACATTCATATGGGTGAGTAAGGATCGAGCAATATCAAGAAGGTGTCTCAGTTTTCTTTCAACAACCCCATTTAGTTGGGGCGTATATGGGCAAGATGTTTGATGTATGGTTCCCTGGGAGGCAAAAAAGGTTATCAAGTCATTCTGAGTAAATTCCAGAGCATTATCAGAACGAAAGATTTTAATAGTAGTAGAGAAGAAATTTTGGACATAATGAAAGAAGTTCTTGACAACGATATTAATTTCTGAACATTCTTTTAACAAGAATACCCAAGATAAGCGATTGTAGTCATCCACAAAAACAGCAAAGTACTTATGACCACTAATGGTTTTGACCGGACAGGGTCCCCAAATATCACAATGAATTAGGAAGAAAGGAGTAGTGTGATGAGGCTCAGTTCTAGCAGGAAAGGAAACTCTATGATGTTTTCCGAACTGACATGCTTCACACTAAAAAGGTTTTAGCGTAGACAGTTCAGGGAACATCATAGAGAGAGCTTTGGCAGAAGGATGTCCTAGACGAAGATGCCATAGAAGGGGATCTTCAGTGATGGAGGTAGCGCCAGCAAAATTGAAAGTGGTAGGGCTGTTGAGGTAATATAGGCCATTCCTCTCATGTCTCCCACCAAAAATCTGCCTCGTCCGGATGTCCTGAAAATAGCAGCAGAATTCATCAAAAATAACACGACACTGTAGCTCATGACCTAGCTTCTGAACAGATAAAAGACTGAGCGGGAAAGCAGGAGCACAATGCACATCTGTCAGTCGAAGTTTGTTGGAGAATTCAATAGTTCCAACAGCAGTAACGGGAGAATGATCCCCATTGGCAACACGGACGCTCTTTATAGAGGTAGAGGGTTGAGATGAGGTGAGTAGACTTACATCTCCCGTTAGATGAGTGGAAGCTCCAGAATCAATAATCCATGCATGTTTGGTAACAGAAACGGAGTTTGCAGTTGTACCTGATGTAGTGGCATGGCTAGCAGTAGCAGCAGATGCAGTCGTGTCTTTTGTTGAGGAAGAAGAATTATTTAGAAGTTGTCGCAACCGAGTATATTCAGAAGCAGTGAATGGAGTATGTTGTCCATCTGTACTCTGAGTAGTTGTATCATTTTTCGTATCATGTGATTTATCATCATAAGTGTTATGAGCACTAGGCTGCCTGCCAAAGGTTGCCCAGCAACGTTCAGACGGATGACTCATGCGACCACAGTGTATGCATGCAGGATAACGACCAGTAGAGGAATCACGACCACAACCTCGTCCAAGGTTACGTCCGCGGCCACAACCTCGGCCTCTAGGATAAGACTACCGTCATGAATAGTGGGTTGTTGTCTCTGTGGAAGAATGAACCAGAGAATTTTGAACCGGAGCTTCCAGTTCATGTAGTCGACCGAATATGGTTTCGATCGTAGGCAATTTATCTGCCATAAGAAATTGATCTTTTGCAATTTTTTACTTCGAGTGAAGTCCCGAGAGAAACCTGTAGACCTGCCACTCAGCACGTTCACCTACTTGTTTATCACAGCATGCAGGTTGAAAGATTAGAAGTTCCTCAAACAAGCTTGTAAGTGTCCGGTAGTATTCAGTTAGACTGGTCTCTTCTTGATTAGTAGACCAGATTCTTGTGTATATATCAGAGAAACGAGACTTGGTTGTTTTCTGGGAATATGTGTGCTCAAGATTTTCCCACATGGCTTTTGCAGTATCTTTATATAAGAAATTTGCAGCAATATTTGGATCTATACTATTAGTCATCCAAGTAATTACCTGACAATTGTCGACAAACCAGGCTTCATATTCTGCAGCAGTGATAGCAGGAGTCTTCGTGAGGATGGCACCCTTTCGTTGGCCACCAATAAATATCTTGAAGGATCGAGACCATAGAATATAGTTTTCCAAGCCTTTCAACTTGATAGATGCGCCTTGTACCATTAGAGAAGAAGGCGGGTACATAGGCTTGGTCGCGATGGACGTCATGATAGCGTTTCTAGGTCAAGATAAAGTGACCTGGATGAAGTTGTAGTTGATATGTAGAGCCTCCTTAGTTGCACATTATTAGAGAGTTGTGGAGGGTGAACGCCCTAAACTGGAGCAGAACAGGGGCCTAGGGCTGCAGCGACGAGGTGCGCGCAGAAGCTCGATGCAGGGACACGCGGGGGCAGGGAGCGCGCGGGGGCGCTGTGCGCGCAGGTGTGTGACTAGGTGCCTAGGGCTTAGAGCCTAAGGCGCAGGAGCCCGAAGTGCGCACGCCTAACGCAGGGCGTCGTGGATGGGAGAGAAGAAGAAGGGGCGGGCGGTGGTAGGAGGGAAAATTAGGTCAGAACACCGGTCTAGGACCGCTGCTCTGATACCATGTGGAGAAAAGAAGAGAAGAATATTGTGTGTTTATTCTGTGAGGTCTAGGGGTCCTTATATAGGACTAAACCCTAGGGTGCTCAGAGGAGAACTTACACAAATACCCCTGTGGGATTACATAGGGAAACAGTACATAAGGAAACAGTGATACATAGGGAAACAGTGCATAAGGAAACAGTGCATAGGGAAACAGTGATACATAGGGAAACAGTGCGTAGGGAAACAATGCATAAGGAAATAGAGGTAAATAAAGAAACAACAATATATGGTAATCTCTAACAGTAAGGTAAACGTGGCACAAATAACACAATAAAAACGTGCCACAAATTAAAAAAAAATAAAAAATAAAAAAAACGTGTATGCAGCCGCATAAACCGCATATGCGGGTGCACAGCCCGCATATGCGGCCCGCATAAGCGCACAGGACGCATAATGGGGGGCTTCATGAAAGTGGTGCGTTGAGGGCACCGCATACGCATATGCGGCCACTTATGCGGCTGCACAGGCCGCTTTCGCGAACACTGTCATGGAGCTTCGCATTAGGATCCATCGGGGTACTAGTTGATCTACATCCTGACATACTTGTCTCAGATAAAAGTTCAGTAACATACTTCCTTTGTGTCATAACCATGCTCTACTGATTTCGTGCAAACTCCAGGCCAAGGAAGTAACGAAGCATGCCAAGTTCCTTGGTAACAAACTGTTGTCCAAGGAAATCCTTAGCTGCTTGAATGCTATGTTCATCACTGTCAGTGATAACAATGTCATCAACATAAACCAAAATGACTACAATACCTCTCTGGTTTCTCTTTACAAAGAGAGTGTGATCTGCAATAGATCTGACAAACCCCTTCTGTTTAATCAATTCTGAGAGCTTCTGAAATCAAGCTCTCGGACTCTGCTTAAGGCCATATATAGCCTTATGAAGACGGCACACCATACTGTACTCCCCATAAACAGTAAAACCAGGTGACTGCTGCATGTAAACCTCTTCCTACAGATCACCATACAAGAAAGCATTCTTGACATCTAATTGGAAAAGCGGCCAATCACGTACCACAGCAACAGCAATAAGAATCCGCAAGGTAGAATGACATGTTACAGGAGAAAAGGTGTCCTGATAATCCACTCCATAGGTCTGGGTGAACACACGAGCAACCAGCCTGGCCTTGTATTTGTCTACGTTACCATCAGCCTGATGCTTCACAGTAAATACCCACTTGCTCCCAACAACAAACGCACCTGGTGGAGCATGGACTACACTCCATGTACCTCGTGACTGTAAAGCTACCATCTCCTCCATAGCCAGACGCCACTGACTGCTTTGCATTGCCTCCTGATATGACTGTGGTATCTCTACAGCTGACAACCCCACAACAAAGTGCTGAAAATCTTTGGAAAGACGCTCTAAGGAAACATGAGAACCAATAGGGTGCATTGGGCATGCACGTTTCTGCCGCCGAAGTGCAATAGGCATATCTAGATCGTCAGCAGGAGTAGTAGAGATAGTATCTGCACCCTGTACCTCAGTCTGCACAGACAAATCACCTGTATCGTCAGAAGAACTTAAATGCTCAGTACATACCTTGGGAGTGCTGGATGATGGAGGAGGCGCATGAGCATGGGTCCTTCGTTGGTAGACCTGAGGAAAGAAAATAGGAGGCAGTGGTGGTGGCGGTGGTGGTGGAGGAGAACATGATAATGACGGAGGAGGAGGCATATAGATCTTTTCTCCATCTTCTGAAGGAGTAAGCATGTCACATGTGGGAGAGAAATACATAATGGACTCAAAGAAAGTGACATCAGCACTGGCATAGTACCTGCGTCGGATAGGGACAAAACAGCGATATCCCTTTTGGGTTTTGGAATGCCCAACAAACACACATTTGATAGCTCTGGAAGAGAGCTTGTCAAGACCAGGAGAGAGTTGATGAACAAACGCTACACAACCAAAAACACGAGGCGTAAGCGAGAAAAGATCCGTCTCGGGAAACGCAATCAAGAACGGGAACTTCTCCTCCAGAACCGAAGAAGGCATACGATTTACCAGGTAACAAGCAGTTAGAACCGCATCTCCCCAATAGGTTTGAGGAGCACGACTCTGAATCAAAAGGGTTCTAGTAACATCCAAAAGATGGCGGTGTTTCCTTTCGACCACCCCATTCTGTTGGGAAGTATATGCCCATGATGTCTGATGCACAATACCATGAGACCTGAGAAATTGAGAAAGATGAGAACTGCAAAATTCTAGTGCATTATCAAAACGTATGAAATTTACTTTTACAGAGAAAATGTTCTTTATTTCATTAATAAAAGACTGAATAACAGGACCAGCATCAGACTTGTTCTTAGGAAGAAAAACCCAAGACAATCGAGAAAACTCATCAACCGTAACAAGATAAAATATGTGTCCCTGATTATCTGGGACACGACTAGGACCCCAAATATCAAAATGAAGCAACTCAGATAGACTGTGACTACTTGGACCCTGACGACTCTGGAAAGTGGAGTGATAATGCTTCCCAAGCTGGCAGGCCTCGCACTGAAAAGTGGAGTGAGGAGAAATCTATGGAAGAACATGACTCGTCTTTTGCATAGGAAGGTGACCAAAACGCAAATGCCACATATATGGAGAAACCAATCTAGTGCGGAGAGAAGAAGAAGCGCCAGCACACGGAGACTGCACTAGTCTGTAAAGGCCCCCTTGCTCACGGTCAGTTCCAATCACTCTGCCCATGAGTATGTCTTGAAACACAAGAGCAGAAGGATCAAATATGGCACGATAATGTAAATCTCTGGTGATTTGACTAATTGATAATAGATTCATAGAAAAGTCAGGAGCATAGAGAATATTCTGAAGCCTCAATGTAGAAGTCAACTGCACCTCCCCCCGACCAGTGATGGAGGAATGTGTTCCATCTACTGTCACAACTGCTCGTCCAGGTTGAGTAGGACGAAAAACACTAAACTGACCTCTGTCACCACAGAGATGATGGGATGCACCGGAATCCATGATCCATTCCGATAAAGCGGCCCTCTAACAACTAGTAAAAGCATATTCTATACCCGATGTGGATGCAGATGCTGAGGCAGCAACCTCTGAGGATCCTGAAGGAGAGCTAGTGGATCCAGACGTGCCAGGCATAATCTCTCTCAGTCGTGCTACAAGCTCGTCAAATCTCTGATCAGATGCAGGTGATGGACTCACATGTTGTGTCTGCTCTGCAACTCTGGCTGATGCAGGAAACCCATGCTTAGAATAGCAGGTTTCCTCAGAGTGGCTTGTCCTGTGGTAGTAGGTGCACGGCTGACGGGGTCGACCACCCCCTCCTCTACCACAGTTGGGACTTCCCCTGCCACGATATAATGTATAGTTGGCTCTACCACGTGAAGCCACCATAGCTGAAGACGTCTAGTGTTGTACAGTACTACCAGAGGATATAAATAGTCTACTCAATCTGCAATATGCCTCCTCCATAGGAGGTATAGTAGCATCAGTGAGGATCTGGGCACGAGCTGCATCATACTCCATATCCATGGCTGCTAGAAATACTCCAGTCATCACAGAGTCTTTGTATGCCTTGAGTTGCTCAGGTGTAGCAGTCAAGGATATGTAGCCGTGTAACTTCTCAAACATACCCCTCAAAAAAGTATAGAGTATGTGAAGAGGACGACCATTCTGCTTCGATGAGAAGATATCATGCTGGAGCTGAAGTATCTTCGATTCATTCTCCGCCGGAGAGTATGTCGCGGCAAGAATGTCTCACATAGCCTTTGCAGTAGGCTGACTCAATATATCATTAGCTATCTTCGTGGATACAGTCCCAGACAGCCATACGCGAGCATACGCATCATCCGCCTCCCATGAGGCATTTCTCCCAATCTTATCACGTGACTCCTCTGTCGTGAGGATGTGCTTCTTGCCATTACATTGCATCAAACTCATGAACTGCATGGCCCACAGTTCATAGTTGGTTCCATCCATTTTGACAATGGGTGCCGGATCTTTGAAGGCACCCAGAGATGGGACTTCCGCTTTGTTATCAGACATGATGACAACTATCTTTAAGACCGGGCTAGCAACAAGAGATACTAAGCGTCTACACTGACATACATGAAGATGGTTGTGGGTGTAGACTCATACCACAACCTCTTCCATCCTTTTGGAGAGTCCTTTGGGTAACTAGGGTGTTTCTAGAGGTTAACGTTACACCCTAGATACCCAACAGTCCACGATATGGAGAGTCAACACGCCAACGCCCGCACGTGAAACCCGCAAAGGGGTGAAGCTGCGCTCGAGTGGCGCTGCGTGGGAGATAGGGCGCACGGGTGGCGGCAACACAGGGCACTGGCGGCGGCAGGGGACGATGCGGGTGAAGCCCTTGAAGCCCTCGGCGGCGGCAGGGGTTAAGCCCGCGACGGCTAGGGAGAGGGGCTAGGAGTTTGGTGGGGGATCGGATCGTAGGGCACAGGCTCCGGTTTAGGACCATCGCTCTGATACCATGTGGATAGGAAAAAAGTTCTATTCCATCTAACCCTAGAGCTCTCTTATATAAGAGAAAAGCTCACAAGGTAAATTACATAAATAGGACAATAGAAATAAACAATATAGGAAAAAGACAAAATAATATAAATATCTTAACAAGCTCTCAGCTCCAATCTTAGGTAGATGTGACTGGACTTAAGTATGTACAACCATGGAAGGCCGTTTCGCGATATATCGGCGATATATCGCCGATATATCGGTATCGATGGGCTCGGGATATCGAGATCTGTATGTATATCCAAATACCGGGTGTCGGCGATATATCGCCGACACTTGGCATATTCTTTACTTTGCATGCACGTGTATTTAAGAGCCTCAAAAAAATGTTGTGTATTTAATAAATGAGAAGAAATACAAGTTTTTAGTCTAATAATAAGATGTTATCATGATCAAGGCCTTAAATATCCATTTCGATCACTATATCGGTGACTGGCTGGAATGAAATTTCGGTACATAATCTTAACATTCAAATTTTCCTTCAATCCCAAAAAGAAGAATAGTAATTTTATGTGCATAGATAACTTTAAAATCGAAATAGCAAATAGCATATATTCATGATACAAGTCCACAAGATTGCATGACATGATACATCAAAATTCAATCATATAAAACGCATTCACTTACTTATATTACTAATTACTACCTTATTAGTACTCTATACTACATTTCTTATTTGGAAATGACATTCAACTGAACCAAAAATTCTTAGGTGGATCCATGTACCCTGCATGATTCCTACCTCCATAACATGAGCTGATTGAGTCCCTATATTCCATGTAATCCTCACATGTAATATAGGAGTACATGGTTTTGTAATCCATTAAATACTCCCTATATTCATGCTCAGTCACGTGTGCAAGGAAGCCAATCTTAAGATACTTGTCACCAGAAGAGCAGAAGCCGTAGAATCACGCGGAGGTCGATGCGAGGAGGATGCAACCTGAGAACCTCGTGATGAAGAAGATTGAGCAGGAGCTGCAGAAGGAGATGACAACTGTAGTGGTTGAGATTGAGGTACTGCGGGGTAATAATCTGGAAATATGCCATATCATGTACCAATCTGCGAAGAGGTATCGGTATAATGTTGTTGATTTTCCTGAAATACCCTATAAGTACCACTACTATAGCCATATCCAGAAGGAAAACACCATATGAATCATTTTGTCCTTGTGATCCATATCCATTGAAGGGGCTTGATGTTGCCCCGCAAGCAAATATCGAATCTCCAACATCCATACTCAATGATACAACCAAAGATATGAGATCTTCCATAATGGTGTCGTCATGGAGTTGTCCCCGAGATTGGGAGGGCGGGTACGAGGGTACGGGCAATAATCCATCTGCTTTGCAGGATATGGACCTTGGTTCGGACTTGGAATATATTGACCATGTATATTTGTGTGGTAGCACGTGCATTCTTGTCCAGTATGTAGTCCTTCTTCAGGTCTAGGTCCAGTATTATATGCACCCCCACCAGAGGTTGTCCCTTCATCTTACATGTAATCTCCTACTGCAACAGCACCTCCTCCATTATCACCTGATTTGGATTTTGATTTTGACTTGGAAGAGGAGTCTTCAGAATCACTTTCCAACCCTCTAGCTGGGTCTGGATGTCTCCCTGATCTAGCCAAGTAATCCTCAGCATCTGGCTCTATTTGCGAGGCAATCTGCGTATTTGGTCTCCCTCCTCTCTCGTCGAGTACCGGAGCACCATCATCATCCATCCACTTTTGCAAGACGTCTTCCTCATCATCATCGTCATCTTGAATCTTGAATATATAAGCAAGGTCAATGGGGTCTATGTATTCTTGCTTGTCGTGTCCTACTCTTGCATGATTCATTTTCAACCTGAGGTTGTAGTGAATATAGACAAGATCATGTAACTTCTCTACTCCTAACGAATTTCGCCTTTTGGAGTGGATGAGGTTAAATGTGCTCCAATTTCTTTCACATCCTCCAGCGGACGCAGTCTGTGACAATACCTTCACGGTCACTTGTCGCAATTTTGGTGCATCTAATCCATACAGAATCCACCATTCACCTGCAAGATGCAAATTATTTGTTGTATAAGTAACAATACTATTCTACCATATAAGATAAAAGTATAACAGTGTAATTAATTGATACTTCAAGATTATACATACTAAGAAGAGTATTATTACGACTGCTAATCGCGGTCATTCTTCCAAAAGAATCCAAGGCCTCCCTAAAGTATTTTATCTTCAAGATAGAAAACACCGAGTTCAATAATAAAGTTAATAAGACATCAGATATTAGGATGACTAAACATTGTATACCTCATTCGTACAATTTGTTTGCGCATCTCATGACTTCACTAGCTTCTCTACCACAATTTGAAGGGTCGATAAGAGCTCAGGATGAGTGTCGAGGTTGAGCTTGTAATGGTTTTTCGGATTAAGATAATATGTTGAAAATAGATTAAAAAATCAGCTATCTTAATGACGATTGATAAAGCTAAAAAAATTTACTTAAAGAGCTTACCAGCTTGGTGAAGAGGATGTGATAACATTTTCGACCAACGCTCATCGGTGATGCCCAACCTTATAACCTTTTTCCAACATTTTCTTTCACTTTCTCCATCACCCGCATTGCTTCATATATCACACCCGTGATTGATTTTTTATCACCATCCACTATTCTCAAGACTGACACAACTGCCTCTATAATTTTTATCACATGGGCGACGTCATCCCAAAAATTGGAGTTGTTGATCAAGGTTTCTGCCCTTCTCCCTTGATCGGTGTGAACCTCAGGAATCTCATACCATTCCCCTGAACAACACATTTTCTTCAAACCAACCTTGTGTTGTTGCATGTTTTGCAAGGCTATAAAATTGGTTGCAAATCTTGTAATTCCAGGCCTTACAATGTCACTACCACACACCCTTCGTATCAACGCTAGGACCTTTGAGGGTTGTAAATGAATATTGTGATTGATCGTGCACTATCAACCACATTCATGATGGTTTTCCTCTTTTCAGAATCTTTAAGAATCAGGTCTATGCAATGTGCAGCACAAGGTGTCCAGAAGATGCCATACTTGTTGGAAGACATGATCATCTCACATGCCTTCTTGAAGTTGCTACTATTATCAGTTACAATTCTCTTGACCAACCTCTTGTATGACATCTTTAAAAAGTCTGAGTATGTACTTGTGACTCTTGACATGATCAGATGCATCTACATACCTGATAAATATCGTCTTCCCATCACAATATACAAGAAAGTTGATAATTTGCTTTCTAGTATAGCTTGTCCCAACCATCACACATGAGGGTCACACCATACTCAGGCCATGTCTTCTTCAATTAAGCAATATAATCACCAATCTCCTTCTCCATACAGAGATATTTGTTCATTATCTCGTACGGAGTAGGAGCTGCCACGCCTCCTCCTGCTGCAGCAATCTCATTAAATGTGTGTTGCAAGAAGGGTCCCTTCGCCACATTTGTCGGAATATCCTCTCCAACAAACAACTTCATAACAGTCCTTCCTACCCGCTCCCTCATATTACCGAACAAGCCCTTTAATATCTTCTGTTTGGGATCTTTGCTCGGAACATAGTAAACAGAACTGCTCTTTCTCATCAATAGTTCTATGTCCTTCTGCTTCTTTGGTGATACCGCAACTACACCACTTCCACTGCCACTTCCCGATCCAATATTTATCGAGAATCTTGAACTGCAACCAACACGTCCAAGGTCACCACGACTACAAGTTCTCGTCTCTCATGCTCACTCTCATAGCGTCGTGTAATGCCGCTTTATGCATTTCTCTCTGTTGATGTTTGAATATCATGTGGATATTGGATATCATCATCGCCGGAATCGAACAAGGCATTGAAGAACTCTCTATGGAACATGAATTCGTTAAACTCCTCATCTATTCGCCCTTTTTCCTTCTTCTTCTCACTCTTCCCTTCCAAGTGAGCCTTCACTTCATCCTTGATCTCTTTTGGACATGTAGGACATTTAGTCACATTCGTGTAGCCGCCAACGAGATGTTGTTTTAGTCTTGTAATTCCTCCTCCAATTCTCTTCCAACAAAAATTACATTGACGTTTCAACTTGTTGCCGTCAGGAGCAGTAGCATATTTCCATCGAATCTCTCCAACAACCGTTATATGTTGCTCAGAGCCAGAACCAGAGTCAGCACCGGAGTCAGAAGCCATCAACTTCACCATTTGAGCATTAACAGAATGGTAATATATGCATAGGACAAGAATGATGACTAGCAAAATAATAGCGAAAAAAATATGGGACCAAATAGCATCATCATGGTCATATTTACATCTAATTGACTAAATGTTGACCAGATTTCAGCATTTAGAATATGTATACATATTTAGATGCAGATAAATATACATATATAGATGTTGATAAATATCCAAGTTGTCGATATGAATCATATGATTTGAGTCCTAATCGTATGTCCTACTGACCCCATATGAAGAATGGTCTGATGTCCCCTTGTGACACCATAACCTACTAGTACGGGGGTCTCGCTGCCCAGTCAGCGAGCCGGAGGGGTTAGGGGGGCTCGGGTTGCCCCCCCCCTCTTGCGAGGGTTGCAGGAAGCAACGCCCTCGTCCTAAGTTTTTTTCTTATGTGGGTATTCGAACTCGCATGCAGTTTCTTATATATTTAA
Source organism: Ottelia alismoides (assembly GCA_037367405.1). NCBI lineage: Eukaryota > Viridiplantae > Streptophyta > Magnoliopsida > Alismatales > Hydrocharitaceae > Ottelia > Ottelia alismoides. The sequence goes on along the minus strand of JAZKJV010001067.1, from coordinate 503,993 downwards.
GGGGTGTAATAATAAGAGTTCATTGAAATAAGCAATGTCCTTTTTGGAATCATGTCAGTTAGTGAGATATTTCTATGATGAAATGCAAAATTGCCTTAACAAAACTGATGTCCCTCCTTGACGACTTCTCTTCACATGCACATAGTTCTATCAGTTAAACTAATATAACTACTTTGTAATAATTGTTAATATAGAAATAAATTGTTAAAAATTCAAGTATGACTAATGTTGGAGTATTTGGTTGTGTGCATCTTGAGTTGTAGATGGTAAATGGATACCTCTAGGATTCATTTACCACATCCATGTGTTTAGTCCCACATCTACCAGTGGTGGGACTTGGAGGCTATATAAGAAGCCCCAGACCTCTTGTATCCATTGAGAAAAAGCAATGAAGCATATAGCCCTTTGAGACCTTCTCCTGTGCTTTCATCCTGCTCCTTAGGAAGTAGGGTTCCACGTTAAAATCTTGTTCTTCCATGTTTTATATTTCTTGTTCTATGCTATGTTTATCATTCTGCTTCTGTATTCCTATTTTCTATTCGGAGATTTGTTCTTGAAGGTTTAGTTTTTTGTGTGTTTTTTCGAGATTCGATTGTCACATATGAGATTATTCAAGTTCATGTTCGAAAGAATAGTAGGGTTTGTTTATGAAAACCCTAAGTTCCGGCATCGCCTTCATCAGATCCAGGCGCAATGTTGCGCAACCTGTCCGCAGATCCAGACTTCATCGATCTCCAGATCATCACAGCTTTGCCTCTCCAATCGATCAGGCTCCAGGCATCAACGCATCATCATCGCGGCATCTAGGGTTGGCAGCGTTTATCTCGCTCCTGCGCGGCGCACCTCCGTCACACCACGACCTCCTCTCCAGCCTCATCACGATCTTCCTCATGCAGTTCATCTCGCTTGTGCACCATCGAAGAAACCCCAGGCGCAAGCCACAAGCCTCCAGTCGGCGCAGCCACGCAGGAGGAGGCATCAAAGCCTCTAGACGGCCTTCCCTTCCACCATAGTTGCCCTTGATAGGCGCAACTCCAGATCGCGCCCTCCTCTGCGCGGGCCCTAGCCCTCTGCGCGAGATTTCCTCGCTCCTCCCTGCACGTAGGTAGTGGCACACTCCTCCAGGCGGTGCGTTCCTGTGGAGGTTCAGCCCTCGCCTCCTAGCGACGCAGCAGGCACAGTATATCCCTCCAGGCAGCGCTCTTTGGCTCAGGCAGAGCTCCAACCCCAGCCCTCTTGCGCGACTTCAACCCACGAACGAAGCCTCCAGGCGGAGACCCTCCGCTCGCCCCATTGCTCCTAGTAGGTGGAGCTCCTCCACCGCGGCTCCCCTCCATGCAGCTCGAAACTGCTCCCACATCCGCAGCTCCAGGCGGTTGCACCATCGGCACATCCTCTCAAGAAGGTGCCCCTATTGGGGACGGCAGCAGATCCCCATCTAGGGGGCGGCGGGCGATCAAAGAACAAGGGTTCCCAGTTGGGAACTCTGAGGTCACGAGTATGGCTGAATTTTAAAAAAAGTTGTTTATTTTGGCCAAGTTGTCAAAAAATTGAAAAGGCTTATTACAAAAAAATGAGAAGAGTTGGCTGTTAAAAAAAGGAGAAAATAGTCAAAAAATTACAAAAAAGAGGCCGTAAAAAAATGAAACGGCCAAATGTGATCCACGTTCTCCCCATTATCCTGTCTTCTCCCAACTTAGTAGATGTCATATATTTCAACCAATATGAGAGAAAGGGGGAGTATAATGTAGAGATCTTCAGCATCATACGGCATCACCACTTTGATAATTCAGATTCCAGATTTAGAGAAAAATTTCAGATCTCCAGTCTCCATATGCCAATTCAGATTCCGGTCCAGATGTCCGGTCAGATTTTTCAGACTCTACAGATATTCAGACTCGACGTTCAGCTTCCGAGTCTTCAGTTTCAGACAAGCACATGAATGTGGTCTTTTCAGATGTGCACATGTTTGCCATCTTTTATCGTAGTCCCCATCATTCTTGTTGTTTCGGCCAGAGTTTTCATATGAGACATAGGGACTCCATAGTAGAGGACCATTCCCTATGTCATGTGGAGAAGGGTTTTCATGTAATATCATAAGGACTCCAGAGCAGAGTACCATTCTCTGAGCCAGATGGGAGAGACCCAGTTCTCCGACGAGGAAACTTTCAGACTCCATTCTCCAGCGATCGTGGACTCCGACAAGGATTGCACTCCACGGCCTTTCAGTTCAGCCCTTTTCAGAGACGGAGCAGTTGTCCACATGTTGTGGCGGGTCAGAGTTCTCCATGTAGAGACTCATTCTTTAGTTGCAAGGACTCCGACAGGCGTAGTACAGAGCACATGTTCTCCGATAAGGAGATTCAATTGACTCACACTCCAGACCGTTCGTCCTCCTCACATGCACGGCATGAGAAACAACGTCCTCAACAACAGCCGACAGTTGTGGCGTTGAGTTGATATTGTTTGTATCGTCATGTATTGTGAATTGAGTTTCTTTCCGTTTGCTCAAGCTGAGCATTGCATGCTCCAGCTTGAGGGGGACTGTTGGAGTATTTGGTTGTGTGCATCTTAAGTTGCAGATGGTAAATGGATACCTCCAGGATCCATGTACCACATCCATGTGTTTAGTCCCACATCTACCAGTGGTGGGACTTAGAGGCTCTGTAAAGGCTATTTAAGGAGCCCCAGACCTCTTGTATCCATTGAGAAAAAGCAATGAAGCGTATGGCCCTTTGAGGCCTTCTCTCGTGGTTTTATCCCGCTCCTTAGGGAGTAGGGTTCCATGTTAAAATCTTGTTCTTCCATGTTTATATTTCTTGTTCTATACTCTGTTTATCATTCCGCTTCTGCATTCTTATTTTCTAACAACTAAGATGTCCCGGATTACAATATGGAGGTAGATGATCGGAATCTAAGATAAAGATAGCGATGTAGATGTGAAGTGTATGTACATACTAGATATTTATAGCAGTGAGAATTAATCATGGATACAAAGAAAACTATACTGCAAACACTGCAAGATTTGTCGTGGAGAGAGCAAGATTGCAAGGAGAGCAAGAAGGCTTGTGAGTTGTGAGAACTCTTTGAGTTGTGTGGTGAAATAGTGCAATGAAATGCACCATTTATAAGCCTCTAAAAAATCATCTTGAGCCCACAACCAATAGAATATGGTAGAGCTCCAAAATATCTTCATATAGGAGTTTAAAATATTAGCTAGGTAGGCTAGTGTGTCCAAAATTCAAAGAATCTAGCCAACTTTGGTCATTTCAACTTTGACTTTGGTCATTTCATCTTTGACTTTGGTCATTTCATCATTATTTTGGCCATTTCGACCGAAAGTGGGTGACATGGAGATATTTTGGCCGAATTTCGGTCATCCCATGTGAAGGGATTTTATCTTTCTGTCATTTCCATCGAAAGAGACCGAAATTGATCGAATTTCGATCAAATTTCGACCGACATTGCATATAAATCCTGGAAACATATATGGACAGATGTTTCGATATCGGTAGCTGGCCGAAACCGAATTTCAGCCGAAATTTGATGAAATTTAGGGCCATGATCCTGAATAAGTGGTGGTGGAAGTACAAGAGGTGGTGGAATAAAAACATCTTCATCAGAGTCTGAGTTAGACAACCTATCACTTGTAGGAGAAAAATACGTGACGGACTCAAAAAATATGACATCAACACTCACATAATACTTTCCCCGTACAAGATGAAAACATCTATACCCTTTCTAGGTTACACGAGTATCCAACAAACACGCATTTGACAACTCTTGGAGAGAGCTTGTCACGACCAGAAGTAAAATTGTAGACAAAGGCCACATACCCAAAAACTATGGGGGTAAGCGAGAATAAGTCCTCAAGAAACGCAATCAAGAAAGGGACCTTTTCTCCAAGAACCACAGAAGGCATGTGGTTCAGTAAGTAACATGCAATAAGGATTGCATCACCCCAAAACAAATGAGGTGCTCGACTCTGAATTAAAAGAGTCCTTGTGACATCAAGAAGATGACAATGTTTGCGTCCAGCAACACCACCGTAATGCAATGTGTATGCACATGAAGTTTGGTGAACAATATCAAGAGACCTGAGGAAATCAAACAACTGTAAGGTGGAGAACTCCAAGGTATTGTCAGAACAAATAAACTTCACATGAGCAGAAAAAATATGTTTTATTTCAATAAGAAATAATTCAATGACAGGACCAACTTCGGACTTATTTTTTAACAAGAAAATCCAAGATAATCTAGAAAAATCATCTACAGCGACCAAAAAGAACTGATGTCCTTGATGATCGGGAACTTGACTAGGATCCAAATATCAAAATGAGACAACTCAAACGACTGACTACTGTGACGACTCTGGAAACTCGGAAAAGACGAACCATGGTGCTTCCCAAGCTGACATGCCTCACACTCCAAGGTGGTACGAAGAGAGATGTGTGGGAGGACCACATAGCTTCTACAGAGGAAGGTGTTCAAAGCGTAGATGCCACATGAGGAGAAACAAATCTAGAAGGAATGGTTGCCACATGAGGAGAAACAAATCTAGAAGGAATGGTTGCAGCACCAGCATAAGGGGGCTGGACCAGTCTGTAAAGCCCTCTCTACTCACGGCCACATCCAATCACCATACCCATAAGTATGTCCTAAAAAACAAGAGATGAGGGGTCAAATATGGCATGACAATGTAAATCTTTTGTAATCTGATTGATAGACAAAAGATTCATCTAAAAAGCGGGTGCATGCATGACATTCTGCAATCGTATTGATGGTGCTATATTAACCTCCCACTGGCCAATAATGGGTAGGTGAACCCCATTTACAATCACCACCGATCTTCCATGAGGGATAGATCTGTTGGAGCTAAATTGTGCTCTATCTCCGCATATATTATGAGATGCTCCAGAGTCCATGATCCAGTCAGTTAGGTCCGAGATGCTACAATCGATAAGTGCATAGGTTATACCTGAGGGCCTAGTGGAGGCTCTGGCAGCAGCGGTTGTACCTGCAGATCTTGTAGGAGGTGCAGTCGGAGTAGTCATTATCTCCCTTAATCGAGAGACAATGTCATCAAGCCTCGGATCTTGAGTAGGAGTAGTCTCTGTATGCTCGACCACACGTGCAAATGCTAGGTAACCATACTTTTGATAGCACGTGTCTTCTGAATAACCCAGTATATGACAGTGTGTGCACGGACCCCATTGATGTCCTTCCCCTCGACTACATGTGCCACAACTGTGAAACTGCGAGGTACCCCCTGTCGTGAGAAGTTGTCATCGCGGAAGGGGTCTGAGTCACTAGAGTGGAAGAACTGATAACTCTGCTTAGTCTTTTGTAAACTTCCTTCATCTGTGGAATAGTATCTCATGTAAGGAGTTGAGTATGTGCAGCATCATACTCAGAGTCAAGAGAGGACAAAACACTCCCATCATAGTGGCATCTCTATAAGCCTGATGCTGCTCTAAGCTGGGAGCAATGGGCATGAAGCCGTGGAGCATCTCGAACATGCCTCGAAGATGTGAGAAATGTACATGGAGAGGTCGACCATTCTGCTTGGTTGAAAAGATGTTGTACTGAAGTTGGAGAATCTTGCTCTCATTCTTGGCTTGCCCATATGTGGCAGCTAAGATGTCCCACATAGCTTTGGATGTGGGTTGATTGACTATGTCATTGGCAATCTCCATGGTGAGCATCCCGGAGAGCCAAATCTGTGCATAAGCATCATCTTATTTCCAAGAAGCATTAGCTTCAGTCTTGTCCTTCAGCTCTAGATCAGTCAAGACGTGCTCCTTGTTATTGCACTACATGAGGTTGTGAAACCGCATGGACCACAACTCGTAGGTGGTCACATCCATCTTTACAATGGGAGTCGAAAAGCATCGGACGACGAAAAAATATCACCCTTGATCTTTGACATGATGAATAATAGCCAGAAACAGAAACTCGACTAGGGAGTAGACTAATATGAGAGAGTCTACATAATCATACTGAGAAGTGATTGTACATGTAAACTCATACAACCATCCTCCTCAATTCTTATTGTGCGCTAGGGCTGGAAAACACGATTTATAGGTCTGAAATCATGTTTTCCGGTCAAAATCAGGTCGTGCACGGTGCACACGGTGGCATGGTGGCATGTGGTCGAAGAGACAATCGGCAGCAGCTGGGGCGACGGCCTGACAGCCAGGCAGCAGCCTAAGCAACGGTCGAGCTGGCTGCCTGACGGCCTCGCAGCAGATCTGGGCAGCGGTTGCAGGCAGCGGTGATGGCCGAGGCTGCTTGGGCCACGAGGGGTTGCCTCGTTGGGCGGCAGTGACCCTGGATTAGGGTTTTGCAAGAGGAGGCTTGCAGGTGCGGGAAGAATTTAGGTCAGGGCTCCGGTCTAAGACTGTCGCTCTGATACTATGTGGAGAGAATAAAATAAGTTGCATTCATAGAGACCCTAAGACTCTCTTATATAGGAGAAAAATCATGGGTAAATTACATGAGAGGTATATAGAAGAATAGAAATAAGAAAAGAATCATCAGGAAATGCTAAAATCTCAACATGGTAGGTCAATGAAATGATTTTATAGGATAAATGTTGAATTAGTATTATGTAGCATAATGACTTGTGTATGTAATTGATATTTTCTATTCTTTGAATGACGGGAGTTTTTACGGGTCTTTCATATTGATGACAAAAGATTGAAAGGTGAGAAAGAAGCTACTTATGAAGGAGGACAAGTTACGATGATTACAATTGGTTTAGAAACAAAATCTGATGAGTTAATTTGACAAGATATGCAAAGTCTTCACTCTTAATATATCTTTGGCAACAACAACAATAAAGCCTTTTCCGACATTAAGTAGGGTCGGTTACATGGATTCTTTGCTTCAACTCAGATCTATCTTGAGTCATTCTCGGAGTTCGATCCAAAAAACTAATATTCATTCGTAAAGTCTCATTCCAATATTTATTGGGCATTCCTCGTCTTTTCTTAGCCGGATCAACATCCCAAAACCCGCATCTCCTAATTGGTGCATCAACTGACCTCCTTTGCAAATGACGAAACCACCTTAAGCGGTTTTCAAAGATATCTTAACATATCTTTGACAAAAAGCTGAATTTATTCATGAAATATTTCAAAGTTCAACTTTACGCTATTTACTTGAAAAACAATCAATGCTGTTAACATTCATAATGTCCCCCCACATTCATGAAATGCTTCAAATGAACGTCCAGTTCTACATCTGGAATTCAAGCACCGAATCCGCGTATCCAACCACTATTCTTCCTTTTTTCATACAAATGCACTATTGTCCAAAATATAGAAGATCATCTTGACGAGTACCGAAAGATGAAGCAAACTCCACATGGCATCATCATTTACACCATATGGAGAATAGAAGAAGATATCACCTAGTAGGCTAGTACAACGGTTATGTTACTCTTAGCGTGGACAATGGATGCATTTTATTGAGAAGGAAATCGGGGACACCAATAACCAATCTTGTCCGAAATGTTAAAAAGACATTATGACAATTACTGTAAATTTTTTAACTTTGTTTCTGTTATCGTAGATAACTAACTATCGATCGGATTCGCAGAATTGAATGATTGGATGTGAAAGGGATACGAATTGTAAAAAAGTGGGTAACATGATGTGATTGCTTGTAAACAAGTGAACCCTTACTCGGGAATGAGGACTTTGAAGCCGGGATCCAAGTTGGAGATGTGGACGGCGTGGTTCTTGACCTCGAAGTCGACGCCCCACCACTCCTGAAGCACCACGATCCCCGGGGCGTCGTCCCTCCCCGCCACGTACGCGTCGAACACCTGAAGAAGGAGCCGATTCCGCACTATTAGGTATCGATGGGGATGTGTGAGACAGAGCGAGAGGAGGAGGGGATTACGGTGTCATCCCGGTGGATCTGGACCTTCCGGAAGCGGAGATCGTCGGCGGTCGCCATCGGAGAGGCAAGAGGTAGCAGGAGGAGAGGAAGAGGAGACACGGAGACGGGGAGTAGAATAAAGTGGTGAGCGGTGAGTAGGACTGGTGTGGTGAGTGGTAGCAGTTAAGGAGCGTTTGCTTCAACTAGAGAGTGTTCTTTTGTTTTGAACTAGTTTAGGAAAAAGAGTGCATTCGTATAATGAATGACAAGTAAGGTTGTAATATTAGTTTGAGATATAAAAAAAAGATAATATTACGGATAAAAATATAGGTATTTTTACCCAAAAGATCCTATCATCTTTGTCAATTACCTCCACGGCCTTTGAAACAACATAATTCCTCCCTAGACCATGTAAACTTGCTAACCCTTACCCAACAGACCATGTGGTTAACCCCCATCCATTTACCCGTTAAAACTAACCGGATTCCGTTATATTCTTTTACATTATAATCATTTTGTTTAATAAATTTACATTAAGTGCCATTCTCACTGCTCTACAACCCCCGCTTCCTCCCAACTGACACTGCCCTCCTCGACGCCCTCCTGCTGCCCTCCACCATCGCGATCCCTGCCTCCACCTCCGAGCTCCTCGCATGCGTCATTGATGTCGTCTGCATGTGTGCCAATCTCCATGACGAAGACGCTTCCTCTCCACCACGCGTCAGCATCTGGAGCTCCCATGCCCAGTAGATTGGGTCGCCGGCACTCAGCACCTCCTCGGCAGCAGAGGAGGAGGCGTCAGGTCTCTTGGCACGCTTGGAGTTCTTGCGGATGCCACCGACGATGGGGATGTTGTGGAGCGCGCCATATTTGGTCTAGTCGCGGCGGCAGCTCTTTCAGATGTGGTGCGGCTGCGAGAGGTTGTGGTTGTAGTAGCAGAACTTGGTGTTGGTGGACTCGCACCTCGGGCACCTCAGTTGCTGCTCCTGCTCCGGCAACCTCACCCCTCCTTGGAATCCCCCTTCCTGCATCTCTCCGCAAACCTCGATGTGGGTGAAGGAAAAAGTTGGGATCTATTCTTTCTTTCCTCGAATCCGATTGGAGAGATCTTGTGACAAAGGTCAAGGATCGGACAGCAGAGGGCGGAGTCCTTTGTTTCTTATCTGGGATTTGGACATGGAAGAGGAGAAGTCCACAAAGACGATGGGTTGGGGAGGAGAGAGAGCAAGTGAGCAACAGAGGTGATTCTGCTGGATAAGATCCAGCGTAGAATAGAAGAACCAATGACCGGGTGTGGTACGAGAGAACGAGGGAGAGCAGGGAGGAGATGAGGGAGGGGTGCTACGAGATGGATCCGTGGGCTCCACCGCAAGGTGGCAACGGGTGGGGAGGGGGACGGAAGAGGGAAGGGTGAGGCAAGGAGGAGGAGGCGGTCGCTGGAGGCAAAGGGGGAAGACTCCGACGGTCGCCTTCGAGAGGTTTGGGGGCGAAGGATGGAGAATGGGGTCAGCATAGGTGGGCGATGAAGGGGATCTCATGATGGAATATCCACCGTTGGATTCCCTTTGGTTAGATTTACTCAAGATTAACTCAAGCAATTGACTAAAGTAAAATTAAAATTGACGGCAGGGTTTGTAGGGTAAGAAGGAGCAAGTTTACGGGGTCGAGGGAGGAATTATGTTGTTTCAAAGGTCGTGGAGTGGAGGTAATTGACAAAGATTATATGGTCTGTCGGGTAAAAATTCCAAAAATATTAGATAACATTACCATGATGTGCCGACTTTATCTTGAGATAAAGTTTCATTATCTCAAGATGTGGAATGCTTATTCAACATCAAACATATGATAGAATGTAATTCAGATTCTTTTGTTATCTTAAGTTTCTTATTCGTGTAACATTTATTCCCCTTTCAAATTTCCCAATTACTGTTGGGATAGTTTTTCATTTTCTTTAAGCCATGATTGTTTCTCTTATTCACAGTGCATATTTCACAAAACTGCCACTTATATGACAATGAATAATACTTATTCAAGATTTTCAAGAATACCAAAAAAGGAATATAAAGAAATTTATATTAACTAACCGGCACAAATGAACAAGAATAGCGAATAAATCCCTTTATTCAGTATTCGACCTCCTTGTTCCGCCTTTCTTATTCCCTTGAACCAAAGTCCACAAACACATAATAGATTTTAGTTACATGCAAAATATTTTGAGATTAGTTACCTTTGCATTGTCTTAAGTAAAAAAATGACAAAACCTTCTCCCACTACAATTAGGTCGGCTACATGAATTCTTGCTCAAATCCACGTTGAAAGATTCGAATATCTTTTACGATGGTTGTCAACTACCTAATGCAACTTGTGCAGGGATTTAAACCATGCTTTTTTACGTTGTCTTAGATAAATGATGAAAGTTGAAAGTGAAAAAAATAGAAGAAAGAAAGTTTTTCCAATATTCCCTTTGACAATATGCACATATAAAAAAACAATGGGTGCATATAGTAAATCATAGGTTCACCTTGTTACAACTGCTTATAAAAAATGCATTAATAATGAAAAATTGTTAGGGCATGCATGCAAGTACATCCAACAACTTAAAGTGAGATGGGGAGAGTATAGCCTCATTCTATTGATTTTTTCAACTTGGTGGATGTTGTTAGTGTAATAATGTGCCCTCGCATTTTGATTATGAGATTGTTATTGGAATGGATAATTGTAGTAACCAAAGTAGAGAAAATGACGGATGTAATGATTCTTTTGCTTAAAATTGGAGGAGTGGAGGAGAACACTATGTGAATAATTATTTCATGAAAGAGAGAATGTGGAAAAAAGAGATAAAAATATGCTTTTGATTGTATTTAATAGCTCAATCTTCGGTAATGAGGATAACAACCTATTGGTTGCGCATGAGTTGATATGGAAAGGATAAATTGACATTGGAGATTTTTTTCACCATAAAGTATCCTCATTTTTTTATATGAGAGAATATAAGAATTTATAATAGTAATAATTAAAAATGATTTCCATATGTATGGTATTAGCTTTTTGGAAAATGAGATGAAAAGAGAAATGTTAAGAACATAAAAAGGTTATATGAGAATATGCTGATTGAGATGAAAATTGTTGGTTAGGAATAAATAAGAACATCGGTATTATGAAAATTTAAGGGAGGAAAAGAGTGAAAGAGAGGAAAGATATTAGAGACAAATGTATTTGTATCAATGTAAGTGATATTGAAAGTTGTTTAGATATGAGTTGGAAAAGAAGTAGTAAGAAAAAAATGGAAAATGTGAAGGATTAATGTTTCACACAGAGCTTAGGATATCTCCATTTTCATTTTTTTTTATTCAAGTGATAAAAGAAATCCATCTTAACAAGGATCCTATTTATGCATGCAGTGAGGCCAAACCTGGCGAAAGAATCGGGAGTCTGGACTACAGTGTTGTGCATATCATTTGTAAAGATTTTCTTGTTATAAATATATTTTCTCAGCAAACCTCTTGCTGGGTTGGTTTTGTTATCAAGTGATTACATTGTAAGATCATGTAAAAGACCTAGTTATTGAGTTAATATTAGTACATATGGGGCAAAATATGTGGGAATCAACTACATCGGGAGATGCAATTGATTTTCATATTAGAGCTATAGGAAAGTAAAACCCAAAAATACATGAAAAAATAGAGAAAAAAAAAGAAATGGTAGTTTGAGACTTTGTTCTCTACTGGCTAGGGTAGATCCTTTGGATCTAAACTCGATGTATAGTACATGATAACGTGACAGATTGGATATTAATCTGTGGTAGTGTTACAAGGAAATGACATGCCTAAAAAATCAACATGAGAAGAGTGACTCAGGAGATAGTTATTCAAGAAGTGAAGTGACGACTTCTTACTCCGTCCTAATAATCAACGTGTGTTACACACTCGAGGGTTAACGAATAAAGGATCGCTAGTTGGTTGGGATATCTAGTCGCTACAAGGAATCTCAACTCTGGGGAATTCCTTAGAGGAGTTATACAATTACAACAACAACCGCAACCATTACAACGGTGTTGGTAATGAAAAAATGAATAGATGAATGATTAGAAACAGAAAAAGAAAAGAGAAAAAGAAAATATTTACCATCATTTGTAGATACACAACTACTACATTCCTATTTATATCTTTTATACATCCTCACTGAGCATTTCCCTCATATCCTCAACTGACAAGCCCAACTCAGGTGGTGACCAAGACACGTATTATCATGCAGATGTCCCCCTGACCGCCTTGAAGATCACTCCATCCACATTCTTCACTTATACCCTCGACTTTGCCTCTCACCGTTATGCATGTGGTCCCTCAAGATGAAAGTTATCCAAGCATCATCTCCTCGTACCATATCCATGAAGAAGAAGATCAAGTTCTGATCATGCTCTTGAAAACGATAACTATGATGACAAATCCCACATCACGATTAGAAGTAATGATTCGATATCGTCGTCAACATTGGTCGCCTTTTGATGAATAATGAATAGTAAGACATGTTTGACAAGACACCATTTGAATTTTAGAAATTGACAAATGAGAATATTAAACTTTTGTAATCTATGTCAGTTATGATGATGCTTTAATCTTTAGTTGAGGTAGTTGTATAACAAATAGTCAATCTAGATTAACTTTTGGGAACGTTTTTTTGTTGCATAAATATGAAAAGTTGATGGGAAAACTATGTTCATATGGAAGTACATGGATTGTATTCAGCTATGATTCTCTCATAAACACTTCTTTTGCACATCAACGATGTTTTGATTTGAATGTATGGAATTAGGTTAGTTATCTTCCTTTGTATATTTCCTTGGTTATTGGTTTGGAACCAGTTAGAATCGTCATGTCTCAACACATACCCACCGTATCATGCACAGGGGATCAATGCATGACAAGCTTAATATCATCAAAAATTACTTTGGCTTTCAAATATTTAATCATGTTTATTTTCTCGGTAGCTTTGAACAAACACATAATTATAACTCTTTTATGTCTAAAGTTTTGTACTAAATTCATTTGCAAGAGATTTAATTTATTTTAGTACACCGAGGTAAAAAAATCATAATTGTTGAGAGACGAAAATTCTCAAGACATTTAAAATAAAATAATTCAATAAGTCATTACGTCCACCAAACTAGTCGATCGACCCGATCCGGAGTGTGCTCAACATACCACCATGACCGGTTTGATAAGGCATGACCCAAGGCAACATACTTAGACCCCAAAGATCATGATAATAACTTCCTAAACAATATCGAATATTTATAAGGTTTCTTCATCAACAACCTCGAAGATGAAGGAACATGACTCGACAACATCACCCACACTAGAATCATAACCACTACTAGTTTAGTATCCTTAAGTTTCATAACACTACTAACCGAGATTAAATACAAAGGAATAAGGCTTGATTATATCACATAAATCTTCTCCATGTACAAGTTAGATGACTTTGAATATCATAACACCACCTGATCAAATCATAGAGTTGGTTGAACGATGACTCTCTTAGTCCACACAAATATGTAGGTATATAAAATGAAGGTTACTCGGAGAGCCATGTTTGGACTTAATGTGTCCTATTTTATATATAAATATTCAGTTACATGCATTCAATAATGCAAGGGCTAGAATAAGATAATTAAGCGTAATAAGATTTTATTTGATTTCATACAACTTCCTCGCTCTTAAAAATATCTAAGAATATGTAATGACAAATAAATCTCAAAATACACATTATATATGTTGCACTTACACACACAACAATTACACATATATCATTACATGTATAATACACACAACATGTAGATATAGAATTCATATTTAACCAACGATCAAAATCTATTTTAGTTCTATCAGTCGACTGATCATTGAGATCAATGGACTCAATGCACTTTTAATTGATTGGGCACTAATTCCAATCGTGGATATTGTGGCACGTTACAACTCTAAATTTTGTGTAGGTACAATAGTTTGATCATTTAGGTCTATCAATTAATCTTTTATTTAATCTATTGACTTTTATCTAATAAATTCATTTTATTGGTAACAAATTATGACTAAATCAAATAATATATTCTCTTGTTCCACTTTTGTTACCATTGTACCTTTGAATTTATTAACCTACATAAGTGACTCGTCACCGATTTTTGCACTTCAATTCATCATCCAATTACTTCATAGACTTAGCCATTAAGTTCTACCTTTAATTTAACCTGAAACAATTAATCTCCTCATTTCTCAATACTAATATAGTGGAAGGAGTTTGGAACATGATCAAGTATAAAAATGTATTGTTAGTGAGAAAACGAAACTTATTAGAGTGGGCTATTGTAATAATCTCTCCTTAACTCTCTCCATCTCTTTCTTGGATCTATGAAACACATTGTGCTTGTTAACATCATAATATCTTAGATTAAAATTTAAAATACAAATTAAATTGATAAGATAAAAAATACATTAAAGTTGTGTATTAGGGACACAACTGTTTTAGATATGCACATATGTAGATAGTTGGTGGCAAATACGTGTTTTGCTTATGTATATATTTCACTATAAACACTAGATTAATTAAAGACCGTAAATTTAAGTTAAACTAGAGTAACACTTATAACCACATTATACGTTTTGTAAAATCAAATCACCTATATTTTGGTTGTGTATATTATATGTTGGTTGGATAGTTGCACATATATGTTAGCACAAGCATGTGTATCATATGGTAGAGCCCTCAACCCTTGTAGAAATGATACTAGATGGAGTTTGTAAGCCTCGGTATATTGGACATAACTTTCTAGGAATTAGTAAATCATAGTGATCCAAATACTCATTCTTGGATCTCCAAATTATATGACAAAAAAGCTCACAATGATGCCCATCCATGCAACCTGACAGAAATCTTATCAAGCAACCTAACTAAGGATATTGGTCATAAACTAACCAATATTGATGCAGTTCAACAGATATGAGTCATTATATCATGGGATATAAATCAAGCACACTGCCATGAAAAGAATACCTAACACAATCTACATATGGTATAACATGGCAAAGAAATGTAAGTGGTCAAACTACTACTGCTGCAAAGTTCATATTACAATTTATCTCAAAATATTACAAGACATTAAACATGGGTCATCCATGAATGTAAAATTATAGTACATGATAGAAATTTTAAATACTAAAAATGTAGACTGGGGTAGAAACGTGTCCTATTTGTATTTGCTTCCATTCTTGTTCAACTTGCAAAATTGAGACATTTGTAAACTCTTCCATCACATGGAGCTTAAATAGGTCATAATATATGAGCTAACTATCCAAGGTGAGTGTAGAAGTAGATTATCAACATGACATGTGGATACAAAGGTCTAACATGGAATTTCAAGCACTAAACAAAACAGTAATGAGCAACTAGATTCATACTTGTTATTTTATCACAAGGCTTACAACTGGATACTTGGTAGGCTCATCTTAGAGTTCTCTTAGTTTATTCCTAGGTAGATGCATTCCTTGCATCCCAATTTCATTAAGGGGCACAAAAGGTTCTAGTTTGTACCTCTAAACCTTTGATGAACTCAGTCTAATATAGAAAAATTGAGCCGAATACCTTAATGAACACTTGCATTCATGCATTAACATAACATTACCGTAAATACTTGCTTGAGAATATAAAGCATTAAATAACACAAAAATAAAGAAAATAAATAAAATACAAAAGGAAAAATAAAAAATAAAGAAAATAAAAAAATAGAGCCTGACACCTGTAAATAGTCTCTCACACAAATACACACACATACATACATACACATATACTATGTAAACTCCTTAATTTTTAATAAATCTGTATCAACTCCAATTAAAGTGAAACAATTCTACATTATAGATAATTTTAACCTAAATCAAGTAAAATCAACTAAAAAATACCAACTTCTATATATTGCTAATAAAACCAAGCTTTAATTTCGGGTTTGATTATATTATTAGTTAAATATCTCATGCAAGCAGTCACACAGGATACACTATTCACTTTTAGAGTAACGTGCTCTTAATAATCTTCAAAACAAGATCATTTTCAAGGTAATTAGAACTTATATGTGAAACTTAAATTTTTGAGCTACTTTGTATATTGTACAACTTTCTAATAGAGAACCATGTTATTTTTTTTCATAATCAACCTTTTTTACTTCAATGTTGGTTGATTTTGTTTATTTAATTTATAATATAATTAACATAAAAACTTAAAACCTAGAATAATTGGAAAAAATCTGAAAAAAGGCATCAAAAGAGCCAAATATATATAGCTATATTAGACATATATCTCTATCTTTTATATTTTCTATATATTTATCCCTAATTTGTAAAGGTTAAAAAAATAAGATATTATGTGTAACTATTTTATTATTATATTCAAATGATATATATATATATATATATATTGTATTAAGAAGAAAATTAAGAGAATAATAAAAAACCCCAAAACTATGTACTTTACACCTATACAATGCCAAAAAAATCCTATTTATGTGTATTGTACATCTTTTGCTCTTTTGGGCTACATAAAAGTTGTGAGATCTACAACTTTCATGTTTATCATTTTTATTTTAGGTTTTCTAATATTTTATTTTGATTTCTCTCTTTTTTTATTAATCTCAAGCCAATACCTGGACCGGTTTACATTGGTCCAACCACAACACTTTGCGCAATCGTATTAGCCATGTCATGTGCCTTTTGCCACGTTAACAATCCATGTTGGCTTCGATCAGGGATCCACCTTAGATTGGTCAAGATACCATTGATGCTCATTCCCATTGGACGTCCAAGGATTTTACAGAGCCATCTTCTTCCTCCAGCTACTAAGACATTCCTGCAATCCATCTTCTCCTTGTGCCTCTTCCCTTTGTACCCATCTTTGATCTCTCTCTCTCTCTCTATTCATCACTAATCTCTCCCCCCCCACCCTCCCTCCCTTCCTCTCCACTACTATGCTCTCTTCATCCCTAGGACACACCACACCTCCCATCGCCAATCACTCACTATGTACTTCGCACTCCACCACCACCACAATCCTAACCCCTCTTTGATACCACATTCCTTCACTCTCCAATAAGCCCCCTCTCCGTTCTTCTCCTTCGAATTCCATCTCTTATCAATAAGAACCCAACATTTTAATTACATGTTTTATTCATCAAATTCTTGAGTTCATCCCCAACCCCAAATTCATGAGGAAGAGTGGCGATCCTTCTGAGTCATTGTTGAGCGAAGACGAGTGCGGAAGAAATCCGATGCAGTCCTTTTGGAGCCTGAATGTCATTATAGCATCTCCAAGATGAGCATGCTTCTGGCCTCCATGCCAAGCCATTAAGGAGACAAGAAAAGAAATTGAAGCACCTTCCTCCCCAAGTTTTCATGTCCATTCCAACTTCTCAGGGTAGACCCATATTATTTTTCTTTCATTTCTTCTTTTGTTCAATTTCAACACCTCACCACCCCTCTCTTGTCTTTTCTCTTTGTACTACCAGTTGCAACTCCATCTCCCTCTCTCTCTCTCTCTCCTGTCACCCTATTATAATTTTCTCGTACAATATTCCCTCTCTGATCGAGCCTTTTAATTAGAGCTTCGCTTCTTACTCCACCTTTACCGAGGAGCATCCTTTTTGCTCAATCTCCCCTTTTCATTGCCATGATATAATTCTAAGGGACTCGAGGCCCATTGTGGTATTGCAAATCTTCTAGAATAGCACAATAAAAAAATCATTTTCTCTTGAAAGTTTTCGATCGGTCAAAGATCATAAATATGAAGAAGATGACAAAGTTTGCTCCTTTGACCTACTAGCAATGTGAGGAGCCCTTGGTTCCACCCCCAGCCTCGTCTACCTAATGCTCACTTATCATTCATTTTTGAATTTTATTTTCTTCGTGTTTTATTGTAATTCGATGCCATCATAAACTTAGATTGTATTGTGATGTTCTATGTATATATATCACGTGCAATCTTAAGCTTCATGTAAAATACTATTTAATTCATGAATTCTATCTCTTCTTGGAAATCAATTAAGTTATGTTTTGTGAAATAAATCCACTTGCTTATTGTATAATGACCTAGATTAATCAATGCTTGATTTGTTGGATATTTGTTGCATGTGAGTCACCTTGATATTGATTTTGTCAATGAACTTCTAAAGTCTATCGAAAATCATGCCCTTTTTATTTTCACTTGAGAAATTTCATAGGTCTTTATTACATAAAAAACTCAAACATGGAAAATATTAGACAATTTGTTGTTAAAAAATATTAAAATTATGCAAAGCCCACACTCCATACAACTTATTTTATTTGTAAAAAAATGGAATGAGTTGCGCTGGTTCTTGAAACTTGGTGTATAGGCTTCTTATATCATTATCCACTGTTGAAGTAGTTTTGTAATTTAAACCTTGGTTTTTTAAAATTAAAATCCTTTCAAGTTCTAATGTTTATTGATGCAACTTTTCCAATGTGGACACTATTTAGATTTGAAGATTTATTATGTTACACCAATGGTATATTGGTTTTTTATGACTTTTGGGGAGTTAGGAAATTGAATTGCATAAATAAGATTGTTGCAGCCTAAAAACTTATAAGAATTAGCAAATATTCACTAAAAGTTCCAAAAAAATATTTTTGTCTTTCTTAATACTACCTAGTTATAGTAGGCAATGTTTTATTATTTAGATTAAGCTTGCTACTATTCACATCTTCCTTTGATTGTTTGCTTAAATATTAAAGAATAAAAAATCAAAATGTATAAACTCCTAATAACAGTAGAATTTCAATAGTAATTTTGTTGGATTTTACTGTTGTTATGTATATTATGTCTAGCATTTCATCTTTGTATAAAATGTTGGAAAATAGAGAACTCCATAAAAATACCAAAAACTAACCTAGATTTTAGTTATATTTTCAGATCCCTCTGTTCGACACTTATACTCAGGTACATGATTTTATGAATTTTTCAATTAGTAGTCATTTTTAGGTTGCAATGACTTTGCTAAAAATATTGAAATAACAAACCCTAGAAAACCTCTTAACACTCAACTGATCATCTGGACTATTCGACTAATACCTTATCAACTAATTGTTTTTTATGTAAGTCAATTAACTCTATCATGTACAGAATTTTGCTAAGATTTTCTTTCCATCTATTCTGGTTTCTTTATATTCTTGGTTTTTGAGGAAGTTTTAGGCAATCCGCCAAAAAGAAACTAATTCCAATGGATTTTAGAGGAAAATTTTAGAACTTTTCTTATTATTTTTCAGATACAAAATTTTAAGGGGCTTGTATATAAATTTCCTTAAACATTACATTGTTATCATATTTTATTTGTGCTTCTATAGTCTTTTCTATTATTATTTTGTTTTAATATTTGTAAAGTATACATGACATTAGGCGGCTAATTTATGGTAGGAGAATTTATATCATAAGCCCCTAATTATTCTCCATGAATTCTTTTTCGCATGACTTAAGTGTTCTATTTTTAAAAATAAAATTCAAAAATAAAATACTTTATATCTTATTATAAAATAAAAATACATGGAAATCCCTTAGCAGTACATTATATATCTTTTTAATAGAATTCTATATCATATATTGCTATTTCCTAGAGAAAAAGCTATAAAGAGCATATTATCATGAAGAAAAGGAGTATGCACTAAGGTGTATGTAAGTTAAATGCATCATCACCCACAAACCTTCATCTTCATCAGAATCGATCGCTCCTCTTCCCTGATCTCTTCAACCTTAAAACTCAATCCCGCCCGTGCATCCTGAGAGCTCCGTGATGGAACGACGACCACCATGAGTAGGTGATGAATCTGTGATTCGTCATCTTTATTCATTTATTTTAGCTTAAAATCCCTTATAAAACACATGTATACAACACTAACTCCATATTCTTACTAACTTGCATTTGTGTGTAAATATTGTACGCTTCTTACCATTTTAACCTAAAATAAATAAAGAAAGGAAAACTAAAGAAAATAAAATAAAAAAGGAAGACTATATATATGTAATAGATATAGGCTAACCTGGACCCCGAGAGAAGGTCAAGACTTGACCTGATCTATCAGGAATAAAGTAGGGGGAGATAGGGTCCTTAATCAGAAAATCCAAAAAAATGTGTGTTGTGTATATTTGTATACTACACTATTTTATTTGTACCTGAATTAACCTCAAACCAAATAACTTTCAAAACCAAAGTTGTAATAAAAATGTGTTCTAAATAATAAAAATAATTGCATAATTAAATCATGTACAGAATAAAAGTAACCACTTGGAAAAAGCCACTAAGGGATAATTGAAAGACCAATTTTGGCTCCATATGAACTCAAATTGAACCAAACTCACTTCTATTTTATTCTAAATTAAATTATCTTTAAAATGGCTGTGATTTCATAATTTTTGGAGTTACAGGTGAAAAGTTGGTTTTCTTGGTCTGTGCAATTTTCCTATGTATTTGTACATATTGTATTGTGTAAATATTTGTAAATATTTTTTACTAATTATTTAAAAAAAATAAAAAAATTTAAAAAATTTAAAATAAAAAAGCTAATTTCCTTATTTAACTATGTATATAATGAACCATATTTATATAGTATATGTATATAGTTGCTATTCTTAATTAACCACCATAAAAAATAAAAAAATAACATTTTTCATTCAAAAAAATAAAGTGACAAAAATTCAAAAAAATAGTTAATTTATACTTTATCTCATTTCAATTTTCATCTCTCTTATCTCTTCAACCAAAAACTGAAAAATTCAAATTTCATTCTCTATCTTTTCTATTTATATGGCTTCTTCTCCATCATTCCAACTTGATCAATCTTTGCTGAGAGGAGCCCGATCTCCGAGAGTCTTCTTGTCGTAGAAGGGTGCCTAGCCTCCGAGCTGTCCGGTGACAGCGCGTCGGACTTTGTCGAGGTGATCAAGGCCTTTTCCGCTCCTAAGGTGAGATCCGTCATTTTCTTCATATTTTTGTTTATCCGAGATTAATCGTAGTTTTATTTTCTCGTATTTGTTCTTCATTGTCATTTTATTTTTCTAGATATTAAAAATCCATCACGATTTTCGATTCATCTCTGATCTGTACTTTCATCTCATATTTCGATCTCTACACGTTCTTTTCTACCTATCACGATCTCTCAACTTCGGCCACGCACGGTGGCCGAAGACTTGGATCCATTCCTCATTCTTCTAAGGATCCCCATTCGCATCTTCCGTTTTGATTTGGGCTCGAGTCATCATGCACACATCTGAATTTTGTTTATAAATAAAAATAAAAAAAATACAAAAATTATTAGTTTTCTTCCTCTAACATCTGTTTTGCAGGATCATCAAAAAATAAATAAATAATAAACAAAATTTAAAATTAAAAAATATTTATATTTTCTGTTTCAATTTCTATATTTCAGATTTTAAAAAAAAGTAAAAAAAATCCCTTGACTGTTGTTTACATTCAAAAAAATAAAAAAATTTTGTGCCGCCGCTCTAGGACTGCGAGCGCCCTCATCAACCGCCATACCTCCACAGTGCCTCCGCCACTCCAGGAGGCCATCGTTTCTCCGCCTGGGCGGAGCTCCGCCTTCCTCCACCTGGAGCGGTATCGCACTACCTACGCGAGGTTCACGCGCTGATACCTTTCTACGTAACCTCCGCTTGGGACCCTAGCCTTCGGCCCCTCCTCCGCATCACCAGCCATCGCCGCCAGACCTTCCACCGTGGCAGCCACAACTCCGCCGCCCCAGAAGCCTCCATCGCCAATGCACCGCCCGACCATCGTCTTCAACCTCTGCCGCCCAGACGCACGACCGCCTGTGCGCGCCCCCTCATCAATGCTCGTTCATCACTGTACGCCATCTCTGCACCTCTGCCTGGCGGATCGTCTAGGGCCACCGTTCTTCCACCAACCACCTCCATAGTCGTCCGCCACCCATCACAGCGCCTGCTTATTGATCAACCGTGCACGGTTGTATCCCACAGATCTTCACCGTACCTCCTCTCTAACCGTGTGACACCTCCGCGCATCCCAGCAGAATCACGAGGCCACTCCACCACCCGCTCGGAGCTGCTCCAGCCCGCCGCTCGTCGCTCCACCTGGGAAGATCAAAGGGGCGGCGGCGGCACATCTCAATCCTTGAAGACACGAAGAGACAGAGAAGCCCTAAAGGCATTTACAAATTCTGGAAAAATATTGAAAAAGCGCCCAGGCATTTTGTAAAGTACAAAGAAGACCCCCGCTCCAGACTGTCACATGTAATGAACGTGCTACTTGGGTAACTTGCACATTTATCCCTCTATTTTATTTCTTTTATTTCTTTGATGAAAAAACAAGAACTATTTACATTTTAGTCCATGTGTTTCCAGACTATTATTTTGCTAGCTTTTCTTATTGAATAAATGTTTTCTTTGGTCCATAAATCTCCCAAGAATCACGTTATGCTTCTGATGTGCTTATTTTTTTAGCATAAATTTTTCATTGTATTTTTTCATCATTTAATATTATTAAAAAAAAATCAAAACAATGTCTTTTTCTTTTCCTGAAATTCAAAAATTCATAAAAATGAATATTGCTCTAAAAATTCCAAAAAAATTAGAATAGTTTTATTTTATTGTCTTTTAACTTTTTTCCAAATTTCACACATTAACTCTTTATAAAACCCAAAAAAATTGAAAAACATTAAAAATATAATAAAAATCATAGAAAATTCTACAAAAATAAAAAAAATCATTATTTAAGTTCCCGATTGTAGATATTTGCATATAATTCATTATAAAAATAATTGCCAAGAGTTTTAAGCATTAAAATATTTTTAAGTTGCAAATTATTCCAGACTGTGCATTATTTCTCATATTCCACTATTTGATTTTTAGAAAAATATTAAAACATATGAAAATTCTACAAAAATTTCCAAAAACAATTCAAAATCTTTAAAACACAAAAATATTTTTTTTCTGGATTTTTCTGAGCATCTTTGATATATATGAAAAATACAAAAAGAGTTTGGTGTGCGACTTTCTTATCTTGTGCATATTGCTCCTTGTTCTTGAAAATAAAAAATTGAAAAACTAAAATCACTAAAATTTGAAAATTAGAAAATAAAAAATAGAAATAAAAAATTTTTAAAAAAATTGAAAAGAGAAAATTTTCACAAAAACCAAGGATAGTTTGCCTTTGATATTCCTGCTTTTTCTCTTAATTGATTTTTCGTCGATTATTTGAATAACCTTCGAGAATTATAGCTTCCCTGAGTTCGATCCTATTTGCTATACAAGTAAATGAGTAGCAGAATATTTCTCTTACTCGCATTATTTAATCTTTGTAACTATTTTGCAACGCGGGAAAGAAGAAAAAATTATTTGTCTGCCACGGGATGTTTGGGGATAACAACGACATCTTCATATCATCTATTAATTATCAATCCTCGAAGAACCCGTGCCAACAAAATGGCGTCGTTGCTGGAGAGGCAATGCGAGGGTAATTAGGTTTCTCTTTTGACCTGCTATTCTTCATTGTAAATATATGTTTAAATTTTGCTATTTACTCCATTGTTCATACCACTGCATTCATTTTATTATTTGTGCCTATATTTTTATAATTGTATTTCTTACATATTCTCTCTTTTCTTTTTTTCTTGTGAGGGCCCACGGAGCGAAGGAGACGATCCTAGGAGAGCCAAAGCACCCAAGCGAAGCGGAGACAGCTTGATTCTTCACCAAGCCGCAGGATAGCATGAGAGGAGGAGAAGAAGAATTGAAGGAGTCAAAAAAATCAGATTTTTTTATTATTTTCAGCATTTGAACCATTGTAAACGGACATTCATTTGTTGTGGGGTCTGTTTCATCAAGTGCTGTTGCACTTGGGGGACCTCACCGGTTTTGTTTTCATCGCCTTATTTTTCTTTGTTACACGCAAATTTCGTGAGCTGTCTATTGATTGCTTTACTTAATTTGCTTGAGCAAGGTAATTAATTAGGTACCCAAAACAAGAATTTTTGTGCCTATAGAGTAGAGCGTAATTTGGACTTAGTCTAATTAACTTGTTCTTGCCCGTTAATAGAAGCTATCATCTAGGATGTTTCACTTGCATCATATAGGATAGTTACTTTTCTGTATTTAAATTCTACGCGGATCACTTGTATGTAGAGTGATGGCGATAAGGTACGCATCTCTAATCCCCTGCATGCATCATTGTTTTTAATCGTGCGTTGGAATTTCTGATCTCCTTCCTTATTTTCACTTGCATAAGTTAAAAAGGAAATTGGACACTCGGTAGGCGATTCTTTGAAAATATTTTAACCAAGTGACAACTGCCTAAAATACGGGACTGCTAAAGAAAACTCGACCCTAAAATAAACACAAGGAAAAATCATTATTTTGGGGGAGAGTAACCCCCTCATTATTTGGTTTGCTTGAGTGAGAGAGCGAACCGCACACTAGGATAGAACCACGCCCGAAATCTCTTTAGGCTACTATCTCGGGTTAGTCATTCTCCGGTGAGGATCTCTCCGGTAGCCGATAAAGCGGCCAATGACGTCCTTAACATATTGAATTGATCGGGTAGTCGGTGATGACAGCAGTTGGCAACTCGGGTATAAGGTAATCAAGGGTCGTTGCGACCCAAGTCACCAAGCGGGGTCGATCGAGAAAAATAGACCACCAAATCAGATAAAAACCAATCAAACACAAGTAGCAGTCTCGTTATTAGATTAACCTGGTATAGCGACCAGGGTCGAACACAAGGAGCATGTGATGGCCTTACGGCCTACGAAGTAGTCTAAAAAAGGAAATAAAATAAAATAAAATTCTTTTTGGTGGATTTTTAATTGTTTTTATTTTTTTGGATTTTTAAGTAATAAAGAAAATAAAGAAAACAAAGAAACAAACCAATTCACACAATTATTTAATGCATCAAAAATCACTCAAAAATTCCAATAAAAATGTTTTTATGTTTTTTTTATGATTTTTACTATTTTTGGTTAATTTTTGGTATTTTCTGATTTTTATTGAATTTTCTAAAAATCAAACAAGGTAGGGAAATGAAGGTACTGTCCAGTCAGGAGTAAAAGGCCAATTTAAAATGCAAAAAGGGCCTTATCACTCCTAGAGTAATTTTCCTCTAAACTAGAAAGTTCAAGGAAAATTTAGGCACTGAAATTATTGTTTTTGGATTTTTAAATTATTTATTATAATTTTTATAGTGTTTTTAGTGTTTTTCAATTTTTGTAAGTTTTATATAATGAAAAATGACCAAAATTGGCCAGAAAATCAAACAAGACAAAATACACAGTGCTAATTTTTTTGTAATTTTTAAATGAGTTTTAATATTTTTTTGTGAATTTTTAAATCAGACAGTAAAGAAAAAGATTGTTTTTGAATTTTTAAAAATATCAAACAAAACCAAAAATGTCCCCAAAATTCTAGAAAATTTTACAACATGGCAGGAGCCATGTATCCAATTTTCATTGAATTTGGAGTTAATTTGCTATTTTATTAAAAATCAAAACCTAGGTACAGTGCACAGGGACCTGAACGTAAATACCAGATGTCCCAGGGGGTCCGGTGCAAAAATCCCAAGAAGTCACGTGCGAGGCGTGTGTCTGGGGCACACAGGGACCTAATTGCAATAAAAACAAGGTCCTTGGACTAAATAATAATAGGTATTAAAAGTCCAGGGGTCCTGTTGTAAAATACCCAAAAATATAACGCACATGCGCCAATTCCACACGCATAGGGGTATAAATGCAATTATCTAAAAAGTTCCATTCATTCAATAACAACCCAGAACTACAAGGCTAAGTATGCAAATAACCCAACAGAACACGTGTCGATGCACGTGACACACTACAGGCAGGGGTATACATGCAAATAGCAGGAAAGATAAGGTCCAATGTGCAATTTACCTAACACAAATAAAATGCTAAAAATATTTACAGGACTAAAACTAAACAGAACTTAAGCTAAGGGCCTAAGGGATAATTTACCCTTTATTAAGGAGGCCGTCAGATGGGCGCCACGTGTGCTGATCTACGGCTGGGAAGGGGTGGCGCCCAACGTTGAAGTCCCTCGGTCTGATCTAACAGCCAAGGCGTCACCACGTGGAAGATCGAACGGACGAGAGGCGCTGTGGCTAAACCTCGACGATCGAACGGTCCAGATCGCTCCTCCCAAAATCGGACGGTGCTGGAAGCTCCTTAGATGGACGGTCAGGATCCAAACTGGAGCCTGGGGTCGATCGGACGGCAGAGAAGGATCGAGGAAGAACTGATGGCCGACGACCTTCGCCGGCCCGCTGCGCGCGCTCCTGGCCTCCTCGCGGGACTCTGATGATCGGAGAAGACTCGCTGTGGGCTCCCGCGTCGAATGGTGCTCTCCGATGGAGCAACTGAGCTCGGAGGAGCTCGGTCGACTCTGGCGGAGGGGAAGCTCCTGGACTCGAGTTAGAGGACCTCAAACAGTCCTCTTTGTACCTGCAAAAGGGCACCTGAAGACTCGCGGGTCGGGAGCGAAGTGCCTCGACCCTGTGAGAGGGGGTGACGGTGATCGGTGAGGCGAGGCGGTCGAGCTCCGGCAAGGTGTAGACGGTGGAGCTCGAAACCCCAGCTCCTGTGCGAGCTGGGTTGAATGGAAAGGCGGAGAACATGCGCGAAGGGGAGGCGAGTGTGATGGTGAGGTCCGATGATCAATACGAAGGTGGATGTGGCCGGAATCTGAGGTGAACGGCGACGGCGAGATTTAGGGGAAACTAGACATTAAAGAACACGGGAAGAAAATACGGCTACCTAGGTGGAGGAGTCGACTGGGGATGAGCTGGGCTTGCTCTGGGTCATCGCCTCGCAGGTCGTCGTGGCCCAAGGCTCGAGCTCCTGCTTCAGGCGGAGCACGGCGGCGCTAGCTCGCCGGATCAGAGGTCCGGGCACCTTCACCTCTCTTCGACACCACCAACGGAGAGCTGTCACCTCAGGGAAGGCAGTGGAGGTCACTGGAATGAAAGGTGGGGAGACAAAGATAGGGAAATGGGAGGCGGAGCTCGGCTTAAGTACTGCCAGGCGGAGCGCGGACTCCGAGGCGGGCATCCCGGCGAGGGTGTCGGATCTGGCAGGAACGAAACGGACCCGGGGTTTAGGTGAGAGGTGATCGGGTCAGGCAGGGATAAATGGGAGAAGATGGGACCGCGGAACGGATCCGTGGGAAGTGGTCCACAGGGGGGAGTTGACCGGGCGGTCAACATCCCCCGTGGACCAATGGGGGTTGGCCACGTCAAAATGTTTTGGAAATTAAAAATAAAGTAGGAAATGGCCGATTTAATAAAAACTTAAAACATGAAAATATTTGTTTTAATTTTTTCTATTTTTTGTGATTTTTAATTTATTTTTCAAAATAAAAATAAGGGATTTACATAATAGTGCTATATATAGGTATATATACAATATAGGATTTTTATTCTTGATTTTTAATTTGTTATTTTTATATATTTTTGTCCCCATTTTATATTTTATTTATTTATATCATAAAATTAGAAATAAAAAGATATTTTTATTTTATTTTTATTATTTATATACAAGGGTGAAATAAATATATATACATCTATATACATGGTATATTTACAATATTATTTTTGGTTTTTAGTTTTGTTCTTTTTATTTTGTTTTTGTTTTTGTTGTTTTTATTTTATTTATTTACACCATAAAAGATAAGATATATACAAATTTTGATAGAAATTTATTTATTTATTTATAAGGTGAAATAAATATAGATGTGGTTGTATGAATATATACAAAAGTGACTCTTTTTATTTTTTTTGATTTTTCTATTTTGTTTTGATTTTTATATTTACAAATATATACAAATATGTACAAGCCACTTTTATTCTATTTTTAGAGGAAAATATATTTATTATATTTACAAGTATATTTGCACACATGAGCCCCTATCTCCCTCTACTTTGGATTTTATGCGGTCAGGCCCATGCTGAGCCCTCCCTTGGGTCAGGTTGCTCAATATTTATTCTAAATATTTCCTCTTTTTCTTTTTGATCTTTATTCTTTTATTTTTGCACAAAAACATGCTAATTATTACTTTTTACACCATGCATGCTTTTGGTAATTATTTGTATTTACAAACATATACATGCATTTGCAAAGGTTTTTGTAGCTAAAATATAAGAATAAAGAGTGATGAATGTGTATTCATCACCCCCCTATACTTAACTTTGCTAGTCCCTTAGCAAACACTTATTTGAAAAAGAAGTGAAAAAGAAAGAAAGAAAAAGAAAAAGAGAATGTACATGGATCAAGGTTGATTATTAAACTTGCCTTCATTAAATTGAGGTATGGAGCTCGATCAGATCTTTGGATTATTAATGTGTCGGAACCTTAGTTAGACTTAAGCTTAAAGCTCAACAGCCTCTAAGTTCCACTAATCTCTAATCAAGACTCCTCAATAATCCAGTTCAGAACAAGTCATCAAACACAAACCCTGAAGACCATGAATCTTTCCTTGTCATGTGAATGTAAGGTATAAGCTCTCCACCTCAGAAATGGCAACTTGACAACCCTCCCCAACAAGGTAATTCTATGACCTCAATCTGGCCACTCTTTCCTCGAGGAGCGGGGTATTCCCTTCTAAGTTCAAGTTCAACCGGCTCAAGAAGAGGGGGAAGAAGAGAATGGGTCATGGCCAGTGTAGCCATGTACCCTTGGGAGCTTGACCAGTGTATCCAAGTCTCCTTGCTGCAAGCTACATAAGGTGGGACATGAAACTCAAGCTTTGCTTATTGCACTCTATATACATACTCCGGTGGGATTATCATTTTCTATCAGACCCACCACTTTTTTGGAGTTATTTTCTTTTTGCATTTTTTTAAGTGCATCTATACAACATATACATGTGCAGCATATATACAAGGAGCTTTTCCTCTTGAGCCAGTAGACTATCCCTCTTTTGAAGCTTTATTGCAACCCACAACTCCCGTCGTTAGACCTCATGGCAACCAGACCAAGTTGAGACGCACTTCCTTCACTAAAAGAAGAAGAGAGGTTCCGCCTAGAAGTACTACCCTCATATGCTACCCCAAGTCAAGGAAGAATGCCTCCTCACCACCTCATTCGTAGAGAGCTCGGTGCTAAGTGTGGTGTCCAAGTAAAGCCATTGTCCCTATGAGTCATGTGTTGTTGTTAAGTGCTCTACTTAGGCTCATTGAGATGACATGTAATCATAGCCTAGTGGACTTAAAGAATTAAGTCACCATGGGCCTGAAAAGCCTTAAACCTAAGCCCTATAAGGTTCCTCTGATAATTAGGTGGATTAAGATCTTAATCAAGCTCCATTTCTCAATTTGATTCCAGGCTAGTTTAAATGTCAACTATAATCCAGAAAAACTATGTACATATATACAAAGATGCTATTTACACAAATTTTTATAAAAATGCAAAATTTTTGAAAAATGTTTTGAAATCATGAATGGATGAATGCATGAAGTGCAAGTTTTGCAAAATATGTACACACATTTACACGAGATTTTTGCAAACTTTTGATTTTCAAAACATTTTGGAAAAATTTTGTACTATATACATAATTTTGATACGAAAATATTTCACAAACTTTACACAAAAGATTTTTGAAAACATTTTTACGAAAATAATTTGTACAATAGCTATTCATGTGCAAATAAAAGAATGACTATGTACATGAAAAATTTTTAATTTTTGTGATTTTTAGGGTTTTTAGCCATTTTATTTATTAACACACTCACACAAAGTACGAGTTATGGCTAAAGTATATATGAAATATATACACACCCCCCTATACTTAGCTCGAACTATGTCCTCATAGTCAAGAGCGATGAAGAAGACATAACTCGTGCTAGGTATATGGAAGTGAAAAGGAAGGCTATATACAAAGACGAATGAAAGAATAGAAAATCAAGATGATCTCGGGTTTTCCCCCCTATACTTCGGATCAAGTAATCCTAAGTATAACAGGTTGTACACAAAGGGGAAACCGAGTGGAGAATGTACAGGGTCTACCCCCCTATACTTAGGGTAAAATATCCCTAAGTATAGGCAGCAAAAACATGGGTAGAAAGAAACAAAAGAAATACTCAAAGGTTCCACATCCCCCCTATACTTAGGGTAAAGTACAACCTAAGTATAGCATAATCAAAGATGACAAACGGGATGTGAGACTAAAGAATGTGATGATATGGACATCTGGATCTATACAGGTCGGAAGATCAGTGAAAATCAGGCGTGATATGCATTAGATGTGAGTCAAAGACCACATCTCACACAAAATGAATAGGGACAACATCGACGACCCGCGGCTCATGATCTAGAAATGGCTTGAGCCGCTGGCCGTTCACTCGAAAGGTACTCTCAGAAGACAACTCGGATATATCAATTCTACCGTTGTCATGTACCTTTCTCACCAAGTAGGGTCCCTTCCACTTGCTCTGTAGCTTCCCTGGAAATAAACGAAGCCCCGCATCAAACAACCATACTCTCTGTCCCGGCTCAAAATGCTTGTGGCTGATATGAGAATCATGCCACTCCTTCACTCTCTCCTTATACTGTAGGTTGTTTGAGAAGTCGATATCTCTCAACTCCTCTAGGGCTGCTAACTCTGCCCTCCTCTGGTCTCCTACACCATCTGGATCCATAAGTATCTCAGTGACTGCCCATAGTGACCTGTGTCTTAGCTCACACAGGCAAATGGCACGGCTTGCCATATACGAGGCGAAAGGGAGATGTGCCCAATGGTGTCTTGAAAGACGTCCTATATGCCCACAAGACCGAGTCCAAAAGCTGTGACCAATCCTTTCGGTCAGGGCGGACGACTTTCTGCAATATAGTCTTGATCTCCCTATTCGACACCTCGGCTAGACCATTCGTCTGTGGATGGTATGGTGTGGCAACACGATGGTCTATGCCGAACTCGCTAGCAAGGGCCTTCACCTGGTCGTTGAAGAAATGAGACCCCCCATCTGAAATCAACACTCGAGGGACCCCGAACCACGTGATGATGTGCTTCCTTAAAAATCTGCAAACTGTCCTGGCATCAGCGGCTCAGGAGGGGATAGCCTCAACCCAACGACTAACATAATCAACAGCTAGCAGAATGTACTCAAATCCCTGACTCTTAGGGAATGGACCCATGAAATCGATGCCCCATGCGTCAAAAACCTCACAGAAGTGAATGGGCTGCATCAGCATCATATCACGCTGTCCACAAGTGACCATCCTCTGATAGTCAGTACACCTCTTCACAAACTCATCAGACTCCTTGAAGAGGGTAGGCCACCACAAGCCAGATTGGAGCACTTTCTGCGCTGTTCTCCTCCCAGAATGATGTCCTCCTGCCTCAAGCTTGTGGCATTAAGTGAGGACGCTATGGTGCTCTTCCTGAGGAATGCACCGACGCCAGACGCTATCCCCTCCTTCGTGGTAAAGGATGGGATTCTCCCAGTGGTAGGACTTGGCCTTCGCAAGGAAGGTCTCAAGCCTCTGCCTGGGCTAATCTTGTGGGACTTTCCCAGCAACGAGAAAGTTCACAATATCAGCATACCACGGAGTGAGGCGATAGCAAGGATCGCCTCATCTGGGAAGGTCTCACAAATGTGATCAATATGCTTGGACTCCTCAGACTGCTCTAAAAGGGAGAGATGATCCGCCACCACATTCTTGACTCCAGGCTTATCCTTGATCTCAATGTCAAACTCCTGGAGTAGAAGGATCCATCTAGTAAGTCTGGCCTTGACATCCTTCTTTGCCATGAGGTACCTGATGGCGGTGTGATCAGTATACAAGGTCACTCTAGATCCGATGATGTAAGATCTGGACATATCTAAGGCGAACACTACGGCTAGCATCTCCTTCTCTGTGACCGTATAATTCCGCTACGCGGAATCCAATGTGCGGCTAGCGTAGTGGATAGCAAAGGGGACTCCATCCCTCCTCTGTCCCATCACGGCCCCCACGGCAAAATCGGAGGCGTCCGTCATGATCTCGAATGGGAGAGACCAATCAGGCGGCTGGAGAACATGAGCCTCTATAACACACTGCTTGAGAGTCTCGAAGGA
Source organism: Ottelia alismoides (assembly GCA_037367405.1). Lineage (NCBI taxonomy): Eukaryota > Viridiplantae > Streptophyta > Magnoliopsida > Alismatales > Hydrocharitaceae > Ottelia > Ottelia alismoides. The sequence goes on along the minus strand of JAZKJV010001067.1, from coordinate 471,967 downwards.
CGAAAGACACTTGTCATCGACAAGGAACTCGGTGTCTTTCATCAAGAGGTCAGTCAACGGCCGGGCAATCCTGCTGAAATCATGAATGAATCGTCGGTAGAAACCGACGTGCCCCAGGAATGACCGTAGCTGCCTCAAATTGGACGGCGGTGCGAGTTTTCTAATGACATCAACCTTGGCCGGATCAACCTCCATGCCCCTGTTGGAGATGATATGGCCAAGCACCGTCCCTTGAGTCACCATGAAGTGACTCTTCTCCCAAGAAAGCACCAAGTGAACCTCTATACATCGCTGGAGTACTCGGTCTAGGCAGTCAAGACAGGAGTCGAATCCATCGCTGTAAACCGAGAAATCCTCCATGAAGATCTCCAAACACTCCCCTACCATGTCCGAAAAGATCGACAGCATGCATCTCTGAAATGTCGCAGGGGCATTGCATAGCCCAAATGGCATGCGTCGGAAGGCGTATGTGCCGAAGGGACAGGTAAAGGTGGTCTTCTCCTGGTCCTCAGGAGCGATGGCCACCTGGTTGTAGCCCGAGTACCCATCCAGGAAACAGTAATGGCTCTTCCCTGCCAGTCTCTCAATGATCGGGTCAATAAAGGGCAGGGGGAAATGATCCTTCTTGGTGTCCTGGTTGAGTCTCCTGTAGTCAACACAGACCCGCCAAGAAGTGGGTACTCGTGTAGCAATCTCCTCTCCCGACTCACTGATCACAGTCGTGATGCCCGTCTTCTTGGGCACCACATGCAAGGGGCTGACCCACTTGGAGTCGGAAATGGAATAGATAAAATCTGTACTCCACCATTTCGGTATTTCCTTCATGGCAACCTCTCTCAGATTGGGGTTCAGCCGTCGTTGGAACGCACGCGACGGCTTCACCCCATCCTCGAGATAGATATGGTGGGAGCACCGTGATGGACTAATCCCATGGAGATCTGCTACGCTCCATCCGATTGCCTTGCAGTTCTTTTCAAGAACCCCCATCAAACGGGATTCTTGCTCTCCAGTCAGATCGACGGAGATGATGACTGGGTACATCTCAGGCTCGCCTGCAAGGAATCGATACTTCAGTGAAGTAGGGAGCGACTACAGCTCTGGACAGCTGGGTGCTGGTGGATCTGGCCTCTGAAATGTCTCTGTGAATGCTGCCTAATCTGCATGGGAGAACTGAAGCTCTCTCTCACTCTCAAAAACTAGAGAAGGCTGCTCTAACTGACTGTCTCTGCTCTGCTCGGCATCTACCTCCTCCTCAGGTGTAGGCTCTGTGGCAATCAGGTCTGGCATGTAATCCTCGCAATCTGCCCAATCAGACTCTGACTCCGAGGGATCTGCATCATCAAGGGTGGCGTCAGTACCACCATCACACAAGGTGGCCTTAGTACCACCATCATCACAAGAATCCGTGTCGCGGTCGAGAACCGGCTCTACTGCCTCTATGGTATCCTGAACCAGGAATGTGCTCTCCAATCTCTCCTCTGCTGTCATCTCGGCATCAGCTGTGTCTGAAAATGAGAGGATGGCCTGTGCTGCGGGGTCTGCCCATGCTGCCTCATCGTCTGTGATCACAAAGTCACAGTCCTGGTGGATGTCTAACCCGGAATCTGTTAGCTGCTCTGTATCTGAGGTGGTCTCTGAGCATGATCTGTCTCTGGCTCTGCTGTCCTCGACCGTCTCTATTTGTACACTTTCGCCCTCAACGCGAAAGTATACCTTCCCGCTATCATGGTCAGTCACCACCTTGGCTGTGGCCAAGAACGGACGACCGAGAATGATGGGGGTATCGGTCACTGAATCAGGGATCTCCATGTCCAACACTACGAAGTCCACGGGGAACTGCAGGCCCTGAATAGTGACGACAACGTCTCGCAACAACCCCTTCGTCCTCTTGACAGATCGATCAACAAACTGAAGGACTGTCCTGCTTTGTCTAAGAGTGCCCAACTCGAAGCGGTCGAGAAGGGCTGCCGGAAGGAGGTTGATAGACGATCCGCTATCTAATAGAGTCCGATCGAACCTCTGCTCTCTAATATGACACCTGACATAAGGGGCTCCTGAATCTGGCCTCTTGGCCGGCAGACGGTTCTGGATCGTGAAACACGTGGCTTTCGTCAGCACATGGATCTTTGAATGATGGTTCCTCCTCTTCCTCCTGACTGTGGTCCTGTCTCTCAAAGAACGCTGAAGAAGGGGAATGTGCTGCAAAGCCTCCTGAAGGGTCAGCTGTATGTGAAATCTATCAATCATATGCTGGCTCAACTCCTCATGCTCTCTTTTTTTCAGATTTTCTTTTTTCTTCCCCTTCCCCATCTGAAGGGCTCTAGGGAAGGGGATCACTGGGTCCTTCTCAGATGAAGGACTAGGAAAAGGTCTAGACGGCTCGACGACCGGATCCGCACATACATCATGCACCACAGTGGGACCAGACAAAACCAAACCTTTTCCTTTATTCACAACATGGTTCTGAGATACACCAGGAGAAGGAAAAATAACAGCTCTCTCAGAATGAACACTGGTGGCCTCAGTTCCCTCATCGGCTGGATCAACTGGACGACTCGCGGCCTCAGTACCGCGCTCTGGCTCGGCATCACGGGTGGCGTCAGTACCACCTCCTCGAACTGGTGAAATGGCGGCCTCAGTACCGCCTGTGGAATCAGCATCCTTGGTGGCATCAGTACCACCATCATCATCTCGAGCGGCCTCAGTACCACTCTCCTCCTCCTCATCTGGCGCTCTCGGTGTGTCCTCGTGGTGTCGCTCAGACGAGGCGCCGCCTGCTGGTGTCCTACCGCTCCTAAGTGTGACAAAATCAGCATCAAAAAGATCTGCAGACATATCATCAAATGGATCACTAGGAGTGGCATGCTCAGTGTAGGCTACCTGCTCAGATTTCCGCTTCAGGCTGTTGGGGTTTGGCTCGATCTGGGAAGGGATGGCGGCCTTCCCTCTCACTATGTCCCGCATCTCCTGGCGGAACTCGTCCATCTCCCTTCTGAAGGAAGCCTGCTGATCCGTGAGGAGGCAGGCTATATCATCCAAGGCAGGGCTCTCGTAAGGTGGACCATGAGAGCCCGAAGGGTAGCCTCTCTGGTAGTGAGGCTGCTGGAACTGGTGCTGCTGCTGGTGAGAGGGGTAAGTGGGTGGATGCTGCTGCTGGTGAGGCTGCTCACGCCTCCAAGACTGTCCCTGCTGATAGGGACGAGGACCGTAGGACAACTGCTGCTGCTGCGGTGAAGGGTACACTGGGGGCTGCTGCTGCGGCTGGTGATCTCTCTGCTGGCTGTACTGGCCTCCCTGACCAGATGGCTGCTGCTGGGGCTGGGTACCTCCGTTCCCCCACCTAAATTCGGGATGGTCTCGTCAGATACCAGGCTGAGGGCGGTCATACCAAATCCTGTTGACATCCATCAACGGCTCTGCATCGTACTGGGATGGCGGTAGCACTGCTAGAGGCTGATCCGGCTGGTATACCACCATCTGCAAGTCTGGAGATGGTGGTGACTGGTAGGTGGGCTACGGTTGCTGGTACGGCTCCGCCTGTATAAGGTGAACCTGTCTAGGCTGCTGGTGTGAGCTGGAGCGCTGGAACGAGCTACTGCTGCTGCCTGGATTGCCTCGCGACTGAAGACGGGACTGGAAAGCCGTCTGTGCCTCCTGGAGACACATGAGCTGGGTCTTCATGTCGCTCAGAGTCTGTGCCATCTGCTCCATCTGAGTGATGCCCTGGCACTGCTTCTTCTCTGTCAGCTCCATCCGATCCAACTTCTCGCTAATGATACCCATGTTCGCAGCTGATGACTCTTCCTGTGTTGCTGCTACTGCGGACGAACTGGAAGGACCGGCGTCGACCCGTGCTATCCTCTGGTACTGCATGGGTCCTGGCTGCTGGGGTCTGCCCTGAGTGTACAACCGGGTCTGGGACATCACCATATAATTCTCGGCCATCTCCTCGTAGATGGCCCAGACCTGGTCGTGATCCTTGGCGAAGTATGACCCACCACAGGAAGCGTTCACCAAGCCCTGGAGCTCTGGTGTCAGCCCGCTGAAGAAGCTCTACACAAGGTTGGGCTTGGAAATGTCGTGGTGCGGGCATCTATCCGTCAGCTCTCTGAACCTCTCCCATGCCTCATGGAATTGCTCGTTGGGGAGCATGGAGAAGTTGCTGATAAGGGCTCTCGCTGCATTGGTCCGCCCGAGTGGATAGTACTTATGCAAGTACTCGGTGCGGAGCTGCTCCCAAGTGTAGACAAACTTCCCCAAATGCTTCAGCCAGGTGGCTTCTCTATCTGCCAAGGAAAAGGGGAAGGCAATCATCCGTATCGTGTCCTGGTCCACCTGCCTGTCGTGGACAGTACTGCAGATCATAAGGAACTCCTCGAGGTGGAGATGGGGCTCCTCAGTGGCGAGCCCGTGGAAGCGGGGGAGAAGCTGCAAGGTGTTCGGGGGGAACTTGAAGTCCCCCACGATCGCTGGTAGCACAACCCAGTAATGCATCAGTGTCGATCCGGGGTTGTGCAACTCCCGCATCGGTCTCGGTGGTCCTCCTGCCGCGGCTGCGGCGGCTGCTGCCGTTGCGGCGGCTGCTGCGGCTGCTGCTGCGGCTGCTGCATCTGCATCATCCGGGATTCTCGGCCCGTCTCTCCTCTGCTCTCTCTCTGCTCTCATATGCTCCATCTCTCTCCTCATATCTAGCATGAATGCTCCCTGATCCCTCAACTGCTGCTGAACCGTCTCGAGGGAGGCGATCAGGGTGGAGTTGATCGCACCCTGGTCCAACACAAAGTACTCAGGCTGTAGACCTCGGGAGCGATCCTCTGAACTGCCGGCCATGGTCTCTGCAAAACCAAATGATCCAAACTCAGGTGCCGATAAATCTGCTAATCTCTCCTCAGGCACTGGTCTCTCGGAACCGAAAGAAAAGGGGTCGAGGGGGAACAGGGCGGAATCATACTCGGGCTCGGAGAGCCGGTCTCAGCTCTCACGAGCCAACCTAGATGATCGGGTGGACGCGCCCGAAAGCGGTGCAGCCAGAGGCTGCCTAAGAGATCGTCTACCCATCATCGTGATGTAGCGAGTAAGGCAGATGGGATCTGGAGAAACTATGATCAGAAAACAAACCCCTTAGTTCACCAACGCAACGCAAGCTGAAGCTGTAAAGGCTCGGTCAAGTTATCTTGTCAATTTTATTTTGGTGAACAAACAATCTATCAGAGCGATTACGTGGCCTACTGGGATACCCGATGCTACCCCAACCGATTGGCCCGCACGAAAGAGTCGGTAATCAGTCGGGAATAGCACCGGAGGGCTCTACCTAGTGTACGAGTCACTCTCTCGCACAATCAAACCAACCAATGAGGGGGTTGCTCTCCCCAAGACAAATTTTTAGATCAGGTGTCTTTTAGGGTCAATATCTTAAACCGTCCCAATTTTATTGTTTTTCTTTTTAATATTTTTCAATAAAAACAAAAGGCCTAACGAATTTTTTGGTTCTCCTGATTATTAAGTCCAAAACAGGGGGAGAAGACGAAAAAGCCAATGCGCGATGAAATCAATGATGCATGCAAAGATAGAAATGCGTACCTGTCTCCAACACTCTACATGCAAAGTGATACACGTAGAATTGAAAGACAAGAAAGAAACTACCTATATGGTGCAGCGGTGAAAACCGAGTCCTAAGCAGGCAATTTCTACTCGACAGAACCGTCTAACTGGTCACAGGTCCTTCAAGCAAAAGGGTTCGGTCTAGGTCCACCCCTCCTCCTCCCGACACATCGGGTTCAGGAGCGGCACTTGGTAGGGCAGGCTACGGCACGTAGGCTCGAAGGGAGTGAGTCAGTTATTTTTATTATTCTTTTATTAGTAGGTCCAATTAACGCTCTATAGGTGCAGGCAATCTATTAAGTGTTTGGATCCTACTCAGTTACGTCACAGTCAAACAGAAAATCCTAAATCTAGGGGCTCGAGAAAAACCGCGTAAAACCGTAAAAGGCAGCGAAGAAAAACAAAACCACGAAAAGCCGCGAAAAATCCTAAGGGTCCCCCGAGCACACCGGTGCTCGACGAAATAGACCCGCTACAAGATCCAAGTCCACATTCTGCAGTCTGTCCCTGTATTATTACAAATAATCTAATCAAATGACAGAAATAAACCTAATCTACTCCTCGCCCACTCAGCCTCTCTCTCATGCTCTCCTGCGACTCCGTGTAGAAGGGAGCCGCCTCCGAATCCCACGGTTGCGCCGGCTTCTCGAGAGTAGCCGCCTCGGTCCTCGGGCCCTCGCAAGAAAGAAGACAAGTGTCACAGATCAAAATAAAATAATCAAATATAAACAAGAAATAAAATAGGGGTATATGTGCAGAAATGACAAGGGAAATAAACAAGCAAAATCAAGCAAAAACAAAAATAAAAGAAAATAAAAATAAAAGAAAATAAAACAAAAATAAAAGAAAAACAAAAAGCCGCGAGCTCTGAAAAAGCCATGGAAAGCTGCGAAAAAGAAAATCAAAAGAAAAAGAAAAACTACTAAGCCGTGCTCCCCAGCAACGGCGCCATTCTGATGACAGCGGTTGGCAACTCGGGTATAAGGTAATCAAGGGTCGTTGCGACCCAAGTCACCAAGCGGGGTCGATCGAGAAAAATAGACCACCAAATCAGATAAAAACCAATCAAACACAAGTAGCGGTCTCGCTATTAGATTAACCTGGTATAGCGACCAGGGTCGAACACAAGGAGCACGTGATGGCATTATAGCCTACGAAGTAGTCTTAAAAAGGAAATAAAATAAAATAAAATTCTTTTTGGTGGAATTTTAATTGTTTTTATTTTTTTTTGGATTTTTAAGTAATAAAGAAAATAAAGAAAACAAAGAAACAAGCCAATTCACACAACTATTTAATGCATTAAAAATCACTCAAAAATTCCAATAAAAATGTTTTTATGTTTTTTTTATGATTTTACTGTTTTTGGTTAATTTTTGGTATTTTTCTGATTTTTATTGAATTTTCAAAAAATCAAACAAGGCAGGGAATGAAGGTACTGTCCAGTCAGGAGTTAAAGGCCAATTTAAAATGCAAAAAGGGCCTTATCACTCCTAGTGGTAATTTTCCTCTAAACTAGAAAGTTTAAGGAAAATTTAGACACTAGAATTATTATTTTTGGATTTTTAAATTATTTATTATAATTTTTATAGTGCTTTTAGTGTTTTTCAGTTTTTATAAGTTTTGTATAATGAAAAATGACCAAAATTGGCCAGAAAATCAAACAAGACAAAATACACAGTAACTAATTTTTTGTAATTTTTAGATGAGTTTTAGTATTTTTTTTGTGAATTTTTAAATCCGACAGTAAAGAAAAAGCTTGTTTTTGAATTTTTAAAAATATCAAACAAAACCAGAAATGTCCCCGAAAATTCTAGAAAATTTTAAAACATGGCAGGAGCCATGTATCCAATTTTCATTGAATTTGGAGTTAATTTGCTATTTTATTAAAAATCAAAACCTAGGTACAATGCACAGGGACCTGAACGCAAATACCAGATGTCCCAGGGGGTTCGGTGCAAAAATCCCAAGAAGTCACGTGTGAGGCACGTGTTTGGGGCACACAGGGACCTAATTGCAACAAAAGCAAGGTCCCTGGGCTAAATAATAACAGGTATTAAAAGTCCAGGGGTCTTGTTGTAAAATACCCAAAAATATAACGCACATGCGCCAATTCCACACGCATAGGGGTATAAATGCAATTATCTAAAAAGTTTCATTCATTCAATAACAACCCAGAACTACAAGGCTAAGTATGCAAATAACCCAATAGAACACGTGTCGATGCACATGACACACTACAGGCAGGGGTATACATGCAAATAGCAGGAAAGATAAGGTCCAATGTGCAATTTACCTAACACAAATAAAATGCTAAAAATATTTACAGGACTAAAACTAAACAGAACTAAAGCTAAGGGTCTAAGGGATAATTTACCCTTTATTAAGGAGGCCGTCAGATGGGCGCCACGTGCGCTGATCTACGGTTGTGAAGGGGTGGCGCCCAACGCTGAAGTCCCTCGGTCTGATCTAATGGCCAAGGCGTCACCACGTGGAAGATCGAACGGATGAGAGGCGCTGTGGCTAAACCTCGGCGATCGAACGGTCCAGATCGCTCCTCCCAAAATCGGACGGTGCTGGAAGCTCCTCAGATGGACGGTCAGGATCCAAACTGGAGCCTGGGGTCGATCAGACGGCAGAGAAGGATCGAGGAAAAACTGATGGCCGGCGACCTTCGCCGGCCCGCTGCGCGCGCTCCTGGCCTCCTCGCGGGACTCTGATGATCGGAGAAGACTCGCTGTGGGCTCCCGCGTCGAATGGTGCTCTCCGATGGAGCAACTGAGCTCGGAGGAGCTCGGTCGACTCCGACGGAGGGGAAACTCCTGGGCTTGAGTTAGAGGACCTCAGACAGTCCTCTTTGTACCTGCAAAAGGGCACCAGAAGACTCGCGGCTCGGGGGCAAAGTGCCTCGACCCTGTGAGAGGGGGTGATAGTTATCGGTGAGGCGAGGCGGTCGAGCTCCGGTGAGGTGTAGACGGTGGAGCTTGAAACCCCAGCTCCTGTGCGAGCTGGGTTGAATGGAAAGGCGGAGAACGTGCGCGAAGGGGAGGCGAGTGTGATGGTGAGATCCGATGATCGATACGAAGGTGGATGTGGCCGGAATCGGAGGTGAACGGTGACAGAGAGATTTGGGGGAAACTAGAAATTAAAGAACACGAGAAGAAAATACGGCTATCTAGGTGGAGGAGTCGACTGGGGATGAGCTGGGCTTGCTCTGGGTCGTCACCTCGCGGGTCGTCGTGGCCCGAGGCTCGAGCACCTGCTTCAGGCGGAGCACGGCGGCACTAGCTCGCCGGATCAGAGGTCCGGGCACCTTCACCTCTCTTCGACACCACCAACAGAGAGCTGTCACCTCAGGGAAGGCAGTGGAGGTCACGGGAATGAAAGGTGGGGAGCCAAAGATGGGGAAATGGGAGGCGGAGCTCGGCTTAAGTACTGCCAGGGGTCCGGCTAAAAATGGTCGGGTAGGGCAGCTCGGAGCGCGGACCCCGAGGCGGGCATCCCGGCGAGGGTGTCGGATCTGGCAAGAACGAAACAGACCCGGGGTTTAGGTGAGAGGTGATCGGGTCAGGCAGGGATAAATGGGAGAAGATGGGTCCGCGGAACGGATCCGTGGGAAGTGGTCCACAGGGGGAGTTGACCGGGCGGTCAACATCCCCCGTGGACCAATGGGGGTTGGCCACGTCAAAATGTTTTGGAAATTAAAATTAAAATAGGAAATGGCCGATTTAATAAAAACTTAAAACATGAAAAATATTTTTTTTATTTTTTTCTATTTTTTGTGATTTTTAATTAATTGTTCAAAATAAAAATAAGGTATTTACATAGTAGGGCTATATATAGGTATATATAAAATATAGGATTTTTATTCTTGATTTTTAATCTGTTATTTTTATACATTTTTGTCCCCATTTTATATTTTATTTATTTATATCTTAAAATCAGGAATAAAAAGATATTTTTTCTTTATTTTTATTATTTATATACAAGGGTGAAATAAATATATATACATCTATATGCATGGTATATTTACAATATTATTTTTGGTTTTTAATTTTGTTCTTTTTATTTTGTTTTTGTTTTTGTTGTTTTTATTTTATTTATTTACACCATAAAAGATAAGATATACAAATTTTGATAGAAATTAATTTATTTATTTAGAAGGTGAAATTAATATAGATGTGGTTGTAGGAATATATACAAAAGTGACTCTTTTTATTTTCTTTTTGATTTTTCTATTTTTGTTTTGATTTTTATATTTACAAATATATACAAATATGTACAAGACACTTTTATTCTATTTTTAGAGGAAAATATATTTATTATATTTACAAGTATATTTACACACATGAGCCCCTATCTCCCTCTACTTTGGCTTTTATGCGGTCAGGCCCATGCTGAGCCCTCCCTTGGGTCAGGTTGCTCAATATTTATTCTAAATATTTCCTCTTTTTCTTTTTGATCTTTATTCTTTTATTTTTGCACAAAAACATGCTAATTATTACTTTTTACACAATGCATGCTTTTGGTAATTATTTGTATTTACAAACATATACATGCATTTGCAAAGGTTTTTGTAGCTAAAATATAAGAATAAAGAGTGATGAATGAGTATTCATCAGTTGGTACACGGTCCGCAATTTATACTGGCCGGGAAAGGTCTATGTTTGGGATTGGGCCTGTCTCCTGAGAGCATTGGGTTCCTAACAGCTCGCTTTAATCGCTCTGATAGATTGTATTCTCACCAAACTCTAAAATTGACAAGATAATTGATTGAACCTTAACGGTCTTCACATTGAGTTGAGTTGGTGAACCGAGGGTTTGAATTGTGTTTGATTGCTTGTGTGCATACTCGATCCTTCTATGCATTTGCGCCTTTTTCTCCATATCTTTTGACTTGACCCCCATGCTCTCTAGATCCCGTCTTTTGTTTCAGAGATGGCCGACTGGAGTTATTTTAATCCGATCTTCGCGGATACCTCATACTCTCCAGTCGATCCACCTTCCCTTTTCCAGGAGGACTTTCCTCCTGATTTTTGTGCATATCTGCTTAACCCATTATTTCAGGAACCAGACGATGATTTTCACCCACCCTCATTCAACCCACCCGATCCTAGGATTTTGGAGTCACCTTTTATGATTTCCACACTTGAGACACTGAACCAGATGATGGAGCATATGAATTCGAGGATTAGTAATCTATTTATCATAAATAAGAGCCAGAATATTGCTCCACTATTTGAGGATATGGATTCACTTGAAAATCATGAGCGCTTACATTTGCCCAAAATACAAACAATTAGAAAATTTTAAAAATCCCAAAAGATTCTGGGAGACACATTATTGATTCATTTTATGAGGAGAGGGCACCCATGCCAAACCAATTTCCCACACAGTCATCCACTACATGTCCCGACCTTGACCCCGAGGATTCCATTATACATACTGCTATTGGCAATCCTCGTGTATATGATGATTATGATCTCCTCCCTTGTATGGAGCAGGTCCGAAAATTCAAAAAAATATTGACTGAACCCGAAGTGGTGGCCACTATTAATGAGATAATTAAAGCCCCACTTCAACAGGCCATGACAGATTTATCTACTCCTCATCACAAGAAGAGAAAGAGAAGGAGAAGATCTGAGCATCACATCTTGACCATGGCCATTGCCTACGCCATCTCTCACCGTTCGTATTTTAAGAAAGGGAACACTGCCACACCTCTTGTGAGTTGCTCCATATCTAACTATTCTTGTGATAACACTCTCCTTGACGTCGATTTGTCAATCAATATAATACCCTTTTCTATGTTACAATCTCTTCATCTTGGGCCTCTCAAGAAAACCAGGATGATAGTTCAATTTGGTGATGGATCTACCAAAAGGCCGAAGGGTATTCTAGAAAACGTTGTCATTCTTATTCAGGGCATGAATTTCACTTTAGATTTTGTTGTATTGCCCATGAAGACCTCCACCCCTGTGGAGTACCCTCCAATCATCCTGGGATGGCCTTTCCTCGCATCTGCGGGGCCGTTATTGATTATGGATCAGGAGAGATTCACTTCCGTTCTGATGTAGGGAGCGATGCGTTAATCACAACACCCATTACTAATCAGAAACCAGCATCCCATGAGAGTGCGCCTGTGTTAGCCAACCACAAGGACCTTGTACTTGATGATAATATCAGAGATTCTTATTATATGTTGGATGATAATGAAACCCAAGCATTCCTCTTCAAGGAGGAAGATTCAGAAAGCATAGACCTTGGAGTTCCCCCTTCTGGTACGTGGAGATGCATTGATGACATTTGCGGGATTTACACGATAGAAACCCTAGAGCGGAAGGCAGACTATGAGGCTATACAGGACGAACATAATTGGACTACTTTCACTGATGAGTCCGTTCCTATTCACCTTGATTCAGATGAGACCGATCAGGCAAAATTTGATTTGATTGCTTTTATAAAGGAATTTAGGCCTTTTGTTAAAGATGATGATCCAGTAGAGGCTCGCCAGGCTGAAATTGATCCTACTTTTTTGGATAATGAATTCGAGCCTTTTTACTTTGATATTTGCGAGACTTCCCATGCCAAACATGACCACACTACTTCCAATAATCGATTCGTGCCTGCACACTCTGACACTACTGATGATACATTCTTGATCGATCCTTATCAGTTCATATCTAAGGATAATCCCAATACCGACCTACACCTTGTCAAATCCATACCTCAACGGTCCCGCAAGAAGGTTCGTTTTCGACCTTCTTGACCTTTGTACATCCACACCTTTTGTATATCCTTTCATTTCACTCTTTCTTCTTCTGTTTTATCATTCACCCCTTTTCTGTGTGTGTATATATGTTATACTTAGGATGTGCTTTATCCTAAGTATAGAGGACGTGAATGATTTGTGTTGTTCATATTCTTCTTGTTCATCACTCCTGTTGTTGCCAATACTTAGGGATACTTGATTTAGCAGAAATTTTGTAGGTCTTAAGTTCCACACAAGGCGGGAACTCAGTCGATGCGTCGACCACGCAAAAATCCCAACTAAAGTCAACAATTAACCCACAATCAAATCAAATAATGACAAGCAATAGTGGAGTTAAAGTTTATTATTAACTCTACAAACATGTGTATAGGTGTAAGTATGTAGAGGTCGAACACAGGGAGCACACAGGATAGATTAATCAATGATGCACAAAAATGTGGTTGTGATATGTGTCTACAATATGCAAATGTTTTTGTGGGTTTTTAATAAATTTTTATTTAATTTTTAAATTTTGTATTTTGATTTTTAATTTTATGAATTTTTATATTTTCTTTTTATATTTTATATTTTTTAAATATTGGAATATATATACTTTATAAGAGAAGAGAGGATAATGTATTTATAAAAATAAGGAAAAATGCTCAAAAATTAGGAAATAAAATGTTTTTGATCTTTCTATAATTTTCTACTGTTTTTGTGATTTTCGGGGATTTTTCTGAATGTTTTTGATATATTTAAAAGTCAAAATACAAGAAACAGTGAATAAAAGTGTTGGCCGGAATTAAAATGGGAATGAAAAATAGCAAATAGTAACAAAATTTTGCCAAATTAATTTTAAAATAAAGATAATAAAATAAGGAAACTACAAAAACTTAGTTTGTATTTTTAGGATTTTTCAATGATTTTTTAGATTTTTATGAAGTTTTTAGGTGTTTTCTAATTTTTAAGGTTTTTGTTTTGAATTTTTTAGTGATTTTTGGACTGACATTAAACCATAGTAAAATAGACCTTAGGTAATCTTTTGGAATTTTTCAAGGTATTTTGATATTTTTTTGGTATTTTCTAATGCAAACAGTAGCTAAAATGCATGTTTTTGATCTTTAATAAATATTAAAACGCAACAAAAATGCAATGCAAAAATATGGCGTGAATCTAGGATGAAACAGGAACTTAAGTTGATTTTTATAGATTTTTTAGTGATTTATAGATGCATGCAAAAAATAGAGACAATAGTAAGAAACTACATGCCGGCAAGGGCATATATGTAATTAACAGAAAGCTGAGGGGCCTGTATGTCAATATCCCAGAAAGATTATAACTGAATAAAATATTTGCTGGACTATATATTAATAGCCAAAATGCCCAGGCTAATTCTGCAAAATGACCAAGACACACGTGACGAGCACGTGCGCCTGGCAAGGACCGAAGAGGAATACCCAAAAAACACAGGGGGCAGTTCACAATTTTTACAAAACTATTAACATGCAGATGAAAAGTTTGCAGAGCTAATAATTAAATACAAAAAACTGGTAGGGTGTACTTGCAAAATTCCCACGCACCTTGGTGTATCGCACGACTGAAATGATGCCACTTAACACGTGTCAGCACGGGGCGCCGTGATACCCCTTCGGATGCCAATGGCTGTGATTAGAAGATCTCAGTGTGATGGATGGTTGCTGGCGCTTGTGATCCGATGGTATCTGCTAGCGTAGGAAGAACACAAGGGATCGGATGGCGCTGGGGGCCTCAGGAAGAACAAGGCCGAGGCTTGGTCCCTCCGAGCTTCGATAGGCAATAGCATACGCTCCAGACCTCCAACCCTTCAGCAAAAATCTCCCCACACTTCCTGGAGAGTCCCTCGAACGACTGGCAGTGTCAAAATGGTGGGAAGACCACCGGGTGACCACCGTGGTGTTGAGGAAAATTGGCGGCCCAGGAACCTTGTCTTGGACAAAACTTGACTCCCGCTGGAGTCTCTCGAGCCCTGGGACCTGCAAAGAAAGCTCAAGAACGCCAGTAAAAAGTCCTAGGGTCTTAATGGTGAGGACGCGAGGATGATAAGGCGGGAAATGGTGGATGGTAAAACAGAACTCCGACGGGGATGATTAGATGGAGCTGGGGCTTAAAACATTGATCTAATCACGCAATGAAGCTATAGATTGAAAGCCTAATCCTACTGGGAATAAAAGAGCTAAGAAAATCGAATAAAAATGACCTCGAAGGCGGGGTAGTGCCTGAGATAAAGCCTCACAGCGATGCGACCGCCGGAGATGGTGGTGGAGCACGCTTCAGGCCGATGCCGTGCCTCGATAAGTAACCGGGTCAACCCTCTGTCACCAGGGACTCATGGCTAGCTCCTGGAGGTCTGGGTCTTGGCCAAAGGCGGTTCAAAAATTGAATGAAGGTTTTGGTGGTGTTTTTGAAAGATGGTCGAGGTGCTCCAAAGAACGAGGTGGGTAGCTCGATTCAGCGATGCATTCTCCAATGCGAACTATGGGCGTGTAAGGTGGATGATCAAGGAGCAATGTTGCAGAAGGAAGCGGCACAAAAGGATGAAAGGTGTGATCTATTTAAATCCGCAAAGGCGGTCAAAGAACCAGGTCTGACACAGCTATGGGAGTAGGTCAGACAGTTGACCGGGGGTCAACTGTCAGACCAACCTGGTTGGTCCACGTGGACCAACTAGGAAAAATCCCCACAAAAATGATTCAAAAAGTATTTAAAAATAGTAATTGAATTTATTAATTTTAGGTTATTAAATAAAAAGTATTTATTATTTTATAAGGTATTTAAATATGATTTTTAATTATTTTTATGAGGTATATTTTTTTAAGTTCCCTTTTATGCCCTTTGTAGGTATATTATTTATATATTTTATTCTTTTATTTTTATTTTGTGTTTTTAATTTATTTATTTTTGTTTATTATTTTATAAATCTGTAAAGTATTTTTATATACTTAAAAATATTTTTATTTTATTTTTTTGAAGTGTTTTGTATACTTAATAAAATAGAAGTATGTATTATATATGTATGTACATAGGTCTAATACCTATGTATTATATATATACAAGTATTTTAATTTTATTTTTCTTTTGTCTTTTTATTCTGATTTTAATATACAAAGATATTATAAGTAATATTTACAAAATTATATAAATATAAAAATATAAAAATACAAAAATAATGAATCAATAATAAATTTAATATTTTAATATGTACAATTATACAATAAGGGTCCAAAACTCAACTTTCAAACCGTAGCTCCGCCAAATGCGAAACCATCGCCATTAAATAGCTTATTTTAAACTATATACAATTAAAGTGAGTTTGATGCATTTGGAATTTTCATTTGGGAGATACAGGTCTGGGAAATTGGGATTCTGGATTTTTATTCAGACCATAACTTTTTATCTGTACATTATTTTTCAGTGAAATCAATTTTGTATTTTTATTTATTTAATTATCTACAACTTTCATGTACAAAGTTTATTTATTTGAGGTATAAAAAGTGGAACCAAAAATAGGTCCCAAAATGAATAAAGAATGGATAAAAAAGAATAGGTATCTGGCCCTTATCTCCCCCTACTTTATTCCTTGTCGACCTATTCATCAAGATGCCTAGGTCTCGGGGGTTTGGGTCATAAAATATTTACAATATTTTATTCCTTTTCTTTTCTTTTATGTATTCTATAATTTTGCTTTAATTACAGTATTTTATACACTATTTACATGTACATGCATGAATGTTAAAATGCAGGAATTAGTGGTATTTACACGCACTTGCTAGGTTTTTAAGGCCAAAATGATAGAATAAAGATGATGAAATGTGGATTCATCATCCCCCTATACTTTACCTTTGCTAGTCCCTAGCAAACACTTATGCAATAAGTGCAGAAAAGAAAAACTAAGAAAAGAAAAAGAAGGAAGTGGATTAAATTTAATTATCAAACTTGTCTTCACAAAATCAAAGTTTGGAGCTTAAGTCGGACCTTTGGAAGTTTAGTGCGGGCGGAACCTTAATGAGAACCGAATTTGAAATCCAACAGTCCATGCGAATCCCAAAACTCTATTCAAGTCTCCTCAATATCCAGGTTAGAAATATCTCAACTCATATGCAAACCCTTACGACTATGAATCTAACTCGTACAGTGTAAGTGATGGTGGCTCTCCCAAACTAGAATGACAAAGAGTCTGACTTCTCCAGTACGACAACCCAATGATTCCCCAATCCAATAACTCCATCCTCGAGGAGCGGGGTATTCCCTTCTAAGTTCAAGTGGCAACCAGCTCAAGAGAAGGAGGTGAAGAGAAGAATGGACAGTAGCCAGTATAGCTACCTATCCTAGGATGCAAGACCAGTGTAGTCAAGTCATCCAGCTGCAGGCTCACATATTTTACTTTGGAACTCAAGCTTGCTTATTGACTTTACAATATTTGTACATACTTTGCAGACATTTTATTTTTGTACATGCTTGACCGTATTCTTTTTGAAACTATTCACAGCAGCATTTACATAAGGAGTTTTTCCTCTTGAGCCAGTAGACTATCCCTCTTTTGAAGCTTTATCGCAACCCACACTCTCCTTTCTTTAGACTTCCTCATCACTGGACGGGTTGGGGTGCAATTCCCTCCCTAGAGGAGGACAAGTGTTTCCACTTGTGTGCCTCTCATACCAGCAAATCCAATCCCTTCATCACTCCAACTAAGTTGAGCCATGTGGAAGGTGCAGGTGTCCAAATTAGGTCATTATCAACAAGAGTCGTGCGTGTGCTCCGAAATATTCTACTTAGGCAGTCAAGAATCCATTGAACCAAGTCTCGTAATCCTCAAAGAATTAAGTCAACTAGACCTGAAGTACCTCAAACCCAATTCCTATAAGATTCCTGTTATTAGGTAGATTTTAAGGTCCAATCAAGCTCCAATCTCCGGATTTTACTTAGACTCGTTCAACTATCAAACTCAATCCGAAAAATGCTAATGCTACACAAATGATATGCAGAATGCAGAAAATATTTTTGTGATGCAATTTTCAAGATTTTGAACTTTTTATGGATTTTTGAAAAGATGATGATGCACATGCATTTTTTTGTATTTTTCAAAAAGATTTTTCTAATGTTTTTGGGATTTTAAGTTTGCAAATGTTTTTTTTGGATTTTTGAAAACAAAAAATTTTTGGCTAAAAGCTAGGTTAAAATATTTATACGGGCATGCTTCTTATATACAAGAAGTGGATTTTAAGAATTTACAGGGGTAAGTGATCAATTTTATAGGTATATATATAGTGCATTTTAGTGAGATGTATATATTCCTTAAATTATTTGACACAGGTTTTTCAAACAATTTTTGAAAACTTTAGTCCAAAATATTTTTTACAAACATTTTACAAACATGTACACACATTTGAAAATCATTTTGCAAAGGTTTTCAAATAGTAGATATATTTTTTTCAAAATATTTTTGCAACCATTTTTCAAACTATTTGCAAATTATTTTTCAAACATTTTATTTTACACAAAGAAAATAAATTTTTACAAACCACACATTTTTACAAAGGTTGAAAACATGTAACAAAATATTTTCAAAATAGTTTTCAAAATATTTTCACAAGGATTTTCAAACTATTTTTCAAACATTTTGCAAAAAACATTTTCACCTGATTTATTAATCAGTAACTATAAAAAGAATTTGAGGAAAAAACACCTTTTTATTAAGATTTTTAATGAATTTTAAGGAATTGTTAGCCATATTATTAAGAAAAATATGAAAGTACGAGTTACGGCTAAAGTATATACGCAGTATATACGACCCACCTATACTTAGCTTGAGCTATGTCCTCATAGATCGGAGAGAAAAGAGAAGACATAACTCGTACTAAGTATAGGCAAGTCTAAAGAATAAATAAATGAACCAATGAGAAGTTGACCGTCCCCCTATACTTAGGATCAAATAATCCTAAGTATAGCAGACTATACATAAAACAGGGAGGGTAAAGGGTGGGAATGAACAGATCGTACTCAGATTGTCTCCCCCTATACTTAGGGTAAGATATCCCTAAGTATAGACAAGAAGAGGAGACAATGGAGAGGATCGAAATGAATGCAAAACTCGGGGTGCACACCCCCCTATACTTAGGACAAAGTACATCCTAAGTATAGAAAACTGACAACAAGGAGCGTCACCTTTTTGATAGATGAAGAAGATAGAAGAGGAAAAGAAGAAAAGAAGAAAATAAGAAAAGAGATCAAAATATGGAAGAAGAGATTAGAGGATGTGCACACCACTCCCCCTATACTTAGGGTAAAAGAAGCCCTAAGTATAGGCAACAATAGGAGTGATGAAACGGAATGATGAAAGAACACTCGGATCGTCCACCCCTCCTATACTTAGGACAAAGTACGTCCTGAGCAAGGAAAACACGAGAATGGGTGGACGAGCGATACAACAAATAAACAGAGATATACGGGAGAGAATATACAACAGAGATGGATGTACATATGATCAAGAAGGTGGAAAGCAAACCTTCTTGCGAGACCGCTGAGGGATAGATCTAGTGTGGTGCAAGTCGACATCGGGCTCCACAGTGGACGGAAGTCGATCAGGGTCGACAGGGTGAAGGCCCTCAGTGGAGTCGAATCGAAAAGGGACGAACTGGTCAATGGAGGTAGTATGGCTAGGTTCGCACATGGTGGTCCTATGGTGTGAAGTCACAGACGGACGAGTGGAAGAAGTATGGTCATGTCTGGCCTTGGGGGTCTCGCTGATATCAAAGTGGAATGGGACAAACTCATCATCCTCGGAAGAAGTGTAATCGGAGTCGTCCTGCGAGGTGTCGTCAGGTTGAAATCAAAAGGCATGAAATCATCTGTGGAAGCATCCGAAGTCTGTTCGTCCTCAAGAGTTTCACCTGAATCATTGTCTTCATCAAAATCACCGAATCTCTCAAAATAATGGGCAACATCATAACCGACCTCAATCATCTTTACTTTTGAGTGACCAGGAACGGACTTATTAGTGGAAGTAGTCAAACCAGATCCGTACTGTCTAGTCTTGGTATCTGCCCTCCGCTCAATGGGATCAACCACGTAAATTCCTTGGATTTCATCAACACATCGCCACACACCAGAAGGAGGATCTGTGAGGTCCGTGCTTTCCAATTTCCTCCCCTTCCGGGGGATTCTTCGGATCTCATCAGGGGTTAAGAAAACATCTCTAATATCATCAGATCGGTCACAGGCCTCGGGGTCAGCTAGAATCGGTGAAGGTGCATCAGGTGCAGGTCTCTGGTCAACTGTGGGTGCGGTGATCGACGCTTCGCTCTTGTCAACAAGACGGAAGCGAATATCTCCTGATCCATAATCGATAATGACCCTCGCAGAGGCGAGGAATGGTCGTCCCAGGATGATTGGAGATGGCTCCCCTGTGGAGGTCTCTATGAGCAACACAACAAAGTCAACATGATAGCTCGTGCCCAGAATAGAAATTACGGCGTTTTCAAGGATACCCTTCGGCCTCTTGATAGATCCATCAGCAAACTGAACGATCATCCTAGTTTTCTTTAGAGGCCCTAAGTGAAGAGACTGTACCAGCGAGACGGGTAATATGCTAATAGATGCGCCGCCATCCAGGAGAGTTCGATCACAAGTATAGTCAGAGATGGTGCAAGTGATGAACGTGGTAGATGTATTCTTCTTTCTAGGAATGGGACGGTGTGTGATGGCGTGGGCAGTGGCCATGGTCAAAATGTGACGCTCAGATCAGCTCATCCGCTTTCTCTTCTTGGGAAGAGGGGCAGATAAATCAGTCATGGCCTGCTGAAGTGGGGCACGGATGATCTCATGAATGGTGGCCACCACTTCAGATTTAGTCAACATTTTTTTGAATTTTTGGACCTCCTCCATACAAGGATGGAAGTCGGAACCAACATCTACACGAGGCATGCCAAGAGCAGTCTGTATAGCGGCATCCTCGGGGTCAAAGTTGGGACAATGTGTGAAAGAATGTGTGGGTGAATGATCTGGCAGATGGGTCCTCTCCTTACGATCTGAATCAACCAAATGTCTCCCGAACTCTTTTTGTGTTTTTAAAATTTTCTCATTTTTTGTATTTTGGGCGATTGCAATCTCCCATGATCTCCCATAAGGAATTCCGTACCCGTGATGAATGGAGCATCAATTTGTTTTTCCCTCAAGATAGCCATATCATCATTCATCAAATCAAGGCGCTCTATCATTCGGTTCAATATATCACTCATAGAGATCGAGGGAGGTGACTCCAACAGGTCAGACTCGGGTGGATGTGATGGTGGAGGTTGATAATATATGGATGGAGGTGGAGGTGGGTGTGGATAGAAATCCTAGTCTTGAAACTGTGGCTGAGGCGGGTATGTACAAAAATCAGAAAAAATGGGAGGAGGATCCTCCTGATAAAAGGGAGGTGGACCGGCTGGAGTGAACGAGGGATCCACAAAGTCCGGATAAAATGAGCTCCAGTGGTCCATCTCGAAAATAAAAGGAAATGATTCGGGGGAGCACGACGGTCAAGTCAAGAGAGTGGAGAAGAAGGCGCAAATGCGCAGGGACGATGTAGAATGCACACAAAATAATCACAAACAAAAACGGAAACAAGACAAACCCTCAATTCACCTACTCAACTCGGTAGACACCGAAAGTCGGTCTTTTTATCTTGTCTATTTTAGAGTTAGGTTTGAAGTCCAAAATTATGCAAACACTTAGGGGCTGAATGGGATTTGGGCACTAACCTTAGTGTGTGCGCGAGCAAGTAAAAGCAAAGACAATGAGGGGATTACTCGCCCCAAGACAATATTTTTTTGATCGATTTTAAGGTCGAGTAATGTTAGCAGTCCTAATTTTATTGGTTATCACTTTTTTTTTTGGAATTTTAGTGAGAATGCACGAACCTAACGAGGAGTCAATTTTACTTAGCACCTAGGTTGGCAAAATCAGAGGAGAGGCGGAAAAGCAATGCAAGCAACAAACAATGATGGATGCTAAAGCGTAAATGCTTACCTTGCCTCCAGCACTCTACATGCAAGGATGCTCAGCAGAATTGAAACCTAGCTATATGCAAATGCAAAAGCCGATGAAATCACCCTAAGTTTCAGAAATTGCTATTATCGTGAAGAACCACAAGTCGGTCACCAATCCTCAATCCTAGAGTCCGGTCTAGGCTCACCCCTCCTCCTCTCGACACGTCGAGTTCAGGAGCAGAGCTTGGTAGGGTGGGCTCGTGGCACGACGACTCGAATATGATGAGGCGACTATTTAAAGTTTGACTAAGTCCAAACGCGGCTATAGGCACATGCAAGATATTAAGTGTTTGGCCTTAGTCTATCGCAAGCAACTCCTAAACTAGGGGCTCAATCACACAAAACAAATAAAAATAAAACCGGAATACAAAATAAAAAAATGTGAAGAAAAATGTGAGAAAAGCCGCGGTGAGCCCCCAAGTGAACAATCACTTGGAAATTAGGCTCAAGAGTCCAACGTTCGAGGGTACCTGTATTATTACAATTAAAGCGGTCTTTCTATCTCAGAAATTACACAAATAAGTACAACAAAATAAAGTGCTCAAAATTTTGTCTTCAGACACTCCAAGTCCTTCTTTGTGCTAAGCTAAAGCCGCCTCACGTGGGTGTGAAGGTGCTCCAAGAGGGGCTCCTCCCTCGATCCGCGGTACCTCACACAAAGTCCAACAAGGGAGAGTGATTAGACAAGTCAAACAATGATATCAAATAAATGAGAAAATAAAGAAGGCAAAAATATATACAAGTATCACAACCACAAGCAAAAACCGAACTATGTGCTGTTGCTCCCCGGCAACGACGCCATTTGATTTAGCGGAAATTTTGCGGGTCTTAAGTTCCACACAAGGCGGGAACTTAGTCAATGCGTCGACCATGCAGAAATCCCAACTAAAGTCAACAATTAACCCACAATCAAATCAAACAATGATAAGCAATAGTGGAGTTAAAATTTATTATCAACTCTACAAACAGGTGTATAGGTGTAAGTATGTAGAGGTCGAACACAGGGAGCACACAGGATAGATCAAGCAATAATGCACAAAAATGTGGTTGTGATATGTGTCTACAATATGCAAATGTTTTTGTGGATTTTTAATAAATTATTTATTTAATTTTTAAATTTTGTATTTTGATTTTTAATTTTCTGAATTTTTAATTTTCTTTTTATATTTTATATTTTTCTAAATATTGGAATATATATACTGTATAAGAGAAGAGAGGATAATGTATTTATAAAAATAAGGAAAAATGCTCAAAAATTAGAAAATAAAAATGTTTTTGATCTTTTTATAATTTTCTACTGTTTTTGAGATTTTTGGGGATTTTTTGAATGTTTTTGGTATTTTTAAAAGTCAAAATACAAGAAATATTGAATAAAAGTGCTGGCCAGAATTAAAATGGGAATGAAAAATAGCAAATAGTAATAAAATTTTACCAAATTCATTTTAAAATAAAGATAATAAAATAAGGAAACTACAGAAACTTAGTTTGTATTTTTAGGATTTTTCAAAGATTTTTTAGATTTTTATGAAGTTTTTAAGTGTTTTCTAATTTTTAAGGTTTTTGTTTTGAATTTTTTAGTGATTTTTGGATTGTCACTAAAACACACTAAAATAGACCTTAGGTAATGTTTTTGGAATTTTTCAAGGTGTTTTAATATTTTTTGGTATTTTCTAATGTAAACAGTAGCTAAAATGCATGTTTTTGATTTTTAATAAATATTAAAATGCAAAAAAATGCAATGAAAAAATATGGCGTAAATTGGATGAAACAAAACATAAGTTGATTTTTATTGATTTTTTAGAGATTTATAGATGCATGCAAAAAATAGAGACAACATCAAGAAACTACGTGTAAGCAAGGGCATATATGTAATTAACAGAAAGTTGAGGGGTCTGTATGTAAATATCCCAAAAAGATTATAACTAAATAAAATATTTGCTGGACTAAATATTAATAGCCAAAATGCCCAGGCTAATTCTGCAAAATGACCAAGACGTACGTGACGAGCACGTGCGCCTGGCAAGGAGCGAAGAGGAATACTTAAAAAACGCAGGGGGCAGTTCATAATTTTTACAAACTATTAACATACAGATGAATGTTTGCAGAGCTAATAGTTAAATACAAAATCCGAGCAGGGTGCACTTGCAAAATTCCCACGCGCCTTGGCGGATCGCACGGCTGAAATGAGGCCACTTAACACGTGTCAGCACGGGGCGCTGCGATACCCCTTCGGACGCCAACGGCTGTGATTAGAAGATCTCAGTGTGATGGACGGTTGCTGGCACTCGTGATCTGACGGTATCTGCTAGCGTAGGAAGAACACAAGGGATCGGACGACGCTGGGGGGCTCAGGAAGAACAGGGCCGAGGCTTGGTCCCTCCGAGCTTCGATCGACAATAGCATGCGCTCCAGACCTCCAACCCTTCAGCAAAAATCTCCCCACGCTTCCTGGAGAGTCCCTCGAATGGCTGGAAACGTCAAAATGCTGGGAAAACCACCGTGTGGCCACCGTTGTATTGAGGAAAAATGGCGGCCCAGGAACCTTGTCTTGGACAAAACTTGACTCCTGCTGGAGTCTCTCGAGCCCTGGGACCTGCAAAGAAAGCTCAAGAACGCCAGTAAAAAGTCCTAGGGTCTTAATGGTGAGGACGCGAGGATGATAAGATAGGAAATGGTGGCCGGCGGAATAGAACTCTGGCGGGGATGATTAGATGGAGCTGGGGCTTAAAACATTGATCTAATCACGCAATGAAGCTATAGATTGAAAGCCTAATCCTACTGGTAATAAAAGAGCGAAGAAAATCGAATAAAAACGACCTTGAAGGCGGGCTAGCGCCTGAGATAAAACCTCACGGTGGCGCGACCGCCGAAGATGGTGGTGGAGCACGCTTCAGGCCGACGTCGTGCCTCGACAAGGAACCGGGTCAACCCTCTGTCACCGGGGACTCACGGCTAGCTCCTGGAGGTCTGGGTCTTGAACAAAGGCGGTTCAAAAATTGAATGAAGGTTTTGGTGGTGTTTTTGAAAGATGGTCGGGGTGCTCCAAAGAACGAGGCAGGTAGCACGATTCAGCGACGCATTCCCCAATGTGAACTATGGGCGTGTAAGGTGGATGATCAAGGAGCAATGTTGCAGAAGGAAGCAACACAAAAGGATGAAAGGTGTGACTTAGATAAATATGCAAAGGTGGTTAAAAAACTAGGTCTGACACAGCTATGGGAGTAGGTCAGACAGTTGACCGGGGGTCAACTGTCAGACCAACCTGGTTGGTCCATGTGGACCAACCAGGAAAAATCCCCACGAACATGATTCAAAAATTATTTAAAAATAGTAATTGAATTTAATAATTTTAGGTTATTAAATAAAAAGTATTTATTATTTTATGAGGTATTTAAATATGATTTTTAATTATTTTTATGAGGTATATTTTTATAAGTTCCCCTTTTATGCCCTTTGTAGGTATATTATCTATATATTTTATTCTTTTATTTTTATTTTGTTTTTTTAATTTATTTATTTTTGTTTATTATTTTATAAATTTTTAAAGTATTTTTATATACTTAAAAATATTTTTATTTTATTTTTCTTAAGTATTTTGTATACTTAATAAAATAGAAGTATGTATTATATAGGTATGTACATAGGTCTAATACCTATGTATTATATATATGCAAGTATTTTAATTTATTTTTTCTTTTGTCTTTTTATTCTGATTTTAATACACAAATATATTATAAGTAATATTTACAAAAATATAAAAATACAAAAATACAAAAATAATGAATAAAAAATAAATTGAATATTTTAATCTGTACAATTATACAATAGGGGTCCAAAACTAAACTTCAAAGCGTAGCTTCGCCAAATGCGAAACTACCGCCATTAAATAGCTTATTTTAAATTATATACAATTAAAGGTGAGTTTGATGCATTTGGAGTTTTCATTTGGGAGATACAGGTCTGGGAAGTTGGGATTCTGGATTTTTATTCAGATCATAACTTTTTATCTGTACATTATTTTTTAGTGAAATCAATTTTGTATATTTATTTATTTAATTATCTACAACTTTCATGTACAAAGTTTCTTTATTTGAGGTATAAAATGTGGAAACAAAAATAGGTCCCAAAATGAATAAAGAATGGATAAAAAAGAATAGGTATCTGGCCCTTATCTCCCCCTACTTTATTCCTTGTCGACCTATTCATCAAGATGCCTAGGTCTCGGGGGTTTGGGACATAAAATATTTACAATATTTTATTCCTTATCTTTTTATTTATTTATTCTATAATTTTGGCTTTAATTATAGTATTTTATACACTATTTACATGTACATGCATGGATGTTAAAATGCAGGAATTAATGGTATTTACATGCACTTGCTAGAGTTTTTGAGGCCAAAATGATACAATAAAGATGATGAGATGTGGATTCATCAATACTCTACCCTAAGTATAGGGGGTGATGTTGTTCATATCGTGTCTTTTTATTTTTGAGTATGTACATTCTTTGCATCGGTTTTCCCCTTTTGTACAGTCTACTATACTTAGGATCACTTGATCCTAAGTATAGGGGGATCACCAACTTCTCTTCTTTTTATCTTTTCTTTGAGTCATTGTAGCATATGAGTCTCTTCACTTTTCTATACTTCGCACGAGTTATGTCTTTCGTTGTCGCTCTCTGATCACTATGAAGACATAGTTCGAGCTAAGTATGGGGGGTGTCGTATATATTGTATATATACTTTAGACATAACTCGTACTTTTTAAGATAATTATTTTGGAGGATATGTATATAATTTTGTAAAATCCACGTGTGTAAAAAAACCAAAAAAAACAAAGACCAAAACAAAACAAAAACAAAACAAAAAACAAAACAAAACAAAAACATAACAACAAAACAAAACAAAAAAAACAAAAAAATCTTGTATATACTTGTATATATTTTACTAACCTTTTTTCCTTTAAAAAAACTACAAAACCAAAAATCTATAAAAACTTGCATAATTAAAAAAACCATTTCTTTTACATCTACAGTTTTCTCCAAAAAATTCATAAAAAGTTCAAAATTAGAAAATTGTTAAAAAATGTTCTTTTCACATGTGCATCATTTTTTTTTCCAAAAGAAGAGCTTTCTTTGCATTGTTCATATTTTCTTGCATTTGTATGTGCATTTTTCAGGATAGTATTGACATTTAAACTAAGTCTGGAATAAAATTGAAGAATGGAGCTTAGTTGGGCCTTAATCCACTTAATTTTAGAGGAGCCTTATAAGAAATGGAGTTAAGACTTTTCCGGTCTTAGTGACTTAATTCTTTGAGTCCGTAAGACTATGTTCACATGTCATCTTGATTAGTCTATGTAGAACATTTAACAACACATGTGTGATTCTTTCAGACCGTGGCTTATCTTGGACAAGCACTCTACACGTAGCTCTTCATGGATGAGGTAGTGAGGAGGCAGAATCTTTTGGTTTGGGGTAGCATACAAGGGTAGTACTATTAGGCGGAATCTCTCATCTTCCTCAAGGGAAGGAAGTGTGTCTCAACCTGGTCTAGCGATGTTGAGGTCTAAAGACAGGATGCTGTAGGGTTGCATTAATGCCTCAAAAGAGGGATAGTCTACTATCTCAAGAGGAAAAACTCCTTATGTACATGCTGCACCTTGTATATGCTTTCAAAAAAAAGTATGGAAAAATGCAGAATCTCCAAAAGTGGACATGCCTAAATGAAAAGTAAAATGCCTGCCGGAGTGTATATACAAAGATTAAAAAAATTTATTACAATAAGAGCTTCAAAGACAAAATTTTGTAAGCTTGCAGCGGATGACTTGGCTACACTGGTCATGCATCCAAGGATAGGTAGCTACACTGGTTACTATCCATTCTTTTCTCCATCCCTTCTTCTTGAGCTGGTTGTACTTGAACTTAGAAGGGAATATCTCCGCTCCTCGTGGAAAGAGTTTCAAGACCAGGGAACTAGAGTTACCTTGTTGAGGGTTGTTTCTTTGCTACTTTTGATATGGGGAGCTATATCTCACTTACGCCGTACAAGTAAAGATTCATAGTCACAAGAATTTATGTATGTAGACTTGTTCTGACCTGACTGTTGAGGTGACCTGAATAGGAATCCTGTGGAACTTAGAAGCTGTTAGGTTTTAAATCCATTTCCCAATAAGGTTACGACACAATAGTAATCCAAAGGTCTGATAGAGCTCTGAACTACAATTTTATGAAGAAAAGTTTAATACTCAATATTGTCCTAATTTCTTTAGTTTCCCTTTCTTTTTCATTTTCTTTTTATTCACTTATTCTTTCAAATAAGTGTTTGCTAAGGGACTAGCAAAGGTAAAGCATAGGGGGATGATGAATATGCGATTCGTCATCTTTATTCATTTATTTTAGCTTAAAATACCTTATAAAACACATGTAGATAACACTAACTCCATATTCTTACTAACTTGCATTTGTGTGTAAATATTGTACACTTCTTATTATTTTAACCTAAAATAAATAAATAAAGAAAGAAAGGAAAAATAAAGAAAAGAAAATAAAAAGAGGAAGACTGTATATATGTAATAGATACAGGCTGACCCGAACCCCGAGAGAAGGTCAAGACTTGACCTGATCGATCAGGAATAAAGTAGGGGGAGATAGGGTCCTTAATCAGAAAATCCCAAAAAATGTGTGCTGTGTATATTTGTATACTACACTATTTTATTTATACCTGAATTGACCTCAAATCAAACAACTTTCACAACCAAAGTTATAAATAAAAATGTGTTCTAAATAATAAAAATAATTGCGCAATTAAATCATGTACAGAATAAAAGCAACCACATTTAGAAAAAGCCACTAAGCGATAATTGAAAGACCAAGTCTGACTCCATATGAACTCAAATTGAACAAGCTCACTTCCATTGTATTCTAAATTAAATTTTCTTTAAAATGGCTGTGATTTCACAATTTTTGGAGTTATGGGTGAAAAGTTAGTTTTCTGGGGTGGTTGTGCAATTTTCCTATGTATTTGTACGTATTGTATTTTGTAAGTATTTGTAAATATTTGTTAGTACTTATTTAAAATAAAATAAAAATAAAAAAAATAAAAATTTTAAAACAAAAAAGCTAATTTCCTTATTTTACTATCTATATAATGTACCATATGTATATAGTATATGTATATAGTTGCTATTCTTAATTAACCACAACAACAACAACAAAGCCTTTTCCCACAATTAAGTAGGGTCGGCTACATGGATTCTTTGCCTCCATTCAGATCTATCTTGGGTCAATCTCAGGCTTATATCCAAAAAACTAAGATCCCTTCGTATAGTCTCTTTCCAACACTTCTTGGGCCGTCCTCGCCCTCTCTTAGCCGACTCAACATCCCAACACTCGTATCTCCTAACCGATGCATCAGTTGACCTTCTTTTCAAATGACCAAAGCATCTTAAGCGGCTATTCTTAATTAACCACCATAAAAATAAAAAAAATAAATCTTTTTATTTAAATAAATAAAGTGACAAAAATTCAAAAAAATTAGTTAATTTCTACTTTATCTCATTTCAATTTTCATCTCTCTTTTCTCTTCAACCAAAAATTCAAAAATTCAATTTTCATTCACTATCTTTCCTATTTATATGGCTCCTTCTCCATCATTCCAACTTAATCAATCTTTGGTAAGAGGAGCCCGATCTCCGAGAGTCTTCTTGGCGTAGAAGGGTGCCTAGCCTTCGAGCCGCCCGGTGATAGCGCGTCAGCTTTCTTCGAGGTGATCAAGGTCTTTTACGCTCCTAAGGTGAGATCTGTCATTTTCTTCTTATTTTTGTTTATTCGAGATTAATCGTAGTTTTATTTTCTCGTATTTGTTCTTCATTGTCATTTTATTTTTCTATATATTAAAAATCCATTACGATTTTTGATTCATCTCCAATCATGACTTTCATCTCATATTTCGATCTCTATGCATTCTTTTCTACCTATCACGATCTCTCAACTTCGACCACGTACGGTGGCCGGAGACTTGGATCCATTCCTCATTCTTCGCCGGATCCCCATTCGCATCTTTCATTTTGATTTGGGCTCAAGTCATCATGCTTGCATCTTAAATTTATTTATAAATAAAAAATAAAAAATACAAAAAAATATTTGTTATCTTTTTCTCTGACAACTGTTTTGCAGGATCATCTAAAAATAAATAAAAATTAAAAATTAAAAATTAAAAATATATTTATATTTTCTGTTTCAATTTCTCTATTTCGGATTTTAAAAAAAGTAAAAAATTCCTCTGACTACTTTTTACATTCAAAAAAAATAAAACAAATTTGCACCATCGCTCTGGAACAGCAAGCGCCCTCGCCTATTGCCATACCTCCACAGCGCCTCCGCCACTCCGGGCGGCCATCATTTCTCCACCTGAGCGGAGCTTTACCTTCCTCTGCCTGAGGCGGTATCGCACTGCCCGCATGAGGTTCGCGCGCCGACACCTTTCTGTGTAGCCTCCGCTTGAGACCCCAGCCTTCGGCCCCTCCTCCGCATCACCAGCCATCGCCGCCAGATCTTCCACGTGGCAGCCACAACTCTGCCGCCCCTAGAAGCCTCCATCGCCATTGCGCCGCCTGGACATCATCTTCAACCTCTGCCACCTAGACGTACGGCCTCCCGTGCACGCCTCCTCATCAACACTCATTCGTCACCACGCTCCATCTCTGTGCCTCCGCCTGGCGGAGCATCCGGGGCCACCGCTCTTCCACCAGTCACCTCCACAGTCGCTCGCCGCCCGTCACAGCACTAGCATGTCGACCGATCGCGCACAACTGTATCCTACATATCTCCACTGTGCCGCCTCTCTAGTCGCGACACCTCCACGCATCCCAGCGGAATCACGAGGCCACTCCACCGCCCGCTCGGAGCTGCTCCAGCCCACAGCTCATCGCTCCACCTGGGAAGTGGCGATGGCAGCACATCTCAATCCTTGAAGACACGAAGAGCTAGAGAAGCCCTAAAGGCATTAAAAAATTTTTGAAAAAATATCGAAAAAGCCCTCGGGCATTTTGGAAAGTACAAAGAAGACCCCTGCTCCAGATTGTCACGTGTAATGCACGTGCTACTTGGGTAAATTGCATATTTCTCCCTATGTTTTATTTCTTTTATTTATTTAATGCAAAAAAGAACTATTTACATTTTAGTCCCTGTGTTTCTAGACCATTATTTTGCTAGCTTTTCTAATTGAAATAAATGTTTTCTTTGGTCAATAAATCTCCTAAAAATCATGCTATGCTTATCTCCATAAATTTTTCATTGCATTTTGTCATCATTTATTATTATAAAATAAAAAACAGTGTCTTTTTCTTTTCCTGAAATTCAAAAACTCATAAAAATTTGATATTGCTCTAAAAATTCCAAAAAAATAGAGTAGTTTTATTTTCTTGTCTTTTTATTTCTTTCTAAATTTCACGCATTAACTCTTTATAACACCCAATAAATTGAAAAACATCAAAAATCTTATAAAAATCACTGAAAATTCTATAAAAATCCAAAAGTCGTTATTTCAGTTCCTGATGGTAGATATTTGTATATATTTCATTATAAAAATAATTGCCAAGAGTTTTGGGTGCTTAAAATATTTTAAAGTTGCAAATTACTCCAGGTTGTGAATTGTTTCTCATTTTTCCACTATTTGATTTTTAGAAAAATATAGAAACATATGAAAATTCTACAAAAAATTCCAAAAACAATTCAAAATATTTAAAACACAAAATTTTTCTGGCTTTTTCTGAGCATTTTTGATACAAATGAAAAATACAAAAAGAGTTTGGTGTGTGTCTTTTTTATCTTATGCATATTGCTCCTAATTCTTGAAAATAAAAAAATTGAAAAATTAAAATCACTAAAAATTTAAAAATCAGAAAATAAAAAATAGAAATATTTTTTTTTAAAATTTAGAAAGGGAAAAATTCCACAAAAACCAAGGATAGTTTGCCTTTGAAATTCCTGCTTTTTCTCATAACTGATTTTTGTCAATTATTTGAATAACCCTTGGGAATTGTTGCCTCCCTGAGTTTGATCCTGTCTGCTATACATGTAAATAAGTAGCAAAATATTTCTCTTGCTCGCATTATTTATTCTTTGTATTTATTTTGCAGCGAGGGAAAGAAGAAAAAAATTGTTTGTCTGCCACGGGATTTTTGGGGATAACAATGACAACTTCATATCATATATTAATTATCAATCCTCGAAGAACCCGTGCCAACAGTAGGGGACGTGTAAGAGCTTCACTGTTGATGCCAAGAAAGGCAGGTGGTGATTGAGTCTGGGAAGGGTGACATGAGGGGTAATTGGATTTTAGGGATGAAGACTTGGAAGAGGAAGTTGTTGATTCCAAGGAAGATGAATGATTGTGGGCACTGATGCATGTAACTTACTTGCACCTTGGTGCGCACTCCCTTTCTTCTATTATCATATACATAATTATAATATTAAATTCAGTTACTATGAAAAATCAACAAAAATAATCACATTTACTATCATAAAAATTTGGAATACATAAAAACGTCAAATATTCATATTAAAATCTTACAAAATGCTAAATTATTTTAGAATAATATTATGTAATTAAAAATAAAATCCATAAAATAAGGGATTTATTCCTGAGAAACTCTATAAACTTTACCAATTACCTCTGCGACCTTCGAAACAACCTGATTCCTCCACCGACCTCGTAAACTTGCTAACCCTTATCACATGAACCTCGTGGTTGACTCTCATCCATTTATATGTTAAATATAATTGAATTCTGTTAAAATGAGGTACATATTGACCTCTAAGTTTAAACATTTTACAAACAATACCATTCTCTTATGTACATCTCGTTCCACTCTCCCTCCCCCTCCTCCTCCCCCTTGCTTCTCCACCTGTAACCTTAGCAGTTCATCTGCAGGCAAACATCGACACCTCGACTCCCACTCATGTGGTCTGTAGCAAATCAGGCACCAAGGATTCTCCTCCTTGCGCCATCTCTCTCTCGGGGAGAACCCATCTCCATGTTTTTGGCTATATAAGCAACCCATTCTCGACCATGAAGCGGGGGTCCGAAGGCAGTACACAGATCATCTTATTCAAGACCGTTACCATGATTTGAGGAGAACCCAACATCAAATTTTGTGTCCACCGTTGCACGCGACTCTCAGCTCCACTCTACATGACCTTGCCTATGTGCGTGGAACCATCATGCGGACCCTCGCGTACCTCCCGCACCCTCTGTGCATGCGACCACACACTTACAGCTTGCAGGCCACCTCGCGCGACGTTGCCCCGCGCCTACATCCAGTGCACCACCTTGAAGCCCATCTACTCCAGTCCACACACCTTCGATGCCCTCTGCACATGCGGCCTAATGCCTACAGCATGCACGCCACCTCGCGTGACAGCGTCTCGCGCCTACAACCAGGGCGCCACCTTGCATCCCCTCTATTTCAGTCCGCGTACCTCTTACGCCTTCTGCACATGCAACCTCGCGCCTATAGCCTGCACGCCACCTCGTGCAACGCCATCCCGTGCCTACAGCCAGCGTGCCACCTCGCAGCCCCTCTACTTCAGTCCGCACACCTCCTATGCCCTTTGTGCATGCGGCCTCACACCTACACCCTGCACTCCACCTCGCGCGATGCTGTCATGTGCCTTACAGCCAGCGTGCCACCTCACGCCCCCTCTACTTCAGTCCGTGCACCTCCTGTGCCTTCCCCATGCTCCTGCACCCTCTGTGCATGCGGCCTTGTGCCTACAGCCTGCAGGTCCATGTAAAAGGAACATACTGAGATGCATTATGAGAAGCCTAAGGATGCCCTTATATTGGAGAAGAACCCATTGGGTAAATTATAGAAAGAAGAAAAAGAAAATATAAAATTACAAAAGATAATACTAAACATAGTAATACTAAAAATAATAATACTAAAAATAGTAACTATCTCAACACTCCCCCTCAAGCTGGAGCGTAGATATAAATAAGACTCAACTTGGAACAACATCTCTGATAAGGTCCTCTCGCTAGAGCCTTTGTAAGTATATCTGTTGCCTGGTCTCCAGAGCTGACATGCGTAGTAGTGATAATACCCTTCTGTATCATGTCACGAGTGTAGTGACAATCCACCTCTATGTGTTTTGTCCTCTCATGAAAGGACGAGTTATTTGCAATGAAGAGAGAAGCTTGATTATCACATAGGAGGTGCATAGGAAGAGGCACTTCTATAGTCAGGTCAGTAAGAACGGATCTGACCCACATTATTTCTGTACTAGCATGTGCCATGGCCCTATATTCTGATTCAGCACTTGATCTAGCAACCACAATCTGTTTCTTACTTTTCCATGAAACAAGAGAATTCCCTATGAACATAGCAAATCTAGATGTAGACTTTCTATCCTTTGGGCACCCAACATAATCTGCATCTGCGTATGTGATGAGGCTAAGAATCGGTTTCGCAGCTTTTGTTATTGAATGAAGAAAGTAGTCGGTTGTAGCCAAAAGCCGCGAAACAAATATTCGATTCTTGAACCTATCAAACAATTACGGTTTTCCGAAGAAAAACCATTCACTAATATTTTACCAGGCAAGTGTTCCTGGGTCGAACTCAAGGAGGCAGAATAAATTCCTCAGATTTTTGTCCTCGTAATTTTATTTTTAATTCTTCTCTAAGTGATCAAATCAAACACCTTTTTTTTATTGGTTTTTATTTTTTTTTATTTTTATTTGATTTTATTATTTTCAAATTTTTTTTAATTTTCAAAAAGGGATATTTTTCAAAAGATTTATTTATTATATAATATGTGGATATTACATAGGTGATACTATATAGTAAAGTGACCGTGGTCGAGCCGCGATCTCGAACTACACAAGAAGTCAAAACAAAACAAGACGGCTTTCGATGAAATCAAAACACTTCGAAAACTCGTCAAAAATCCACGAAATCTTTATACTAGGTAGTTGGGGTAGTTGTGTAACTACCCTCAATAAATCGCCAAAAACCGAGGTCAAACAAAGTAGAAACAA
Organism: Ottelia alismoides; assembly: GCA_037367405.1. Lineage (NCBI taxonomy): Eukaryota > Viridiplantae > Streptophyta > Magnoliopsida > Alismatales > Hydrocharitaceae > Ottelia > Ottelia alismoides. The sequence continues at coordinate 437,510 of JAZKJV010001067.1, read as the reverse complement.
CCCCTACAGCCCAGGGGCATGAGCGTAAAGAAAAACTAATTAAAATGTTTGCAGTTAGGTCCTCAAGGACTGTTCTGAAGAAAAAGTAAACAAATGTTTACATTTAGGTCCCCGCGGAGGGACCTAAATGTAAATAAAGAAAACCTGGGGGGCAGGATGAAAGATCTGGAAGCTTGCTGGGTTTAATATGAAAATTTTCCACCGTTTCGCGTTTGACGGCTGAGATTAGACTTTGCGCGCGCCGATCGGATGCTCACAGGTGCGCCACGTGTCGCGCACCTGTGCGTCGACTGTTCTTGAGCGGTTGAGGCAGCTGACAGACGAGTCTCCTTCTCCGATTTATCGCGGCCGATCTTCGATGACTTTGGCGCTCCGGCGGGGCCAGATCGAGCTCACCCGCGGTAGAGATGAGGCTGGCGCTGCTCCGAGCGGTGGTGAATCGGCGATGAAGATGGCTGTCTCAGCTCCCTGGAGGTGGATCAGTCATGGCAATCCATCTTTGAAGTTGGATTTCTGGTGGCGATTGATGATTCCAGTGGCGAAGAAATGCCTCGTGACGAACTTGGATCTGCAAAGAACACAGGCGTATGCTCGATTCACTAGGAATCGGCCGAGGATTAAAGATCTCAAGCTCCAAAGATGAGAAAAAATCTTAAGCTCCCAGCAAAACAACCAGAGGCGTGAAAACGATGATGGTTTGAGATCGATTTGAAAGCGAATTGGGAATGAATCGAGAGTGGATTACGAATGTGCGTCTAAGATGGATGATCAATCTACCTAAATCGTGGATTAGCCACGCTAATCGTGGCTCGCAAATCAAAACGAAAATCGAAATAAAATGGAGGAAAGGCCTGGGGAATGTCTAGGTGTATTACCTGGACTGTAGCTCGACGGCGGCCAAAGACCGGAGCTGAACGCGACGCTTGGTGGCGATGCAAGGCGATGCTCCGCCTTGGAACCTTCTTCGATGAGTCGTCCTCCTCGCGAGCTCCTCCAAGGTGCTGTCACCACCACGAGTTGGCTGGAACAAGGCTTGGAAGTAGGGGTATCGGGCAACCTGGAGCTGGAGCTCTGGGTGGTTGAAGAGTTGGTTGTTAATGGTGAACTTGGAGGGCTTTTATAGGAAGGTTGGCGTGGGCTCCAAGTCGAAATCGATGGTGGCGATGGAGAGGGTTGTTGGGAGAAGGGATTCAACGCTGGAGATCGGTCGGAAGCTTCCGGAGTGGCGTGGGAAAATTGGTTGAAGTTGGCCAGTCGAGCAGGTCCGGCGCAACCTCTTCTTGAAGAAGATGACCCCAGGTGCTGACAAGTGTCAGCACCTGGTTGGTCCAGAAGTATAATTAGCTTATAAATTAAATATAAAATAGTAAATTACGTTATTTTAAATAAGTGTAAATACAAGAAGTGTAGATAATTTAATGGTATAATTTATGGACTAATTATTTTTAATAAGTAATAAATATTATTAAAAATATAAATATTATATTAATAAATATGTATTTATAAATAGGTTTTAGATTTTTTAATTTAATAAATAAATAAGTAAAAATTAATTTTATATTTTCTTAATTATTAGAATATTAAATAAGGTTTATATGAATTTTTATAGATTTTTATAAATTAAGTTATATATTTTAATAAATAGAGTTAATATCTAAATAGGTCATTTATACATATGTTTTGAGGTTATTTGATTTTATTAAAATAATAAATAGTCCCCAAAAGTTATGAAATAATTTATGTAGAAACTACAAGATCATGAAATAATCTAAAAATTATAAAATTAAAAAAATGATAAATAGTGTGTGTTACATAAAATAAATAGCCCAGAAACCCCTTTGTCTTTTGGTCCCAAAACCGACTTTTTGCAAACGGACTCCGAATTCGATAAAACCACCTTTATTAATTAGAGAATATTATTTTATGAACTTTAAAGGTGAGTAAAGTGAAATTGGAGTTCGTATGAGGAAGTTATGATGTTCGGAAGTTGAGATTTTGACAATTTGCAAGCTGGGTTTCTTGGCATATATACAGGGTAGTATTTTTAACTTATTTTTATATTTTTATATACATTTTTAGGAATAATCAGAAGAAGAGTTTGGTGAAAAATATGTTCATATGAAATAATTAAAATTCTTTGAAGTTTTGTATTTATTTTATAAATAATGAAAGGTGTATATGTGTGTGTTAAATTATTTTTCTCTGGTTTTCTTTCCTTATCTCCCCCTACTTATTGGTTTGTCGACCAATCCATGCTGACTTGGTCTCGGGGGTTGGGCTATAAATATATCTTACATCTATATTTATATTTTAAGTCATATTGTATATACATATATTCAATATGCCTTTTTCTTTATTTTTCTGATTCTTTATTTATTTACATGATTTTAGTGATTAAAAGTGAATATTTACACATGAATGGTGTTTTGTTAAAATATGAGAATTAATGGGTATTTACATGTATTTGTTAAGGGTTTTAAGACAAAATGCGACAGAAAAGTTAATGAATCATGGATCCATCAGTATGCTGTCACTGAGAGAGATGTGCCTCTGCTGAATAGAAGTCCAGTACCAGGTGAAGTCTTCAAGTATCTCAAAATCATATGGACTGCATCCATATGTGCCTGTCTAGGCTGCTCATAAATTGACTCACTTTGCTCACGTCAAATGCTATGTCGGGCCTGGTAATAGTTACATATAGTAGCTTGCTAACAAGCTCTCTGTATCTTCTCTTGTCGACCTCCTCAGTATCATCATCATAGAGCTTCATGCTTGGGTCAAGCGGAGTAGTGGCAGGTCTGCAATCTGCCATGCCTGTCTCTAAAAGAAGATCTATAACATGCTTTCTCTGGGTCATTACAAGACCCTGTTGATTCTGGCAAACTCTATTACAAGTGAGTAACGTAAATGTACAAGGTCCTTGGTCATAATCTGCTGACCAAGGAAGTCCTTGGCACCCTGAATACCCTGCTCGTCGTCCCCTGTAATAATAATGCCATCAACATAAACAAGAATGACTGTAATACCTCTCTGGGTCTTCTGTATGAGCAAGGAGTGATCAGTAGTTGATCTCACAAATCCCTGCCGCTCTATCAAGTCCGAGAGCTTTTGGAACCATGCTTTTGGACTCTGCTTGAGGCCATAGATAGCCTTGTGTAACATGTAAACCTTCTGACACCCCCTCAGTAGTAAACCCATGTGGCTGCTGCATGTAGACCTCCTCCTGTAGGTCACCATAGAGAAATGCATTCTTCACATCAAGCTGATAAAGAAGCCAATCTCGTGTCACAACAACAACAAGGAGAATACGTAGAGTAGAATGTCTGGCAACTGGGGGAGAAAGTGTCGTGATAGTCCACCGCATATGTCTGGGTAAACCCTCATGCCACAAGTCTCTCCTTATAGCGATCCACACTACCATCCGCACGATGTTTCACAGTGAACACCCATTTGCATCCCACGACTGATGTATCAACTTGAGCAGAAACAAGACTCCACGTACCATGTGACTGTAGCGCAGCCATCTCCTCCTCCATGGATAACCTCCATTGACTATCTTTGAGAGCCTCCTGATACGTCTGAAGTATTTGCACGACTGATAGTGCTAACGTAAATATCATGAAATCCTCTGACAACCTGCTCAAAGAAATCTGGGCTGCAAGAGGGTAAGTAGCACACGGCTGTTTTGTCTTTTGCAGAGCAATCGGTACGTAAAGATCATATGCCAAGTCCTGGGACTGTACATTTCCCTCTTGAGAGGGTACCTGCTCCTCTTGTTGTACAGTTAATTCAGTAGTGCCATCAGTAGAAATACTGTGCTCATTACATATCTGAGGCGTGCTGGATGATGGGCAAGGCTCGTGATCATGGTGAACAGAGCGAGATCTACGAGGAACAACAAGAGGTAAGAACTGAACCAACGGAGGCGGTGGAGGAGGAGTAGGTGAAGGTAAAGAACCAACTGTAGGAGGTGGTGGCATGTATATATCATCATCAGAGTCAGATGGAGTAAGTTTGTCACCTATAGAAGAAAAATACATGACCGACTCAAAGAAAGTAACGTCAGCACTAACAAAATATTTCTGGCTTAGTGGATCAAAGCAGCGATACCCCTTTTGGGTACGAGAGTATCCAACGAACACACACTTGACAACTTTAGGAGAGAGCTTGTCACAACTTGGAGAGACATCATGAACATAGGCAACAGATCCAAACACACGAGGTGTAAGAGAAAAGAGATCCTTCTCGAGAAACACAATCGCGTAAGGAATCTTCTCTCCTAACACTGACGAGGGCATACGGTTTACCAGATAGCAAGCAGTAAGGACAACATCACCCCAATAAGCATGAGGAGCATGGCTGTGTATCAACAATGTTCTGGTCACATCAAGTAAGGGACGGTGATTGCGCTCGGTAACACCGTTCTGCTGGGAAGTGTAGACACACGAGGTCTGGTGAACAATGCCATGGGATCTAAGGAACTCATAAAGATGTAAGGTGCAAAATTCCAAGGTATTGTCAGAACGAATATACTTGACATTGGCTGAAAAAATATTCTTTATTTCATTAATAAAATACTTGATAGTGGATCTAGCCTTAGACTTATTCTTCAATAAGAAGACCTAGGAAAGTCTAGAAAAAATCATCAACCACTACAAGATAAAAATGATGTCCTTGGAGATCAGGAACATAACTAGGACCCCAAATGTCTATATGAAGGAGCTCAAATAGCTGAGAATTGCTCCGACTCTAACGGGATGGAAAAAAGGAACGGTGGTGATGCTTCCCAAGTTGACATGCCTCACACTAAAAGGAGGATCTCGTAGAAATTTAAGGGAGAACATGGCAAAGCTTCTGCAGAGGAAGATGTCCAAACCTAAGGCGCCACAAATAAGGAGAGACAAGTCTAGTAGGTATAATAGTAACACTAGCATGATGATGTTGGACCAGTCTGTAGAGTCCCTGCTACTCATGGCCACTTCCAATCATCCTGCTCGTGAGTATGTCCTGAAACACAAGAGATGGAGGGTCAAAGATGGTATGACAATGCAGATCCTTAGTGATCTTACTAATAGAAAGTAAATTCATCTCAAAAGTAGGAGCATATAAAACATTCTTCAGGCGCATGGACGGTGTCAACTGCATCTCCCCCTATCCCGTAATGGGTAAGTGGTCGCCATTAGCAATGACAACCCATCTGCCAGGTGGTATATCCCTGTAGGACTTCAGTTGCGTTCTATCTCCACACAAGTGGTGAGAAGCATCGGAGTCCACAATCCACTCTGTCATATCTGCATTCATACTACCAGTAAAGTCATAGGTGATACCTGAGGAGCTCGAAGAGGCTCTGGCTACTGCAGCAGTATCTATGGTGGTGTCAGCACTAGGAGTCATGATCTATCGAATACGAGAGACACTATCATCCAGGCGAGGATCGACCTGGGGAGATGAAGTCTTTGAAGACTCGATCTGCTCTGCTGCTCGACCAGAAACAAGATATCCATGCTTGTGATAGCATGTATCCTCTGCATGTCCAGGCTTGTGGCAATAGGTGTAGGGACCATGTTGGCGTCCACCGTCTCTTCCTTGAGGTGTGTGTCCTCTGGACTGGATCGCCCCATCTCGACCACGAGAAGCGGCCATCGCTGAGGATTGCGAAGACGTTATCGAAAGGATGATGAGTCGGCTGAGACGGCTATAAGCCTCCTCTATAGGAGGAATGGTTGCTCCGGTAAGAAGATGAGTATGTGTAGCATCATATTCTACATCAAGTCCAACCATGAAAACTCCAACCATCGTGGAGTTCCTATATGTATTCTGTTGCTCAATAGACGTCATAATGGGCATGTAGCTATGAAGCTTTTCAAACATGCTACGCAACGAAGAGTAGTAAACATGCAAGGGGCGACCATTCTTCTTGGTGTTGTAGATATCAAACTGTAGTTGAAGGATCTTGGCCTCATTCTTTTCCTAGGCATAGGTGGATGCCAGAGTGTCCCACATTGCCTTTGTAGTTGGCTGAGTTAGAATATCATTGGCTATCTCTGTACTAAGAGTCCCACAAAGCCAAACAAGTGCATACGCATCATCTTGCTTCCAAGAAGCATTTGCCCCAATCTTGTCCGCTGGCTCTGGATCTGTCAGGACGTGCTCCTTGTTGTTGCACTACATGAGGGTGAGAAACTGCATGGACCACAACTCATAGTTGGTCCCATCCATCTTAGCGATGGGGCCGGGCCTTTGAAGGCTCCGGACGAGAAGATGTCACCCTTGTTGTCTGACATGTTGTAAGATAGCCAAATAACGGAATTCAACTGGGAAGTAGACTGATATAAACGAATCTATATAATCATACTAAGGATTGGTTGTACGTGTATATTCATACAACCATCCTTGCTAATCCTATTTGGTTGACGAAACTCATATCTCTGATGGAAATCAAGTCACATACCTATCCGCTGATGGGATCAGGGTCATGGTAGAGGATGTCCTGGAAGAGGGATTTTGATTGCACAGGTGGCAAGCACTGGCGACAGGGGTGCGAGCGACTGGGTGTGCAACATAGGGGCGACTGGGCGTGCACGGGCACAGGCAGCTGGGCGTAGGCGACTGGACGCGTAAGGGCGCGAGGCGGGGGGTGGAGTGGGGACCGAGCACGGGCGGCTGGGCGCATCGACTGGGCGCGCAAGGGCACGAGGTGGGGGGGGACTGGCATGCGCACATGGGCGCGAGGCAGGGGGGCTGGCATGCGTGCAAGGGCGCTAGGCACGGGGGCCTGGAGGCACGGTACATGAGCCACGAGGCATGGAGGCATGGTGGCCTGACACGCGCGTGACACGGGCATGGGGGCGGGCAAGGTGAGCGCGGGGGCCTAGGGGGTAGCGCGGGGGCCAAGGGGTGGCGACAGGGGGGTGTCGAGTAGGGTAGGGTTAGGGATAGGGATGGATGCGGTAACTCCGGTCTAGGACTGGTTCTCCGATATCATGCTAAAGGAACATACTGAGATGCATTATGAGAAGCCCAAGGGTTCCCTTATATAAGAGAAGAACCCATTGGGTAAATTATAGAAAGAAGAAAAAGAAAATAGAAAATTACAAAAGATAGTACTAAACATAGTAATACTAAAAATAGTAACTATCTCAACAATCCACCACAACACTTAATGATTGAATGCGAAGTAACTGATTTAGGACTGTCCGGATCGATGCAATGGATCTCCTTATTGATGCCTAAGCATTTAGTTCTTAGAATGTTTTCGGAGGTAGCTTCTGGTGTTTTCCTTTTCAAAATGCGTATTTGGCTGGTGGTCTCAATCCATTTACAGAACTTTGGCATTTGAAGAAGTTACTGCCAGAGTTGGTGGGAATACTGTAGCTTGAAACCACCGGAAAAGCTCTAACATTTGAATTTTGGTGTGGAAGGCCGCTAAAGGATCTATTAGTCCAAGTTTGATAAGCAGAAAGTTGGGGATTCTGCCACCCTCCAGGTCCACTACGACAGCTCCCGTTTGATTTGGTAGAAGAAGAGGATGAAGAACTGGCAAGAGAAGGAAGGAGAGAGGGGGATTGAAGATCCACCATCTGATTTGTTTTGGTTAGACTAACTCAAGTAACCTAAGTAATTGCCTCCAATAAAGTTAAAGTTGATGGTAGGATCTGTGGGGTAAGACGTAACAAGTTTACGGGGTCGAGGGGGGAATTATTTCAAAGGTCGTGAAGGTAATTATCAAAGTTTATAGGGTTTTCCAGGTAAAAATCCCTAATATATATATATATATATATATCTAATATCTTAAAATAAATTAAAAAAAGTAAGAATAAAAATACAAAAATATAAAATCTAAGTTACACTACAAGTACTAAAAAATCGAAAATCTAAAATTATTTTTGACCTAAATTTAAGATCTTATTAATTTACTCATAAGAATAAAAAATCATTAAAATAATAAAACATCTTATTTTTAATAGGAAAATTAAAATTTAATACAGATTCTTTGAAAATCTTATTAAATTCAAATAAAGATCTAGAATCATGCTAAGTAAATAAATTATAATTCTTGAGGAAAATTCGCCTGAGGGGTACCTGTGCAATCTGATTCCACGGGACCCCCAGGCGAATATATATTTTGTTAAATACCCTAAGGAAGCCATGACTTGAAGTCACGACTTTCATAGAAGGAAGCCGTGACTTGAAGTCACGGCTCCCACTGAAGGAAGTCGTGACCTCAAATAAGACAATGACCATTGTTGGCGGGCACAGTTCGATGTCACTACAGAGCCAACACATGTGGTGCGTCCATATCGAGATGCATTTGACTTCAGATAGCGTCACATGTATGAAAATAAACCTAGCATGTTGTTACACTAAGAGGGGTTATCCATGATTCTAATAAAATTATTTCTATTTTCGTAGGTTGTTTGGAGGCCGTACACCAAAGATGTGATGCAGATGCTACCTCTGTACTACTTGGAAGCACCAGATCTACATGTTGCAAGAGTACCACTGATTCATTTTTGTTTGGTTGAGTTATACACTCCAGATCGTGTGTTACGACAGTTTGGAGCAGTTCAGGGGATCCCAAGCCCATGCAATACATGTCCAAAGCTCCACTCGATAGATCTGCGAGGGAAGATCAACGTCGATTGGGTCCATTTCCATGCCAACTTCTTGGAGATGTTGGATCACAGAGAGAGTATATTATAGAGACGGTCCCCATAGTGCTAGGAGGAGATGGGGTGACAGATGAGTACATGAGTTGGTATAACCGTATCGCCCGACGGTTTATTGGTAGACACAGGTGCATGATGGACTTTATTGTGAGTAACAATTACATTAACATTTCATTTTCAACATAGATGGAATATGACTCAAGTATGTCTCATTTTGCAGGTATCGAGGTTTGGAGACATCCACCTAGCAAGGGATGATCCAGAACGTGTGGCATTTTTGGTGGTGGATTCTGAGCGGCGACTACTAGAAGCCATCGAGAGACAGTTTAGAGATGGGGCAGATGATGATGAGGATGCTGAAGGATATGAAGAAGGGGTTTCTGAGGAACCAACTCCTATTGACCAGGGTCCAGGGTCGTGGACGAGGACATGGACGAGGACGCGAAAGGTCAAGAATTGGAGGAGATCAGAGGCGACAAGTCAAAGCATCTGCTGCTGATGATTTTTAGACTCCGTTCCAGGACCATTGCATCCCTAGTAGCCTATCCACACCAGCCGTCCCGGTGAAGGAGAAGGGTCCTTCTGACGTCGGCTCTTCACGATGCTCTCCGCTTCCAGTACTTCATATGAATGATATGGGGACACTCGATGGATCCATGATCTCATAGATTGATGAAGCTAGCCAGATCATGCCCTCAAGCCAACTGCAGCATGAGACGCTACCGCCAGAATCTGAAGAAAGGCCACATAAACTTAGAGTGTTTCGTTGAAGGAAACGTGTGTAATGTATTTGAAAAGTAGTGAAGACCTTATTTGTGTCACAATGTATATTGAATGTATATGGAATGACAACCTTCTTATGTTCTATGTATCTCTTCTTTAGATCAATGTATATGTGTTATGTTTTATGTATGTGTTTGTGTATGTGTTATGTTTATGTATGTGTTTGTGTATGTGCTATGTAGACAAGTCCCCACCACCATGGGTGGGGACTTGTCTGTCCTGGAAGCAGCCAAAGCCGTGACTTGATGTCACGGCTTCCTTCAGTGGGAGCCGTGACTTCAAGTAACGGCTTCCTTCTATGAAAGCTGTGACCCCAAGTCACGGCTTCCTTGGGATAGTTAACAAAATATATATTCGCCTGGGGGTCCCGTGGAATAAGATTCCACAGGTACCCCTCAGGCGAATTTGCTTCTATCATTTTTGACATATATAATTTTAAAATTTACATGAAAATTAATTACAGATAAAAAGCATGTGTATATATTCTCTTAAAATTAAAGTTAAAATTACATAAAAAAGATTTTCTACATGCATTTTTAACTTTTACAATATCAGCTATGTCACTCCTATTTTGGAATATCGATTGTGCCTCTAACTTCTTGCTTCGTTATCACTTGTACCCGTCCATCACATTTGTTGCCAAAAAGTTGAACTAAACCATAATTTACTCAAATCATAGTGTGATTAAGAGAGGTATAATGGTTAAAACAAAATATTCCCCCTCTGCCCCCAGCCCCTTAAAATCCAATTTGGGGATCGTCTGTTCTAGCCTCCCCTATGTTGTAGCAGACGACCCGGTCCCTACAACCCAACCTCCCTTCGTTGACCACCTTGAGCATGTTATACCGGAGGATGTTCAAGTGGAGTGTGATGTCAAGAGAGAGGTCCTCGGTGGACGGTGGTTCTCCAGCTGATCGTCTTACTTGCCCACACCTCGCTGGCGGCTGCTGGAGGCTTGACAGAGGAAGGGGTTGCTGCTCGAAGATGCAGATGTCGGCGGACAAGAGGGTCTTCACCAATGGAATACCGGTAGTGTGCTGGTGAAGACAGAACCCGAATGCTCCGGTGAGCAGCTAACTCGATCGGGGCCTCCAATTGGTTATCTTGCTTGAGACTCGGATAATGGAGATATTCAACACAAATAGTTAACTGAATCAAGAGCTTGCTCGAAATTTTGTAATTTACCAATATACCTGGTCTCAACCAAAATTAATATGAATCACTTAATGCATAATTCTCCAGCTATAGAATGTATATCTGATAATTTTTTAACGACCAGGTACATATGAACACGTTTGCCTGCAACAACTTCTCCAAAGAATATCCTCCAGCAAGAATATATCAATAATAATTTTCTTAACAAGAATTACTCACAGCACCTGGAAGATGGCTATTGTAGGAACACATTTGACGGTATGGTTCGCTAAAACCATTAATCTTCAATGAATAATGACAGGAGAGATTGGGTACCCCTAATTTCGGAGGTGAATTGGAAGGGGGCAGGAGGGTGAATGACGTGCTCCGTGTAGGTGATTGAGGACGGAAGCAATAGCTCTTACGGTGAGGACGGAAGGCGAGGAGAGATCTGAGAAGGTAGATGAGAAGGCGTAGAGTTTTAGAGATGGATATGAGAATTTGATAGACGGGTCCAACTCAAAGCAAGAGGGGAAGGAGGGAGGGGGAATAAAGTAACAGAGGGTTGAGAAAAAAATTAAATGGAAGATGCGCACAACTGCTATCAGCCATATTGTTTCTAATTAGCCTTATGTTCAAAAGTTGATGTCTATTTAGGACGTGAATGGACGACAACTAACTCGAGAGATACAAATGATAAAACGGCAAGAAGAAGAAGAAACACAATTGATAATCTAAAAAGGGAGAGGCAGGCAGGAAGTCCACAGCAAAAGGGATTTCTGGCGGTGGATCTCCCTTTGCCTTAACTCATCATCGTTAGAGAACCTCTGCACTAGCCTCGCCATCGGGTGCGGCGGGGGGGCTAATAGGGGCTCGAGAAGGAGCGGAGGAGGGGTTGGAGGGGGTAGCAGGCGGGCTCGAAGGTCAACTGAGGTACTCAAGGAGGGGGTGGCAGATGGGTTGGAGGAGGGGGTTGGTGGGGGTTGGAGGGGAGGAGGTCGAAGCACCTCCCCTCCTTGGAAGCCCGACCACGCCTCCCCCCGTCCCCCCAAGCCCCTCCTCCGCCGGGCAAGAAAGCCACTCCCCTCCCCTCCCCTCCCCCTCTCTCCCTAGAAGCCCGACCACGCCGCCCCCCGTCGAAGGTCGAAAGCTCACCCCCCTCTGGAAGCCCGACCACGCCCCTCGTGGAAGGTTGAAGCCCCCCTCCCCCTCGAGCATCGCCGCCTGCAGGCACCCCTTCCCGCCTCCGCATACAACAAAATTCTCTCGGGATATTTTTTCTTTTCTTTTTTTTTTTATTTTGATTAATTCTAGTCGTTAGATCATAGATTGGTTAGATTAACTCACTCATATGGTTAAGTTAATGAAATAAACGAACGGAAGGTTATGGATGTAAAACTGAGCATTTATTCAGGGTCTTGAGTGTAATGCATGATTATAGAGAGTTTCTGAGGTAACTACGAAATTACTCAGGGTTATGGGTGTAAATATCCCTTAGTTCATTTATCATTAAACTAAACATTTATCAACAAGCAAATACAACGTTAGTAGTGAATTTGAAAAGTCAAAGATAAATTCTAAACAATAATATTTATTAGAGTAATTTATATAAATGTTTATGAATTGTACACCCAACTTCAATGTCACATTTGAACTTTAGAAGGTAACGATTTGATCTCTATCTTTCATATTTGTCTCAATATGGTTATGAGATATATAAAAAGACCGGGGTACATAGTTTAGGGACTCTTTGTAATTTATTCTGTTCATTATTATAAATTGGAGGTATAGTTTAGGGACTTTTTGTTGGATGGGTTCCCCTCGCTGTGGTATAATACATATTTAGGATATTTGTAGTTCTAATTGGAAAAGGAATAATCAAATCTTAATTAGATAATAAAATCAATTATCATATAAGAACGTGAGTTCTTTTCTCCTATTTCTGTTGGAAGGAGTTCATACTTCCTTATTTCCTCATCTCCGTGGAGTATAAATGGAGAGCATGTGATGCACACTATCATGCAAACACAAGAACTCATAGCACAAGAAAGAAATAAGAGAGAGTGAGAAGAAATAAGGCTCGTGGCTGCAACAAAGTTTGGAGGGAGTAATATTTGGAGCAGTTCTTCTCCAGTATTCTTCCATACAGTTTTGGTGGCAGATTTATCATTTTGGTGATATTTCTCATCTCTACTATTTTCCATTGTTTGGTGATTTGTATCACCATATAGAGAGCTGACTTTTTGTAAGTCCCTCACAGGAGATTATTTGATTATAATGCTTAGTTTTGGATTGCGATCAACCCTGTGGTTTTTTCCCTCACACTGAGGATTTTCCACATTAAAAATCCCCCGTGCATCTGTGGTTAATTTTCTATGGTTGTAATTTTTCCATAGATGTAGTTAATATATTGTGTAGGATCTGCTTATCATCTTTGGTTATTTTCAACGATTCAATCTATATACGGAATCTATTCCCAACAACTGGTATCAGAGCCAGTATGGTTGATAAGATGGAACATAGGACCGGTAGGACGATTAGTTTGAGTGAGACTAACTACAACATATGGAAAAAATAAGATGAAAGATAATTTGTGAAGGTCATGCATCTTCCCATTTTCACCACGTAAAATCCTGAGTCCAAAAGCGATGAAGAGTGTGAGTTCAAGTATGAGCAGGTCTGTATATATCTAGCAGTTTGCGGATGAGAATGTGTACAATTACATTCATAACGAGACACATGCACATACACACTTTGGTCAAAGTTGAAGAACTTGTACGCTTCAAAGACATGGAATAATAATTTGTCTCTACTCAAGGCATTGATGTAGTTGAAACTGAAAAATGGAACTTCTACTCTTGACCATCTAAATGAATTTCAAGAAATTATCAGCCAACTTTCTAACACGGGAATATAATTTGAAGATGTGGTTCTAGGCCTCATACTACTCGCTACTCTTCTAGATGATTAGGAAACATTTCAAATCTGTCTTACAAACTCTGCACCAAATGGAGTTGTTTCCTTGAAGACCATTAAGGCTGGAGTTTTAAACGAAGAGATGAGAATAAAATCTCAAGGTTCTTAGTCACAATCGGAAGTTTTGGTCACAAAAAAGGAGGGAGATAAATTCAAGGATGCTAAAAGAAGAGAACAAAGAAGAAGCAAGTCAAGATCCAAATACAAAGATTTGGAATGTCATTATTGTGGGTAGAAAGGATACATCAAGAAATATTACTACCAACTTAAAAGAGAGAAAAGAGAGGGAAAGCAAGAGAAAACGATAAGGATAATTTTGTTGCAATTGCTACTGAGCATGATTGATGAATCCCTGATTTTTACTCTTTATTCTTTTATTTTATCTATTTATCTTGACAAAACAACATGCAAATACCTGTAAATATAATAACATAGCATTGAACATGCAAGTGTTAATATTGCATAATTAGCATGTTTTTGTGAAAAAAATAAAAGAATAAAGGAAAAGAAAAAGGAAGGAGGTATTTAGAATAAATACAGAGTGACCCAATCCCTAATAGAAGGTCAAGCCTTGACCTGATCGCCAAATAAAATAAGTAGAGAGAGATAGGGTCCACTATATGTTGTACATATTACTTATGCGTATAAATAATTACTTTTGATGAAATAAAAGTAAATCACTATTTTTACCTCCTTGTATATATTTCTAAAAATAAAATAAAAAACCAAAAAATTAAAATAAAATTCCTCTTTCATTGTACAAAACACATGTATGAACACTATATCCCCTATTTATTCTATACATGTAAATAATTCATAAGAATAATATAAAAAATATTTTGTATTCTTAAAATTATGTTGAAAATAAATGAAATATAAAATTGGATTATTTATGTAAAAATAATAAAATAAAAATTATTGTACATAATACATAGGTATATTATACCTATGTATAATACTATCTACTGTATATACACTAATTTATTTTTCATAAAAATAATTAAAAATCATAGAAAAATTCTTTGAAAAATAATAAACATTTTTTATTTTATACACTTCTTATTTTGAATTCAATTACTATTTTATTGAATTTTTAATCATTTTGTACATCCCTATTTTTTGATTGGTCCGGAGGCTTTGTTGACTCTAGTTAATGCCTCCTCCTTGGTCGGGTCGGGTTGTCTACCTCTTTGCCAAACCTTCTTCTCCCTATTTTCACGCCCGACCCTGACCATCCTTTGCTCTGATTCTTCACCTGAGCATCCTCCTAGGATCCGTGATCCTCGTAGATCCCTAGAAAGGCACGGATCTTCCTAGGGTTGCGTGCTTGCTCTCGATTCTTACAACCCCTGGAGCATCCTATAAAATCCTCTCTTCCACTTCCTGGCACGGCAGCTCGTGCCTCACCCCTTCTTTCCTCCTTAGGTGTCTTCAGTAGAATGACAACAATCTATGGATGCCCTTGGATCGAAGCTTGGTGGCGTGTCCCCGCAGCTCAGCTACGTGGCTGGAGCTCTCCGCTGCGTTCAGCCTCCCTGCCTGTCGCAGCACGGTTGAGGCCACAACCCCGATCTTCGCCTTCGCTTGAAGCCCAGGAGCACATTCCATGCCTCAGGTGACCATCTTATTCTTCACATTTTGTATGTTCCCTCGATTCATCCATTCTGCTCCGCCATAGTTCATTTGCTCCAACCACATGGTCGGAACCTCATCTCACCATCACACCCGTATCGATCGACCCCTCGATGAACACTCCACCTTGCACCATAGCCTGATCATCCTTGGACTCGACCTTGAGGTTGAGATTAAGGTCAAGAACTCCTTCTACCACCCTCGCTGGAGATCGATTCCCATTCACCTCGCTTCTTTCATCTTCAGCTGCAATAACCTGGACCGGAGCGTAGCTCCGAGTTCCATCTTTTATTTGCAAGTACCCTCGCACGGTAGGAGCCTCTTTTGGACGCTCAGCTGCTCAAGCGGAGCAGTTGCAGGCGGAGCTACCTCATCCAACACACCTAACCGTTGGTTCCTCCATCGAAACCTCCTACCAAATGCGGACCACTCCTGTGATTGTATTGGACTCGTCCTATCCTCCATCGGAAGGGTGGATCTCGACCCTTCTTTGGTTGAAATCCATCCCCGACGAGCTCTTCCAGACCTTCTTTCCACCATCGATGAGGAGAGCCACTTCCCAAATTTGATCTAGGCCGTACGCCCATGCTTAATCCCTAACAATCGATCAGAGTAGGGGACAGATCTACACCGCACATCTTCGCTTTTTCAGAGCCGCTAGATCCGTACTTTAGAAGAGCATCACAACCACACATTCCCGACATTCCTCCTGCTGTTAGATCTTTCTACAGGGGCGATCCGAGTCGTCAGTGCCCCCACGCGCTCCTCACGTGCCTCAAGGTATTTTGCATCTTTTACCCTGCACTTTTATGCTTTGTTAGTTAGTCCAGTAAATAAAGTTATAATCGTAGACATTTTGCAGTCAGAACCTCATAGTTTTACATATTTGCATTTAAGTCCTACATGTGTGAACTCACGTGCCGTCCCACGTGATTTTGTGGTGTATTTTCATGCTTTATCCTAAACATCTAAGTGTTATGTTTTGAATGAATATTTTTTGATATTTACATTTATGCCCCTACACGTGGTACATTGTGCATGTGCGTGAATTCTCTGAACTTTTTGCATTATTGACCATGCGTTTTTCATCTGAGTTAATTATTGGCCTATGAACTTTCTCATAATTACAATGAGGTTCCTGTGAACTATTTGCCTAGTTTTTAAATAAATAATTACCGAATTAAGTCTAAAAATTACGTAAAAAACTATTTTTAGCTCATGCTAACATGTAATATTAATTATAATTTTTGGGATTAATTTTGCTTTACCTTTTATTTTCTAAAAATAAAAAACTCATAAAAAGCTTACTGTCTATTTTAGAAAATACATAAAAAATATAAAAATTGTGCTAAAAATTCCAAAAAACGTGAGTGTTTGTTTTTGTTTGCTTTACTTCCAGTAGCATTTTTCTTTTAACAATCAACATAAAACCCCTAAAAATCTAAAAACTCTAAAAAACTTATAACAATCATAAAAATATAGAAAAAATCAGGAAAATACAATTTCAGTTTCTGTCATAATCAAGACATTAGGACATTTTAATTATTTTTAATTTGTAATTTTGTCCTGGCTGTGTACTGTTTCTTTGTTTTGCACTTATTTGAATTATATAAAATCACATAGAAATTAGAAAAACCCTAGAAAATCACCAAAAATACTTGAATATTTGAAAAACCTAAAAATATTTTTATTCTTAATTTTTGAGCATTTTAGGTTTGAATAAAAATTGAAAAGGTGTGATTGGGACCATTGGGTGCATAGTTTTCTTATTTGTTTGATTTTCTTCCTTATTTAAAAATAGAAAAATTTGCAAAATTAAAAAATAATAAAAAGAAGCATTTGAGCTTCTGAATTTCGACTATTTCAAAGGATTTCTCGTGCTCCTTGAGTTCGACCCTGGTCGTTATACCAGGTTAAATAAATAACGGAGACCGCTGACATTGTGTTTGTGCTTTGATTGCTTGATT
This sequence comes from Ottelia alismoides, assembly GCA_037367405.1. Taxonomy (NCBI): domain Eukaryota; kingdom Viridiplantae; phylum Streptophyta; class Magnoliopsida; order Alismatales; family Hydrocharitaceae; genus Ottelia; species Ottelia alismoides. Next base: position 420,349 of record JAZKJV010001067.1, on the reverse strand, counting down.
GGAGTGTTCACTATTTTTCTTGTTGAGCCCGACTCGTCGATGAGGGTCGTAACGACCTTGATCTACATTGACACTTAACTCTAGTTTGCGAGTTGCTCATCATAATGGCGTCTTTGCCGAGGAGCATAGCTTAGTAGTCGCTTTTTCAGCTTTTTCAAGCGTTTGTTTATTTTTATCTCTAGTTGTTCTAACTGTTTTCTGACGCTCTCTCTATTTCAATTTTCATGCGAGGAACCGCCTGACGATGCTTTGGAGGAGACCTGTACCTGAGGAGGAGCAGGAGAAGAGCAGGAGATAGTTATAGCTTTTAGAGTAGATTAGTTAGTTTTATTTTCAGTACATTTATTATTATTGTAATATTTTGGGACACTTGGACACTACTTGTTGGACTTGACTCTTATTTCGGGGTTTGTTTCGCTGAGCACCGGTGTGCTCGGAGGACCTCACCGAGTTTTTTATGGATTTGTTTTTATCATCTTATTTCTATTTGATTCCCGAAGAATTTGGACCCTAGACTTAGGATTTTTCTTGATTGTGATGTAAATAACTTAAGGCCCAATCCCTAATAGATTGCTTACACCTATAGATCGTAATTGTACCTTATTAAAAATAAATATTCAAAAGTTAGCTTGATTAATTATAAGGTCACGTGCCGTAAGAGGTCGTATACAGCGCGTGCAGGATCCATTGTGGCGGACGCTGATCTCCATCCGAGACTGGACATTGATCTCTCTCTGATCAGTTAACTACCATTCTTCACGATCATTAGAATTTGCTCATCTAAGGTCATTTTCTCCGTGCATCATTTAAATTAGTTTTAATTCTGTCTTTTAATTTATGCACCAATCACCCTGCATGTAGAGTGCTGGCGACAGGTACACATCTCTTACTTTGCATGCATCATCATGTTTGATCGTGCATCGGCTTTTTCAACTTCTCCCCCTATTTTTGGACTTAAAATAAATCAGGAGATCGAAAAATTGGTTAGGCGTTGCTTTTATTTGAAAAAATACATAAAAAAGTGAAAACCGTAAATTTGGGACTGTTTAAGCAAACTTGACCCCAAAAGACATCTCACTAAAAATTATTTGTTTTGGGGAGAGTCACCCCCTCATTAGTTGGTTTTCTTAAGCGAGAGAGTGACCCACACACTAGGCTAGAGCCACACCTGAATCTTGGGGTTAGTCGTTCTCCAGTGAGGATCTCTCTAGTACCCGATAAAGCGGATCGTGACGTCCTTAATAGATTGAATTGATCGGGTAGCCGGTAAATGGTCTGCAATTCATACTGGCTTGGAAAGATCTAACTTTAGGATCGAGCTAGTCTCTTGGGAGCATCGGATTCCTACTAGCTTTCTTAATCGCTCTGCTAGACTGATTTATCACCTAAAATAAAATTGACAAGACTAACGACCGAACCTTTACGGTCATCAGCTCTTATATTGAGTAGGTGAATTGGGGGTTTGACTGTTGATCTTATTTGCTTTCTAGTCTCATCCACATTTTCATCCCTACATCACGATGATGGTAGTAGATCCCTTAGGAGGCCTTTGACAGCACCGCTCTCGAGCGCTCCTACCCATTCATCTAGGGTAGTTTCAGAGAGCCTAGACCCGCTCTTCGAACTTGAGTTTGCTACCACTCTGTTCCCCCTTGACTACCCGTCTCCCACCAGTCCTAAGGTGCCTGAGCAGAGGCCAACACATCTATTTGTTAATTTGACAGCACCTGAGTTGGGGTCTTTTTCCTTTGCAGAGACCCACGAGATGGCCAGCAGTGAGGAGCACACCATTGGAAAACCCTAGGGTTTGACTTATGTTCTTGATCAGGGCGTCATCAAAAACACACTTCTAGCCTCCCTAGAGATGATGTCGAGACAAATTAGAGATCAGGGAGCCTTTATGGTAGAGGTGCACCTTGAGTTAGCACATATGCGAGCCGACAGAGGAGACCCACAGTGACCAGCCGGTAGAGACATCCCAACACCTGGAGGAGTAGTAGACGGACACCCGGAGGATCAGCAGAGCTAGTTAGACAGCCACGTCCGATGAGGCAGTTGCACAACCCTGATGCAACCCTCACACATCATTGGATCCAGCTCCCTAAGATTCGGGGCGACTTCAACCTCAGCCCCCAAACGATTCAATTATTGCCCAAGTTCCATGAGCTAGCCACTGAGGAGCCGCATCTGCATTTGCAAGAATTCGAGATGATCTACAGCACAGTCCATGACCGATTTGTGGATGAGGACACCATCAAAATGATAGCATTTCCTTTCTCGCCGGCCGATAGAGAAGCCTACTGGTTGAAACATTTGGGGAGATACATTACCACTTGGGAGCAGCTCTGGATTGAGTACTTGAACAAGTACTATCTACTCGGCCGGACCAATGCAGCTCGAGCTCTGATCGACAACTTCACTATGATCCCCCCATGAGCAGTTCCATGAGGCATGGGATCGATTTCGCGAGCTCATCGATTTATGTCCACACCATGATATTTCCAAGCCCAACTTAACGTAGATTTTCTTTTGTGGGATGCCACCAGAGCTATAGGAGATTGTCAATGCTTCATGTGGAGGGTCCTACTTCTCCAAGGATGAGGACCAGGTCTGGGCCATCTATGAGGAGATGGCCGAAAACTACACAGTGATGTCCCAGACCCGAGCCTATACACAAGGGAAGACCCATCCATAGGTCGTGTCCTATCAGAGAATAGCATGGGTTGATGCAGGTCCATCTACTTCGTCATCTGCAGTAGCACAAGCAGAGTCGTCAGCTGCTGACATGCGTATCATTAGCGAGAAGTTGGACCACGTAGAGATTATCGAGAAGAAGTAATGCTAGGGTAGGACGCAAATTAACCAGTTGGCACAGACTCTCAGTGACCTGAAGACCCAAATCTTGTGTCTCCAATAGGCACATGCGACTTCTCAGCCTCGTCTCAGGTCACGGGCTGATCACAATAGCAACAGCTCTTCCCATCCACCTACCCAGTACCGCCAGGTTCACCACATCCAGGTAGAGCTGGTTCAGCAGTTGCCATAGTATTCTCAACCACCACCATCTCCGGACACTCAGATTGTGGTGTACCAGAAGGATCAACCAATGGCAATTCTTCCCCATCCCCTTACGAGCAGGAGCCGTTGATGGAAGTCAACGGGATTTAGTATGACCAGCAGCAGCATGAGATCTATCGAGATCATCTCAGATTCATGTGGTCTACCGGAGGCACCTCGTCCCAATAGCAGCCTCCAACTCAGGGCGGATCGAGCAGCCAACAACAACAACAGCCCGGTATTCCCACCAGCCATAGTATTACCAGTCGAGTCCTCGTCCCTACCATTAGGGACAATAGTGGAGGTAGCAACAACAATCTCAACAGTTCGCTCAACCTCCCCCTCAATAGTACCAGATCCATCCTCAGTTTCAGTGAGGCAACCAGTACGGTTCTCTGCAATACAGATGCCCAAATTAAGAAGCAAACATAGGGTTGTCTTTGCAAATTCAGAAAGCAATATTTACAACAAAATATGTACATGAACCTTTTTGTGATTACAGAAACTATAATGCGTAAAATTGCAATATTTACAATAAAAAATAAAAAATAGACATAACCTTTCTTCTTTTTGGAGATACAACCCAAAATGGGATGGGGTCGGCGGCGGCGGTGCCGCGCGGCCGTGCACGCAAGCGGCGTGCATCGGAGGCAGAGGAGCGGCGGGCCGCGGCCACGAACGTGGGTGCAATGCAGCAGCAGGCTGCGACTGTGGACCTTCAGGCGGAAGAGAATGGAGGGGTGCGAGCGACGGTGTTGGAGGGCGGAGCCGTATACGGCGGCTGGAGGGCTGCGGGCTGAGGCGGAGCCGCGCACAGCAGCCACACGACGGCTGGCGGCCGCGGGCTGAGGTAGAGCCGCTGACAGCGGTGGGCGGCGCCGCAAGGAAGAAGTAGGAGGGGGCGGCAGCGTGGAGCTGCTGTTCCCTTCGTTTTCTTTTTTTTTTAATTTTTTAATATTTTTCTGCTGTAATTAAAGAAACCTTTTTTGTTTTACTTTTTTGAATATTTTTTTAATTTTGTTAAATAAGAAATGCAAATGCTGTTGGGAAAAAATGATATGATGCTGATGGTAAAGATGATGTGGAATAAACAAATGGGAGTATGGGTGGTGATATGTTGTGATAAAAAAATTGCACAAATAACCAGATGATAAAATGAGAAGAAAATTACCTACGATGGAGATGATCGCCTATGATGTACTCACGAGAGCATGGTCTTTGCTCGAATCGCCGGCGAGCGATGAGCTCGAGCAGCGCATGGGTGCGGCTACGATGTTGGCCAAAAAGCTAACGGATCTCACTGGAGAGAGGGCTGTCGTCGCTCGACTGCGATTGCGTCGCTGCCATCGATTCAACTTTGGGAAATAGGCTCTCCTCACATAAAGATGGATCAAAGGCAAAAATGAGGAGAATGAGATGTATATAAAGAGAATACATGAGAAGTTATTAAGGTTGTGGAGTTGAATGTGAGGTTGTATTATTAATGGAGTTGAATGGGAAATTGGAAAAAATGGTGGAATAATGGAGTTGAATTGGTGGTTATTGTAGAGAATGAAAATTAAATAATAAATAAATAAATAAAGTAGGCTATTTTAAAAGGGAAAATAAAATAAAGAGAAGAAAAAGAGTGGGGGAATTTACACAAGAAGACTTATAACATGTACATTTTTTGTTTACTTTTCTAATTTATATTTTTTATCATTTTAATAAGAGATATTTACAAATGAAAAAATACAATAAAAATACTATAATTAAAATACAACACAACAATGATTTTTTGGATTTTTATGTAATTGAGAAAGATAAAATAAAAAATGAAGAAAGAATGAATATATGCATACTATACAATGTACATCTAGGTCCCAAAACCCAATTTTTGCAAATGAGCTCCGATTTTAATGAAACCACTTCTGTTGGATAGATAATTTTCTAACTTGAACTTTAAAAATGAGTTTAGTGAATTTAGAGTTCATACGGAGCGAGAATTTTGCTTGGAAGTTGGACTTTACGGCTTTTTATATTTGGGATCTAAGAGCACTTATTTGAGGTAAAATTTATTTTATATTTTTGTATTTTTATATACATTTTTATGAACAAGTCAGAGAAAGAATTAGCCAGAAAGGAGTTGACTTAAAATTATTAAAAATACATGAAGTTTTAGGCTATTTACATGTGAAAAACTCCTTTAATTGTGCAGCTTTTATTGTTAATTTATTTTGTACAATTTAATATACAATAATTATAGTGTTTTATTTACAAGAGTCATTTTATTAATTTATTGATTTTATGGACATTTATTTGGGATTTTACTCGGGGATTTTGCTCAGATCAAGATATTGAGATGATGAATCACAGATTCATCACTCCCCTATACTTAAACTTTGCTAGTCCTCGAGCAAATAAAGAATGAATAAGTTGGAATATCCCCTGACTGTGCATGTGAATACAAGACTTGATCCGTTCAAGAACTCTCGATTTTAGAGATCCTAGAATTCTAAGCTGAACCAAGCTCTAGACAAAAGGTATCCAATTTCCCTAATCATCAGACTCTCTTTGTATACATATATAGTAGGGATCTGACTTAAGTGTTGACTGCAGTTACAAGAGTAGAGTTGCAACGTCACCCAAGGTTTCAGTCCAAGAGACTCTCCTAAGAACCCAATCCTCAACACTAGGGAATAAATCATTTCTTGCATCCAATCCACCGTATCTTTAGTTGTCAGACTTAAAAGTGTAGATGGAAGGCTAGTTGATGGAGGGCATAGGATTGCGTCATTTCTTCTCTCCCTCTCATTGGAACACGGATCCTCTCGAGTGCCTTATTACTCAACGCATTTTTTGGTGTTGATTAGTGCGTCCGTCACAAGAAGTTGGAGTCGTCTGCACTTGTTTTCTTGGGAGTACACCAAGGTGTGCCTTTTTTGAGTACTTATCGTACCTTCTACACCCGGACTTGTAGCATTTACGATGCAGAGCCCTTTTTTGGTGCAATCCCGACTCCTGGTCCTAATAGCGGTGGTCCAAGTGGACACTTTGAAATGGTTGGGAGCGCTCACCTTTGGTGGAAGCTCTTTGATATTTGACTTCGTGGAATGAGAGCTTTTCTTTGACATTTCATTGCTTTGTAATATTTGTGGCTAGCTCCACTGCTTTTACCGAGTTGGCACACACTGATCAACATTTTTTATTTTATCACACCCTAGCACATAGGTAAATATCAAGAGATAGTACAAGAACCATTTACTCATACTGGCTAAATGTGCAGACACACAGGTTTCATGAAGCCTTCATTGATTTTATCCCATCCTCGAGTATCATCAAATCAGGTCCAAACTCAAATCCCTCATCCCAATTCCTCCAGTGAAATTTCAACTCATCTCATCATAATTGCAGTCGTGTATGTGAGGTGCTGATCATATTCTTAAGGTAGAGACTAAGTATACAATATAGCACACAAATCTTTCAAACTAGGAAAATGTGAATAATTAAGTCAAAGACCCTAATGACTAAGGCTGATTAACTCAAAATCTCAAGAGCTCATAAACCAAGTGTTCTTGAACATCACTAGTCTTGTGTGAATGTGAAAGTGTCAGGGATCAAACCAACCTATTAGTTAGTTTTTTGTGATTTTATTTATTTGTATTATTTTTGTTGTTGTTTTTTTGTTTTTGTTGTTTTGTTTTTGTTTGTGTTTGTTTGTGTTTTTTTTTGTTTTTTTGAAAAAGTAAAGAAAGAAAGATGTTTTTTTTCAAAAAGTTTTTTTTTGAAGAACACATTTTTAATAACAAAGAAAGAAAGAGATTTTTTCTTTTAAAAAGTTTTTTTAAGCAAATAAGAGTTTTTTTAAATGATTTTTTTTTCAATTTTACCCACCTCGTAAATACTGTATAATATACACAAAAATACACGAAAGTACGAGCTATATACACGTAAATATTGTATAATTTTACCCACCCCGTAAATATTGTATAATATATACATGCCCCCTATACTTAGCATGTGCCATGTCCTCAGAGCACAAGAAGCAAGAAAAAGACATAGCTCGTGCTAAGCGTAGGATGGCTAAAATAATAAAAAGTATAGAAGTCGATCCGCCCCCTATACTTAGGCTCTGGTCAGCATAAGTGTAGAAGAAGAGCAAAAATGGGACGGACACGGTGAAGCTGAGAAATGGATGAGTATATACACATGGAGGGAATCGGTTCCCCCTATACTTAGGCTCTGGTCAGCCTAAGTATAGGACATGAGTAAGTATGAGAACCGATGTGATCTGGAGAATATACAAAGAAGAGAGAATGTACAAGAGTGATTGAATCTTCTAAGCTGTTGAATCTTGATGCTGCATCTTCATGAAGAATATGATGTATCTGCTCTGTGCTCCCTCTGCATGAAGTTGATGACCTCGACTTGGACCAACTACTCTTTAGAATCTACAAAATGCTTCAACAGTTGTCCATTTACCACATGAAATTGTGCACCATCTGCAAGATCAGCTATCTCTACACTTCCATTCCCATGCACTTTCTTAACAACAAAGGGACCCGTCCATTTAGATTTGAGCTTCCCATGGAACATCTTCAACCTGGCATTGAACAACCATACCTTTTGTCCAGGGACAAAGTCTTTGCAACTAATGTGCTGATCATGCCATCTCTTTACTTTGTCTTTATAAATCAAACTGTTGTCATATGCCCTATTTCGGATTTCCACGACCTCGTTCAAGTTCAAGTCTCAACAAAGTTTCCCTAGGTGACAACTCCAATTAATCTGCTTAATAGCCCATTCGGATTTGTGAATCAGCTCTATGGGCAAATGACATATCTTGCCATAGATCATTCTAAATGGTGAAGTGCCCAATGGTGTCTTGTAGGTTGTCCTACAACCCATAGAACTTGGTCCAAGAGCTGGGATCAATTCTTCCTATCGGGATGAACCAACTTCTGCAAAATACTCTTCACCTCTCTGTTCATAAAATTCCAAAAAAATGTGTGTTGCATGCATCATTGTATTACGATCCTAGGAAAAATATAAATTGGCTGAATTGAACTGATTTTGATATTAAAATTAATTTGGCCTTGTTGTGTGTTTTTTTAGTTTCTTAATTCACCTGTGTTTTGTTGTTTCATTTATTTTTGTAATTAAAAAATACAAAAAAATCCCACTTGGAAATCTAAACCTAAGTTTTCAAATTAACCCTACGTTGTTCCTTTGCCTCCATGTGTTCGACCCCGGACTTGCCCGGGATATAAATTAAAGCCGAGATACTCTTCACGTAGATCTTCTCTCGGTTCTGACTGATTCGCTAAGTACACGTACCACATCGAACACAGATTAAAACATCGTATTCAGTGATCCGTCAGATGGTGCCGTTGCCGGGGAAGGAGGAGGGGGCGGCGGCGTGGAGTAGCTGTTCCCTCCATTTTTATTTTTTTTCTTTTTTTGCTGTAGTAGAAGAAACCTTTTTTTTTTATTTTTTTTAATATTTTTTAATTTTGTTAAATAAGGAATAAAAATACTGTTGAGAAAAAGGATATGATGATGATGGTGAAGATGATGCGGAATAAACAAATGGGAGTATGGGTGGTGATATGTTGTGATAAAAAATTGCATAAATAACCATATGATAAAATGAGAAGAAAATTACCTACGATGGAGACGATCGCCTATGATGTGCTCACGAGAGCACAGTCTTCGCTCGAATTGTCGACGAGCGATGAGCTCGAGCAGCGCACGAGTGCGGCTGCGATGTTGGCCAAAAAGCCAACGGATCTCACCGGAGAGAGGGCTGTCGTCGCTCGACCGCGGTTGCGTCGCTATCACCGATTCAACTCTGGAAACTAGGCTCTCCTCACATAAAGATGGATCAAAGGAAAAAATGAGGAGAATGAGATATATATAAAGAGAATACATGAGAAGTTATTAAGGTGGTGGAGTTGAATGGGAGGTTGTATTATTAATGGAGTTGAATGAGAAGTTGGAAAAATAGTGGAATAATGGAGTTGAATTGGTGGTTATTGTAGAGAATAGAAATTAAATAATAAATAAATAAATAAATAAAGTAGGCTACTTTATAAGAGAAAATAAAAAAAGAGAAGAAAAAGAGTGGGGAATTTACACAAGAAGACTTATAACATGTACATTTTTGTTTATTTTTCTAATTTATATTTTTTGTCATTTTAATAAGAGATATTTACAACGAAAAAATACAATAAAATACTATAATTAAAATAAAACACAATAATGATTTTTTGGATTTTTATGTAATTGAGAAAGATAAAATAAAAAATGAAGAAAGAATGAATATATACATAATATACATTGTACGTCTAGGTCCCAAAATCCAACTTTTGCAAATAAGCTCCGATTTTAATGAAACCACTTCCGTTGGATAGATAATTTTCTTACTTGAATTTAAAAGTGAGTTTGGTGAATTTGGAGTTCATACGGAGTGAGAATTTCTCCTGGAAGTTGGACTTTACAGCTTTTTATCTTTGGGATCTAGGAGCATTTATTTTGAGGTAAAATGTATTTTATATTTTTGTATTTTTATATATATTTTTATGAACAAGTCAGAGAAAGAATTAGCCAAAAAGGAGTTGAAATAAAATTATTAAAAAAACATGAAGTTTTGGACTATTTACAGGTGAAAAACTCCTTTAATTGTGCGGCTTTTATTGTTAATTTATTTTGTACAATCTAATATACAATAATTAGTGTGTCTTATTTACAAGAGTCATTTTGTTAATTTATTGATTTTATGGACATTTATTTGGGATTTTACTTGGGGATTTTACTAAGATCATGATATTGAGATGATGAATCGCGGATTCATCAACGACCACATGATGATCCAGGAGTGCCAGACGAGGAGGATAGCGGTGCTGATGCCGCTAATGATGATGTTGATGATGGTGGTGCTGAAGCAACCAAGGATGATGATTCAGTCGACGGTACTGAGGTCGTCGTTTCTCCAGATGCAGTGGGTGGTATTGATGCCACCATTCTACCAGATACTGAGCCATAGCGTGGTGTTGATGCTGCAAAGAAGACACCGTGGGTGGTGCTGATGCCACCATTTCTATTCTAGTTGTGTTTCCTACAGTTTTTGTATCTCATGACAATTTAGAAAAGACCAAAAAATTAATAAAGGAAATGTTTCTTTATCTACTGCGAGTCCATCTCTGTTGCATGACGATCCTTGTATGGGCTCCGTTCTTCACAACAGCAGGAACCTATTCCTAGCCCTCTATATGAGGAGGGCCCAGCCATCCCCTTCCCTCAAGCACTCCACTTGGCAAAGGGGAATGGAAAAGAAAATCATAAAAAGACCCATCAGTTAGAGTTCAACCAGCAGATGATAGACAAATTTCAGATTTCTACAGGAGGCACTTGGGCACATCCCTTTCTTTCAGAAGAATTTAAGAGAGAAGACTACCATCCGCATGAAGAGAAGGAACCATCATGCTGAGATCCATGTGCTCACTCGTGCTACATGCTTCGCGATCCAGAACCATTTGCTAGCCAAGAGGCCAAATGCAGGCGCACCTTATGTCAGATGCCACATTCACGAGAAGCGGTTCAATCAAACTCTATTAGACAACAACTCTTCCATCAACCTACTTCCGACAACCTTACTCGACCGATTCGAGTTTGGCCCTCTTCGACAGAGCAGGATAATCCCTCAATTTGTTGATCGATCTGTCAAGAGGTTAAAGGGGTTGTTGAAGGACGTGGTTGTCACAATTCAGGGCCTGAAATTCCCCATGGACTTTGTTGTTTTGGTCATGGAGATCCCTGAGTCTGTGACAGATACCCCCATCATTCTAGGATGACCATTCTTGGTCACAGCCATGGCGGTGTCCGACCATGATAGCGGGAAGATGTACTTTCACGTCGAGGGTGAAAGCGTACAAATAGAGACGATCGATGAAATCAGAGCGCGAGATTCAGCTTGCTCAGAGCAGTCCAGTGATACAGAGTAGATGATAGAGGCAGAGCGAGACGTCTACTAGGAATTTGATTTTGTGATCACAGATGATGAAGCAGTTTTGTCTGACCCCGTTCCATGTACTCTTGTCTCATCTTTAAACACTGCAGATCTACAGCTTCCAGCAGATGAGAGTTCGAAGTGCACATTCCTGGCAGAGGACACATTTGAGGCTAACAATCGCACCATGGAGAGCAAAGCATATTATGTTTCTTGTGATTCGGATTTAGATCCCTAAGATTCGGACATAGATTGGGCTGAATTTGATGAGCTATTACCTTGTATGATTCCAATAGAGCCTACAACTACAATGGAGACTGAGCCAACACTGACTGCAGACACACCAGTAGGGTCGACTTCACCAGATTTTCATGCGCAGTGAGAGTTATCACATTCAAATCTGGTTGCATTCACTCAGACATTCCAGAAGCCAGATTTGCGAGCTCCCAGTTGCCTAGAGTTGAAGCCTTTGACACAGTCGCTGAAGTATAGATTCCTTGCGGGTGAGCATGAGATGTACCCGGTCATTATCTCAGTAGATTTGATAGGAGAGTAAGAATCTCGTTTGATGGAGGTTCTTGAAAGGAACCGCTAGGCGATAGGATGGAGCATAGCTGATCTCCAGGGGATAAGTCTGGCCCTATGCTCCCGCCATATCTATCTCAAAGAGGACGCTAAGCCATCACATGAGTTCCAGTGACATCTGAACTCGAACCTTCGAGAAGTGGCCATGAAAGAGATATCCAAATGGTGGAGCACCGATTTTATCTACCCATCTTTAACTCCTAGTGGGTTAGTCCATTGCATGTGGTGCCCAAGAAGACAGGCATCACTACAGTTGTGAGTGAGTCTGGAGAGGAGATCACTACCCAGGTACCAACTTCTTGAAGGGTCGGTGTAGACTACAGACGACTGAATCAGGCCACCAAGAAGGATCATTTCCCATTGCCTTTTATTTATCAGATTATTGAGAAGCTAGCCGGGAAGAGTCATTGCTACTTCCTTGACGGGTACTCCGGCTACAATCAGGTGGCCATAACGCTCGAAGACCAGAACAAAACGACATTCACTTGTCTGTTTGGGAATTATGCTTTCAGACGGATGCCCTTTGGTCTACTTAATGACCCTGCGACATTCCAAAGGTACATGTTGTCCATTTTCTCAGACATGGTGGGTGATGGCTTAGAGGTCTTCATGGATGACTTCTCGGTCTATGGTGATGGGTTCAATGCTTGTCTTGATTGCCTAGACCATGTGCTTCAACATTGTATCAAGGTCCATCTTGTTCTATCTTGGGAGAAGAGTCACTTCATGGTGAATCAGGGGACGGTGCTTGGTCACATCATGTCCAATAGGGGCATGGAGGTTGATCTAGCCAAGGTGGATATCATTAGGAGACTCAATCCACCATCCAACATGCGACAGTTGCGGTCTTTTTTGGGGCATGTCAGTTTCTACCGACATTTTATTCAGGACTTCAGCAGGATTGCCCGACTGCTCACTGATCTGCTGATGAAAGACAACGTGTTCATTGTAGATGATAAGTATCTTGCATTGTTCGAGACTCTCAAGAATCTAATTGTTGAGACTCCTATCCTTGAACCACCTGATTGGTCTCTCCCATTCGAGGTCATGACGGATGCGCCTGACTTTTCTATAGGGGTTGTGCTAGGATAGAGGAGGGACATATTACTGTTGACGCGTTCCGAGCACTCGGGTCAAGTAGTATCTAAGGTCGTTGCGACCCGAATCGCAAGGCACAATCAATCAAGAAAAATAAGACCACAAAAGCAATCAAGCTCAAAAATCTAAAGAAGTAGTCTCCGCTATTTATTTAACCTGGTATAGCGATTTGGGTCGAACATAAGGAGCACGAGCTAAGCCTACGAAGTAGTCGAGAAATCAGAGAAAAACAAGCATCTTTTTGGTTGATTTTTTATTTACAATTTTTTTATCTTTTCTAATGAGAAAATGAATAAAAATACGAAAGAAATCACACTACAACAATTTTTATTAAGGTTAAAAAGGCTCAAAAATTGAAAATATTTTTTTATATTTTTAAAATATGCCAAAGTTTTTGCTAATTTTGTGGGATTTTTCAGATTTTTATATAATTTTCTAAAAATAAAAGAAAGTCAAAATATCTAAACACTGTACAACCCGAACTAAAAGGCAACTTTAAAATATTTAAAGTGCCCCAAACACCCTTTTTGCAATTTTATGATAAAACAAATGACAATATCTAACTACAGAAGTTGAAAACTTTTTTTTATTTTTGTAGAATTTTAAATGATTTTTATAAGACTTTTAGTCTTTTATGATTTTTAGGGGTTTTATAAAAGATAATGGAACAAAAATGCTACTGAAATTAAAACAAACCAAAGCAAACACTCATGAATTTTTATAGATTTTTACGGTAATTTTTGTTTTTTTGGTATTTTCTAATATAGACAGACACATTTTTAAGGGTTTTTGATTTTTAGAAAATATGAAATAAAATCAAATTGCATCACAAAAATTACCAAAATTATTACACAGTAGCAAGAGCTACTGGTAAGTTTTGGGGAATTTTTGGAGTAAATTTGATAATTATTTGATCGAAAACAATACACACAAGTTATAGGGACCTAAATGCAAATAATATAAGTTTCCAGATTAAATAATAACACATAATAAAGTCCAGGGGTATCAATATACAATTCCCACAAAATTCAAGCACATGCCAAATAACCATGCACAGGGGTATGGTTGCAATTCTAGAAAACTTTTCATTCAATCAATAACCATCAGAAATTATTGGATAAAATGTGCAAAATCATCTTACGGTACGTGATTGGGCACACTTTTGAGACTAGGGGACTAAAATATAAATACTGGAAACATCAGGGACTATCATGCAAATAGTTTAAACTACAACTTTATTTAGCAAAGTAGAACATAAAGTATGAAAAGTGCAGGGAGAAAAGTGCAATATACCCTAGAGGCACGTGAGGAGCACGTGGGGGACACGTGGTGGCCACTAATAGCACGTGGACGTGCAGCTCTGATTCTCTACGATGTCAGATCTGACGCTTAGGGAATGTTACCGACGTGCGACGCAAATGTGTCAGGAGGTGGCAGATCAACGGCTCAAAAGCTGCAACAACGATCGGCTCTGATGGAAACCGGTGTCCTACTCCTCATCCAATAGTGATGGAGGATGGTGGATGAACTGGGGGCTAGCGAACTTCGAACAAGGAAAGGCGTGGATCCTCAAGGCTGATCAAGCCTCCGACAGGTCGAGCGCCTCCAGAGAAGCACTCCACATCAAGAAATAGAGTTTGATTATCTCGAGGACGGTCAGATGGATGGGATGTCGAATCTTCATTTATAGCAGCTCCGCCGAGCAGCTTGAGGATCAATAGAGCTCCTCAAGGCGCGGTGGTACCTACAATGCAAAGCCAGGACTCGAGGCTATGCTCCGATCCGAGTTATTGGAGCTAAAAATGAAAGAAGCGGAGGGGGGTGAAGTTTGATCTCTGGCGAAGGTGGTAGAGGAGATCTCGACCCTAATCTCGTCCTGAAGATCGAGGCTAAGGATGATCAGGTTGCGGTGCAAGATGGAGGGCGGAGCTGCGAATCGATCTAAACGGCTGGGTATGGAAATCGAGGCTCCGACTAGCTGGTTGGAGCAGATGGAAGTGCGGTGGTGATGAATGAAAAGATCAGATCAAACAGGACGATGGAGAGGATGTGAGGGTTACCGGAAGTTCTAGGAGTGCTCTTGAGCTTCAGGTGAAGATGGCTGGCGGGGTAATGGCCTCAGCCTCAATACGGAAGGCGGGGGAGGCTGCTCGCGGCAGATCTCTGGCCACGAAGGGTGAGCGTCGTCTTCACTGCACCAAACCAAGCTCCAAGGGGTTCTCAGAGCAGCCGTCACTCAGCTGGAGGTGGCTAGGGGTCGAAATGGGAGTGAGGTATGAGCTGTCGCTCCATGGAGGTAGAAGAGATAATTTATAGGTGAGTCAAGGGCCTGGAAAGATCGGAGTGAAGCGCCAAACCCTAGAGAGAATCGGATTGGATAATAGACCTGTAAGGATATCGGAGGTACGAGGATTATCGGCTCCAAATCTCGAGGCCAATGGCGAACGGTCAGGCTCGAAAATTTTGAGAAGAGGCTCCAGTGAGCAGGATCCAGGTCTGACCCGGGAAGGAGCCGTTGACCGACGATCAACAATCCAGCTAACCAATCAAAAAATCAGGATTTACAAAATACTTACAAATTCAATAAAAAATAATAAATGATTTTAAATATTTTTTTAAAAATAAGAAATAATTGTTATTTTTCAAACTATTTTATTTATTTTTTGAAAAATAAATTAATCTATATACATTATAGTGTGTTATATACATGTATAATATACCTATGTATTTTGTACAATTATTTTTATTTTGTTATTTTTATACAAATACCCCAATTTTATAATTTATCTATTTACAACATAATTTTTGGAGTCCAACATAATTTTTATTTTATTTTTATTACTTAATTACAGGTGTATAATAAATAGAGAAGAAAACATATATATAGGTATTTTGTACAAGGGAAAGAGGATTTTATTTTTATTTTTGTTTTTATTTTTATTTGATTTTTGTTTTATTTTTAGGAATATATACAAGGAGATAAAAAGAATATTTTATTTTTATTTTGCCAAGAATGATTATTTATGTACAATATAGAGTAGGTCCTTAATGAGTGCGAAATTTGCCTCTTTAATAATAAAATATTGTCGTAGTATAGGAGACATATTCAGTTCAGCAAAAACCACAAACTTTGAATGTTGTCGAATATTTTTACTTGGCAAGTTTACCAAGGTCGAACATAGGGAACGATGATTTTTAGTTGCATGGTCTTAAATCAAATCAAATAATTAATAAGTGCTCGATTAATTTCTGTGTTAGAAATTTAAAAAATGATGATGCAATGCAATGGTGAAAGATGCAGTGTGAAGAAAATTAAATAGAGAGAACAAATTGAGCACATGATCTGTGATTAAGATTTTTAATTCCAAATAATATTAATCAAAATCCTCAAGTATTATCACAGATCAAAAGATAGTGTCTAAAGGAATATATTCAAATTAATCCAAGACTGTAGGCTAGGAGGTTAATCATTCAATTAATAATCCTGTAAAGAAATAAGCAATGAGAATTTCCAAGCCAGTTGATTTCCAAATTCATTGAGATTTATTCCTCCAATAATGATCACAACTAATAAGGAAATAAATCAATTGTTCCATTTTGAATGCACTCATGTAATTGATCAAACTCTTCAAGGTATCAATGAACAAATAAGTCAATATGAGCCTGCAAAGATCAGAATGGATCCTCAAATAATAAACCTTAATAAGTAACCTCAGATCTGTCCACAAGCTATGCTAAATTGTAGAGCATGAAAATAGCTTCAAAATGACATATTATACGCTTAAATCGGAGTCCGTATGAGATAGATATGATAAAATGAAGTTTTAGGGACTAAAATGTAAATACAATAAAGTTTTCTTTGCAAAGAGGTCCTTGGGAGGACTTATCTGTAATTAATAAAAACTTGAGCGTATGTAATTTACCCCGGCGGGGGTATTTCTGCAATTTCTGAAACAATGGAGGGCCTCTTTGCAATTTCACTAATGCATCACGTGCGGGACACGTGATGATGACGTCAGCAACAAACAGGGACGTTTTTGTAATAATATGGAACTAGCAGGGTGCGAGTGCAATTTGCCCACCAAAACACGTGCTATGTACGTGCCTACGAGGCTTTGATAGCAAGGCGGAGGCTCGGGCACCGAAGCAGAGGTTCGGACATCCCGAGTTGAGGTGGTAGCAGCTAGAGGCTCGGATGGACCGAGCTTGTGATTCGGAGAGTCCCGAGCCTTGAGGTTTGGAGGTTGGCTCGGGCACTGACACATGGCGATTCTGTGGTCGTCGGATCAAGGGCCGCCCGATCTGACGATACCTGTAGATGAGAGAGCATCAGTGGTGGTTCGGCCAGGAGGTTGCGGGGGTGGTCCGGCGAGGCGGTGAGCGGCCGATGACGCCTCGACCGGTCGACACACGACCGACGGAGGCTCAGGAGGCGGTGGGGCGACGCCTCAGTGCGGAGGCAGAGGTGCACGGTGGTGGTCGGGGGAACCGAGCGTGGTCGGGCGGAGTCGGCGGTGGCGTTCGTGCACAGGCTGGCTGAGGCTCATCCGGCGAGGCCTGCAGGAGGCGGAGCGAAGGGCGCTGATGTGCGGGGAAGAGCGCGAGGGGTGGCAGAGCCTTGCGCACAGAGGGCGGCGAGGCTGCGAGTGAAGTGTCGGCGATGAACCTGCAGAGTTAGTAAAACACAAGAAGAGGGGAGGAACTCCGAGCGGTGATGAGGGAAGGGAGCCGGGTTACGGCATGGGCAAGGCCGAAAACGAGGGTTCTGGGGAGGGAAGTAGGTGGGATGATGGTCGAGGGACGGTGGATCTAAGGTACCTGGGGTGATGGTGCAAATGTAGGTCGATCTTCAAGTGGTTCTCGACGGAAGGAGACCACGAAGCTTTCGCTGCGCTTGGAGAAGGGCCGCAACAGTTGCTTGTTTAGCCACTGGATCACACCGAGATGAGGAGGCGCCTCCGCTGTCACCGGTGGCTGCCAAAGCTCAAGATCTTGTAATGGCGGATGGGGTTTGAGGTTGGCGAGGGAGCTGATTTATAGGCCGCGAAAGAGGGCGTTACACGAAGGAAGTAATGGCGGCGCATGGCGGGTGGTGAACGGCCATGCATGGGCGTGATGGCCATGCATGGCGGAGGAAACGGAGGAGCAGCCGTTGGGTTTGGGGAAGAAGACAGGGGTCACGTGCTAGGCACATGACCCGGGTGCGGCTGGGGAGAGAGAAAACCGGGGTGCCACGTGGCATGCCCTGGAGCTGCCACGTGGCATAAAAATATTTCAGATTTTGGAGAGGGAAAAAGAGATAGAAGAATACCTCGGATCAAAAAATTTTCTTCACGAAAGCTGTTCGTCTCGACGAGATCTACAACTTCCATGAAGGTCCCGAGAGCAAAAGAGATCACCTGTGCGAAGCGATATTTTTGGTGGTTCTCCATGTATACAGAAAACCTGATTTTTGGGGTTTTGTATTTTTTTGTGGTTTTAGAGAGGATAAAAAATATATAAAAAATACGATAAAATACAAGAAAGTTAATTACACACTAATCTATTTTTTTTGGATTTTTAATAAATAAGAAAATAGGAAAACAAAATAAAAGTAAGAAACACACAACTTTTGTACAGACCTACAACGGACACTTGGACTTGGTCAGTTTTTTTGATTTCGGTTTTAATATGGATTTGGATTTTTGTGTCGCTTAATAAAACTTTCATCAAAGAATACAAATGAAAAAGAAATAAAATTAAAAGGGTTAATTAAGAACATAAAAACTCAGGTCAAAAATAGCAAAAAGTCAAAATGCGCAAAAGAGGCCCAAAACCCAACTTTGACAAATGAGCTCTGAATTTTACGAAATTGGTCTTGTTTTGAAGGTATTTGAAAATGGAGTACTTTAAAAGTGAGTAGACCAAAATCGGATAATGTATGCGGGAGATATGCTTATTTTAGTCCGTCAGATGTGAAATTTGACTTTGGTATTATTTGACACTTATTGGAGTTAGTAATTTTTTTGTATTTTTAATTTAATAAGGTTAGTAATATCTACACAATGGACATGGTTTGGGGTCAATCGGAGTTAGGATGAATTAATTAAAAAAAGAGAAGTTAGCGGCTTTTTGGGCTAATTTACACTTGGGAATTTAAATCCATTTTATGCATGATGAAATGCAAATATTATTCACACATGCATGATGGCTAATAATGCTCTATCAATGATTAATTACAAGTGGATGAAGGGGAACAAAGCCTAAATGAGCAAATTTAGCATGATGAATATAGGATTGATCATACCCCTATACTTAGACCATGCTCGTCCCCGAGCATGAATGAATGACTTAGTTGAATACATCCCTGACTGTGCATGTGAATTTTCAAGGCTTAGTTCATAGAAGACCCTTAATTTGAGTGATCCTAAATTCTGGGCTCAACCAAGCTTTAATCCAAAGGAATCCAACTTCTCTAATTTTCAGGCTCTCTATTTGTACATATAATATAAGGATATGATTTTTAGTGTACTGCATTCATGAGAGTCAAGTCTCGACATCACCCAAAGTTCTAATCCAAGAGACTCTCCTCTAGACCTAATCCTCAACACTAGAGAATAAGTCTATTCTTGCTTCAGTCAACCATCTCATTAGTTTGTCAGACTTGAAAGTGTAGATGGACGACCAGATGATGGAGGGCATAGGATTGTGTCTAGTTTTCTCTCCCTCACATTGGAACAAGGTGTCTCTCGAGTGCCTTATTACTCAACACAAGTATATTTTTATTTCGTTGATCAATGTGTCCGTCAAGAGAATTTGGAGTCGTCAGCACTTGTTTTTCTGGGAATACACCGGTGTGTGTCTCTTTTGAGTATCTAAGATACCTTCGACACCCAGACTTGAATCGCTTACGATGCAGGGCCCTTTTATGGTGTCAGCCCGACTCCTTGGTCCTAATTAGCGCTTGGTCCAAGTGGACACTTTGAAAATGTTTGGGAGCGCTCGCCATTGGTGGAAGCTCAATTGGAATTTTGACTTTGGATGATAGAGCTTTTCTTTAATATTTCTTTTTCTTTTCTTTTGTCGGCTAGCTCCATTGCTTTTACCGAAAGTTGGCGCACACTGATTGATGAATACCCATTCATCACTCTTTATTCTATTATTTTAGCTACAAAACCTTTGCCAAACACATGTAGGTACATGTAAATAATAATAATTAGCAAAAAGCATGCATTGTGTAAAAATGAATAATTAACATGTTTTTGTGCAAAAATAAAAGAATAAAGAAATAAAAGAAAAAGAGGGAGATATTTAGAATAAATATTGAGCGACCTAATCCCAAGGGAGGGCTCAGCATGGGTCTGACTGCATAAAAATCAAAGTAGATGGAGATAAGGAAGCTCATATACCTGTATATAAATAAAAATATTTTCCTCTAAAAGAAAAAATAAAATTGGTTGTGTATTTATATGTAAATATTTGTAAATATTAAATTAAAATAAAAAGGAGAAAAACAAAACAAAATTAAAAAGAAAATAAAAATGCCTTCACCCTTGTATATTCACCTTGTACATAGACTCACTTATATATTTATTTATCCCTATAAATAAATAAAAATCCAATAAAATGTGTACATATTCTATATTTCATAATGTAAATAAATAAAATAAAAATCATAAAAACAAAAATAAAATAAAAAGAAATAAAAATAAAAATCAAAACCTTCATTGTATATATACCATATATGTATATAAATAAAAGTAATTATTTCACCCTTGTAATTAAATAATAAAAATAAAATAAAAATACCTTTTTATTCCAAATTTTATTAAATAAATAAATAAAATATAAAATTGGAATAAAAACGTACAAAAATAAATAATTAAAAATCAAAAATAAAAAATATATAGTGTATATACCTATATATAATATACTATATTGTAAATACCTAATTTTTATTTCGAAAAAAATAAATAAAAGTCACAAAAAATAGTTTAAAATAAAAGAAACATTTTTCATGTTTTGAGTTTTGTAAAATTCGGCCATTTACTATTTTATATTTAATTTCCAAATCATTAATACGTGGTCGCTCCTGATTGGCCCACGGGGGATGTTGACCCCAGGTCAACTCCCCCCAGGATCACAGACCCGCAGATCATGTGCGCCCGACCCGATTTCTCCAATTATTCGCCATTTGATCCGATCACCAAATCCCTAAACCCCGGGCTCCATTTGACCCTTGTTCATTCCCGATCCACGCCCGGGTGGGTTATGGGGATCCGTTCTCTGAATTCCATGCCCGACCATCCTTTAGCCGGACCCCTAACCATATTTAACATCTGCTCCGCCGCACGATTCTCTCATCTCTGGTCCTCCCCCTCTACGCCAAGGAGTTCCTCCACCTCGCCTGAGTGACAACTGAGCAAGAGGGAGTGGAAGTGAGGCTCGGGCAACCGGGAAACCTCTGATCCGGCGTTTCCACCGCCGTGTGCCGCCGCGAGCGCGCTCAACCTCGGGACTCGACGATCCCTCGAGGCCATGACCCCCGGAGCTCCAGTAGCTCCAGCACAGTCGGATGCCTTCACCAGGTAGATAGTTTAGCCAGTAGCTTAGCGTAGATTCTAGTTTTTAGCTTACTGTTCTTGTAGCTCTGCCGCAGTCGCCAGCCACCTCCGATCGACCATCTGCCATCCCGACCACTCCTCCACCTTCGCCAGACCTCTCCTCACCTTCTCCACTGAGACACCCCCTGTCTCGCCCCGGAGCAGGTTGTCCACCCTCCTCCGCCATCGCCTCGCCGGAGGGTGTCGTCCCGACACACCCACTTGCCCATTTCACCCCTATCTTGGTCGAGGCAATTTGCCCTCGACCAAGGAGCTGTTCTGTGTGGTTTGCAGGTCGAGAGGGACCCATCTAAGGATCCGAGCTTTCAGGCGCAGCAGCTCCACCCCTCCGCCATCGCCGGGCCACTACCGTGGTCGCAGGCCTCATCGGAGGCATACATCAGCTGCGGGACATCACGGCGGAGTGATTCCGTACCTTGGCAGCAGCAGAGGAGGCCCACTGCGCGCGTATCGGGCCGGCAAAGTTCACCGGCCACCTGTTCTTGGAGGACCCTCCAGAGCCGTTCGTTCAGCCTTCACCTGGCAGATCTTATACGGACCGTTCGATCCAGGCGAAGAAGAGGCCAGTAGCAGCCGTTGGATACACCACGCGTCCTCTTCTCCGCCCTCCATCCAGCGAAGGGTAGCCATCGACTCTCGACCGTCAGATATCCTACGTGGCGAGCCTCCACCGTCCGATCAAGAGCCGAGGCTCCTTTGTTCAACTGCAGCGCGCCTCTGCCGCACGATCATCCACGTGGTGCGCATCCCAGCCTTCGGATAAATAATAGGGGTAATTTCACTTAGGCCCCTCTCTTTTTGTCTTTACTGTTCATACCTATAAATATTTTAGATAGTTCTTTTATTTTTGTAAAAATTACACTTAGGACTTGGTAGTTTATCTTATTTGCAATTCAGTACCTATTTATGTTGGACACGTGCTTCATCACGTGTATTTTGGAGAATTTGCATTCTGTGGGTTGTAGTTTCTGGTTGTTAATGAATGAAATATCTTTCTTATTATTTGCACATATACCCCTGTGAAGGAATTTTTCTGACACGTGCCGAATTTAGTGGGCTTTTTACAACTTAGCCCCTGGACTTTTAGCACATGTTGCTAATAGGTCCAGGGACTTAAGTTTCATTGCATATAGGTCCTCAGTGCCCAGCCTACGTGCCGTGCGCATGGGGAACCTGGTGTTTTTGCATGAGGAGCCCCTGAGCTTCGATTTTTGTTGCCTTTTAGCCCCCAGAAGATACTTTTATGACAATCAAGTCCCTATGCACTGTGGGCTCTTGGTTGTTTTAAATAAAAGATCAAAGTTCATCCAAATTATGTGAAAATTTGATATGTGTCCCCTGCCACTGTTTAGAATTTTCACTAATTTTTGGGAAACTTTTTGAGCCCGTTTATTATTTTTAAAAATTCAAAAACATCCATTTTTCTTCTTGTCTAGATTTAAAATTTACAAAAAATATAAAAACCTTTTCAAAAATTCTAAAAAATTTAGATTTTGTTTGTTTTGGTGTTCTTGATTTTCTGACCATTTTTGGTCATTTTTGGATTCATAGAAAATATAAAAATTGAAAAACCTTGAAAATTTTATAAAAATTCTAATAATTCACAGAAAATCCCAAAAATAATAAACTCTTTCTCTGATTTTTCCATTTTGTTTACAGGTTCATAGAAAAATATCATCGGCTATTTTAGGACCATTATATATTTTATTTTGGTCCTCCAATCCTGACTGGACAACCTTCTTCTGTTTTTGCCTTATTTCATTTTTATAAAATTCTATAAAAATCAGAAAATTCTCAAAAATTCACTAAAAACAGTAAAAAATATAGAATCATAAAAACATTTTTATTGGAATTTTTGGAGCATTTTAGAGTAATTAAATAATTGTTGAAAGTTGACTGTTTTCATTATTTTCTTATTTTCTTCATAATTAAAAATCACAAAAAAATATAAAAATATTAAAATCCACCAAAAATAATTTGTTTTTATTTTTCTTTATTCTTGACTACTTCGTAGGCCGCAAGGCCATCTTGTGCTCCTTGAGTTCGACCCTGGGTGCTATACCATGTTAATATCATAGCGAGACCGCTAGTTTGAGTTTCATCAATTTTTATCGTTATTTGGTGGTCTTATAATTTTTCTTGATTGAGCTCTGAGTCCCGAGTGAGTAAGGTCACAACGACCGAGTGATTCCTGATTTACCTTAGTTGCTCCGCCACGCTCATCAAAATGGCGCCGTTGCCGGGGAGCATGGTTTAGTAGTCTGTTTCTTTTTCTTTTTATTTTGTTTTCTTTTTCACGACTTTCCGCAGCTTTTTCGTAGTCTGTGGTTTTTTGCAGCTTTTTATTTTTCTTTTATTTTTCTTTTCTTTTATTTTTATTTCTTTTCTTTTATTTTTATTTTTGTTTGTTTTTGCTTGTTTATTTTTATTGCCATTTTTGCATATATACCCTGTTTTCTCTTCTTTATTTTA
Source organism: Ottelia alismoides (assembly GCA_037367405.1). Classification (NCBI taxonomy): domain Eukaryota; kingdom Viridiplantae; phylum Streptophyta; class Magnoliopsida; order Alismatales; family Hydrocharitaceae; genus Ottelia; species Ottelia alismoides. The sequence continues at coordinate 396,547 of JAZKJV010001067.1, read as the reverse complement.
TTTGCTTTATTTTTATCTGGTTTGACACTTTGTTGTCTTCTTGCGAGGGCCCAAGGATCGAGGCGGCGACTTTCGAGGAGCCGGCACAACTACGGCTATCGGAGGCGCCCCCCTTCTGCACGGAGCCGCAGGAGAGCATGAGGAGACAGCCGAGTGCAGGAGCTTAGATTAGTTTAGTTAGCTTTTATTTCCCGCATTATTTGGATAATTGTAATAATACAGGATAGCAGGACACTTGGACTCTTTTTAGACTCTCAGGGTCTGTTTCGCCGAGCACCGGTGTGCTCGAGGGACCCCTCAGTTTTATCGCGGCTTTTCGTGATTTTCGCGGTTTTTATTTATTTTCTGCCTATTCGGTTTCTCGCGGTTTTGAGCCCCTAGCCTTAGGAATTTTGCTTGACTGTGACGTAATAAATAGGATCCAAACACCCTAATATATATGCCTGTACCTATAGATCGATAATTGGACCAAGAATAAAAAGATTAATAAAATAGTCGATCCACTACCTTCGAGCCTACGCGCAACAACCCACCCCGCCAAGCGCTTCTCCTGAACTCGATTTATCGGAGGAGGGGTGGACCGAGACCGGACTCTTGGATTGGAGGCTGGTGGTCGACTAGACGTTCTTTCGAGTAGAATTGTTGCTTAGGGCTCGGATTTCTGCCTGCACCATTTAGGTAGTTTTATTTCAGTCTTTAAATTCTGCACGGATCATCTTGCATGTAGACTGCTGGAGTTAGGTATGCATCTCTTACTCTGCATGCATCATTGATTTTCTCGCGCATCGGCTTTTTCGACTTCCCCCCCCTGATTTTTGGACTTAATAACCAGGAGAACCGAAAAATTCGTTAGGCAATTTCTTTTTATTTGAAAATACCTAAAAATAAAAACAATAAAATCGGGACTGCTAATCACACTTGACCTAAAAGACACCGCACTGAAAAATCTGTCTTGGGGAGAGTAACCCCTTCCTTGTTTGGTTTGGATGAGCGAGAGAGTGACCCGCACCTTAGGCTAGAGTCACATCTGATTTTTTCTCAACTGATTACCGGCTCTTTGGTACGGGACAGTCGGTTGAGAAATATTTGGATTCCTATTTAGCTCAAGTAATCTCTCTGAAAGACTGAATGATCACCTAAAATAAAATCGACAAGATAATTGACCGATCCCTTTCGGTCTTCAGCTCGTGTGCGTAGGTGAATCAGGGGTTTGCTTTTTCATCTTGTGTGATTTACAGATCCCTTCTTCCTTTTCCCCATCTTCTTCTCCATACCTTCATCTGTCTCCCTCCCACCCTCCCTTTAGTCATCTTCTTCTCCTTTACCCCTAGATGATGGATCCCACTCACTTATGGCCGACTCTTATGGCTTCTTCTCCATTCTTTGACCATCAGTCCGGTCCACCTTCTAGGGAGGTCGGATCTCCGACCAACCTCCCGCTCCCTCCCTCCCATCCCTTTCTGTACTCTGGGCATGCTGCGCTAGAAGTCCGAGGATATCAGATAGAGCAGATGCGAGACCCGGACGATGCCGTTGCTGAGTTGAGAGTGCACTCCATTCGTGATCACAGAGAGCAGGGGAGATCATCAGATATATCCTATCCCAGATGGATGGAGGAGCAGATATGACAGGGATCTCAGTCAGCTTCTACATTACGTCCATTCATCTTGGATTTGGATTACATTCAGCGACTGCCGACATTTTCAGGAGAGGTGCACGAGGAGCCTTACCTTCACCTGTCTGCATCCGAGGAGTTTTGTAGAGCACAGAGATATTCAGATATCACTGCAAAGGAGCTGATGAAGAGGACCTTCGCATTCACACTTCACAAGAGAGCCATGAGATGGCACAGACTATTGGGGAGGACATTCGATACGTGGGGAGAGCTACGCCGAGAGTTCTTACAGAGATACTTCCCCCTACGTAGAGCAGAGTTGATGCGGTCTTTGATCAGTGAGTTTTCAGTAGACCCCCAGGAGCCATTGCAGGAGGCATGGCTGAGGTTTCTTGACCTCTTGAGGAGATTTCCCGATCACGGACTTCCACTGACAGACTTGATAGAGATCTCCATGCGGGGGATGACCACAGAGCAGATAGCACTGGTGATTACCTCATGTGGCGGTTCACACCGCAGTTCCGACATTCACCTACTGGATACCATCTCGAGCCTACTTTCTCAGAGATCATCTTCATGAGATGCCATCATCGAGACAACACATGATGACCATGCGGTACCAGTGCGGTGTGTTACATTACAGGAGGATACACTTTCTACACACCATCTAGAGGACTTGCATCATGCAGCACCATTGACAGAGGAGATGACTGCGATAGCAGAGGTTTGGACCGAGAGTCTACTTGAGTTCCTGCTGGGCTTCCAGCTAGAGTTCGAGGCAGCCCCAGAGTTTCCAGTCGATGACTCTTGGATATTAGATCTTCTGATACTCCAAGAACCAGAGGAGCCCCCGCTACTACAGCCATCGATTCAGCCACTTCAGTTTCCAGTCCTAGAGGAGTAAGCCTCTTTTCTACAGAGATACTTCTCAGAGTCTGACAGTTACCAGGATTCAGCCCAGCAGTCACAGTTTGATATGGGACACCACTTTGAGAGTATAGACACAGAGAGTCCCGTATTCGAGCCTTTTGTCCTCTACTCTGACAAGACAGACACACTTGCTGAGAACCAGTTGGCAGCCAGCATTGCCGCAGAGCGAGGATCAGCCGCATACACTTTGCCAGCCTCCGCAATGTTGACCAGTACCTTCTCCTGCTTCCAGATTGTCGAGATCCACATGTCCGATGATGATGCATCCTGGTGCACTGAGTGGATACTTGACAGCAGCGCAGATGCCCATCTAGATCTTGATCCTCTACTTTTCACCTCTGATCTTGCATTTCTCCCCGAGGGTTATCTGCGGGAAGATGCCGCACTCGATGAGTACTCGGTTTCACCTTCTGAGAGTGTATCCGATCTGGCGGAGCACGAAACCGAGTCATTAGATCCTTCTGATTCTGAGTCTTCTCACCTCGACGACCCTCGCGAGGATGAGCCCATCCTGGAGATATTCGATGATCTGTCTGATTTGCTTCTATTTCATGCATCTGATATCAGTCTTCTTAGAGAGTCTCCTGATCTTGATTGTCCACACCTTTGTGAGACATTGATTGACATGGAGGATACTATGACTGATCTATCCTTCTCCACGTTTGATTTCTTCGGCTCTACACTCTCACTCCAGTCTGACCCAGAGCCGACGATTTCCTTTGTGCTACCGGATCCCGATCACTTACTTCCATATCCTTGGCCGATAGCAAACACCTGCTTGATTGCATACCTGGGTGTCATTCTTTACACTTTGGCGTTCGTTGCTATTCTCATACCGAGACTGCGACGGTAGTACGACATTTGCCTTACCAATGCCGTCTTGAACCTTCATACTACTTTATCCTAGCATTTACGCCCAACTAGGGGCATAAAATATAGTGCTTGTTGAGAGGTACCACAACATTGTACTCTTTTGTATATACGTGTTTTGTCTTAGTTTGATCTTTCTTTCTTCCATTCTTGTTTTCACCCCATGTCTCGCCTAGGATTATCTTTGCTATACTTAGGATATTCCTCATCCTAAGTATAGGGGGGTGGAAACACCGGGTTGTTCTTCCGTTCTGTTTCATCACTTCTGTTGTTGCCTATACTTAAGGATTCTTCACCTTAAGTATAGGGGGAGTGATGCCCCTCCTTCTTGTATATATTTGTCAGTTTTCTTCATGTCTTGCTACCCCTGTTTTTGGTGCTTATACTTAGGGATATTTTACCCTAAGTATAGGGGGGTAGACCCTGTACATTCTCCACTCGGTTTTCCCTTTGTGTACAGACTGCTATACATAGGATTATTTGATCCTAAGTATAGGGGGAAAAGCCGAGACTCTCTTGATTTTCTATTATTTCATTCATCTTTGTATATAGCCTTCCTTTACACTTCCCTATACTAAGCACGAGTTATGTCTTCTTCATCTCTCTTGACTCTGAGGACATCGTTCGAGCTAAGTATAGGGGGGTGTATATATTTCATATATACTTTAGCCATAACTCGTACTTTGTGTGAGTGTGTAAATAAATAAAAATGGCTAAAAACCTAAAAAATTAATTAAAAATTTTTCCTGTAAATAAACATTCTTTTCTTTGCACATACATAGCTATTGTACAAATTATTTTTGTAAAAATGTTTTCAAAAACTTTTTGTGTAAAGATTGTGTAAATATGTGCATATCAAAATTATGTATATAGTACAAAATTTTTCCAAAATGTTTTGAAAATCAAAAGTTTGCAAAAATCTTGTGTAAATTTGTGTAAATATTTTGCAAAACTTGCATTCATGCATTCATCCGTGATTTCAAAACATTTTTCAAAAATTTTTGTATTTGTGTAAATATTGTGTAAATAGCATCCTTGTATATATGTATATAGTTTTTCCTGGATTATAGTTGACATTTAAACTAGCCTGGAATTAAATTGGGAAATGGAGCTTGATTAAGATCTTAATCCACCTAATTCTAAGAGGAACCTTATAGGGCTTAGGGTTAAGGCTTTTCAGGTCCATGGTGACTTAATTCTTTGAGTCCACTAGGCTATGATCACATGTCATCTCAATGAGCCTAAGTAGAGCACTTAACAACACATACATGACTCATATAGACAATGGCTTTACTTGGACCCACACTTTACACCGAGCTCTCTATGGATGAGGTGGTGAGGAGGCAGTCTTCCTTGACTTGGGGTAGCATATGAGGGTAGTACTTCTAGGCAGAACCTCTCTTCTTCTTTTAGTGAAGGAAGTGCGTCTCAACTTGGTCTGGTTGCCATGAGGTCTAACGACAGGAGTTGTGGGTTGCAATAATGCTTCAAAAGAGGGATAGTCTACCGGCTCAAGAGGAAAAACTCCTTATGTATATATGCTGCACATGTAAATATGTTGTATAGATGCACTTGAAAAAAAATGCAAAAATAAAATAACTCCAAAAAAGTGGTGGGTCTGATAGAAAATGATAATCCCACCGGAGTATGTATATAGTGCAAATAAGCAAAGCTTGAGATTCATGTCCCACCTTATGTAGCTTGTAGCAGGGAGACTTAGCTACACTGGTTGAGCTCCCAAGGATACATGGCTACACTGGCCATTGTCCATTCTCTTCTTCCCCCTCTTCTTGAGCCGGTTGAACTTGAACTTAGAAGGGAATACCCCGCTCCTCGAGGAAAGAGTGGCCAGACTAGGGTCATAGAGTTACCTTGTTGGGGAGGGTTGTCAAGTTACTACTTCTGAGGTGCAGAGCTATACCTCACTTACACTGTGCAAGGAAAGACTCATAGTCTTCAGGGTTTGTGTATGTAGACTTGTTCTGATCTGGATTGTTGAGGACTCTTGATTATAGATTAGTGGATCTTAGAGGCTGTTGAGTTTTAAACTTATGTCCAAATAAGGTTCCGACACATTAATAATCCAAAGATCTGATCGAGCTCCATATTTCAAATTAATGAAGGCAAGTTTAATAATCAACCTTGATCCATGCATTTTCTCCTCTTTTTCTTTTTCTTTCTCTTTTTCACTTCTTTTTCAAATAAGTGTTTGCTAAGGGACTAGCAAAGTTAAGTATAGGGAGGTGATGAACACCCATTCATCACTCTTTATTCTTTTATTTTAGCTACAAAACCTTTGCCAAACACATGTAGATACATGTAAATAATAATAATTAGCAAAAAGCATGCATTGTGTAAAAATGAATAATTAGCATGTTTTTGTGCAAAAATAAAAGAATAAAGAAATAAAAGAAAAAGAGGGAGATATTTAGAATAAATATTGAGCGACCTAATCCCTAGGGAGGGCTCAGCATGGGCCTGACCGCATAAAACCAAAGTAGAGGGAGATAAAGAAGCTCATATACTTGTATATAAATAAAAATATTTTCCTCTAAAAGTAAAAATAAAATTGGGTGTGTATTTATATGTAAATATTTGTAAATATTAAATTAAAATAAAAAGGAGAAACAAAACAAAATTAAAAAGAAAATAAAAATGCCTTCACCCTTGTATATTCACGTTGTACATAGACTCACTTATATATTTATTTATCCCTATAAATAAATAAAAATCCAATAAAATGTGTACATATTATATATTCCATAATGTAAATAAATAAAATAAAAATCACAAAAACAAAAATAAAATAAAAAGAAATAAAAATAAAAATCAAAACCTTCATTGTATATATACCATATATGTATATAAATCAAAGTAATTATTTCACCCTTGTAATTAAATAATAAAAATAAAATAAAAATACCCTTTTATTCCAAATTTTATTAAAAAAATAAATAAAATATAAAATTGGAATAAAAATGTACAAAAATAAATAATTAAAAATCAAAAATTAAAAATATATAGTGTATATACCTATATATAATATACTATATTGTAAATACCTAATTTTTATTTCAAAAAAATAAATAAAAATCACAAAAAAATAGTTTAAAATAAAACATTTTTCATGTTTTGAGTTTTGCAAAAGTCGGCCATTTACTATTTTATATTTAATTTCCAAATCATTAATACGTGGTCGCTCCTGATTGGCCCACGGGGGATGTTGACCCCCGGTCAACTCCCCCTGGACCACAGACCCGCAGATCATGTGCGCCCGACCCGATTTCTCCAATTATTCGCCACTTGATCCGATCACCAAAACCCTAAATCTCGGGCTCCATTTGACCCTTGTTCATTCCTGATCCACGCCCGGGGTGGGTTATGGGGATCCGTGCTCCGAATTCCATGCCCGACCATCCTTTAGCCGGACCCCTAACCATATTTAACATCTGCTCCACCGCACGATTCTCTCATCTCTGGTCCTCCCCCTCAACGCCAAGGAGCTCCTCCACCTAGCCTGAGTGACAGCCGAGCGAGAGGGAGTGGAAGTGAGGCTCGGGCAGCCGGGAAACCTCTGATCCGGCGTTTCCTCCGCCGTGCGCCGCCGCGAGCGCGCTCAGCCTCAAGACTCGACGATCCCTCGAGGCCATGACCCCCGGAGCTCCAACAGCTCCAGCACAGTCGGATGCCTTCACCACGTAGGAAGTTTAGCCAAGCTTAGATTCTAGTTTTTAGCTTACTGTTCTCGTAGCTCCGTCGCAGTCGCCAGCCACCTCCGACCGACCATCTGCCATCCCGACCACTCCTCCACCTTCGCCAGACCTCTCCTCACCTTCTCCACTGAGACACCCCCTGTCTCGCCCCGGAGCAGGTTGTCCACCCTCCTCCGCCATCGCCTCGCCGGAGGGTGTCGTCCCGACACACCCACTTGCCCATTTCACCCCTATCTTGGTCGAGGCAATTTGCCCTCGACCAAGGAGCTGTTCTGTGTGGTTTGCAGGTCGAGAGGGACCCATATGAGGGTCCGAGCTTTCAAGCGCAACAGCTCCACCCCTCCGCCGTCACCGGGCCACTACCGTGGTCGCAGGCCTCATCGGAGGCACACATCAGCTGCGGGATAGCACGGCGGAGCGATTCCGCACCTTGGCAGCAGCAGAGGAGGCCCACTGCGTGCATATAAGGCCGGCGAAGTTCGCCGACCACATGTTCTTGGAGGACCCTCCAGAGCCGTCCCTTCAACCTTCTCCTGCCAGATCTTATACGGACCGTTCGATCCAGGCGAAGAAGAGGCCAATAGCAGCCGTTGGATACACCACGTGTCCTCTTCTCCGTCCTCCATCCAACGAAGGGTAGACATCGACTCTCGACCATCAGATATCCTACGTGGCGAGCCCTCCACCGTCCGATCAAGAGCCGAAGCTCCTTTGTTTAGCTGCAGCGCGCCTCTGCCGCACGATCATCCACGTGGCATGCATCCCAGCCCTCAGATAAATAATAGTGGTAATTTCACTTAGGCCCCTCTCCTTTTGTCTTTATTGTTCAGTCCTATAAATATTTTAGATAGTTCTTTTATTTTTGTAAAAATTACACTTAGGACATGGTAGTTTATCTTATTTGCAATTCAGTCCCTGTTTATGTTGGACACGTGCTTCATCACATGTATTTTGGAGAATTTGTATTCTGTGGGTTGTAGTTTCTGGTTGTTAATGAATGAAATATCTTTCTTGTTATTTGCACATATACCCCTGTGAAGGAATTTTTCTGACATGTGCCGAATTTAGAGGGCTTTTTACAACTTAGCCCCTAGACTTTTAGCACATGTTGCTAATAGGTCTAGGGACTTAAGTTTCATTGCATATTGGTCCTCAGTGCCCAGCCTACGTGCCGTGTGTGTGGAGAACCTGGTGTTTTTGCATGAGGAGCCCCTGAGCTTCGATTCTTGTTGCCTTTTAGCCCCCAGAAGATACTTTTATGACAATCAGGTCCCTGTGCACTGTGGGCTCTTGATTGTTTTAAATAAAATATCAAAGTTCGTCCAAATTAAGTGAAAATTTGATATGTGGCCCATGCCACTGTGTAGAATTTTCACTAATTTTTGGGAAAAATTTTGAGCCCGTTTATTATTTTTAAAAATTCAAAAACATCCATTTTTCTGCTTGTCTAGATTTAAAATTCACAAAAAAATATAAAAACCTTCTCAAAAATTCTAAAAAATTTAGATTTTGTTTGTTTTGGTGTGCTTGATTTTCTGACCATTTTGGTCATTTTTGGATTCATAGAAAATATAAAAATTGAAAAACCTTGAAAAACTTATAAAAATTCTAATAATTCATAGAAAATCCCAAAAATAATAAACTCTTTCTCTGATTTTTCCATTTTGTTTATAGTTTTATAGAAAAATACCACCAGGCTATTTTAGACCATTATATATTTTATTTTGGTCCTCCAAGCCTGATTGGACAACCTTCTTCTGTTTTGCCTTATTTCATTTTTATAAAATTCTATAAAAATCAGAAAATTCTCAAAAATTCACTAAATACAGTAAAAAATATAAAAATCTTAAAAACATTTTTATTGGAATTTTTGGAGCATTTTAGAATAATTAAATAATTGTTGAAAGTTGCTTGTTTTCGTTGTTTTCTTATTTTCTTCATAATTAAAAATCCAAAAAAAATATAAAAATATTAAAATCCACCAAAAATAATTTGTTTTTATTTTTCTTTATTCTTGACTACTTCGTAGGCTGCAAGGCCATCTCGTGCTCCTTGGGTTCGACCCTGGGTGCTATACCAGGTTAATATCATAGCGAGACCGCTAGTTTGAGTTTCATCGATTTTTATCGTTATTTGGTGGTCTTATAATTTTTCTTGATTGAGCTCTGAGTCCCGAGTGAATGAGGTCACAACGACCGTAGTGAGACACTTTACCCTTAGTCGTTCAGGCGGCTCATCACTGATCAACAATTTTTCATTAAGTTTCAACACACCCTGGCACTTAGGTCCATATCAAAAAGATAGCATATGAACTTGTTCACATACTTGGTAGGTTTTGCTGACACTCAGGTTTTCTGCAGCCTTCATTAACTTTATCACATCCTCGAATATCATCAGATCGAGTCTAAACTCAAATCTCTAGTCCTAGTTCCTCAAGTGATATCTCATCTCATCAATCATGCAGTTGTGGGAGTGATTGTGCTGATCATATTCTTTTTGAAGGTAGAGACGAAGAGTGCAATATAGCACTCAAATCTTTCAAACTAGGGAAGTGTGGATTATTAAGTTCAAAACCCCAATGACTAAAGCAGGCTAACTCAGAATCTCGAGATCTCAGAAATCAGGTGTCCTCAAAAATCCTCAAGCCTTGAGTGATGGTGAATGTGTCAGGAATATATCGACCAAGGAATGCATGAAATGCTTGATGAAATGCAAGACCATGAGTGAAATTTCTTTTTTTTGTGTGTTGTTTTGTTTTTTTCCCTCTTTTTTTTGAAAAATAGGTATTATACACACTACTTGTACCCATCCCCGATGTTAGATAAAAACGATTAAAGTACGAGCTATGAATAAAGTAGATAAAATATATACAAACACCCCCCCTATACTTAGCTTGTGCTATGTCCCCATGGCACAAAGTGAGATGTTGACATAGCTCATACAAAGTATAGACGGGTCGAAAACAATAGAAGAGAAGCGATGTATAAACAATGAAATCGGTCCCCTAAGTATCGGGGGATCGAGAGCGGGTAGATGGATATACAGAAGAGTGTAGGTTCCAGAGAGGTGGTCTATCTGGGTAGATCAAATCTTTCATCAAAATCTATGCCCTGAGTGAAGGAAATCTGTTCAACTTGTACTAAATGCTCGTTGGATTGAACAAAATGTTTAAGCAGCTGACCGTTGACTAAAGATGTTTACGTGCTATCTACAGTCTCTGAGATCTCAACACTCCCATTATTGCGTACCTCTCTTACAATGAAGGGTCCCGTCCATTTTGATTTAAATTTTCCTTGGAAAATATTTTATTTTGCATTAAATAACCAGACTTTTTGCCCTGGGACAAAGATCTTTGTTCGAATGTTCTTGTCATGACATCTCTTTACTTTGTCCTTGTAAATGGTGCTATTTTCATAAGCATGATTTCAGATTTCAGATAGTTCATTCAAATCCATCTCTCAGTTCTTCCTTCCTTGGTGACAGTTCCAATTAATCTTTTTGATTGTCCATTCTGATTTATGTATGAGTTCTGCGGGCAAATGGCATGGCTTTCCATATACCATTCTAAACGGGGAGGTGCCCAATGGGGACTTATAAGCCGTCCAGTAGGCCCATAGAACCTGGTCCAGGAGTTGGGACCAGTTCTTCCTGTTAGGGCGGACGAGCTTCTGTAAAATTCCTTTAACCTCCCTATTTGACACCTCAGCCATGCCATTGGATTGTGGATGGTAAGGAGTAGCGACATGGTGCTCGATGCCGTATTCCTTAGTCAACTTCTTCACCTCCCGGTTGACAAAGTGGCTTCCCCCATCAGATATCAAAACTTTTGGAATTCCAAATCTCAAAATAATGTTATCTTTCAAAAACTTGCAAACAGTTTTGCTATATGCTGCTCGAGTAGGGATAGCCTCCACCCATCTAGATAAATAATCTACCGCAAGAAGAATATATTCAAGCCTTGGCTATTAGGGAATGGGCCCATAAAGTCAATGCCCCATGCATCGAAAACATCACAGTTGATCACTGGTTGCATAGGCATGGCATCTTTGGAACCAATGGTTCCTCCCATTCTCTGACAGACGGGGTACGACCTAACAAAATTGTAAGCATCTTTAAACAAGGTCGGCCAGTTAAATCCACATTGCAATATCTTCTCAGGGGTTCTCTTCCCAGAGTGATGTCCTCCCGCCTCCAAGTTGTAGCATAGATTGAGGACACTTTGGTATTCCTCTTAAGGAATACATCTTCTCCATATGCAATCCGGTCCTTCAAAGAAAAGGAACATATCTTCCCAATGATAGTGTCTCGCTTCAGAAATGAGTCGATCGGTTTTGTTTCTGGGCCATCCTTGAGGAACTTCATTGGTGACGAGATAATTCACCGTGTCTGCATACCATGGGAGTGATTCAATAGCAGAAATTGACTCGTTTTTGAAGGTTTCACAGATGGATTCAGATTCCAGAATTTTGTTATGTTTGATCTGTGATAAATGATCAGCCACGACATTTTTAATACGAGGTTTGTCTTTAATCTCCAAATCAAATTCTTGAAGCAATAGAATCCATCTCAAAAATCGTGCTTTTGCGTCCTTTTTGACCATTAAGTATCGAATGGCTGAATGGTCTGTGTAAACTGTCACCTTTGATCCTAGAATTATAGATCGAAATTTTTCAAAGGCAAAAACCACAGCAAGCATTTCCTTTTCGATCACAGTGTAATTTTTCTGAGCAGGGTCTAAAAATTTGCTTGCGTAGTGAATAGCATACGGGATTCCATCTTTACATTGTCCTAATACAACCCCTAAAGCAAAATCGGATGCGTCTGTTATGATCTCGAAGGGAAGAGACCAGTCGGGAGCTTGTAGGACGTGAGTCTCAATGATCCTCCTTTTGAGTAGTTCGAAGGCTTCTAGACACTTATGATATACCATGAATTCGGTGTCTTTCCCAAGAAGGTCAGTTAGCGGTCGGGCAATTTTTGAAAAATCTTTAATAAATCTCCTCTAAAATCCGACATGCCCTAGAAAAGACCGTACTTGCTTCACATTTGTAGGTGGCTCGAGCTTCTTGATCACATCAACTTTGGCAGGGTCAACCTCCATGCCCTTCTTGGAGATGACATGCCCCAATACAATGCCCTTGTTTACCATGAAATGGCTTTTCTCCCAAGAGAGCACCAGATTCACTTCCCTACACTTTTGGAGGACTCAATCTAGGTGCGCAAGACAATCATCGAATGAATCACCATGGATCGAGAAGTCATCCATGAAGACCTCTAGGAAATCCCCAACCATGTCTGCAAAAATCGCAATCATGCATCGTTGAAAGGTGCCAGGGGCATTGCAAAGCCCAAAAGGCATTCGCTTGAATGCGTATGTGCCGCAAGGACATGTAAAAGTAGTCTTTTCCTGGTCCTCAGGGGCGATGGCCACCTGATTGTAGACCGAGTACCCGTCTAATAAACAGAAGTATTCTCTCCCTGCTAATCTCTTTAGGATTTGATCAATAAAAGCCAGCGGAAAGTGATCCTTCTTCGTTGCGGCATTCAGGCACCTGTAATCCACACAGTCATGCCACGACGTAGGTACCCGTGTCGTGATCTCTTCTCCCTTCTCATTGGTGATAGTATGAAGTCCTGACTTTTTCGGGACTACATGCAAAGGTGACACCCATTTGGAGTCGGAGATGGGATATATGAACTCAGCTTTACACCATTTTTCGATCTCAGTCTTAAATACTTCCCGTAAGTTTGGATTCAATCTACGTCGGCATTCACGGGAGGGTTTAGCATTATCTTCCAAGTAAATATGGTGTGAGCACAGGGCTGGGTTTATCCCTGGGAGATCAGACAATCTCCAACCTATAGCCTTGCAGTTTTTCTCCAAAACATTAAGCATGCGGATCTCCTGCTCTTCGGTCAGATATGAGCTGATAATGACCGGAAATTGTCCCATTTCTCCTGCAAGGAAGGAATACTTAAGTGTAGGGGGCAATGGTTTGAGTTCATGTAAGTAAATGATGTTTCTTGAATCTGGTCCTCTCAGTGATGTCTCTTGTTCTGATGTGGACGCTTGTAGTGTATCAATGTTGGCCACCATTGTGGGTGTTCCTGGGATCGGATCGCAAATAATGGAATGTGGTGGGGCATGTGCTACGTCCGATCTGTGTACCTTACTCAAGGAATGTCCATAAGGAGAATGGACTGATAGGTCCAGAGGAGCCTCTGAGTCTCCTAGAGTATAGGTAGATGCATGAATGAGCTGGTAGACTAAATCATCAACAATTTCCTCTCCAGATGAGGTTGATTCTATCATAGCGTTGGGTTTTGTCTCCAGGGCCCAATTATTGCTTCTGTAAATTCAGTCTCAATTTCTGATTTTTCAGACTCGGTGCTCAACTCAGTGTCAGGTCTTTGGAACCTAGTTTGCTGCATTTTAAGTTCAACTTTTCCAAACTGGATTCTCCCGGATGTATAATCAAATATAGCTCATGCGGTCCTAAGGAAGGGTCTCCCTAGTATCATTTGGGAATCTTTACAATTTCTAGGGACATCCATGTCAGTATTGTGAAATCCACTGGGTAGTTTTGTCCCTCTATGTTGATGACAACATTTCGAATCTCTCCCCTAGGTCTCTTTGTTGATGTATCTGCGAATTGAAGTACAACTGTATATTGCTTAAGAGGATCTAGATTTAGATGCTCATATAGGGTTGTGGGCATGAGATTGATGGATGATCCATTGTCTAACAATGTTCTTGCAAACTTGATTTCTTTGATGTGGCTAGTGACAAAGTGAGCACCCATGTCTCTTTTCTTCCTTGGCAGCTCATTTTTTATAAGACGAGATGTGGCTACTGAGAGTATGTGTTTCTTTGTTCGGCTAGGAGTTTGTTTGCTGGCCCTAGTTGGTGTGCATCTCACCTTCAGGTATTTTAGAAAAGTCGAGTCTCTTTCTATCATCTTATCTAGGGACAGAGTGACCTTAATATTTTCCTTACAGATGCGGGCCATCTCTTCATCAATTTTTTTGGTTTTTTATGTTTTTCTTCTTTCCTGGCGTAAGAGCACGGGGGAAAGGAATGGATTTGTTGTGATCAACAACATCACTTTTATTCAATGAAAAATTTCTTACAGGAATTGGACTCAGACTAAAAACAAGGAAATTTGTGGTCAGATGTGGCTGGTGTCTTGGTGGCATTTCTCTGTCTGACTCAGACTCAGACTCTTCATTATATCTGGGTGGTGTGGGTGGGACTTGTTCTTTCTCCTACTGTCTTCCTTTGTCAATTCCCCCAGGGTTGTGTGAATTGGTGGACACTGGGGCTATGTCTTCGTGTTCCATCGCTCGATCAGGCATGGTTACGGTCCTTCCGCTCCTAAGAGAGATATGATAAGAGTTATTATTTGAGGAGGGCTCAGATTCAGGTACGAGAATGGTCAGAGATTAATACCTGATTGTGTCCAAGGCTATTTGGGTTAGCCTGGACTTAGCCTGGAATCACGATCTGGGGTGCAGTCACCTCATCTCTCCAACGAGAGAGTCGATTTATGTCGACTCTCATATCATGAAGCTCATCCAGCACTCGCTAGATTTCTGGAGAGATAGCAGAAGAGGAGGACCCTTGGCCTTGCCTGGACTGAGGTCGCTGATACTGGCTTTATTGGCTTTGACGTTGGTTCTGCTGTGGCTGAGGTTGTGGGTTCTGATAACTCGTGCGATATTGCTGCCTTTGTTACGGTTGAGGCTGGTAGGTGGGCCGGGCTTGCGGTGGACGAGGGTTCAGAGTAGAGTTTTGGTCTGAGCGATTGACCGGTTCCAAATTATACCAGACTCCATTTATCTCCATGACCTGTGGAGGTTCCTCAAAATCAGTCTGAGCAGAGGTTTCATCAGTTTGTTGGGACAATACTTGGTCTCCACCCCAATGTCTATGTTGTCCTACCCCTTGACCTTGAATGTAGTGAATTTGGTGTATGGGTGCGGGGGTTGTAGTCAGGGATGGGATCTTTGATACCCTATCAGCCAATTCCTCCATTTGCTTAGGCAATTTAGCCAATTTCTCCATATCAGATGATTTATGGAGTCCGTCCACCTTCTTATAAATCTGCTCAACCGTAGTTAGCTTATCAGCTATTATTCCCATATCAGCACTGTGATTGGTTGTCAGATTATTCACCATCTTTTTGGAGCCGGCTATGTAAGCCCGGCTGGTGGTTTGTGCACGGCTTGATTCAGCCAATCTCTCGAACACCTTGTAGACGGTGTCCTCGTGACGTCCCATGTGGCTTCCTCCGCAAGTTGTCACTAACCAACCCTTGAGTCTCAGGGTTCATCCCACTGACAAGACTTTGGACCCGCATCATTTTACTTATCCCGTGTCCTGGGCATTTCTGTACTAAGTCTGTGAATCTTTCCCAGGTTTCATGAAATGGTTCGCTCGGGTGTTGGGTAAAACTCGTGAGCTTGATCCTAATTTGATTAATTCTATTAACTGGGTAGAATTTCTTTAAAAATAGAGTCTTGAATGTGGCCCATGTAGTGACTATTTCCCCTAGATTTTTCAGCCAGTAAGCCGCCTTATCAGTCGAGGCGAAGGGGACAACTCTCAACCTTATGTAGTCCTGGCTAACCCTAGGGTGGCAGAGGTTAGCACAGACTAACTCGAAGTCGCGGAGGAAGATATATGGTTCTTCATGATTATTTCCTCCAAACTTTGGCAACAGTGCAAGGAAATGCGGTTTGTGTTCGAACGCATCCTCAGGGGGGACATGTCTCAACCAATTATAGTCTTCATCTAATTCCGGGAGATATGTGTCTTCCATAGAAGCCTCGCCTTGTTGCATTATTGCCAACTGTGTCCTAAGTAGTCCATTGGTTTGTTCGGCAGCTGTTACCCTGGCCAAGAGTGCCCGAATAGGGTCATTGTCGTTCTCATCATCCCTAGGGTTCTTCTTTGGAGGCATTATGTTTCACCTTCAGAAAGGAAGAGTTCAGAGATAAGTGTTGGAATTAAATGAGATTTTTGCTAATGATAAGAGATTCCTTAGCGGAGGAGTGAAAAAATGAAACTTCTAAGATAAGGAAATGGAGAGAGTCTTTACAAGGAAGCAGACACAAAGCAAACACAAGCCAATTCTCAAGTTCACCACTCAACACAGATGAAGGCACGTCAGGGTTCGACCGCTTATCTTTTCAGTTTTAATTTAATGACAACACAATCTTGAAAATTAAGCGGAGCTGTTAGGTGCCGAAATATTTCACAAAGACTGTCCCGAGTTCATACAACTAGTTGCACCTACTTTCATCCAGTATAGGTGTAAGTACGGACCATTTAAACGGCTACCCGTGTTACTTGAGGACGGAGCCTTCCGCAGTGTCCACTAAACCACCTACTCTGCTAAGGGAAGTCGGACCATAAACGGCTACCCAAGACCCTCACTGAAAAGTAGCTAATTGTTTAAAATCAGTAGTCTGAACGAAGTATTTCGGTTTTTGGCTCTACCCTAAGGTGTGCGATCTTGTCCTTACAAACAATGAGTGGGTTTCTCTCCACCAAACACAGGTTAATATTAGGTCAATTTTATTTACAGTCACCTTGATTAGCAGTCCCTGTTTTAAGTTAAGGTTATCACTGTAGTTTATGTGAGCACAAAAATTCACGCCTAATGAACAGTCCCAACGCCTTTAAATCCTAAGTTGTAAAACTTTGAGAAAGGAGGATCAGAAAAGTCGATGCAAACGTAAATCAATGATGCATGCTTAAGAGAAGGACTTACACTGAATCCTCACGTTCTTCACACAGGATGTAAGATAAGGAATTTAAAATTTACACTAAATGATATGCACATATGAAAAACACCCTAAACAGATAGTTCTATTAGCGAGAAGAATTGATTTCAGAATTTGGCTAATGTTAAATGATCTATAGTGCGTATATTAGTGAGAGTGTGGCCTAAGAATTACGAGCACAATCAATGATAAAGAAACGATCGTATATGTGCCTAAGTCCTACGCCACTCAAGTCGGGTCCCAACCACACAGAAGGGGTTGAAACAGACCCGACACACCACAGAAGTGTTCAGTCTGAATTATTACAAGGGTTCTAAGAGAGGGACCCTGAGAATATTGCAGAAAATAAAATCTATGCTAACTCTCTCTCATAAAATAAAAATTAGTCTTCTTCGCAAGTCCTTGATTTATATCCAAAATTATCTCCGAGTAATCTGCGAAGAAAGAGATTGCGGTTAGTATCAGAAGAAAAAATGCAAAAGGAAAAAATGTCACAAAAATTAACTTCACAAAAATTAATTATAAAAAATAATTCAAAACCCTAAAAATTCCCCATTCCCCGACAAGCGAAATTTGCCTCTTTAATAATATAAAATTATTGTAGTATAGGAGATAAATTCGGTTCAGCAAAAATCACAAACTTTGAATGTTGTGGAATATTTTTACTTGGCAAGTTTACCAAGGTCGAACACAGGGAACAGTGATTTTTAGTTGCATGGTCTTAAATCAAATTAAATAATTAATAAGTGCTCGATTAATTTCTGTGTTAGAAATTTAAAAAATGATGATGCAATGCAATGGTGAAAGATGCAGTGTGAAGAAAATTAAACAGAGAGAACGAATTCAGCACATGATATGTGATTAAGATTTTTAATTCCAAATAATATTAATCAAAATCCTCAAGTATTATCACAGATCAAAAGATAGTGTCTAAAGGAATATATTCAAATTAATCCAAGACTGTAGGCTAGGAGGTTAACCATTCAATTAATAATCCTGTAAAGAAATAAGCAATGAGAATTTCCAAGCCAGTTGATTTCCAAATTCATTGAGATATATTCCTCCAATAATGATCACAATTAACAAGGAAATAAATCAATTGTTCCATTTTGAACGCACTCCTGTAATTGATTAAACTCTTCAAGGTATCAATGAACAAATAAGTCAATATGAGCCTGCAAAGATGAGGATGGATCCTCAAATAATAAACCTCAATAAGTAACCTCAGATCTGTCCACAAGCTATGCTAAATTGTAGAGCATGAAAATAGCTTCAAAATGACATATTATACGCTAAAATCGGAGTCCGTATGAGAAAGATACATTAAAATGAAGTTTCAGGGACTAAAATGTAAATAAAATAAAGTTTTCTTTGCAAAGAGGTCTCTGGGAGGACTTATCTGTAATTAATAAAAACTTGAGGGGCCCGGATGTAATTTACCCAAGCGAGGGTATTTCTGTAATTTCTGAAACAATGGAGGGCCTCTTTGCAATTTCACCAGTGCATCACGTGCGGGACACGTGATGATGACGTCAGCAATAGGTAGGGACCTTTTTGTAATAATCTGGAACTAGCAGGGTGCGAGTGCAATTTGCCCCCAAAACACGTGCTATGCACCTGCCTACGAGGCTCAGATAGCAAGGCAGAGGCTCGAGCACCAAAGTAGAGGTTCGGACAGCCTGAGCCGAGGTGGCAGCAACTGGAGGCTCGGATGGACCGAGCCTGTGATTCGGAGAGTCCCGAGCCTTGAGGTTTAGAGGTTGGCTCGGGCACTGACACATGGCGGTTCTGTGGCCGTTAGATCAAAGGCCGCCTGCCCGATCCAACGTTACCTGTAGATGAGGGAGTTGCGGAGGTGGTTCAGTCAGGAGGTTGCAGGGGCGGTTCGGCAAGGCGGTGAGCGGCCGACGACGCCTCGGCCGGTCGACACACGACCGACAGAGGTTCAGGAGGTGGTGGGGCGACGCCTCAACGCGGAGGCAGAGGTGCTCGGTGGTGGTCGGGGGAACCGAGCGTGGTCGGGCGGAGTCGGCGGTGGCGTTCGCGCACAGGCTGGCCGAGGCTCGTCCGGCGAGGCCTGCAGGAGGCGGAGCGAAGGGCGTCGAGGCGCGGGGCGGAGCGCGAGGGGCGGCAGAGCCTTGCGCGCAGAGGGCGGCAAGGCTGCGAGTGAAGTGTTGGCGATGAACTTGTAGAGTTAGCACAACACAAGAAGAGGGGAGGAACTCCGAGCGGCGATGAGGGAAGGGAGCCGGGCTACGGCCTGGGCAAGGCCGGAGATGAGGGTTCTGGGGAGGGAAGTAGGTGGGTTGATGGTTGAGGGACGGCGGAGCTAAGGTACCTGGGGTGATGGTGCAAATGTAGGTCGATCTTCAAGTGGTTCTCGACGGAAGAAGACCACGAAGCTTTCGCAGCACTTGGAGAAGGGCCGCAACAGTAGCTTGTTTAGCCACTGGATCACGCCGAGATGAGGAGGCGCCTCCGCTGTCATCGGTGGCTGCCGAAGCTCAAGATCTCGTAATGGCGGATGGGGTTTGAGGTCGGTGAGGGAGCTGATTTATAGGCCGGGAATGAGGGCTTTACAAGAAGGAAGTAATGGCGGCGCATGGCGGGTGGTGAACGGCCATGCATGGGCGTGATGGCCGTGCATGGCGGAGGAAACGGAGGATCAACCATTGGGTTTGGGGAAGAAGATAGGGGTCACGTGCTAGGCACGTGACCCGGGTGCGGCTGGGGAAAGAGAAAAGCGGGGTGCCACGGGGCACACCCTGGAGCTGCCACATGGCACCAAAAAAATTTCAGATTTTGGAGAGAGAAAAAGAGATAGAAGATGACCTCGGATTGAAAAATTTTCTTCATGAAAGTTGTTTGCTCGACGAGATCTACAACTTTCATGAAGGGCCCGAGAGCAGAAGAGATCACCTGTGCGAAGTGGTATTTTTGGTGGTTCTCCATGTATATAGAAAACCTGATTTTTGGGGTTTTGTATTTTTTTTGGTGGTTTTAGAGAGGATAAAAAATATATAAAAAATACGATAAAATACAAGAAAATTAATTACACACTAATCTAATTTTTTTTTATTTTTAATAAATAAGAGAATAGGAAAATAAAATAAAAGTAAGAAACGCACAACTTTTGTACAGACCTACAACAGACACTTGGACTTGGTCAGTTTCTTTGATTTCAATTTTGATCTGGATTTGGATTTTTGTGTCGCTTAATAAAACTTTTATCAAAGAACACAAATAAAAAATAAATAAAATTAAAAGGGTTAATTAAAAACATAAAAACTCAGGTCAAAAATAGCAAAAAGTCAAAATGCGCAAAAGAGGCCCAAAACCCAACTTTCACAAATGAGCTCTGAATTTTACGAAATTGGTCTTGTTTTGAAGATATTTGAAAATGGGGTACTTTAAAAGTGAGTAGACCAAAATCGGACACTGTATGTGGGAGATATGCTCATTTTAGTCTCTCAGATGTGAAATTTGACTTTGGGATTATTTGACACTTATTGGAGTTAGTATTTTTTGTATTTTTTATTTAATAAGGTTAGTAATATCTACACAATGGAGTGGTTTGGGGTCAATCGGAGTTAGGATGAATTAATTAAAAAAAGAGAAGTTAGCGGCTTTTTGGGCTAATTTACACTTGGGATTTTAAATGCATTTTATGCATGATGAAATGCAAATATTATTCACACATGCATGATGGATAATAATGCTCTATTAATGATTAATTACAAGTAAATGAAGGGGAACATAGCCTAAATGACCAAATTTAGCATGATGAGTATGGGATTCATCAGTCCTATCTCTCTCTACTTGTTTTATTTGGCGATCAGGTCAATGCTTGACCTTCTCTTGGGGTTCGGGTCACTCTGTATTTATTCTAAATACCTCCTTCCCTTTTCTTTTCCTTTATTCTTTTATTTTGCACAAATACATGCAATTATGAAATATTAACAAATGCATGCATAATGCTAACTTATTGTATTTACATCTATTTCATGATGCATTGCCAAGATAAATAGCTAAAATAAAAGTTATAAAGTGTGATGATCAGGGATTGATCACCCCCTATACTTTACCATTGCTAGTGCCTTAGCAAACACTTATTTGCAAAAGCAGTGAAAAGAGAAAGAAAAGAAAAAGAAGGAGAATCAAGTTTGATTATTAAACATGTCTTCATTAAATTGGAGTATGGAGCTCAGTCAAACCTTTAGATTATTGGTTTGTCGGAACCTTATTTGGACCTAGGTTTAAGACTCAACAACCTTTAAGTTCCACTACTCTATGGTCAAGACTCCTCAATAATCCAGATCAGAACAAGTATACATACACAAATTCTAATGACCATGAATCTTTTCTTGTACTGTATAAGTGATAGGTAGCTCCCCACCTCAGAAATGACAAAGTAACCGTCTCCCTCAACAAGGTAACTCTAATGCCCTAGTCTGGAAGATCTTTCCTCGAGGAGCGGGGTATTCCCTTCTAAGTTCATGTTCAACCGACTCAAGAAGAAGGGGAAGAAGAGAATAGATCATGACCAGTATAGCCATGTATCCTTGGGAGCCCAACCAGTGTAGCTAAGTCTCCCTGCTGCAAGCTTCATGAGATGAGAATGGGTAACATAAGCTTTGCTTTATTTGGCTATATACACTCCAGCAGGTATTTCATTTTCTATCAGACCCATCACTTTTTTGGAGTTTTTCTTTCTTTTGTACATTTATTTGATGTGCATATGTACAACATATCTACATGGTGCAACATATATACATAAGGACTTTTTCCTCTTGAGCCAGTAGACTATCCCTCTTTTGAAGCATTATTGCAACCCATAACTCTTGTCTTTAGACCTCAACACCGCCAGACCAAGTTGAGGCGCACTTCCTTCCCTAAAAGAAGACGAGAGGTTCCGCCTAGAAGTACTGCCCTCGTATTCTACCCCAAGCCAAAGGAAACTGCCTCCTCGTCACCTCATCCGTAGAGAGCTATGTGTAAGGTGCTGATGCAAGTAAAGCCATTGTATGTGAGAGTCATGTGTGCGTTGTTAAATGTTCTACTTAAGCTTATCAAGATGACATGTGATCATAGCCTAATGGACTCAAAGAATTAAGTCACTAATGGACCTGAAAAGTCTCAACTCTAAGTCCTATAAGGTTCCTCTTAGAATTAAGTGGATTAATGTCTTAACCAAGCTCAATTTTTTAATTTAATTCCAGGCTAGTTTAAATGTCAACTATGATTTAGAAGAATGTACAAGTATATACAAAAAGCTATTTATGCAAAGTTTTTGACAATGTGCAAAATTTTTGAAAAATATTTGAATGTATGGCTAAAGAATTTTATGTATATGATTTTTTTAAATTTTTACGATTTTTAGATAAAGGATTTTAGCCATTTTATTTATTAACACACTCACACACAAAGTATGAGTTATGACTAAAGTATATATGTAATATATACATCACCCCCTATACTTATCTCGAACGATGTCCTCAGAGTGAACCAAGAGCGATGAAGAAGAAGACATAACTCGTGCTTAGTATAGGGCAGTGAAAAGGAATGCTATACTACAATGACGAATCAAAGAATATAATGAAGAGGGCTCGTTGTTTCCCCCTATACTTAGAGTCAAGTAATCCTAGGTATAGCAGGCTGTACATGGGAAAATCGAGTGATAGAATGTACAGGGTCTACCTCCCATATACTCAGGGTAAAATATCCCTAAGTACAGGCAGCAAAACAGATGTAAAAAGAATCAAAAGAATAATCAAAAGTCTGACACCCCCTATACTTAAGGTAAAGTACACCCTAAGTATAGCATAATCACAAGATGCAGATGGAGTGTTAGACTAACAAATGAGATGATATGGACATCTGGATGTATACAAGGCGGAAGACAGTGATAATCAGGCATGAGATGCAACTAATGTTAGTCAAAGACCACATCTCATGCAAAATGAATCGGGGCGACGTCAATGATCAACGACTCATGATCTAGATATGGTTTGAGGCGCTGACCGTTAACACGAAAGGTGGACTCAGATGACATCTCAGATATGTCTATACTAACGTTATCATGCACCTTTTGGACAAGGTATGGTCCCTTCCACTTACTCTGCAATTTCCCTGGAAATAATCTAAGCCTGGCGTCAAACAACCATACTCTCTAATCTGGCTCAAACTGCTTATGGCTGATGTGAGAATCATGCCATATCTTCACTCGCTCCTTATACTATAGGTGCTTGAAAAGGCTGTATCTCTAAGCTCCTCCAGGGCTGCCAATTCTGCCTTCCTTTGATCCTTTATGCTCTATGGATCCAATAATATATCAGTGACAGACCAAAGTGACTTGTGCCTGATGAATATATGATTTATCACTCTAAAAGTTGAAAATAGAGCCTTGTTTCCGAGTAATTAGATGCATTTCATCACCTATATTGCATAATTAGCATTCATGTATACACTGATAACATCTGCATTTTAGCATTTACATCTGCATTAAATAAGAAGCCAAAGTCACTTGTAAAAATCACTCATTTGTATATATTTTATACTAACTCCAAACTCCATAAATTCAACTCTATAGTGTACATATTACTAACACTAATATAAGAAAAATACCAAAAATAAGTGCTAACTTGTAAAATTGACCAATAAAACCCCAATCCAAGTTTGAGACCATGGACCTTGAAATGCACATATCTCTCTCATACAACCTCTGATATAGGTATACTCACTTTTAAAATAATATATACATTCAGAGACCTTCAAAATGAGACCAATTTATTAGAATCGGAACTCGTATGCAAAACTTGGGTTTTGGGTCTCCTTTGTATACTGTATGTATTTGTATTTATACCCTTGTATTTTATTACTTCATTTGGCCCCGTTTCCATTTTCGATCAACATGAATCTTGTAGATCTCATCGACTGATTTGGCCACGTGGTGCCATCTGGTTGCGCCATGCGACCCATCTACCCGCTTGCCGCGTGCCCTCCCCTTTTTACCGTTGGATTGAGCTCAAGCACCCCAATCTCGACCGTCCAAGCACGCATCATCTTGCAGCCGTCAGATCAAACTCCAGATCTCATCTCACCCGTCCACAAGCGTTGCGTTCTTCTGTGGCCACATGTCATGCCCCCATCCATCTGATTCATCTCCAGTGCTGTGATCTCCACCGCACACTCCTACGCTATTCTTGACCCTTCGATCCACAACTTGCTTCGGATCCGCACTGTCCATACCCTCTCCATCCATAACCATCCGATCTATGCCCAGATTCCATCTCCACAGTTATTCTCTGCCTTAACCTCAACGCTCCACGTGGCACTCTCTGGGCCCTCGATCCTCCATCCATCGATTTAATCTCTGCCATCGGTTCCCGTGAGATCATCACCCTTCGATCTTATCCCAGATGTAATCTCCGCCGCCCATCAGTGCTTAACCCTCAGCCAGCCACGCGTCACACCCATAGCCACCCGATCATACTCTATGTCCACAGATCCTGGTCGTTCATCTCCGCTTTGATTCTAGCATTCCGATCCCACTTCCAGATCTCATCGTGTCTGTTCGCCAGAACCGTTTCCGCGGTGCGCCACGTGGCGCATCCATCGCCCTTCGATGGCGCTGCTGCGATTTAATCCTACCTGCTCCTTAACGCCCCCCTCTGAGCCATTAGATCACTAGATCCAACGGTCGAGAGACCGTCTTCTTCCTCCCAAAGTTCCCTTGCCCACGTCGCCCACCTCGTGTCATCTCTTCCCCCTTCCTATTTTCTCCGTCGTCTCTGTCACTCTCCCCATTCGCCAACTATACCACGATGGAGCCCATACCCCCCTCATCCTCATCGGTAGCCACACACGCCATGAATCCCTCTCTCTCGCACCATAATCACCATGAACACCTCACGCCCCATCGCCCGGACCTCCACATTCTCTCTAAAAATACATCATCTCTGGTCATCGTAATCCCTATCCTTCCTTGCACGAGATACCCTAGAGCTCTTCTACAGCAATCCGTGACAGAGATCAGGCGTGAAATCGAGCGAAGATAGTGGTCCTTCTCCAGCAAGATCCACGACGAGCTTCGTCGTGCATGCAGCTCCTCCATCGCGTTGCACGAGCTCGGGTTGCTACCGACCCGCGAGCGACGACCGGAGACTCCTCTTCGAGCCTCCATTCCCAGGTAGCATCCTCCATCTCCTTCTCCGATTATTTCTTTCTTCTCGGCCGATCTTCTCTGAAATACTCCGCCTTCTCTGCTCGACATCACCGTTCACCGACCATCGCTAGAGCTTCGCATCGAAGCTCCCATCTTTGCGCACCCCTTCATTCCTCTTCACGACGCATCGAGCCACCTACGACCATCGCTCCGCCGATCACAACAGAGGAGAACCACCTCCCATTCACCACTTCACTCCATAAGGCCTCAAGCACTCACTGCACTCCACGCAAGTACCTACACGCTTAGGCTACAATCACTAACACTGCAGGAACCATTTTCTCCATCGGTCAGAACTTTGTCGGAGCTGCTTCGAGCTCCATCGTTCTCGACCTACAGACCACGCCTGCCTCTTCCAGAAGCTCCGGTTGCTCCGCTGCACCTCCACGATCATTCCCAGCCACTCCGGAGCCTTCCAGCGTCTTCACCGAGTGTGGAATAGGGTGACGGAGCTGCAGAGGCTTTGTCAGAGCTCTGAAGTCACCGCCACCACAGTGACAGAGGAGGAACAACCTAGACTACAACTGCTATTGGATTTACCCCCCGGTGATCATCCAACGACCATCGTTCGTCCACGTCGCCCGCTCCAGGGGCTCCAGATACCATCGGATCAATTGCGATCTAACGGTCCATCTTTCGCCACGTCTCCAGCTTTAGCAACCATTCGATCATCTCGATCGAACGATCCATCGTTCACCACATCGCTTCCTCCGAGCCTCTTCCCCAACCCTTAGGCTCGGAGCTCCTGAAGCTACCCCGAAGCAAGTCCGAACCTGCAGAAGACCCGAGCCACCGTCCGATCCTCCGACGCTTCCCGAGCCTAGCACCTCACGTGGTCCTCACGCGCGGTCTGGGTAATTTACACTAAGGCCCCTACAAGTTTTTCAAATTACATTTTAGTCCCTACCAGGCGCACGTGTTCTGTGGATAGTTTGCACACATACCCCAACATTATAGTAATTGCATTTTAGTCCATGTACGCATATTTCAGAATTAATCAATTTTTATTCTTGTTTGCATTTTGGTCCCTGTGTTTGTACGTTTATTTCAGCATTCATTTAGCATCATTTTTAAATTCCAAAAATTGTATGTTGTAGAGAAACTTGTGCTTTATTATTGTGGACACTTGTCATATTTTTATGAGCTTCGAGGAATTTAATATTATTATTTTTGTGGAAATTTATACAGTTTTCCATTGTGTGCTTTAAATTCCATATTAAATTATTTGTTGCTCCAAAAATCACCAAAAAATCACAATAAGCTTAGTTTAAGTTGATCTACTTTGTGCCTAAAAATCACATCATTTGCACACATAATGAGGCCTTAATAAATTAATTAGTATTTTGCTTATTTGATTTTTAATTGGTCCAAAACTCATCATTTTTAAGATTTAATAATTTTCCTGGATTCATCTCACATAGACCCATATATGTTAACCTTTGTATCTGAAAATGATTTGATTTGGTATTTATTGAAATTAATTTCGCAAAAAAATACCCTTTATTCATATTTAATTCATACACAATCGAAAAATTCTAATAAATTTCCATTAGTTTCATTTCATTGCATTTCATATTCTGGCCAAGTTTCATCATTTTGGACTTAATTTGATCATATTTCAAATTTGACCTTAAAATTTGGCTTGAATTGCATCGTATTTTTCTTTAAGTGCATAAAAGAATACCAAAAATATTCTCCTGAAAATCTAACACCAAAATTGACTTCAAATTAACCTAAGAAAAAAGCTACCTCCTTGAGTTCAACCTTGGGATTACCCTAGTAAAATAAAAAAATTGCCGCTTGCGTTTAATTCGACATTAATCTAAGTGATTTTTGATCAGTCTCGATTTATCTGATTACAACGAACACACATTGAATTTGATCAAAAATTTTGTTGAATTAGGTAGGGTAGATCGAGGGCTCTTGAAATGACACCATTGCCAGGGAGGCACGACTTAGGTTAATTTTTAGGAAATTTGGATTTTAGGTTTTCCATCCCCGGGTAGTCTAATTCTCGGCTTTTCTTGTGAATATTTTCTGTTCAATTTTTATTTGGTTATTTTGTGTCGTCCTTTATCTGACCATCAATTATTTTCATGTGAGGAATACGAGGAGTTGAAGGCGCTTCTCCAAGCGAGCCGAGGAACCTGCATCGAAATAAATTGAGTCTTTTTGAGAGGACTTGTAACATTTTTCTATTTTGCATTTACAATGGTTCCCGTTTAGGTTCTCACGCGTGTAAGTCATAATATACGAGTACCCGCGTGCTGTGTGGTTTCTTAACGTAGGATAGGACCTGCACTTGTGGCTCTTAGAGCTCTCTTAGGATTGTTTGTGCTCGTAATATCTAGGACCACACTTCACACTTAAAAGACACACTTAGACCGCATGACTGTAGCCAAATCTAATATGTTCTTCATTCGCTAATAGAACTGCTTCTCTAGGAGCGGCTTTTTCATTTGCATTTCATATAGATAAATTTCAATTTTGTTTTGCATCCCGCATATAAAGCGCGGGGATCACTGTAGGTCTTCTGAACTAGGCATACATCATTGTTTTATCGTGCATCGGCTTTTCTCGACTCTTTCTCCCTTGTTTTTTCAAACTTAGGTTTAAAGAAAATTAGGACTAGACGATAGGCATGCCTTGTGTGTGGACTAATCAAGTGGTTATCTAACTTAAAATCAGGACTGCTAAGCAAAATTGACCAAAAAAGTAAATAAAATCAGAAATTCTATTTGCGGGAGAGTAACCCCTACATTGATTTTTGGCTGAGTGAGGGTACAAGAGCGTGTGTGCACACCCTAAGGCGGGACCAAAATCCCCGCCTTCCATATCGCGTACCCCAATCCAAACAAATATCATAGGCTGAACTATGGGTTCAACTGACCAGTGCCAAGTAGCCTCCGCCTACTCCGGTAGGTAGATAGGGGTGAAATTGCGGTGCACCACGACAAGTTGCTAGTAGCCTCCGCCTGCTTCGGCAGGTAGATATGGGTGAAGTTAAAGCCTTGTCAGCCTCCGCCTACTTCGGTAGGTAGATAGGGGTAGGTCCTTGAACTCTCAGCTAGGGATAGGATCGAAGAAAGGAAGGACGTTGGTATCTTAGGCGACAAGTTAAATAAGGGAGACACATTCGGCTTTAAACTGACTTCCTTATAGGCCGCATAACCTTTGCTACTTGTCTGAAAAATCACACTTAAAATCAACCCGACTAATCGGACTTGATTTCGGATCCTTCACTGTGTTGAGTGTGAAAATCAGGGTTTGTGATTCATTTGCTTGCTTCAGGTAGGAGTAAAATCCTATTTTCACTTATACTCCTGACTCTTCTTTCTGTCATCAAGAAGACTGACTAGGAGGATATCTACTCACGCTTTGCAAATCTCTCCTTGAGCCCCTCACGAAGTTCGTCTTCATCGGCCCAAGCGTAACTTGGGCAAACTCGAGCTCACGACCCTCTTGAGTTCGGGATCCATCACCCTCAGGATGGTTACCCTCAAACCATCCCTTTTCTCTTCTCTCATCTCACCGAGGAAAACCTTCGCCTCAGTGAGAATGTCTTCATTAATACGTCCTCTAACTTAGACCGAATTCTTTACCCAGGAGAAGAGGACAAACCAGGCACTAAAATGCCGAAGAAACACCCAGATGAAGAGGAACACATGGATGATCCTATGCACCAAGTCTTTGCCCGATTAGCTAGAGTCGAGCAGCTGAATGCAGTACTTATGGCTAGGATGGGACAGGTGACCGAGGCGGATGGAATTGACCGACCGATGGTAGATACCTACAACCCAGTTGAGAATAAAATACATAGTTGGCTTCTACCTGTGGTTCCCCCAGAAGCAATCGAGCTGAAGCCCCATTTTCTGAGTCTGCTACCAAAGTTTAATGGGAACGACTATGAAGAACCATATGCTTTCCTAAGAGACTTTGAGCTGGTATGCAACAACCTTAGTCACCCTAGGGTTGGCAAGATTACATCAGGCTAAAGGCTATCCTGTTTGCCTTAGGAGATAAGGTTGCTCATTGACTGAAGAATCTCGGGGTTAGATGTACGACCTGGATGCAATTCAAAGATTTATTCTTGAAGAAGTTCTACCCACTCAGTAGGACTAACCAGATGAGGACGGATATCGCGAGTTTTTCTCATGGACCCCACGAACCATTCCATGAAGCCTGGGATAGATTCAATGACTTAACTCAAAAATTCCCCTGCCATGGCATTACCAAGGTGATCTTAGTCCAGACCTTGTTCTATGGCATGACCCCCGAAATGGCCACCAGGGCCTATCAGTTCTCTCCCTCAAGCCTATCTAATAAGACAACTGGGAGGACTGTAGCAAATCTGGCAGATGACCTCATTTCCAGCATGGGGATAATAGCTGATAAGCTCACCATGGTAGAGCAGATCCACAAGAGGGTCACTGACATTGAGGTGCTTTACCGATTGCCGAAACAAGTGGAGGAATTAACTGAGAAGGTAGCCAAGATACGACTACCTGCCCCTTCTAGACCACCTGTGCTTGTACATCGAGTTCATTTTGTACATGAGTAGGTACAGGGGCCTCAGAGTAGCTGGGTTGTGGAGCAACAGTACACTCAGCAGGAGCAGCACATACCCCCATAGGTAGAGACAGTCTACGAGGAGCCTCCGCAGGTGTTCAAGATCAACAGACTGTGGTATAGCCATGACCCCATCGGCAGACAATCGGGGATAGGGAAAGGTCAACCACATCGACCTTCCCTAGCTTACCAGGTAACCAGCTCCATCCCCGCACCGTGCTTTGTACAATCCCGACCCGGACAAGGGTTCCAGTCTCAACATCACCAACAACAACGCACATTCCACTCGGTCCAGCAGGGCCCTCCACCACCGTCCCACCCTCAACAGTATCGGCACGGCCACCAGGGCCAGTATAGATAGCCGAATCACTCATCCTCTAGTCAGTAACAACAAGCCAGCCCCACTAGTGAATTGGAGTCCCTCTCCTTGGCCATCCAGACCCTAAG
Organism: Ottelia alismoides; assembly: GCA_037367405.1. Lineage (NCBI taxonomy): Eukaryota > Viridiplantae > Streptophyta > Magnoliopsida > Alismatales > Hydrocharitaceae > Ottelia > Ottelia alismoides. Next base: position 366,390 of record JAZKJV010001067.1, on the reverse strand, counting down.
AGATAGGGTCCAGCAGATATAGAATGACTACCTGGATATCAGGACAGATTTGAACCATGTTTCACGTACCCAGGATCAGCAAATGGCGTCAAAGACCCCAATTCCCTCCCAGGTTCAGGCCAACCCAAATAGCATGAATCAGGGTCAACACCGACCATGCAATCAGGTATATTATTTAGATTATTCTCTATTTGAACACGAGATCCTTTCGTACGATAATGTAAATCATATGTCCCTCAGGACCAGAAGGACTGTGACCGTACCTGATCGGGCGCGTGCGCATGAGGAAGACGCTGCCAAGTCTCTAACTTGGAGACAGAGGAACAACATCACCATCACCATTACCATCACCCGCAGAATAAGAGGATTTCCAAGTCTTCAAAGAAGAAGGAGAGGACAATTAGCAGTGAATCTGGCGAACCAGATGAGGAGCCCGCACCTTCATCTGAGGAGGACGTCCCAGAAGTCACGGTAGATGCATCACCCGTTTCACCACAGGAATTTCTTTTTCGTCCGAGTCTATGTCGGAGTCAGCGTCAGAGTCCTACACAAAACTCAGTTTCTCATCTTAATGAAAATCTTTCAGTATTAGAATCTAAGTTATCTTCAATAATCCCTTTCCCATGTGCTCTTAAGGGTGGAAAAAAGAAAACCAAAAAAATCCAAAAAGATGAATGACTGAGTTCTGCAACAAGTATATCAAGGTCAGAATCCCCTTCGATAAGTATATGGACATGACACCTACATTTCAGAAGTACCTTAAGGTGAGATGCACAACTACTATGGTCAATAGGAAAACTAAAAACCATGTTGAGAAGCACGTTTTGTCAGTAGCCACCACTTGCGCCATTAAGAATGCGTTTCCACGGAAACGAAGGGACATGGGTGCCCATTATGTGGTGAGTCATGTCGATGATACTGCATTTGCACACACTCTTCTTGATAATGGATCCTTAATTAATCCGATGCCCAAGACCCTCTATGAGCGGATAAATCTAGGACATCTTAGGAAATCCAGTGCCTTACTCTAGTTCGCAGACAAATCAACCAAGAGGTCCCAGGGAGAATTGAGGAACGTTATCATCAAAGTCAAGGATCAGGATTACATGGTGGACTTTACCGTCCTTGATATGGAGACCCCTCAAAATTGAAGAGATTTCCAGATCATACTACGAAGGCAGGGACCTTATTTGATTATAAGATCAGGAAAATTTAGTTCCAAACTCCAGGCAGAGATGAGGAACTTGAAATGAAGCAGACAAGGTGGTAGAGGCCGGATTCTGAATCTAGCACCAAGTACTCTTTGTCAGAAGCAGATTGCGTTCATGTAGACACCGTTGGGCCATGGAGACAGAACCCATCTAGCACATGAGTCCCTCTCCTCGGAGAAGATCTTGTGCATGAGACAGTTTGTGAGAACCTTAGGAGTGAGTACAACACAGAAAGTGCATCCCCCTACATCTTCAATGATGTAGAGGCCCAACTGAACCTGCCGTCCATCCCTCTTTAGGACAATCAGAAGATGAGGATGATGAGCCGGACGTGGTTTTTGCCGATTGTTTGGATACTTTTGACGATCCGACTCCAGAGCTGAATGAGTTGGTGGCAGTTACTTCAAAGATAGATCCGACCACTACCAGCACGGAGGCAGAATCGATTGAGCCAGACTTCCTTGATGATCACACCTTACCTGAGCTCAAACCATTACCCACAACCCTTAAATATACCCTCCTTGCGGGACAAGAGAGGAAATATCCGGTCATCATCAATTCACGATTGACCGAGGAGAAGGAATCTCGCTTGCTAGAGATTCTGGAGAAAAACCGCAAGGCGATAGTCTGGAGCATCTCCGATCTCCATGGGATAAATCCCGCTCTGTGTTCGCACCATATCTACTTAGATAATGAGGCTAAACCCTCTCGAGAATTCCAACGCATGTTGAATCTAAATTTACGAGAGGTAGTGAAGAAGGAGATTGAGAAATGGTGTGACGCGGGTTTCATTTACCCCATCTCCGATTCCAAGTGGGTGACAGCTATCCATGTTGTCCCGAAAAGTCAGGAATTCAGACAACCACCAATGAGGATGGAGAGGAGATCGTGACACGAGTGCCCACGTCATGGCGTGTCTGTGTGGATTATAGATGCCTGAATGTCGTGACAAAGAAGGATCATTTTCCCCTACCATTCATTGATCAGATCTTAGAAAGATTAGCGGGAAAAGAATTCTTCTACTTCTTAGATGGGTTCTCAGGCTACAATCAAGTAGCCATAGCTCCTGAGGACTAGGAGAAAACCACTTTCACATGCCCCTTTGGTACCTATGCTTTCAGGCACATGCCCTTTGGGTTATGCAATTCTCTCGGTACGTTTCAAAGGTGTATGATTGCAGTATTTGCCGAAATGGTCGGTGAATTCCTGGAAATCTTCATGGATGACTTCTCGGTCCACGACGATTCCTTCGATTCCTATCTTAGAAATCTGGACCGAGTCCTCAAAAGGTGTTGTGAGGCTAATCTGGTGCTCTCATGTGAGAAAAGTCACTTTATGGTGATGGAGGGCAATGTGTTGGGGCATGTCATCTCCAAGAGAGGAATGGAGGTTGACCCTGCCAAGGTGGACATGATCAAATGATTCCAGCCACCAACTAACGTGAAACAGTTGCGGTCATTCCTCGGACATGTTGGATTTTATCGGAGATTTATCAAAGATTTTTCAAAGATCGCCCGGCCGCTAACTGGGCTTTTAGGCAAAGACATGGACTTTATTGTCGATCATAAATGTATTGAGGCCTTTAAGCGATTGCAAGGGATGATCATGGATGCCCCGATCCTACAAACCCCAGATTGGTCTCTTCCTTTTGAGATCATGATAGACGCCTCCGATTTTGCTATTGGGGTTGTGTTAGGACATGAGATGGATGGTCTCCCATTTGCCATACACTACGCAAGCAAAGTTCCTGATACCACTCAGCATCTATACAATTACCGAAAAGGAGATGCTTGCGGTAGTGTTTGCCTTAGATAAATTCAGATATCATCTTATCGGATCTAAGGTGATTGTGTTTACAGACCATACAATACTACGGTACTTAATGGAAAAGAAGGACGCGAAAATCCATCTTCTTAGGTGGATTTTACTCATCTAGGAATTTGATTTGGACATTAGAGACAAACCTGGAAAGAAGAACATAGTGGCTGATCACCTCTCCCATCTAAAAAATCTTGATACTTCTGATGATATGCCTTTTTGAGACTCCTTCCCTGACGAGTTGGTTTTTGTTATCGACTCACTCCCATGGTATTCCAATATAGTGAACTATCTTGTCTCCGAGAAAGTTCCCAAAAAATTGGCCCAAGAGCCACATATACCGACGTAAGTCGGATGCAAGACATTACCAGTGGGAGGATCCGATCCTTTTCTTTGAAGGACCAGATTGTGTCTGGAGGAGGTGTATTCCTCAGGAGGAATATTAGAGTGTCCTTACTTTATTCCATAGTCTGGAGGCAGGAGGACACCACTCCGGGAAGAGGACCGCATGGAAGGTACTTCAATGTGGCTTATACTGGCCGACTCTGTTTCGTGATGCGCTCACCTTTGCGAAGTCGTGCCCAGTATGCTAGTGAATGGGAGGAACTATTGGTTCCAAGGATGAGATGCCAATGCAGCCTGTCATCATTTGTGATGTCTTTGACGCCTGGGGCATTGACTTCATGGGCCCATTCCCTATTAGGCATGGTTTCGAATATATACTTCTTGCGGTAAATTATTTGTTAAGCTGGGTAGAGGCTATCCCGACCCGAGCTGCAGACAGCAAGACTATCTATAAATTCATTAGAGATCACATCATCTTTAGGTTCGGGATCCCCAAAGTGTTGATATCTGATGGGGGTAGCCATTTTGTGAACAGAGAAGTGAATAAGCTCTTAAAGGATTACGGCATCGAACACCGTGTCGCTAGTCCTTACCACCCACAGACTAATGGCATGACACATGTGTCAAATAGGGAGGTGAAGACCATATTGCAGAAGCTTGTCTGCCCAGACAGGAAGGACTGATCTCAGATTTTGGATCAGGTCCTTTGTGCTTACAGGATAGCTTACAAGACACCTTTAGGAACCTCCCCATTCAGAATGGTGTTTGGGAAGTCATGCCATTTGCCCGCAGAATTAGTGCATAAATCTGAATGGGCAATCAAGAAGGTCAACTGGAACACACATCTAGGGCGGAAACAGAGAGAGATGGATCTGAATGAACTTGTGGAAGTCAGAAACTGAGCATATGACAACAGTTTGGTATACAAGGATAAGGTAAAGCATTGGCACGATAGATATATCAGACAAAAGACCTTTGTTCCTGGACATAAGGTATGGTTGTTTAATGCGAGGCTGAAGGTTTTCCAAGGTAAGATGAAATCAATGTGGATGAGTCCGTTCATAGTTCGTGCTGTGCATAATAGTGGATGTGTAGAGATCTCAGATCTTACAGATGGAGCACATACGTCCCTAGTAAATGGAAAACTATTGAAACACTTTGTTGAACCCAATGAACAGTTAGTCCATGTTAAGGAGATTGTATTCATGTGTGAGGCAGACTCAGTACACACACACACACACATAAATCCACACATGAGACCTTGCAACAGTGAACTCTCGTCATCAACAACATCGAAAAGATTCAGATCATGATCCTTGTATATACTCACCCTTCCTGTATATATTCTTTCCCTCCCTCCCGTGACTCAAGTCACTCGCCCCGACCACATATCTTTTCATTTCATGACTATACTTAGGATGACCAGATCCTATGTATGGGGGGAGAGTGACCAGAGTCACTTAATCATTCTCTGTACATCCTCCAGATCCCATCGGTTCTCACACTCACTCCTGTCCTATACTTAGGCTGACTAGAGCCTAAGTATAGGGGGAGCCGATGCCCGCCATGTATATACTCATCCATTTCCCCTCTTGACCTCGCCCGCCCCATTTTTTATCTTCTTCTACACTTAGGCTGCTAGAGCCTAAGTATAGGGGGGCGTGACGATTTCTATACTTTTTATTCTTTTGGCTCTCTCATGCTTAGCACGAGCTACATCTTTTCCTCGCTTTTCATGCTCTGAGGACATAACACCCGCTAAGTATAGGGGGCGTGTATATATTACATATATACTTTACCCATAGCTCGTACTTTCACATATTTTTTGTATATACTATACAATAATTACGGGATGGGTAAAAATTTGATTTTTTTTGTAAAATACATGTATATTTGTAATACACTTGTATTTTTGTGAAAAAATATCAAAATCAAAAATCAAAGGCTTCTTATTTACTCTTTCATATCATCCCTGCATTTAAAAAGAAAGAAAAAAAGAGAGTCTTGCATTCGTCTACATCGCATGTCATCTGCATCTCATCTGCATATCTAGCATATGCAAAGTGAAAAGTTAGTGGGTTCTGAACCAAGTTATGAATAAATGTTGAGGAGGGACTTGATTTGACCTTAATCTATCTTATATTAGAGGAACCTTATAGGAACTGGAGTTAAGATTTTTCAGGTCAAGTGACTTAATTCTTTGAGTCCACAAGTCTATGTTCACATGTCATCTTGATTAATATAAGAAGAATATTTCATACACACACATGATTCTTTTAGACAATGACCTAACTTGGACAAGCACCATGCACATAGCTCTTCATTGATGAGGTGGTGAGGAGGTAGAATCCTTTGGCTTGGAGTAGCACACGGGTGGAAACATCCATCCTCCTCTAGGGAGAGAAGTGCATCTCAACCTAGTCTGGTAGTGTTGACATCTAAGGGCGGGATGCTGTGGGTTGAAATAATGCTTCAAAAGAGGGATAGTCTACTGGCTCAAAAGGAAAAACTCCTGATGTACATTCTACACCTTGTATATAGTTCAAAAAAAAAGAGAACTCCAAAAAAATGGACAGGCCGGATTGAAAATAAGATGCCTGTCGGAGTATGTATATTTGTAAGGCATATGCTTCAAAGCCTCATACCATGGAAGCCTACAGTTGGATAACTTGGCTACACTAGTCAAGCATCCTAGGATAGGTAGCTACACTGGATATCGTCCATTCTTCTCTCCACCCCTCTTCTTGAGCTAGTCGAACTTGAACTTAGAAGGGAATACCCCGCTCCTCGAGGAAAGAGTTACTGGATCGGGGAATTAGAGTTACCTTGTCAGAAGAGGCTGGTTCTTTGCCATTTTTGATGTGGAGAGCTATATTTCACTTACACAGTACAAGTAAGATTCATAGTCATTAGAAATTTTGGTATGAGGATTTGTTCTGACCTGACTGTTGAGGCATCTTGAATAGAAGACTTGTGGAACTTGAAGTATGTTAGGTCTTAAGTTTAGATCCCAATAAGACTCGTCACATTATTAACCCAAAGGTCGAGTCAAGCTCCGTTTTCAACTTTTGTTCATGCCCTTGGTATGGAACCCAATCTCATTTCACTTTTGCATTTCATTTTGGTTGCTCGGGGACGAGACAGGTTTAAGTATAAGGGGGTTGATGAATCTACGATTCATCACTCTAAAAGTTGAAAATATAGCCTTGTTTCTGAGTAATTAGATGCATTTCATCACCTATATTGCATAATTAGCATTAATGCATGCACTTATAACATCTGCATTTTGGCATTTACATCTACATTAAATAAGAAGCCAAAGTCACTTGTAAAAATCACTCATGTGTATATATTTTATACTAACTCCAAACTCCATAAATTCAACTCTATAGTGTACATATTACTAACACTAATACAAGAAAAATACCAAAAAAATGCTAACTTGTAAAATTGACCAATAAAACCCCAATCCAAGTTTGAGACCATGAACCGTAAAATGCACATATCTCTCTCATACAACCTTCGATATAAGTCTACTCACTTTTAAAATAATATACATTCAAAGACCTTCAAGATGAGACTAATTTCATTACATGGATTTTGGGTCCCCTTTGTATACTGTATGTATTTATATTTATACCCTTTTATTTTATCACTTCATTTGGCCTTGTTTCTGTTTTCAATCAACATGAAACTTGTAGATCTCATCGAGATCTACAACTTTCATGTTTTGAGTTTTTGCAAATTCGGCCATTTCCCCCCTCTTATTTTACCTCCTTCTTTGCAATAATCTTATTGGGCCACATGGCACCTTCTGGTTGCGCCACGCAGCCCATCTACATGCTTGCCACGTGCACTCCCCTCTTTGCCGTTGGATAGGGCTCAAGCGCCCCAATCTCTACCGTCCAAGCACGCATCATCTTGGAGCCATCAGGTCAAACTCCAGATCTCATCTCACCCATCCGCAAGCGTCACGTTCTCCTATGGCCATGTGTCGCGCCCCCATCCGTCTGATTTGTCTCCAGTGCTGTGATCTCCACCGCACACTCCTACGATACTCTCGACCCTTCGATCCACACCTTGCTCCAGATCCACACCGTCCGTACCCGCTCCATCCATAACCATCTGATCTATGCCAAGATTCCATCTCCACAGTTATTCTCCGCCTTAACCTCAACGCTACACGTGGCACTCTCCAAGCCCTCGATCCTCCATCCATCGATTGAATCTCCGCCATCAGTTCCGGTGAGATCATCACCCTTTGATCTTATCCTAGATGTCATCTTAGCCACCCATTAGCGCATAACCCTTAGCCGTCCACACGTCACGCCCATAGCCACCCGATTATCCTCTATGTCCACAGATCCTGGTCGTTCATCTCTGATTTAATTCCAACCTTCCGATCCCACTTCCAGATCTCATCGTGGCCGTTTGCCAACACCGTTTCCTCCGTGCACCACGTGGCACATCCATCGCCCTTCGATGGCGATGATGTGATTTAATCCTACCTGCTCCTTAACGCCCCGATCTGAGCCATTGGATCACTAGATCCAATGGTCGAGATACCGTCTTCTTCCTCCCGAAGTTCCTCGCCCACGTCGCCCACCTCCTGTCGTCTCTTCCCCCTTCCTATTTTCTCTGTCGTCTCCGCCACTCTCCCCACTCGCCAACTATCCCACGATGGAACCCATACTCCCCTCATCCCCGCCGGCAGCCACGCACGCCATGAATCCCTATTCTCTCGCGCCATAATCGCCACAAAAACCTCACCCCCATCGCCCGGACCTCCACCTTCTCTCTATAAATACAACACCTTCGGCCATTGTAATCCCCATCCGCCCTTGCACGAGATTCCCTAGAGCTCTTCGACACCTATTTGTGACAGAGATCAGGCGTGAAATCGAGCGAAGAAAGTGGTCCTTCTCCGGCAAGATCCACGACGAGCTTCGCCGTGCAAACAGCTCCTCCATCGTGCTGCATGAGCTAGGGTTGCTACCGGCCCACGAGCGACGACCGGAGACTCCTCTTCGAGCCTCCATTCCCAGGTAGCATCCTCCATCTCCATCTCCGATCATTTCTTTCTTCTCAGCCGATCTTCTCTGAATTTCTCCGCCTTCTCCGATCGACATCACCGTTTACCGACCATCACTAGAGCTTCGCATTGAAGCTCCAATCTTCGCGCACCCCTGCATTCCTCTTCACGATGCATCGAGCCACCTACGACCACCACTCCGCTAATAACGACGGAGGAGTGTTGGCACGGAAAATTTTTGGGGTTTTTGATTTTTTTATTTTATTTCCCCGGCAACGGTGCCATTTTATTGGCAGGAGCTCTTTGAGCATCGAAAATTAATGGATGATATGAAGTGTCGTTGTTGCTATCCTTAGTGACAAACAAACAAAATTTTTTCTTCTCTTGCTGCAGAATAATTACAAAGAATAATGTGGAACAAGAGAAATTTTTGCTACTTATTTACCTATATAGCGGACATGATCGAGCTCAGGGAGGCTACGATTCCCGAAGGTTATTCAATTAATCGACAAAAAATCAATTAAAAGAAAAAGGAAATCTCAAAGGCAAACTATCCTTGGTTTTTGTGGAAATTTTCTCTTTTTATTTTTTGTAATTTTTTTATATGCACAAAATAAGAAATACGCACACCAACTATTTGTGTAATTTTCAGTTATACCAAACATGCTCAGAAAAATTCAGAGAAAATATTTTTGTGTTTTAATGATTTTGAAATATTTTTGGGATTTTTTGTAGAATTTTTCAGATGTTTTTATTTTTTTCTAAAAATAAAACAATGACATAAATTAGAAATAATGCATAACCTGGAGTAATTTGTAACTTAGAAATATTTTAACTTCCCAAAACTCCTGGCAATTATTTTTATGATAAAATAGAGACAAATATCTACAAATAGAGACTGAAATGAAGATTTTTTTTATTTTTGTAGAATTTTTTATGATTTTTATAAGATTTTTAGTATTTTTTATTTTATTGGGTTTTATAAATAGTTGATGCACAAAATTTGGAGAGAAATTAAAAGATAATGAAAAATAACCCTGTTTTTTTAGAATTTTTGGAGTAATATTCAAATTTTTATAATTTTTTGAATTTCTGAAAGAGAAAATGACACTGTTTTTTATTTTTAAATAATAACAAATAATGATAAAATGCAATAAAAAATTTGTGCTAAAAAAGATCATCACATCAGGCGCATAGCATAATTTTCTCAGAATTTTGAGCGATAAAAACTATTTATTCCAATGAAAAGATCATGCAAATTTAAAGTCTGGAAATGAGGGACTAAAATGTGAATGTTTGAAGTTCTGGAATTAAAATGTAACAATAAATAAAGTGCGGATAAAAATAAAAAATTACCCAAAGATAGCATGTTGTGCACGCGATCTCTAATTGATAGGGACGTTCACGTAATTTTCAGAACTTTGTAGGGGGTAGTTGCAAATTCTTCAAGAATAAAATAATCACCCTAGGGTTCTATCTTCCATCTTCATTTCTTTCTTCAAGATGGCCCAAGGGTTTAGGGTTTAGGGTTTATGAATCTCGTATTCATCATGCTAAAATTGGTCATTTAGGCTCTGTCCTCCATCATTCACCTGTAATTAATCATTAATAGAGCATTATTAGCCATCATGCTGTGTTAATAATATCTGCATTTCATCTGCATAAATTGCATTAAAAACCCCGTGTAATTAGCCCAAAAAGCCGCTAACTTCTCTTATTTTTAATTAATTCTTCCTAACTCTGATTGATCCGAAACCACCTCCATTGTGTAGATATTACTAACTTAATTAAATAAAAAATACAAAAAATTACCAACCTCAATAAGTGTCAAATAATCCCAAAGTCAAATTTCACATCTGACAGACTAAAATGAGCATATCTCCCACACACAGTGTCCGATTTTGGTCTACTCACTTTTAAAGTACTCCATTTTCAAATACCTTCAAAACAAGACCAATTTCATAAAATTCGGAGCTCATATGTGAAAGTTGGGTTTTGGGACTCTTTTGCGCATTTTGACTTTTTGCTGTTTTTGACCTGAGTTCTTATGTACATAATTAATCCTTTTAATTTTATTTCTTTTTTATTTGTGTCCATTGATGAAAGTTTTAATAAGAAATGCAAAAATTCAAATCCAGATTAAAACTGAGATCAAAGAAACTGACCAAGTTCAAGTGTCCGTTGTTGGTCTGTACAAAAGTTGTGTGTTTCTTACCTTTATTTTATTCTCCTATTTTCTTATTTATTAAAAATCCAAAAAAATTAGATTAATGTGTAAATAATTTTCTTATAATTTATCGTATTTTCCTAGATTTTTTATCCTCTTTAAAATAACCAAAAAAATTACAAAACCCAAAAAGTCGGTTTTCTATACACATGGAAAGCCACCAAAAATACCACTTCACAGAGGTGACCTCTTTTGCTCCCGAGTCCTTCATGAAAGTTGTAGATCTCGACAAGACGAACAACTTTTGTGAAGGAAATTTTTCGATCCGAGATTTCCTGCTATTTCTTTTCTAAATTCCTTCATCTTTAATTTTGAAATTTTTTGGGGTGCCACGTGGCAGCTCCAGGGCTTGCCACGTGGCACACCATTTTGTCACTCACTCCAGGCCACCCCGGGTCACGTGCTAGGCATGTGACCCCTTGTCTCCCAGCTCCAGCCGTTTCCCCTCCTGCCCTTGTGCCTCCGCCATGCACGACCGACAACCCCCTCGCCTCCTCCTCCCTCGTAACCGTCGCCGCACCATTACTCCATCCCCGCAGCCGTTACCCATCTCGCCGCCTATTAAACTACTCGCTCGCAGCCTTCACAACCCATACGCCATCTCGCCGGTGACAGCGGACTAACTTAGGCATGATCCAAGGCCCGCCGCCTTGCGCCATCAACCTCGCACCTCGCTCCGGCATCACTCTTAGCCGTTGAGCCCCACCTCTCCAGGTACCCTCCACTTAGCCCCGTTTTCCAACGCCATCTCCGCCGCACCTCCATCCTCGCAAAGGTTGGAGGTTAGCCCAGGAACCCAATACCAAGCACAGAGTTCCCCCCCTCCCCCCGTGTTTTGCTAACCACTTGCAGGTGCATCCCCTCCGCGCTCGCCTCCGCGTCGCCGGCTGAGCCCCGCCTCCTCCGCGCGACTCGGCCGAGCTCCATTCGCCGCCCTCGTGGCCGGTCCTGCCCTCTGCCTCCAAGCGCCGCCCGTGGCCCTGCTCCCTCGACCCAGCCGCGGTTCTCATCCACCGTACGCACAGGCGCCCTCGGCCCTCCCCCAGAACCGGAGCCGCCTCCACCGCTTAGGCCGCGCTCCCTCCCCGCCGTTCTCCACCTAACGCTGCTGCCCGGCCGTGGGACGGCCGAGCTCTGCCACCGCGCCTCCCGCGCCCTACCGCCACCGCGCCTCCCGCTCCATCCACCGTGGAGGCCAGCTCCGCCCGCTGCCGTCCCGCTCCAGCCGCCGTTGGATCGGGCCGAGGCCCTTGATCCAACGGCTCAGAAGCCGCCCACGTGCCCCCCCCGAGCCTCGGCCCCAGCCTTGAGGCTCGGGGCCCCCGAAGCGCCACCCTCCGCCACGTAGGCTCGGGTATCCGAGCCTGAGCTCTGTTGCCCGAGCCTTTGCCTCGTATACCCGAGCCTGAGGCTAGCTCCCAAGCCTAAGTTCCGGGCCATCCGAACCATAGGCTCGGCTCCCGAGCCTCTGCCTCCGCATCCGAGCCTCATAGTACACGTGCAATACACTTGCTTCGTGGGAAAATTGCACGGACGCCCCTGGCCATTTCAGAAATTGCAAGAAGACCCCCGCCAGGGGTAAATTACGTAGGGACCCCTCCGATATTTTGAAATTACAGATAAGTCCTTCCAGGGACTATTTTGAAGGAAAACTTTATTTTAATTACATTTTAGTCCCTGAAATTTCATTTTAGCATATCTTCTCCATCTGAACTCCGATTTTAGCATATAATATGTCGTTTCGAAGCTAATTCCGTGCTCTACCATTTAGTTGTGGATAGATCTGAGAATGTTTATTGATTACTATTATTCGAGGACTTATTTGATCTCATGCAGGTTCTGTTGACATTGTGTACTTATTAAATCGAGGAAAAATTGATTTATTACAGGGGCATACTCAAGGACAGATAATTGAATTATTTTCTCGCTACTATCAATCACTCCTTGAGGATTAAATCACAGGAAAAATTAGGGGTCAAAACTCCTTGAAAATTATTGTTGATCTCTTTATTTGTAGGACTACGTAGCTGGTGATTGATCTCATACCCCATAGCTTGATTCTCTTATTGATAAATATTTCTTGAAATAATTCGATCTGTGATAGTATTTGAGGATCAATTGATAAATTTATTTGAGGTTGAAACTTCACTAAATCGCAGATCCAGCGCTTCATTTTCTCTGTATAATTCTTTGCATTTGCATCTCATTGCATTGTGCATATCTCTCAACACAGGAATTAATCGATCATTAACTAATTATTTATTTTGATTTAAGACCACGCAACTAAAAATCACCGTTCCCTATGTTCGACCTTGGTACACTTACCAAGTAAAAATACTCCACAACATTCAAGGCTTGTGGTATTTTGACGACCGAAATCTGCCTCCTATACTACAATTATCGACTATTAAAGAGGTAGATTTCACGTTCATCAAATGGCCCCGTTGCCGGTGAATGACGAATTTTTAGTGTTTTGAATCATTTTTTATAATTAATTTCTGTGAAGTTAATTTTTGGGACATTTTTTTCTTTTACATTTTTTTTCCTTTTGCATTAATTTTTTTCTTTTCTCTTCTGATACTAACCGCAATCTCTCTCTTTGCAGACTACTGGAGCAGAATTTACAAATATAAATCAAGGATCTGCGAAGAAGACGAATTTCAATTTTAATTTTTGTGAGTGATAGTAGCATAGATTTAATTTTCCACAATATTCACAGGGTCCCTCTCTCCTTGTACCCTGTCAAATTGTAATATTCAGGACTGGACTCTCTGTGGCTTGACGTAGAATTTAGGAGCACATACACTAGATTAGAATTACTTGATTGTGCTCGTAATTTTTAGGCCACACTTTTCACTAATTAAACGTACTGTAGATCGTTCAACATTAGCCAAAAATCTCAATCAATTCTTCCCGCTAATAGAACTATCTGTTTAGGGCGTTTTCCATCTGTGCATATCATTTAGTGTAATTTAAATTCCTTGTCTTGCATCCCGCATGAAGAACGCGAGGATTCACTGTAAATCCTTCTATGAAGCATGCATCATTGATTTACGCTTGCATTGGCTTTTCCGATCCTCCTTTCTCAAGGTTTTACAACTTAGGATTTAACGGAATTGGGACTGCTCGTTAGGCGTGAATTTCTATGCTCACATAAACTACAGTGATAACCTTAATCTAAAATTGGGACTGCTAATCAAGGTGACTGTAAATAAACTGACCTAAAATTAACTTTTGTTTGGTGGAGAGAAACCCACTCATTGTTTGTGTAAGGACAAGATCGCACACCTTAGGGTAGAGCCCAAAACCGAAGTGCTTCGTTCAGACTAGTGATTCTAAACAATTAGCTACTTTTCAGTGAGGGTCTCGGGTAGCCGTTTACGGTCCGACTTCCCTTAGCAGAGTAGGTGGTTCAGAGGACACCGCGGAAGGCTCCGTCTGCAAGTAACACGGGTAGCCGTTTAAACGGTCCGTTCTTACACCTATACTGGCTGAGAGTAGGTGCAACTAGTTGTATGAACTCGGGACAGTCTTTGTGAAATATTTCAGCACCTAACAGCTCCGCTTAATTTGCAAGATTGTCTTGCCATTAAATTAAAATTGAAAAGATAAGCAGCCGAACCCTAACGTGCCTTCACCAGAGTTGAGTGGGTGAATCAACGTGTTTGTTTTGTGTTTGATTTGTGTGCATCAAAGGTATTGCAATCGCAAGCAGACCGTGGTTCGCTAATCATTCCATCCACTTTGAGAAGATGTCGGCACAGTGGTCTTCTTTCCCGATCTCCACGACCATGTCCCGATATTCTTCTTCCCCTCATTCCATCATTAGCGATCTGATCCCTGATACAACCACGATGGTGGCCAACATTGATACACTACAAGTGTCCACATCACAACAAGAAACATCACTGACAGAACCAGATTCGAGGAGCATCATTGACTTACCTGAACTCAAACCATTGCCCCCTTCACTTAATTATGCCTTCCTGCAGGAAAAAAGGGACAATTTCCGGTCATTATCAGCTCACATCTGACCAAAGAGCAGGAGATCCGCCTGCTTAATGTTTTGGAGAAAAAACGCAAGGCTATAGGCTGGAGATTGTCTGATCTCCCAGGGATTAACCCAGCCCTGTGCTCACACCATATTTATTTAGAAGATAATGCTAAACCCTCCCGTGAATGCCAACGTAGATTGAATCCAAACTTACGGGAAGTGGTTAAGACTGAGATCGAAAAATGGTGTAAAGCTGGGTTCATATATCCCATCTCCGACTCCAAATGGGTCTCACCTTTGCATGTAGTCCCGAAAAAGTCGGGACTTCAGATTATTACCAATGAGGAGGGAGAAGAGATTACGACACGGGTACCTACGTCGTGGCGTGTCTGTGTGGATTACAGGCGCCTGAATACCGCAACGAAGAAGGATCACTTTCCGCTGCCTTTTGTTGATCAAATCTTGGAGAGATTGGCAGGGAGAGAATACTTCTGTTTCTTAGACGGGTACTCGGGCTGCAATCAGGTAGCCATCGCCCCAGAGGACCAGGAAAAGACTACTTTTACATGTCCCTTCGGCACATACGCATTCAAGCGAATGCCTTTTGGGCTTTGCAATGCCCCCGACACCTTTCAGCGATGCATGATTACGATTTTTGCCGACATGGTTGGGGATTTCTTGGAGGTCTTCATGGATGACTTCTCGGTTCATGGTGATTCATTCGATGATTGTCTAACGCACCTAGATCGAGTCCTCTAAAAGTGCAGGGATGTGAATCTGGTGCTCTCTTGGGAGAAAAGCCATTTCATGGTCAAAGAGGGCATTGTATTGGGGCATGTCATCTCCAGGAAGGGAATGGAGGTTGACCCTGCCAAAGTTGATGTGATCAAAAAGCTTGAGCCACCTACAAATGTGAAACAAGTACGGTCTTTTCTAGGGCATGTCGGATTTTACAGGAGATTTATCAAAGATTTTTCAAAAATTGCCCGACCGCTAACTGACCTTCTTGGGAAAGACACCGAATTCGTGGTAGATCATAAGTGTCTAGAAGCATTCGAATTACTCAAGAGAAGGATCATTGAGACTCCCGTCCTTCAAGCTCCCGACTGGTCTCTTCCCTTCAAGATCATGATAGATGCATCTGATTTCACTGTAGGGGTTGTATTAGGACAACGAAAAGATGGAATCTCGTATGTTATTCACTACGCAAGCAAAGTTTTAGACCCTGCTCAGAAAAATTACACTGTGACCGAAAAAGAAATGCTTGATGTGGTTTTTGCCTTGGAAAAATTTCGATCAATACTTCTAGGATCTAAGGTGACAGTTTACACAGACCACTCTGCCATTCGCTATTTAATGACCAAAAAGGACGCAAAAGCACGACTTCTGAGATGGATTCTACTGCTTCAAGAATTTGATTTGGAGATTAAGGACAAACCTGGCGTTAAGAATGTCATGGCTGATCATTTATCACGGATTGAACAAAACAAAATTTCGGAATCTGAATCCATCCGTGAAACCTTCCCAGACTAGTCAATTTCTGCTATTGACTCACTCCCTTGTATGCAGACACGGTGAATTATCTCATCACCAATGAAGTTCCTCAAGGTTGGCCCAGAAGCAAAATCGATCGACTCAAATCTGAAGCGAGACACTATCATTGGGAAGATCCCTTCCTTTTCTATGAAGGATCGGATTGTATATGGAGAAGATGTATTCCTCAAGAGGAATATCAAAGTATCCTCAATCTATGCCACACCTTGGAGGTAGGAGGACATCACTCTAGGAAGAGGACCGCTGAGAAGATCTTGCAATGTGGATTTTACTGGCCGACCTTGTTTAAGGATGCTTACAATTTTGTGAGGTCGTGCCCCATCTGTCAGAGAATGGGAGGAACCATTGGTTCCAAAGATGCCATGCCTATGTAACCAGTGATCATCTGTGACGTATTCGATGCATGGGGCATTGACTTTATGGGCCCATTCCCTAATAGTCAAGGATTTGAATATATTCTTCTCGCGGTAGATTGTTTATCTAGATGGGTGGAGGCTATCCCTACTCGAGCTGCAGATAGCAAAACTGTTTGCAGGTTTTTGAAAGATCATATTATTTTGAGGTTTGGAATTCCAAAAGTTTTAACATCTGATGGGGGAAGCCACTTTGTCAACCGAGAGGTGAAGAAGTTGACCAAGGAATACGGCATCGAGCACTGTGTCGCTACTCCTTACCACCCACAATCCAATGGCATGGCCGAGGTGTCAAACAGGGAGGTTAAATGAATTTTACAGAAGCTCGTTCGCCCTGACAGGAAGAACTGGTCCCAACTCCTGGACCAAGTTCTATGGGCTTACCGGACGGCTTATAAGACCCCATTGGGCACCTCCCCGTTTAGAATGGTATATGGAAAACCATGCCATTTACCCGCAGAACTCGTGCATAAATCAGAATGGGCAATCAAAAAGATTAATTGGAACTGTCATCAAGGAAAGAAGAACCGAGAGATGAATTTGAATGAACTATCTGAAATCCGAAATCATGCTTATGAAAACAGCACCATCTACAAAGACAAAGTAAAGAGATGGCATGACAAGGACATTCGAACAAAGATCTTTGTCCCAGGGCAGAAAGTTTGGCTATTTAATGCAAAGTTGAAAATTTTCCAAGGGAAATTGAAATCAAAATGGACGGGACCCTTCATTGTAAGAGAGGTACACAATAGTGGGAGTGTTGAGATCTCAGAGACCGCAGATAGCACGCAAACATCTATGGTCAACGGTCAGCTTATTAAACATTTTGTCGAATCCAATGAGCAATTAGTACAAGTTGAACACATCTCCTTCACTCACGGCATAGATTTTGATGAAAAAATTGATCTGCCCAGATAGCACACCTCTCCGGAACCTACACTCTCTTGTACATCCGAAATTCTTCCCGGTTCCCCATCTGTAATTATCCGATTATACTTAGGCTGACCCGAGCCTAAGTATAGGGGGACCGCTACCATTATTTATACATCACTTCTCTTCTTTTGTATTTAATCCCTCTATATTTAGTACGAGCTATGTCAACATTTCACTTTGTGCCATGAGGACATAGCACAGGCTAAGTATAGGGGGGTGTGTTTGTATATAATTTATCTACTTTATCTATAGCTCGTACTTTAATCGTTTTTATCTAACATCAGGGATGGGTACAAGTAGTGTGTATATTACATGTTTTCCAAAAAAAACACCAAAAATTCAAAAAAAAGAACAAAAAAAATAAGAAAAACCAAAAAAAAACTTTTTGCATTAAAAAAAACATCACTCATGGTCTTGCATTTCATCAAGCATTCCATGCATTCCTTGGTCGATATATTCCTCACACATTCACCATCACTCAAGGCTTGAGGATTTTTGAGGACACTTGATTTCTGAGATCTTGAGATTCTGAGTTAGCCTGCCTTAGTCATTAGGGTTTTGAACTTAATAAATCCGCATTTCCCTAGTTTGAAAGATTTGAGCGCTATATTGCACTCTTTATCTCTACCTTCAAAGAATATGATCAACACAAATCACTTTCACAACTGCATGATTGATGAGATGAGTTGAGATATCACTTGAGGAACTAGGACTAGAGATTTGAGTATAGACATGATCTGATGATATTCAAGGATGGGATAAAGTTAATGAAGGCTTCAGAAAACCTGAGTGTCAACAAAACACTAGCCAGTATGTGAACAAGATTCATATGCTATCTTTTTGATAAATGACCTAAGTGCCAGGGTGTGATGAAACTTAAGGAAAATTGTTGATCAGTGTGCGCCAACTTTTGGTAAAAGCAGTGGAGCTAGCCAACAAAAGAAAAGAAAAAGAAATGTCAAAGAAAAGCTCTATCACCCAAAGTCAAATTCTAAATGAGCTTCCACCAATGGCGAGCACTCCCAAATATTTTTCAAAGTGTCCACTTGGACCAAGCGCTAATTAGGACCAAGGAGTCGGGCTGACACCATAAAAGGGCTCTGCATCGTAAGCGATACAAGTTTGGGTGTCGAAGGTATCTTAGATACTCAAAAGAGACACACCCCGGTGTACTCCCAGAAAAACAAGTGCAGACGACTCCAAATTCTCTTGACGGACACATTGATCAACAAAATAAAATATACTTAGAGGCACCTTGTTCCAATGAAAGGGAGAGAAAATCAGACACAATCCTATGCCCTCCATTAACTGGCCGTCCATCTACAACTTTCAAGTCTGACAAACTAATGAGACGGTTGACTGAAGCAAGAATAGACTTATTCCCTAGGGTTGAGGATCAGGTCTAGAGGAGAGTCTCTTGGATTGGAACTTTGGGTGATGTCTCGACTTGACTCTCATGAATGCAGTACACTAAGAATCATATCCTTATACTATATGTACAAAAAGAGAGACTGAAAATTAGCGAAGTTGGGTTCCTTTTGATTAAATATTGGTTAAGCACGGAATTTTAGGATCACTCAAATTAAGGGTCTTCTATGAATTGAGCCTTGTAAATTCACTTGCACAGTCAGGGATGTATTCAACTAAGTCATTCATTCATGCTCGGGGACGAGCATGGTCTAAGTATAGGGGTATGATGAATCTCGTATTCATCATGCTAAAATTGGTCATTTAGGCTCTGTCCTCCATCATTCACCTGTAATTAATCATTAATAGAGCATTATTAGCCATCATGCATGTGTTAATAATATATGCATTTCATCTGCATAAATTGCATTAAAAATCCCATGTGTAATTAGCCCAAAAAGCCGCTAACTTCTCTTATTTTTAATTAATTCTTCCTAACTCTGATTGATCCGAAACCACCTCCATTGTGTAGATATTACTAACTTAATTAAATAAAAATACAAAAAAATTACCAACCTCAATAAGTGTCAAATAATCCCAAAATCAAATTTCACATCTGATAGACTAAAATGAGCATATCTCCCACATATAGTGTCCGATTTTGGTCTACTCACTTTTAAAGTACTCCATTTTCAAATACCTTCAAAACAAGACCAATTTCACAAAATTCGGAGCTCATATGTGAAAGTTGGGTTTTGGGCCTCTTTTGCGCATTTTGACTTTTTGTTGTTTTTGACCTGAGTTCTTATGTACATAATTAATCCTTTTAATTTTAGTTCTTTTTTATTTATGTCCTTTGATGAAAGTTTTAATAAGAAATGCAAAAATTCAAATCTAGATTAAAACTGAGATCAAAGAAACTGACCAAGTTCAAGTGTCCGTTGTCGGTCTGTACAAAAGTTGTGTGTTTCTTACCTTTATTTTATTCTCCTATTTTCTTATTTATTAAAAATCTAAAAAAATTAGATTAATGTGTAAATAATTTTCTTATAATTTATCGTATTTTTCCTAGATTTTTTATCCTCTTTAAAATCACCAAAAAATTACAAAACCCAAAAAGTCGGTTTTCTATACACATGGAAAGCCACCAAAAATACCACTTCACACAGGTGACCTCTTTTGCTCCCGGGTCCTTTATAAAAGTTGTAGATCTCGACAAGACGGACAACTTTTGTGAAGGAAATTTTTCGATCCGAGGTCTCCTGCTATTTCTTTTCTAAATTCCTTCATCTTTAATTTTGAAATTTTTTTGGGGTGCCACGTGGCAGCTCCAGGGCTTGCCACGTGGCACCCCATTTTGTCACTCACTCCAGGCCACCCCGGGTCACGTGCTAGGCACGTGACCCCTTGTCTCCCACCTCCAGCCGTTTCCCCTCCTGCCCTTGTGCCTCCGCCATGCACGGCCGACAACCCCCTCGCCTCCTCCTCCCTCGTAACCGTCACCGCACCATTACTCCATCCCCGCAGCCGTTACCCATCTCACCACCTATTAAACCACTCGCTCGCAGCCTTCACAACCCATCCACCATCTCGCCGGTGACAACGGCCTAACTTAGGCGTGATCCAAGGCCCGCTGCCTTGCGCCACCAACCTCGCACCTCACTCTGGCATCACTCTTGGCCGTTGAGCCCCACCTCTCCAGGTACCCTCCACTTAGCCCCGTCTTCCAACGCCATCTCCGCCGCACCTCCGACCTCGCAAAGGTTGAAGGTTAGCCCAGGAACCCAATACCAAGCACAGAGTTCCCCCCCTCCCCCCGTGTTTTGCTAACCACTTGCAGGTGCATCCCCTCCGCGCTTGCCTCCGCGTCGCCGGCTGAGCCCCACCTCCTCCACGCGACTCGGCCGAGCTCCGTTCGCCGCCCTCGTGGCCGGTCCTGCCCTCCACCTCCAGACGCTGCCCGCGGCCCTACTCCCTCGACCCGGCCGCGGTTCTCATCCACCGTGAGCACAGGCGCCCTCGGCCCTCCCCCATAACCGGAGCCGCCTCCACCGCTTAGGCCGCGCTCCCTCCCCGCCGTTCTCCATCTGACGCCGTTGCCCGACCGTGGGACGGCCGAGCTCTGCCACCGCGCCTCCCGTGCCCTACCGCCACCGTGCCTCCCGCGCCATCCACCGCGGAGGCCAGCTCCGCCCGCAGCCGCCCCGCTCCAGCTGTCGTTGGATCGGGCCGAGGCCCTTGATCCAACGGCTCAGAAGCTGCCCACGTGCCCCCCCCCCCCCCCCCCCCGAGCCTCGGCCCCAACCTCGAGGCTCGGGGCCCCCGAAGCGTCGCCCTCCGCCACGTAGGCTTGGGTATCCGAGCCTGAGCTCTGTTGCCCGAGCCTCTGCCTCGTATACCCGAGCCTGAGGCTAGCTCCCAAGCCTAAGCTCCGGGCCATCCGAACCATAGGCTCAGCTCCCGAGCCTCTGCCTCTGCATCCGAGCCTCATAGTGCACGTGCAACGCACATGCTTCGTGGGAAAATTGCACGGACGCCCCTGGCCTTTTCAGAAATTGCAAGAAGGCCCCCGCAGGGGTAAATTACGCAGGGACCCCCCCCCCCCGACATTTTGAAATTACAGATAAGTCCTTCCAAGGACTATTTTAAAGGAAAAACTTTATTTTAATTACATTTTAGTCCCTGAAATTCCATTTTAGCATATCTTCTCTATCTGAACTCCGATTTTAGCATATAATATGTTGTTTCGAAGCTAATTCCATGCTCTACCATTTGGCATACATTGTGGACAGATATGAGAATGTTTATTGATTACTTTTATTCGAGGACTTATTTGATCTCATGCAGGTTCTGTTGATATTGTGTACTAATTAAATCGAGGAAAAATTGATTTATTACAGGGGCATACTCAAGGACAGATAATTGAATTATTTTCTCGCTACTATCAATCACTCCTTGAGGATTAAATCACAGGAAAAATTAGGGGTCAAAACTCCTTGAAAATTATTGTTGATCTCTTTATCTGCAGGACTACGTAGCTGGTGATTGATCTCATACCCCATAGCTTGATTCTCTTATTGATAAATATTTCTTGAAATAATTCGATCTGTGATAGTATTTTAGGATCAATTGATAAATTTATTTGAAGTTGAAACTTCACTAAATCGCAGATCCAGTGCTTCATTTTCTCTGTATAATTCTTTTTATTTGCATCTCATTGCATTGTGCATATCTCTCAACATAGAAATTAATCGATCATTAACTAATTATTTAATTTGATTTAAGACCACGCAACTAAAAATCACCGTTCCCTGTGTTTGACCTTGGTACACTTACCAAGTAAAAATACTCCACAACATTCAAGGCTTGTGGTATTTTGACGACCGAAATCCGCCTCCTATACTACAATTATCGACTATTAAAGAGGTAGATTTCGCGTTCATCAGGATGGCAAAGGGGGCACGTCGCCTCCCCTTGATCTTCTCCTCTAGGCAGGGCGTCGAGCGACGGTTGGAGGTCGGTTGTCGCGAGGATAGGTGGCTGGCACCACCCATGCGGGGACAGGAGGCAAGCTGCTGAGCGGCGACTGCAGGCACCACACACGCAGCGGCGATGGTGACTCCCAGGAGTGCCTGGCAGTGCGATTGTGGATCTGAGAAGGGCGACGAATGGCAGCTTCTTCAGTCGATGACAGAGACCGCGGTGAAGGGCGATACACGCCCTCCCTCCCTGCGATGAAGATGTTGACAGTGATGGGAGGCGCGGGCTGGCGGCGGGAGGACGGTGGCGGAGAAGGCGTGGTACTGGTACGTGCGGGCGCACATAGGATGTGCGCGGTCTTCGGGGACGGATGGGCTAGCCGGGGGTAGAGATCGGAGGTGCGCGACTGTGGCGGTGGCGGTGGGCACCGCCAGCGACCGGTGGGTGGAGCTTGCTGCCCCTTCTTTTTTTATTTTTTTTGATTATTTTGTAAAAATAGAAATTAAATGAGATTTTTTTTCATTTTTTGAACAGAAATTATAATAGATGATTTTTTATAACTTATTTATTTATTTTTTTGTTTTTTAATCTTGCAAAACAAATGTTAGAAGGAATGAAAGAAAATATTGTTTTTTATATTTTTGCATTTTTTATTTATAAACAATTAGAACATGAGCACGATGGCTCCGTCCCGAATTCAAAACGAATGCATGAGTGGGGATCCAGCAAAAACGAGGAATCAAATTCAGTTCTCCGACCACCGTGCGTGGTCGGAGTTGATAGATCGTGGGAGATAGAAAATGAACAAGGAGAGATTGAGAAAATGAAGAGAAAACTCGAGTTGAATATGGATCAAGTCGTGATGGATTTAATGATCTAGATAAAAAATGACAACGAAATAAAAATGCGAGAGATAAAACTACGATTAACCTTTGCTAAAAAAGAATAGAACTCACCTTAGGAGCGGACAATACCTTGATCACCTCGACAAAGGCCAACGCGCTGACACCAGACGGCTCGGAGGCTAGGCACCCTTCTACGACAAGAAGACTCTCGGAGATGGGGCTTCTCTCACCAAAGATTGATCAAGTTGGAATGAGGGAGAAGGAGCCATATAAATAAAAAAATAATGGAGTTTGAATTTTTTGATGAAGATAAGAGATAAGAGAGAGAACAAAAATTGAAATGAGATAAAATAACAAGATATGTGTTAAAAAATATTTACAAAAATTAACTATTTTTTTGAATTTTCGTCACTTTATTTATTTGAATAAAAAAATGTTTTTTTTTATTTTTCTATGGTGGTTAATTAAGAATAGCAACTATATACATATACTATATACATATGGTACATTATATACATAGTTAAATAAGGAAACTAGCTTTTATTAAAAAAATTATTTTTTTTATTTTTATTTTTATTTAAAATAATTAGTAAAAAAAAATACAAATATTTACAAAATACAATATGTATAAAATACATGGAAAAATTGCACAACAACCCCAGAAAACCAACTTTTCACCCGTAACTACAAAAATTATGAAATCACAATATTTTAAAGATAATTTAATTTAAAATACAAAGGAAGTGAGTTTGGTTCGATTTGAGTTCATATGGAGCCAGAATTGGTCTTTTAATTAGTGCTTAGTGGCTTTTTCAACTATGGTTGCTTTTATTCTGTACATGATTTAATTGTGCAACTATTTTTATTATTTAGAACACATTTTTATTTACAACTTTGGTTTTGAAAGTTATTTGATTTGAGGTCAATTCAAGTATAAATAAAATAGTGTAGTATACAAATATACACATCACATATTTTTTTGGATTTTCTGATTAAGGACCATATCTCCCCCTATTTATTCCTGGTCGATCAGGTCAACTCTTGACCTTCTTTTGGGGTTCAGGTTAGACTGTATTTATTACATATATACAGTCCTCCCTTTTTTCTATTTTTTATTTATTTTTCCTTTATTTCTTTAAGGTTAAAATGGCAAGAAGTGTACAATATTTACACACAAATGCAAGTTCGTAAGAATATGGAGTTAGTTTTATATACATGTATTTTATAAAGGGATTTTAAGCTAAAATAAATGAATAAAGATGACGAATCGCAGATTCATCACCCCCTATGCTTTACCTTTGCTAGTCCCTTAACAAACACTAATGTGAAAGAATACGTGGAGAAAAAGAAAAAGAAAGGGAAAAGAAAGAAAGTAGGACAATATTGAGTATTAAACTTATCTTCATAAAATTGTAGTTTGGAGCTTTGTCGGACCTTTGAATTATTAGTGTGTTGGAACCTTAATGGGAAATGGATTTAAAACCTAACAACCTCTAAGTTCCACAGGACTCCTATTCAGGTCTCCTCAACAGTCAGGTTAGAACAAGTCTACATACAAAAATTCTTATGACTATGAATCTTTACTTGTATGGTGTAAGTGAGATATAGCTCCCCATCTCAAAAGTAGCAAAGAAACAACCTCCCTCAACAAGGTAACTCTAGTTCCCTGGTCTTGCAACTCTTTCCTCGAGGAGCAGAAATATATCCTTCTAAGTTCAAGTACAACCAGCTCAAGAAAGGGGGATGGAAAAAGGAATGGATGGTAACCAGTGTAGCTACCTATCCTTGGATGCATGACCATTGTAGCCAAGTCATCCGCTGCAAGCTTACAAAAATTTGTCTTTGAAGCTCTTATTATAATAATTTTTTAATCCTTGTATATACACTCCGGTAGACATTTTAATTTTCAATCAGGCCTGTCCACTTTTGGAGATTCTGCATTTTTCCATACTTTTTTTGAAAGCATATACAAGGTGCATCATGCACATAAGGAGTTTTTCCTCTTGAGCCAGTAGATTACCGTCTTTTGAAGCATTATTGCAACCCCACAGCATCCTGTCTTTTGACCTCAACATCGCTAGACCAGGTAGAGACGCACTTCCTTCCCTAGAGGAAGACCAGAGATTCCGCCTAGATGTACTACCCTCGTATGCTACCCCAAGCCAAAAGATTCTGCCTCCTCACTACCTCATCCATGAAGAGCTACGTATAGAGTGCTTGTCCAAGATAAGCCATGGTCTGAAAGAATCATGCATGTGTTGTTACATGTTCTACTTAGACTAATCAAGATGACATGTGAACATAGTCTTATGGACTCAAAGAATTAAGTCACTAGGACCTAAAAAGTCTTAACTCCATTTCTTATAAGGTTCCTCTGAAATTAAGTGGATTAAGGCCCAACTAAGCTCCATTCTTTAATTTTATTCTAGACATAGTTTAAATGTCAATACTATCCTGAAAAATGCACATGCAAATGCAAGAAAATATGAACAATGCAAAAAAAAAATTCAAACAATGATGCACATGTGAAAAGACAATTTTTTAAACAATTTTCTAATTTTGAACTTTTTATGGGTTTTTGGAGAAAAATGCAGATGTAAAAGAAAGTTTTTTTGAATTATGCAAGTTTTTATAGATTTTTGCTCTTACATTTTTTTCAAAAAGGAAAGGGGTTAGTAATATATACAAGTACATACAAGTTTTTTTCTTTTTTTTATTTTTGGATTTTTTTTGGATTTTTTTGTTTTTTTGTTTTGTTTTGTTGTGTTTTGTTTTGTTTGTTGTTTTTTGTGGTTGGTTTTTGTTGTTGTTTTTTGTTTTATTTTTGTTTTGTTGTTTTTTTGTTTTGTTTTGTTTTTTTTTGTTTTGTTTTTTGTGTTTTTGTTTTTTTTGTTTACATACGTGGATTTTACAAAATTATATACATACCCCCCAAATAAACATATTTAAAAGTACGAGTTATGTCTAAAGTATATATACAATATATACAACATCCCCTATACTTAGCTCGAACTATGTCCTCATAGTTATCAAAGAGCGAAAAGGAAGACATAACTTGTGCTAAGTATAGAAAAGTGAAAAGACTCCTATGCTACAACGACTCAAATAAAAGATAAAAAGAAGAGAAGTTTGTGATCCCCCCTATACTTAGGATCAAGTAATCCTAAATATAGTGGACTGTACAAAAGGGGAAAACCGATGGAGAGAATGTACATACTCAAAAATAAAAAGACACCATATGAAGAACATCATCCCCCATACTTAGTGTAGAGTATCCCTAAGTATATGCAACAACAAGAGTGATGAACATGACGAATATGAACAACACAAATCATTCACCCCCTATACTTAGGATAAAGCACATCCTAACTATAGCATATATACACACGGAAATGGGGTGAATGTTAAAATGGAAGAAGAAAGAGTGAAACGAAAGGATATACAAGAGAAGTGGATGTACAAAGGTCAAGAAGGTCGAAA
This sequence comes from Ottelia alismoides, assembly GCA_037367405.1. Classification (NCBI taxonomy): domain Eukaryota; kingdom Viridiplantae; phylum Streptophyta; class Magnoliopsida; order Alismatales; family Hydrocharitaceae; genus Ottelia; species Ottelia alismoides. The sequence goes on along the minus strand of JAZKJV010001067.1, from coordinate 339,651 downwards.
GCGAACCTTCTTGCGAGACCGCCGAGGTATGGATTTGACAAGGTGTAGGTCGATATTGGGATTATCATTAGATATGAAATGATCAGGATCGTCTAAGAATGTATCCTCAACAGTCTCAGAGTGTGCATGCACGAATCGGTTATTGGAAGTAGTGTGGTCATGTCCTGCCTGAGACGTCTCGCAAACATCAAAGTAAAATGTCTCGAAATCATTACAGAAAAAGTAGGATCAATTTCGACCTGGTACACCTCTACTGGATCATCATCTTTATCAAAAGGCCCAAATTCCTTTATAAAAGCAATCAAATCAAATTTGGCTTGATCGGTCTCATCTGAATTTGGGTGAATAGGAACAGACTCATCAGTGAAAATAGTCGAATCATGTCCGTCCTATCTAGTCTCAGATTCTGCCTTCCGCTCTAGGGTGTCTATCGTGTAAATTCTACGGATGTCATCAATACATCTCCACATACCAGAAGGGGGAACTGTAAGGTCTATTCTTTCCGAGTCTTCCTCATTCAATAGGAACTCTTGGGTTTACTTATCATCCAACATATAACAAGAATCTCTGATATTATCATCGAGGTTAAATTTCTTGGGGTTGGCTAACACAGGGTGGCTCTCATGGGATGTAGGTCTCTAGTCAGTAGTGGGTGCAGTGATCAACACATCGCTCCCCATATCAGAACGGAACTGAATCTCTCCTGATCCATAATCAATAACAGCTCCCGCAGATGCGAGGAAAGGTCGTCCCAGGATGATTGGAGGGTGCTCCACAGGGGTGGAGCTCTCCATGGGAAATACAACAAAATCCGAAGTGAACATCCTGGTTTTCTTGAGTGGCCCAAGATGAAGAGATTGTACCATAGAGAAGGGTATTATATTGATTAATAAACCACCGTCAAGGAGAGTGTTATCATAAGAATAGTCAGATATGGAGCAACTCACAAGAGGTGTGGCAATGTTCCCTTTCTTAAAATATGGATGGTGAGAGATGGCGTAGGCAGTGGCCATGGTCAAGATGTGACGCTCAGATCTTTTCCTTCACTTTCTCTTCTTGTGTTGAGGAGTAGATAAATCTGTCATGGCCTTTTGAAGTGGGGTATTAATGATCTCATGAAGGGTGGTTACGACTTCGGGTTCAGTCAACATTTTTTTGAATTTTTGGATCTCCTCCATAAAAGGGAGGAGATCAGAATCAGCATATACACGAGGGTTGCCGAGAGCAGTCTGTATAGCGGCATCCTGGGGATCAAGGTTGGGACATGATGTGAATATATGTGTGGGTAAATGATCGGGCATTTGGGTCCTCTCCTCACAAAATGAATCAATAATGTGTCTCTCAGAATCTTTTTGGATTTTTAAAATTTTCTCATTTTTTGTATTTTGGACGATTGCAAGCTATCATGATTATCCTCAAGTGAATACATATCCTCAAACAGTGGAGCAGCGTTCTGGCTCTCATTTATGATAAATAGATTGCTAATCCTCGAATTCATATGCTCCATCATCTGGTCCAGTGTCTCAAGTATGGAAATCATGAAAGGTGACTCCAAAGTCCCAGGATCGGGTGGGTTGAATGAGGGTGGGTAAAAATCATCGTCCGTCTCCTGAAATAATGGCTTAGGAGGATATGCACAAAAATTAGGAAGAAAATCCTCTTGGAAAAAGGAAGGTGGATTGTCTGGAGAGTGTGAAAAGTCTGCGAAGATCAGATTAAAATAACTCTAGTCGGCCATCTCCGAAACAAAAGACGGGATCGGGAGAGCACGAGGGTCAAGTCAAAAGATATGGAGAAAAAGGCGCAAATGAACAGAAGGATCGAGTATGCACACAAGCAATCAAACTCAATACAAACCCCCAGTTCTCCAACTCAACTCAATGTGAAGACCGTGAAGGTTCAGTCAATTATCTTGTCAATTTTAGAGTTTGGTGATAATACAAACTATTAGAGCTGTTAAAACGAGCGGTTAGGAACCCAAAGATCCAGGAGACTGGCCCAATCCCAAAGTTAGATCTTTCCCAGCCAGTATGAATTGCGTACCGTTTATCAGCTACCCGATCTATTCAATCTGTTAAGGACGTCGCAAGCCGCTTTACCGACTACCGGAAAGATCCTCACTGGAGAATGACTAACCCAAGATAGTAGTCTGAATAGAGTCCGGGTGTTATTCTATCCTAGTGTGCGGGTCGCTCTCTCGCTACATACAAACCAAACAATGAGGGGGTTACTCTCCCCAAAATAATGATTTTTCCTTGTGTTTATTTTAGGATCGAGTTTTCTTTAGCAGTCCCGTATTTTAGGCAGTTGTCACTTGGTTAAAATATTATCAAAGGATCGCCTATCGAGTGTCCAATTTCCTTTTTAACTTATGTGAGTGAAACCAAGGAATGATATTAGAAATGCCAATGCGCGATTCAAAACAATGATGCTTGTAGGGGTTAGAGATGCGCACCTTGTCGCCAGTTTCTACATGCAAGTGATCCGCACAGAGTTGAAATACAAAAAAATAAAATAACCTATATAATGCAAGTGAACTGTCCTAGATGATAGCTTCTATTAACGGGCAAGAACAATTTAATTTGATTAAGTCCAAATTACGCTCTACTCTAGAGGTACATAAATTCTTGTTTAGGGTATTTAGACCTGATTAATTACCTGACTTAAGCAAATTAATTACAGCAATCAATAGGTAGCTCACGAAATTCGCGAAAAACAAAGAAAAATAAGGCGATGAATACAAAACCAGCGAGGTCCTCCAAGTGCACCGGTACTTAGTGAAATAGACCCTGCAACAAATGAATGTCCATTTACAAGAGTTCGAATGCTAAAACATCTCTCTTTCTCCCTCTCATTTTCATCTCCTTCAATTCCTCTTCTCCTCTTCTCACGCTATCCTACGGCTCGGTGAAGAATCAAGCCGCCTCCACGTTGCTTGGGTGCTTCGACTCTCCTAGGATCGCCTCCTTCGCTCTGCAGGCCCTCGCAAGAAAAAGAAAAGAGAATGTGTAAGAAACACAATTATCAAATATGAGAAAGAAAAAATGAAACAAATGCAGTGAATTTGAAACAATGTAATGAATGGCAAAATGTAAACAGATATTTACAACCAAGAATAGTAGGTCAAAAGAGAAACCTAACTACCCTCGCTGTGCCTCCCAAGCAATAACACCATTTTGTTGTCATAGAAAATTTTTTGGGTTTTTGATTTTTTTTATTTTATTTCCCCAACAACGATGCCATTTTTTTGGCACGAGCTCTTCGAGGATCGAAAATTAATGGATGATATAAAGTGTCGTCGTTGCTATCCCCAAAAATCCCATGACAAACAAACACATTTTTTTCTTCTCTTGCTGCCGAATAATTACATAGAATAATGTGGAACAAGAGAAATATTTTCTACTTATTTACCTGTATAGCGGACATGATCGAAGTCAGTGTGGCTACAATTTCCAAGGGTTATTCAATTAATCGACAAAAAAATCAATTAAAATAAAAAGGAAATATCAAAGGCAAACTATCCTTGGTTTTGTGGAATTTTTCTCTTTTTATTTTTTTTAATTTTTTATTCTATTTTTTGAGATTTTCAAATTTTTAGTGATTTTTATTTTAGAAAATTTTTTTATTTTTAAATTAAGAACAATATGCACAAAATAAGAAATACACACGCCAACTTTTTTTTGTAATTTTCAGTTATATAAAAAATGCTCAGAAAAATTCATAGAAAATATTTTTGTGTTTTAAAGATTTTGAAATATTTTTTTGTATTTTTTAAAAATCAAACAGTGATAAAAATTAGAAACAGTGCACAACCTAGAGTAATTTGCAACTTACAAATATTTAAGTGCCCAAAACTCCTGGCAATTATTTTTACGATAAAGTAGGAACAAGTATCTACAAACAAAGACTAAAATTAAGATTTTTGGATTTTTTTTAGAATTTTTTATGATTTTTATAAGATTTTTGTATTTTTAATTTTTTTGGGTTTAATAAATAGTTGATGCACAAAATTTGGAGAGAAATTAAAAGACAATGAAATACAATTACCCTAATTTTTTTAGAATTTTTGGAGTAAGATTCAAATTTTTATGAATTTTTGAAAGAGAAAAAAGACACTATTTTTATTTTTAAATAATAAAAAATAATGATAAAATGCAATCAAAAATTTATGCTAAAAAATAATCACATCAGGAGCATAGCATAATTTTCTCAGAATGTTTGTGCAATAAAAAATATTTATTCCAATGAAAAGTTCATGCAAATTTATAGTCTGGAAATGAGAAACTAAAATGTGAATGTTTGAAGTTCATGACTTAAATTTACAATAAATAAAGTGCTGATAAAAATCACAAATTACCCAAAGAGAGCATGTTGTGCATGTGATCTCTAATTGACTGTGGCGTTCGCGTAATTTTCAGAACTTTGGAGGGGGTAGTTGCAAATTATTCTAAAATAAAATAATCACCCTAGGGTTCTATTTTCCGTCTTCGTTTCTTTCTTCAAGATGGCCCAAGGGATGGCAAAGGGGGCAGGCCACCGCCCCTTGATCTTCTCCTTCAAGCGGGGCATCGAGCGACGGTCGGAGGTCGGCTGTCGCGAGGACAGGTGGTTGGCGCCACTCTTGCGGGGACAGGAGGCAAGCTGCTGAGCAGCAGCTACGGACGTCGTGCACGCGGTGGCGATGGTGGCTCTGATGAATTCGCATTCATCACTCTTTATTCTTTTATTTTAGCTAAAAACCTTTGCAAAAAACCATGTATATGTTTGTAAATAGAATAAGTTATCAAAAAGCATGCATTATGTAAATATTAATAATTAGCATGTTTTTGTGCAAAAATAAAAGAATAAAGAAATAAAGAAAAAGAGAGAAATATTTAGAATAAATATTGAGTGACTTGAACCCAAGGGAGGGCTCAATAAGGGCCTAACCACAAAATAAAATAAATAGAGAGATAGGGTGACTCAACCTTGTACAAATACCCCTCTTTGTGTAAATATTTTATTTTCTAAAAATAAAAATATTGATGTGATCCCCATATTTTGTATATATTTATAAAAACAAGATAAAAATGGGAAAAATAAAAATAAAAATAATTTCTCTCTTATCAGTGTACATATACCATGTATATAAAATAAAAGATGTATTTATATCACCTTTTTCAATAATTAATAAAAATCAAATAAAAATCATCATATATTCCAAATTTTATGGTCTAAATAAATAAAATATAAAATTGGAATAATTATACATAAATAAAATAATAAAAATAAAATTCAAAAATACATAGGTATATATACTTGTATATAATAATAATATAATGTAAATACATAATTTATTTTTCAAAAAAATAAATAAAAATCAATAAAAAATACTTTGAAAATAAATAAACATTTTTCATTTTGTAAATAGTTTTAAATAAGGTCATTTTCTATTTTATTTTGATTTTCTAAATCTTTTTCCAATGCTTTTTTCCCATTGGTCCACGGGGGATTGTTGACCCCCGGTCAGCTCTCCCCCCAGGACCACACCTTCGCGGATCTTTGCTTTTGTCCCAACTTTGCCGATTTTCTGCGTCACGATCCGTCAACCATTTCCTTAAACCCCGGGCCCCGATTATCCAAGAATCATCCATGACCCACGTCCGAGGTTCTTCCTAGGAGTCCGTGCTCCAAATTGCTTGCCCGACTCCACTTTTGTCGGACCCCTACCAGTATAAAGCATCGCCTCCTTCCGCCATTTCACGCACCTTCAGCACCCATCTTCGATCCCTATGACCTCCATCTTCTTCCTCGAGTGACAACAAGTGCGGAGGGTGCTTGAGAGAGTGATTGGAGATGTGTACCCCAGGTCCGACGACCCTTGTCGTCGAGCTCCACCGCCGGCGTAGCCTGAGCCTATGGAGGCAACGTTTCATCGAGGCGAAGACCACTGGAGATCCAGCATCTCCCCCACAGTCGATTCCGACCATCAGGTACTTCTTTTAGTTTCAGTTCGTCAGCTAGCGTCGATTCTTCCATTTTTGCTCCGCCAGCTCCGCCTCAGTGGCCGGAGCCTCATTACTTCATCCCATCCGTACCGATAGATCCCTCGACCCATCGTCACCTTTCCTCCACGATCTGATCACCTCGATCTTGGCTATCCAAGCCAAGATCGAGCCTGGTTCCTTCCACCGCCTCCGCCGGAACCTCCCTTCACCCATCCACGTCGCTTCCCTTTGTCATTTTGCGAATAACCCATGCCGGAGTGTTCCTCTGAGCACGAGCGTCTCCTTGCAGGTGAATAAGCGCAGGAAACCCCCCTTAGCCACGTCTTCCACCCTTCGTCGGAGTCGCCCAGCTCCCTCCTTCCTCACCGGAGGATCTGGCCGTTGGGAGCTCCATCGGATGCCACCACCCGACGCAGATCATCATCGAGAGCAGGACCCCTTTCTCTGATCTTCCATCGGACGTTTGGATTGCTTCCAGATTGCCGGAGTAGCTCGCCCAGGAGGAGTTCTTCCAGTCTACCCCTCTGCCGTCGGATCGCGCCACGCCTCCAGGTATCATCAGAGTCGTCCGTACCCTGCTCCTGTCAGGCTGTTAGATCCATGATCTGACAGCCACGTGCACCTCACGTTCGACGCCTTGTCAATACCGTTGGATCTTCCAGGAGGCACCATCACAGTCGCACACCATCTGCTATTCACCGCCCGACACTTGGCCCTCACGTGCCCCGCACGCGCTCTGGCTAGGTAATTTGCACCCGACCCTTTGAATTTTATTTTGGTGTCTGTTTAGTCTATTAAATAAACTCACACACTTGGTTAATTTGCATATCTAGACCTATAGTTTCTTGTATTTGCACATTAGTCCCTGCTTTGTGGAGACACGTGATTTTGTGGGCTTTTTGCATATTCAGGGCTCGATTTTTATGGATGTTATTGAATGAAGTTTATGTCTGAATATTACATATATACCCCTGTGCATATAGTATTCGAACATGTGTGGAAATTGATGTGACTTTTATGTTGATGCCCTTCTAGTTTTCACACGTGTTATCTATTTAGCCTTAAAACTTTGTTTCTTTGCACTTAGGTCCCTGTATGCTGTAGCTTTTGTAATGATTGAATAAAATATCAAACAAAATCCAAATCTTGTGAAATTTGGATACGTGGTCTCTACCACTGTGTAAAAATTTCACATAATGTTTAGGACATTGTTATTATTGTTTGCTATTTTTAAAAAATCAAAACCCCCTATTTTTGCTACTGTTTGAAATAGAAAATCAACTAAAAATATAAAAACCCCTTTAAAAATTACAAAAAAATTAGCTCTTCTTTGTTTTGTTGTTTACTTGCTTCAGACCAATTTTTGTCTTATTTGGATTTATAAAACCCATAAAAATTAAAAAAACCAAAAACCTTATAAAAATTATAGAAATTATATAAAAATCAGAAAAATGGAATTTTGTCTCTATTGTTTAGTTTTTTATTTCTACTTTTATAAAAATTGTCTTAGATTTTTATAGGCTAATTATCTATTCTTAATTAGTCTTTTAAATCTGGTTGCACATCATTTCACTGTTCTTACCTTTTTCTATTTTTATAAAATCAACTAAAAATTATAAAATTCTAAAAAAATTACCAAAAACACTTAAAAATATAAAAAAACACAAAAAATAATTTTATTTGGATTTTTTAAATTGTTTTGAGGTGTTTAATAAATTGTAGTTTGTGTGCTTTTTCCCTTCTTTTTACATTTTCTTTATAATTAAAAATACAAAAAAATTAAAAATATATAAAAATCCACCAAAAATACTTTTCTTTATTTTATTTTCTTTTTGACTACTTCGTAGACCGATTTGGCCAATCTGTACTCCTTGAATTCGGCCCTGGTCGCTATACCAGGTTAAATAAATAGCGAATACCGCTACTCGTGTTTTAGCGACTTTTGACTTATTTTGGTGGTCTGATTTTTCTTGTTGATTGAGTCTCTTTATTCGGGTCGCAACGACACCGAAATTTTTTACCTTAGCCCGATAGTGAGATTCTCTCGGTCATCAAAATGGCGCTGTTGCCGGAGATGTACACCTTAGTAGTCTTTTGTTTTTCATTTTTGTTCGGTTTTCAGTTCCGTGGCTTTTCCCGCGGCTTTTCTTTTTTCGCAGCTTCGCGCAGCGTTTTCATTTTCTTTTGTTTTCTTTGTATTTTCTTTTATTTTATTTTATTTTGTTTTTGTTTGTTTATTTCCATTTTTGCATATAGTTGTCCTTTTATTTTATTTTCCTTTGGATATTTTTATAATAATAGGTTCTGACACACTCTTATTTGATTTCTTACGAGGGGCTCGAGGATCGAGGTGACTTTTCTCGAAAAACCGAAGCAATCGCGGAAGCCGGAGGCGTCTCCCTTCTGTACAGAGCCGCAAGAGAGCACGAGGAGGCGAGCAGGAGTGCGGGAGCTATAGATAGCCGTAGTTTAGCTTAGATTAGCTTAGAGTAGTTTGCCTTCCAATCAGATTATTTATTATTGTAATAATACAGGTACCATAACTCTCAGACTTGTGGACTTTTCGGGTTCTATTTCACCGAGCATCGATGTGCTTGGGGGACCCCACCGCTGTTTTGGTTTTCTTGTTTTTCTTTTCTTTGATTTCACGTGGATTTCTGTGCTTGAGCCCCTAGATCTAGGCTTTTATCTCGTTGAGCCAGGTAGCATTAGATCCAAAGCCCTAATATAATATCTGTTCCTATAGAGCATGCTTGGACTTAGACAAATAAACCAGTGCTTCACGATAATAGGAGCTTCTGTTTAGGACGGTTCTCACCTTTGCATCCATATAGCTAGTTTAAATTTATACGTGGATCATAATTGCATGTAGACTACTGGAGTCAGGTATGCCTTCTATCTCATGCATGCATCATTGATTTTGTCGTGCATCGGCTTTTCGGTCTTCATCCACCTATTTTCTGAATTTAGGAATAAAAAGGAAAACGGAAAATTCATTAGACGTTGTTTGCTTGAAAAATACCTAAAAAGAAAAAACAATAAAATCGGGACTGCTAAACACACTTGACCCTAAAAGACATCTCATTTAAAAATTTGTCTTGGGGAGAGTAACCCCCTCCTTGTTTGGTTTGGATGAGAGAGAGAGTGGTCCGCATTCTACGCTAGAGCCATATCCGATTTCTTGGCAGACTACTTGCCATTTATTCGGGACAGTCTGTTAAGAGTATTGGATTCCTATCAGCTCATGTAATTATCTGAAAGACTTACTTGATCACCTAAATAAAATTGACAAGATAATATGATCGATCCCTTACGGTCTTCAGCTCAGTGTTAAGTAGGTGAATCGGGGGTTTGCTTTCTCATCTTGTGTGTTTCCAGATCCCTTCCGCCTCCCCATCTATCTTTTCTGCCTATCCTCCAGTCATTCTTCTCCCTCCCACCCTCCCTTCACTTTTCTCTTCCTCTTCTGTATCCCTGGATGATGGACCCCCCACCCCACTTCTGGCCGACTCTTTTGGCTTCTTCTCCTTCTTCCCATCAGTCCAGTCCACCCTCGAGGGAGGTCGGATCTCCGACCAACCTCCCATTCACACCCTCCCTTCACTTTTTTCTTCCTATTCTGTATCCCTAGATGATGGACCCCCCTCACTTCTGGCCGACTCTTGCGGCTTCTTCTCCTTCTTCCCATCAGTCCAATCCACCCTCAAGGGAGGTCGGATCTCCGACCAACCTCCCATTCCCTCCCTCCCATCTCTTTCATTCTTCTGGGCATGTTGCGCTAGACGTCCACGGAGTTCAGATTGAGCAGATGCAAGGCCCGGACGATGCCATTGTTGAGTTGAGAGTGCACTTCACACGCAATCATAGAGAGCAGACGTGAGTATCATATGCTTCCTATGCCAGCATGATGGATGAGCAGATAGGACAGGAGCTCAGTCATCTTCTACATTAGGTCCATTCATTCTAGATTTAGAGCTTATTCAAGGACTGCAGACATTTTCAGGGGAGGTGCACGAGGAGCCTTATCTTCACCTGTCAGACTTCGAGGAGTTTTGCAGGACACAGATTTATTCAGATATCACTATAGGGGAGATGATGCTGAAGACTTTCCCATTCACACTTCAGGATAGAGCCATGAGATGGCACCAATGATTGGGAAGGAGATTCACTACTTGGGGAGACTTACGGTTCGAGTTTCTACAGAGATACTTTCCCCGGCGTAGAGCAAAGATGATGCGATCCTTGATCACAGAGTTTTCACTAGACCCCCAAGAGCCACTGCATGAGGCATGTCCGAGTTTCTTAACCTCTTGAGGAGATTTCCTGAGCATAGACTTTCACTGACAGACCTTATTGAGATATCGATGTGGGGGATGACCGTGGATCAGTTAGCACTGGTGATTACCTCATGTGGCGGTTTACACCGTAATTCTGACATTGACTTACTGGATGCCATCTCGAGGTTACTTTTATAGAGACCATCTTCACGAGATGTTGTAGTCGGGACAAAACATGAGGATGTTGCAGTACCAGTATGGTGTATCGCACGACATGAGGATACCTTTTCCACATACCCGATCGAGGACATTGATTCTGCCATAGCACAGATGACAGAGGATATGACTGCTACAATGGAGGTTCTGACCCAGAGTCTACTCGAGTTCCCCTTGGTCTTCCATCTAGAGTTGGAGTCAGTCCCAGAGTTTCCAGTTGACGAGTCTTGGATATCAGATCTTCTGATACTCCAAGAGACGGACGAGCCCCCGCTACTGCAGCCATCGATCCAGCCAGTTCAGAGTCCAACCCTCGATGACTCATCTTTTCTTCTACAGAGATACTTCTCGGATTCAGATAGATACCATGACTCAGCCCAGCAGCCACAGCTTGATACAGGACTACACTTGGGGATGACTGATATAAAGAGTGTCGTATTCGAGCCTTTTATCTTCCATTTTGACGAGACATATACATTTTCTGGGGACCAGATGACAGCCAGCATGCCGCTTAGCGAGGATCAGCCTCTGAGGCATTACCAGCCTCCGCGATGGTGACCGGTACCTTCTCCTGCTTCCAGATTGCCGAGAGCCAGACTTCAGATGTTGATGCATCCTGGTGCACAGAGTGGGTGCTTGACAGTAGTGCAGATGCCCTGATAGATCCTGATCCTCTATTTCTCACCGACGATCTTGCATTCCTCCCCGAGGGTTATCTGCAGGAGGATGGCATACATGATTTGTACTCGGTTTCACCTTCTGAGAGCGTATCCGATCTAGAGGATCATGAAACCGAGACTTCTGATCCTTCTGATTCTGAGTCATCTCACCTCGATGACCCTCACGAGGATGATCCGATCCTTGAGATATTTGATGATCTGTTCGATTTGTCTTTATTACATGCATCGGATATCGGTTTTCGTAGAGAGTCTCCTAATTTTGACTGTCCACAACTTTTTGAGACACCGATTGACGTGGAGGATTCCATGACTGATCCATCCTTCTCCACGTTTGATTTCTTCAACTCTACACTTCCACTTCAGTCTGATACTGAGCCGATGATTTCTCCGGATCCCAATTCCTCATTCCCATATCCTTAGCCGGTAGCAGACACCCGCCTGATTGCATACCTGGGTGTCTTCTTTTACACTATTGATTTCGTCGTTGTTCTCATACCGAGACTGCGACGACAGTACGGCATGAAAAATTCGTCTTACAGATGTCGTCCTGAACCTTGACATAATGTTGTCCTAGCCTTTGCGCCCAGCTAGGGGCGTAAAACTCAGCGCTTGTTGAGAGGCACCTCAACATTGTACCCTTTTGTATATACATGTTTTGTCATGATTTATTCTTTGTTTCTTCCGTGTTTTTTTCACCCCAGGTCTCTCTTAGGATTATCTTTGCTATACTTAGGATATACCTCATACTAAGTATAGGGGGTGGAAACACCGAGTTGTTCCTTCGATATGTTTCATTACTCCTGTTGTTGCCTATACTTAAGGATTTTTCATCTTAAGTATAGGGGGAGTAGCACCTTCCATCTTGTATATACTTGTTTTCTTCATCGTTTTCTACCTCTGTTTTACTGCCTATACTTAGGGATAGTTTACCCTAAGTATAGGGGAGGTAGACCCTGTACATTCTCACTCAGATTTCCCTTTGTGTACAGCCTGCTATACTTAGGATTACTTGATCCTAAGTATAGGGGGAAACTCTGAGATCTCTTGAATTTCTATTCTTTCATTCGTCTTCGTATATAGCCTTCCTTTTCACTTCCCTATACTAAGCATGAGTTATGTCTTCTTCATCGCTCTTGACTCTAAGGACATCGTTCGAGCTAAGTATAGGGGGGTGTGTATATATTTCATATATACTTTATCCATAACTCGTACTTTGTGTGAGTGTTTTAATAAATAAAAATGGATAAAATCCAAAAATTCATAAAAATTAAAAATATTTTCTTGTAAATAAAATTCTTTTATTGCACATACATAGCTAGTTGTACGAATGATTTTTGTCAAAATGTTTGTAAAAATCTTTTGTGTAAATAGCTTGTAAATATTTTCATATCAAAATTATGTATATAGTACAAAATTTTTGTAAAATGTTTTGAAAATCAAAAGTTTGCAAAAACCTTGTGTAAGTTTGTGTACATATTTTGCTTGCATTCATGCATACATCCATGTTTTCAAAACATTTTTCAAAAATTTTGCACATGTGTAAATATTTTGTAAATAGCATCTTTGTAAATACTTGTATAGTTTTTCCCGGATCATAGTTGACATTTAAACTAGCCTGGAATTAAATTGAAAAATGGGGCTTGGTTAAGATCTTAATCCACCTAATTCTATGAGGAACCTTATAGGGCTTAGGGTTAAGACTTTTCAGGTCCTTGGTGACTTAATTCTTTGAGTCCACTAGGCTATGATCATATGTCATCCCTATGAGCCTAAGTAGAGCACTTAACAACACACACATGACTCATATAGACAATGGCTTTACTTGGACCAACACTTTACACCGAGCTCTCTACGGATGAGGTGGTGTGGAGGCAGTCTTCCTTGACTTGGGGTAGCATATGAGGGTAGTACTTCTAGGCGGAACCTCTCTTCTTCTTATACTGAAGGAAGTGCGTCTCAACTTGGTCTGGTCGCCATGAAGTCTAACGACAGGAGTTGTGGGTTGCAATAATGCTTCAAAATAGGGATAGTCTACTGGATCAAGAGGAAAAACTCCTTATGTATATATGCTGCACTTTGTAGATATGTTGTACAGTTGCACATCAAAATAATGCAAAAAGAAAAGAACTCCAAAAAAGTGGTGGGTCTGATAGAAAATGATAATCCCACTGGAGTGTATATAGTGCAATAAGCAAAGCTTGAGACTCATGTTCCATCTTATGAAGCTTGCAGCAGGGAGACTTAGCTACACTGGTTGAGCTCCCAGGGATACATGGCTACACTGGCCATGGTCCATTCTCTTCTTCCCCCTCTTCTTGAGCCGGTTGAACTTTAACTTAGAAGGGAGTACCCCGCTTCTCGAGGAAAGAGTGGCCAGACTAAGGTCTTAGAGTTACCTTGTTGGGGAGGGTTGTCATTTTGCTACTTATGAGGTGGAGAACTAGACTTCACTTACACAGTACAAGGAAAGATTCATGGTCTTCAGGGTTTGTGTATGTAGACTTGTTCTGATCTGGATTATTGAGGAGTCTTGACTATAGATTAGTGGAACTTTGAGGCTGTTAAGTTTCAAACTTAAGTCCAAATAAGGTTCTGACACATTGATAATCCAAAGATCCGACTGAGCTCCATACTTCAATTTAATGAAGGCAAGTTTAATAATCAACATTGATTCATTTTCCCCTCTTTCTCTTTTTCTTTTTCTTTTTCACTTCCTTTTTAAATAAGTGTTTGCTAAGGGACTAGCAAAGCTAAGTATAGGAGGGTGATGAATCATCATTTATCAATCTTTATTCTTTTATTTTAGCTAAAAACTTTTTCAAAACACCATGTATATGTTTGTAAATAGAATAAGTTATCAAAAAGCTTGCATTGCGTAAATATTAATAATTAGCATGTTTTTGTGCAAAAATAAAAGAATAAAGAAATAAAGGAAAAGAGAGAAATATTTAGAATAAATATTGAGTGACCTAAACCCAAGGAAGGGCTCAATATGGGCCTGACCCCAAAATAAAATAAGTAGAGAGAGAGATAGGGTGACTCAACCTTGTACAAATACCCCTCTTTATGTAAATATTTTATTTTCTAAAAATAAAAATATTTATGTGATCCTCATATTTTGTATATTTTTTTATAAAAATAAAATAAAAATGGGAAAAAAATAAAAATAATTTCTCTCTCATCAGTGTACATATACCATGTATATAAAATAAAAGATGTATTTATTTCACCTTTGTAAATAATTAATAAAAATCAAATAAAAATCATTATATATTCCAAATTTTATGTTGTAAATAAATAAAATAAAAAATTGGAATAATTGTACATAAATAAAATAATAAAAATAAAATAAAAAAATACATAGGTATATATACCTGTATATAATAATATAATGTAAATACATAATTGATTTTTCAAAAAAATAAAAAAATCACTAAAAAATACTTTGAAAATAAATAAACATTTTTCATTTCGTAAATATTTTTAAATAATGTCATTTTCTATTTTATTTTGATTTTCTAATTCTTTTTCCAATGTTTTTTCCCATTGGTCCACGGGGGATTGTTGACCCCCGATCAACTCTCCCCCTAGGACCACACCATCGCATATCTGTTCTTTTCACCCGACTTCGCTGATTTTTCGCATCACGATCCGTCAACCATTTCCTTAAACCTCGGGCCCCGATTATCCAAGAATCATCCGTGATCCACGCCCGAGGTTCTTCCTAGGGGTCCGTGCTCCGATTTGCTCGCCTGACTCCACTCTAGACGGGCCCCTACCAGTATAAAGTGTCGCCTCCTTCCGCCATTTCACGCACCTTCGGCCACCATCTTCGATCCCCGTGACCTCCATCTTCTTCCTCGAGTGACAACGAGTGCAGAGGGTATTTGAGAGAGGGATTGGAGGTGTGTACCCCAAGTCCGGCGACCCTTGTCGTCGAGCTCCATCGATGGCGTAGCTCGATCCTCTGGAGGCGACGTTCCATCAAGGAGAAGACCACCGGAGATCCAGCATCTCTCCCACAGTCGATTCCGACCATTAGGTACTTCTTTTAGGTTTCAATTCGTCAGCTATCGTCGATTCTTCCATTTTCGCTCCGCCAGCTCCGCCCCAGTGGCCGGAGCCTCATTACTTCATCTCATATGTACCGATAGATCCCTCGACCCATTGTCACCTTTTCTCCACGATATGATCACCTCGATCTTGGCTATCCGAGCCAAGATCGAGACTGGTTCCTTCCGCCGCCTCCACCGGAACCTCCCTTCGCCCATCCACGACGCTTCCCTTTGTCATTTTTTGAATAACCCATGCCGGAGTCTTCCTCCGAGCATGAACGTCTCCTTCCAGGTGAAAAAGCGCAGGAAACCCCCCTTAGCCGCATCTTCCACCCTTCGCCGGAGTCACCCAGCTCCCTCCTCCCTCGCCGGAGGATCTGGCCGTTGAGAGCTCCATCGGATGCCACCACCCGACGCGGATCGTCATCGAGAGCGGGACCCCCTTCTCCGATCTTCCATCGGACATTTGGATTGCTTCCAGATCGCCGGAGAAGCTTGCCGAGGAGGTGTTCTTCCAGTCTACCCCCCTGCCGTCGGATCGAGCCACGCTTCCAGATATCATCAGAGTCGTCCGTACCCTGCTCCTGCCAGGCCGTTAGATCCATGATCTGACGGCCACGTGCACCCCACATTCGACACCTCGTCAGCACCGTTGGATCTTCTAGAAGGCACCATCACAGCTGCACACCATCCACCAATCACCACCCGACACCTAGCCCTCACGTGCCCCGCACACGCTCTGGCTGGGTAACTTGCGCCTGACCCCTGCATTTTATTTTGGTTCCTGTTTAGTCTATTAAATAAACTCACACACTTGGTTAATTTGCATATCTAGACCTATAGTTTCTTGTATTTGCATTTTAGTCCCTGCTTTGTGGAGACACGTGCTTCGACACGTGATTTTGTGGGCTTTTTGCATATTTAGGACTCGGTTTTTATGGATGTTATGGAATGAAGTTTATGTCTTGAATATTACATATATACCCATGTGCTTACAATATTCAAACATGTGTGGAAATTGATGTGAATTTTACACTGATGCCCTTCTAGTTTTCACACGTGTTATCTATTTAGCCCTGAAACTTTGTTTCTTTGCACTTAGGTCCCTATGTGCTGTAACTTTTGTATTGATTGAATAAAATATCAAACAAAATCCAAATCTTGTGAAATTTGGATACGTTAAAAATTTCACAAAATTTTTGGGACATTTTTATTATTGTTTGCTATTTTTAAAAAATCAAAACCCCTATTTTTGCTACTGTTTGAAAATGAAATCAACTAAAAATATAAAAACCCCTTTAAAAACTACAAAAAATTAGGTCTTGTTTGTTTTGTTGTTTTCTTACTTCAGACCAATTTTTGTCTTATTTAGATTTATAAAACCCATAGAAATTAAAAACACCAAAAACCTTATAAAAATTGCTAAAAATTATATAAAAATAAAAAAATGCAATTTTGGTCTATGTAGTTTAGTTTTTATTTCTACTTTTCATAACAATTGCCTTCAGATTTTATAGGCTAATTATCTATTTTTAATTAGTCTTTCAAATCTGGTTGCACATCATTTCACTGTTCTTACCTTTTTCTATTTTTATAAAATCAACTAAAAATTATAAAATTCTAAAAAAATTACCAAAAATACTTAAAAATATAAAAACACAAAAATAATTTTATTTGGATTTTCTGAATTGTTTTGAGGTGTTTAATAAATTGTAGTTTGTGTGCTTTTTCCCTTCTTTTTACATTTTCTTTCTAATTAAAAATACAAAAAATTAAAAATATATCAAATCCACCAAAAGTACTTTTCTTTATTTTTATTTTCTTTTTGACTACTTCGTAGGCTGATTCGGCCAACTTGTGCTCCTTGAGTTCTACCCTGGTCGCTATACCAGGTTAAATAAATAGCGAAGACCGCTACTCGTGTTTTAGTGACTTTTAACTTATTTTGGTAGTCTGATTTTTCTTGTTGACTGAGCCTTTCTATTCGGGTCGTAACGACAACGAATATTTTTACCTTAGCCCGATAGTGAGATTCTCTCGGTCATCAGAATGGCGTCGTTGCCGGGGAGCACAGCTTAGTAGTCTTTTGTGTTTCATTTTTGTTCGGTTTTCAGTTTCGCTGCTTTTCCCACAGCTTTTCTTTTGTTTGCGACTTTGCGCGCCTTTTTCATTTTCTTTTGTTTTCTTTTTATTTTATTTTATTTTTGTTTATTTCCATTTTTGCATATAGTTGTCCTTTTATTTTGTTTTTCTTTGTATATTTTTATAATAATGGATTTTGACACACTCTTGTTTGATTTCTTGCGAGGGGCCCAAGGACCGAGGTGTCTTTTCTCGAAAAGTCGACGCAACGGCAGAAGCCGGAGGTGACTCCCTTCTGTACGGAGCTGCAGGAGAGCGTGAGGAGGCAAGCAGGAGTGCGGGAGCTATAGATAGCTGTATTTTAGCTTAGATTAGCTTAGAGTAGTTTGCCTTCCAATCAGATTATTTACTATTGTAATAATACATGTAGCATGACTCTCAGACTTGTGGACTTTTCGGGGTCTGTTTCACCGAGCACCGGTGTGCTCGAGGGACCCCACCGCTGTTTTGGTTTTCTTGTTTTTCTTTTCTTTGATTTCACGTGGATTTCTGTGCTTGAGCCCCTAGATCTAGGCTTTTATCTCGTTGAGCCAGGTAGCATTAGGTCCAAAGCCCTAATATAATATCTGTTCCTATAGATCACGCTTGGACTTAGACAAATAAACCAATGCTTCATGATAATAGGAGCTTCTGTTTAGGACGATTATCGCCTTTGCATCCATATACCTAGTTTAAATTTATGCACGGATCATAATTGCATGTAGACTGTTGGAGTCAGGTACGCCTTATATCTCGTGTATGCGTCATTGATTTTGTCGCACATCGGCTTTTCCGTCTTCCTCCCCCTGTTTTCTGAATTTAGGAATAAAAAGGAAAACAGAAAATTCGTTAGACGTTGTTTGCTTGAAAAATACCTAAAAAGAAAAACAATAAAATTTGGACTACTAAACACACTTGACCCTAAAAGACATCTCATTTAAAAATCTGTCTTGGGGAGAGTAACCCCCTCCTTGTTTGGTTTGGATGAGCGAGAGAGTGACATGCATCCTAGGCTAGAGCCATATCCGATTTCTGGACAGACTACCGGCCTTTTATTCGGGACAATCTGTTTAGAGCATTGGATTCCTATCAGCTCACGTAATCGACTCTGAAAGTCTGACTTGATCACCTAAATAAAATTAACAAGATAATTGACCAATCCCTTACGGTCTTCAGCTCAGTGTTGAGTAGGTGAATCGGGGGTTTGCTTTCTCATCTTGTGTGTTTCCAGATCCCTTCCGCCTCCCTATCTATCTTTTCTGCCTATCCTCTGGTCATTCTTCTCCCTTCCACCCTCCCTTCACTTTTCTCTTCCTCTTCTGTATCCCTGGATGATGGAGCCCCCTCACTTCTGGCCGACTCTTGCGGCTTCTTCTCCTTCTTCCCATCAGTCCAGTCCACCCTCAAGGGAGGTCGGATCTCCAACCAACCTCCCATTCCCACCCTCCCTTCACTTTTTTCTTCCTCTTCTATATCCCTGGATAATGGACCCCCTCACTTCTGGACGACTCTTACAGCTTCTTCTCCTTCTTCCCATCAGTCCAGTCCACCCTCGAGGGAGGTCGGATCTTCGACCAACCTCCCATTCCCTCCCTCCCATCTCCTTCATTCTTCTAGGCATGCTGCGCTAGACGTCCGCGGAGTTCAGATTGAGCAGATGCGAGGCTCGGACAATGCCATTACTGAGTTGAGAGTGCACTTCGCACGCGATCATAGAGAGCAGGCGCGGGTATCAGATGCCTCTTATGCCAGCATGATGGATGAGCAGATAGGACATGGAGCTCAGTCAACTTCTACATTAGGTCCATTTATTATGGATTTGGAGCTTATTCAGAGACTGTCGACTTTTTTAGGGGAGGTTCACGAGGAGCCCTATCTTCACCTGTCCAACTTCGAGGAGTTTTACAGGACACATATTTATTCAGATGTCACTGCAGAGGAGATGATGCTGAAGACTTTCCCATTCATACTTCAGGATAGAGCCATGAGATGGCACCGACGATTGGGAAGGAGATTCTCTACTTGGGGAGACTTATGGTTCGAGTTTCTACAAAGATACTTTCCCCATTGTAGAACAGAGATGATGCGGTCCTTGATCACAGAGTTTTCAGTAGACCCCCAAGAGCCACTGCATGAGGCATGGCCGAGGTTTCTTAACCTCTTGAGGAGATTTCTTGAGCACGGACTTTCACTGATAGACCTTATTGAGATCTCCATGCGGGGGATGACCGCAGATCAGTTAACACATGTGATTACCTCATGTGGCGGTTCACACCGTAATTCTGACATTGACTTACTGGATGCCATCTCGAGGTTACTTTCACAGAGACCATCTTCACGAGATGTTGTAGTCGGGACAACACATGAGGATGTTGTAGTACCAGTAGGGTGTATCGCACGACATGAGGATACCTTTTCCACACACCCGATCGAGGACCTAGATTCTGCCGTAGCACAGATGACAGAGGAGATGTCTGCTACAGTGGAGGTTCTGACCCAGAGTCTACTCGAGTTCTCCTTGGTCTTCCAGCTAGAGTTCGAGTCTATCCTAGAGTTTCCAGTTGACGAGTCTTGGATATCAGATCTTCTGATACTCCAAGAGACGGACGAGCCCCCGCTACTGCAGCCATCGATCCAGCCATTTCAGAGTCCAGCCCCGGATGACTCAGCTTTTCTTCTGTAGAGATACTTCTCGGATTCAGATAGATACCAGGACTCAGCCCAGCAACCACGACTTGATACATGACAACACTTGGGGATGACTGATATAGAGAGTCCCGTATTCGAGCCTTTTGTCCTCCATTTTGACGAGATAGATACATTCTCTGAGGACCATATGACAGCCATCATTGCCCCAGAGCGAGGATCAGCCGCAGACACATTACCAGCCTCCGCAATGGTGACCAGTATCTTCTCATGCTTCCAGATTGCTGAGAGCTAGACTTCAGATGTTGGTGCATCCTGGTGCACAAAGTTGGTGCTTGACAGCATCGCAGATGCCCTGATCGATCATGATCCTCTATTTCTCACTGACGATCTTGCATTCCTCTCCGAGGGTTATGTGCGGGAGGATGCCATACATGATTTGTACTCGATTTCACCTTTTGAGAGTGTATCTGATCTGGCGGATCACGAAACCGAGACTTCCGATCCTTCTGATTCTGAGTCATCTCACCTCGACGACCCTCGCGAGGATGAGACGATCCTTGAGATATTCGATGATCTGTCCGATTTGTCTCTATTACATGCATCGGAGATCGGTTTTCGTAGAGAGTCTCCTGATCCCTATTGTCCACACCTTTTTGAGACACTGATTGACGTAGAGGATTCCATGAATAATCCATCCTTCTCCACGTTTGATTTCTTTGGCTCTACACTTCCACTCAAGTCTGATACTGAGACGACGATTTCTTTTGTGCTACCGGATCCCAATTCCTCATTCCCATATCCTTAGCCGGTAGGAGACACCCGCCTGATTACATACCTGGGTGTCTTCCTTTACATTGTTGATTTCGTCGCTGTTCTCATACCGAGACTGTGATGACAGTACGGCATTCGCCTTACAGATGCCGTCCTGAACCTTGACACAGCGTTGTCCTAGCCTTTGCGCCAAGCTAGGGGCGTAAAACCTAGCGCTTGTTGAGAGGCACCACAACATTGTACCCTTTTGTATATACGTGTTTTGTCATGATTTGTTCTTTGTTTCTTCCAAGTTTGTTTTTTACCCCAGGTCTCTCTTAGGATTATCTTTGCTATACTTAGGATATACCTCATCCTAAGTATAGGGGGGTGGAAAAACCGAGTTGTTCCTTCGATCAGTTTCACTACTCCTGTTGTTGCCTACACTTAAGGATTTTTCACCTTAAGTATAGGGAGAGTAATTCCTTCCATCTTGTATATACTTGTTTTCTTCATCGTTTTGTACCTCTGTTTTGCTGCCTATACTTAGTGATAGTTTACCCTAAGTATAGGGGAGGTAGACCCTGTGCATTCTCACTCGGATTTCCCTTTGTGTACAGCCTGCTATACTTAGGATTACTTGATCCTAAGTATAGGGGGAAACCCCGAGATCTCTTGCATTTCTATTCTTTCATTCGTCTTTGTATATAGCCTTCCTTTTCACTTTCAAATACTAAGCACGAGTTATGTCTTCTTCATCGCTCTTGACTCTGAGGACATCGTTCGAGCTAAGTATAGGGGGTGTGTATATATTTCATATATACTTTAGCCATAACTCGTACTTTGTGTGAGTGTGTTAATAAATAAAAATGCTAAAATCCAAAAATCCATAAAAATTAAAAAAATTTCCTTGTAAATAAAATTCTTTTATTGCACACACATAGCTAGTTGTACAAATGATTTATGTAAAAATGTTTGTAAAAATCTTTTGTGTAAATAGCTTGTAAATATTTTCAAATCAAAATTATTTATATAGTACAAAGTTTTTGAAAAATATTTTGAAAATCAAAAGTTTGCAAAAACCTTGTGTAAATTTGTGTACATATTTTGCAAAACTTGCATTCTTGCATACATCCATGTTTTCAAAACATTTTTCAAAAATTTTGCACATGTGTAAATATTTTGTAAATAGCATCTTTGCAAATACTTGTATAGTTTTTCCTGTATCATAGTTGGCATTTAAACTAGCCTGGAATTAAATTGAAAAATGGAGCTTGGTTAAGATCTTAATCCACCTAATTCTAAGAGGAACCTTATAGGGCTTAGGGTTGAGACTTTTCAGGTCCATGGTGACTTAATTCTTTGAGTCCACTAGGCTATGATCTTATGTCATCTCGATGAGCCTAAGTAGAGCACTTAACAACACACACATGACTCATATAGACAATGGCTTTACTTGGACCAACACTTTACACCGAGCTCTCTATGGATGAGGTGGTGAGGAGGCAGTCTTCCTTGACTTGGGGTAGCATATGAGGGTAGTACTTCTAGGTGGAACCTCTCTTCTTCTTATAGTGAAGGAAGTGTGTCTCAACTTGGTCTAGTCGCCATGAGGTCTAACGACAGGAGTTGTGGGTTGCAATAATGCTTCAAAAGAGGGATAGTCTACTGGCTCAAGAGGAAAAACTCCTTATGTATATATGCTGCACTTTGTAGATATGTTGTACAGTTGCACATCAAAAAAATGCAAAAAGAAAATAACTCCAAAAAAGTGGTGGGTCTGATAGAAAATGATAATCCCACTGGAGTGTATATAGTGCAATAAGCAAAGCTTGAGACTCATGTTTCATCTTATGAAGCTTGCAGCAGGGAGACTTAGCTACACTGGTTGAGCTCCCAGGGATACATGGCTACACTGGCCATGGTCCATTCTCTTCTTCCCCCTCTTCTTGAGCCAGTTGAACTTGAACTTAGAAGGGAGTACCCCGCTTCTCGAGGAAAGAGTGGCCAGACTAAGGTCTTAGAGTTACCTTGTTGGGGAGGGTTGTCATTTTGATACTTATGAGGTGGAGAACTAGACTTCACTTACACAGTACAAGGAAAGATTCATGGTCTTCAGGGTTTGTGTATGTAGACTTGTTCTGATCTGGATTATTGAGGAGTCTTGACTATAGATTAGTGGAACTTTGTGGCTGTTAAGTTTCAAACTTAAGTCCGAATAAGGTTCTGACACATTGATAATCCAAAGATCCGACTGATCTCCATACTTCAATTTAATGAAGGCAAGTTTAATAATCAGCATTGATTCATTTTTCCCCTCTTTATCCTTTTCTTTTTCTTTTTTACTTCTTTTTCAAATAAGTGTTTGCTAAGGGACTAGCAAAGCTAAGTATGGGGGGTGATGAATCCTCATTCATCACTCTTTATTCATTTATTTTAGCTAAAAACCTTTACAAAGCACCATGTATATGTTTGTAAATAGAATAAGTTATCAAAAAGCATGCATTGTGTAAATATTAATAATTACCATGTTTTTGTGCAAAAATAAAGAACAAAGAAAAAGATGGAAATATTTAGAATAAATATTGAGTGACCTGAACTCAAGGGAGGGCTCAATAAGGACCTGACCGTAAAATAAAATAATTAGAGAGAGATAGGGTGACTCAACCTTGTATAAATGCCCCTCTTTGTGTAAATTTTTTATTTTCTAAAAATAAAAATATTTATGTGATCCGTATATTTTGTATATATTTATAAAAATAAAATAAAAATGGGAAAAATAAAAATAATTTCTCTCTCATCAGTGTACATATACCATGTATATAAAATAAAAGATGTATTTATTTCACCTTTGTAGATAATTAATAAAAATCAAATAAAAATAATTATATATTCCAAATGTTTTGGTGTAAATAAATAAAATAAAAATTGGAATAATTATACATAAATAAAATAACAAAAATAAAATTTAAAAATACATAGGTATATATACTTGTATATAATAATAATAATAAAATGTGAATTCAGAATTTATTTTTCAAAAAAATAAATAAAAATCACTAAACAATACTTTGAAGATAAATAAACATTTTTCACTTTTTAAATATTTTTAAATAAGGTCATTTTCTATTTTATTTTGATTTTCTAAATCTTTTTCCAATGCTTTTTTACCATTGGTCCACGGGGGATTGTTGACCCCCGGTCAACTCTCCCCCCAGGACCACACCTTCGCGGATCTGTGCTTTTGACCCGACTTCGCCAATTTTTCGCATCACGATCCGTCAACCATTTCCCTAAACCCCAGGTCTCGATTATCCAAGAATCATCCATGATCCACGCCCGAGGTTCTTCCTAGGGGTCCGTGCTCCGATTTGCTCGCCCGACTCCACTCTTGCCGGACCCCTACCAGTAAAAAGCGTCGCCTCCTTCCACCCTTTCATGCACCTTCGACCACCATCTTCGATCCCCGTGACCTCCAACTTCTTCCTCGAGTGATAGCGAGTGCGGAGGGTGTTTGAGAGAGCGATTGGAGGTGTGTACCCCAGGTCCAACAACCCTTGTCGTCGAGCTCCACCGTCGATGTACCCCGAGCCTCTGGAGGCGACGTTCCGTCGAGGAGAAGACCACCGGAGATCCAGCATCTCCCCCACAGTCGATTCCGACCATCATGTACTTCTTTTAGGTTTCAGTTCGTCAGTTAGAATCAATTCTTCCATTTTCACTCCGCCAGCTCCGCCCCAGTGGTCGGAGCCTCATTACTTCATCTCATCCGTACTGATAGATCCCTCGACCCATCGTCACCTTTCCTCCACGATCTGATCACCTCGATCTTGGCTATCTGAGCCAAGATTGAGCTTGGTTCCTTCTGCCCCCTCCGTCGAAACCTCCCTTCGCCCATCCATGTCGCTTCCCTTTGTCATTTACGAATAACCAATGCCGGAGTGTTCCTCCGAGCACGAGCGTCTCCTTGCTTGTGAATAAGCGCAGGAAACCCCCCTTAGCCGTGTCTTCCACCATTCGCCGGAGTCCCCCAGCTCCCTCCTCCCTTGCCGGAGGATTTGGCCATTAGGAGCTCCATCGGATGCCACCACCTGACGCGGATCATCATCGAGAGAAGGACCCCCTTCTCTGATCTTCCATCGAATGTTTGGATTGCTTCCAGATCACCAGAGAAGCTCTCCCAAGAGGAGTTCTTCCAGTCTACCCCTCTGTCGTCGGATCGCGCCATGCCTCCAGATATCATCAGAGCCGTCCGTACCCTGCTCCTGCCAGGCCGTTAGATCCATGATCTGACGGCCACATACACCCCACGTTCGATGCCTCG
This sequence comes from Ottelia alismoides, assembly GCA_037367405.1. Classification (NCBI taxonomy): domain Eukaryota; kingdom Viridiplantae; phylum Streptophyta; class Magnoliopsida; order Alismatales; family Hydrocharitaceae; genus Ottelia; species Ottelia alismoides. The sequence continues at coordinate 314,592 of JAZKJV010001067.1, read as the reverse complement.
TCAACACTGTTGGATCTTCCAGGAGGCGCCATCACAGCCGCACACCATCCGACAGTCACCGCCCGACACCTAGCCCTTACGTGCCCCGCATGCGCTCTGGTTGGGTAACTTACGCCCGACCCCCTGCATTTTATTTTGGTTCTTGTTTAGTCTATTAAATAAACTCGCACACTTGGTTAATTTCCATATTTTGACCTACAGTTTCTTGTATTTGCATTTTAGTCCCTGCTTTGTGGAGACACGTGCTTCGACACGTGATTTTGTGGGCTTTTTGCATATTCAAGGCTCGGTTTTATGGATGTTATGGAATGAAGTATATGTCTTGAATATTACATATATACCCCTGCGTGTACAGTATTCGAACATGTGTGGAAATTGATATGAATTTTACATTGATGCCCTTCTAGTTTTCACACGTGTTATCTATTTAGCCCTGAAACTTTGTTTCTTTTCACTTAGGTCCCTATGTGTTGTAGCTTTTGTATTGATTGAATAAAATATCAAACAAAATCTAAATCTTGTGATATTTAAATACGTGGCCCCTGCCACTGTGTAAAAATTTCACAAAATTTTTTGGGACATTTTTATTATTGTTTGCTATTTTTTAGAAAAAAAAATCAAAAACCCCAATTTTTGCTACTGTTTGAAATAGAAAATCAACTAAAAATATAAAAATCCCTTTAAAAATTACAAAAAATAGGTTTTGTTTGTTTGTTTACTTGCTTCAGACCAATTTTTATCTTATTTGGATTTATAAAACCCATAAAAATTAAAAAAACACCAAAAATCTTATAAAAATTGCTAGAAATTATATAAAAATAAAAAAAATGCAATTTTGGTCTATGTAGTTTAGTTTTTATTTCTACTTTTCATAAAAATTGCCTTCAGATTTTTATAGGCTAATTATCTATTTTTAATTAGTCTTTCAAATATGGTTGCACATCATTTCACTGTTCTTACATTTTTCTATCTTTATAAAATCAACTAAAAATTATAAAATTCTAAAAAAATTTACCAAAAACACTTAAAAATAAAAAAAACACAAAAATAATTTTATTTGGATTTTCTGAATTGTTTTGAGGTGTTTAATAAATTGTAGTTTGTGTGCTTTTTCCCTTCTTTTTACATTTTCTTTATAAATTAAAAAGACAAAAAAATTTAAAAATATCTAAAAATCCACCAAAAATACTTTTTTTATTTTATTTTCTTTTTGACTACTTCGTAAGCCGATTCGGCCAACCCGTGCTCCTTAAGTTCGACCCTGATCGCTATACCAGGTTAAATAAATAGCGAAGTCCACTACTCGTGTTTTAGTGACTTTTGACTTATTTTGGTGGTCTGATTTTTCTTGTTGACTGAGTCTCTCTATTCGGGTCACAACGACACCGAATATTTTTTACCTTAGCCCAATAGTGAGATTCTCTCGGTCATCAGGCTCCCCGGTATGCCTGGCAGTGTGACCGTAGATCTGAGAAGGGTGACGAATGGTGGCCTCTTTAGGCGATGGTAGAGACCACGGTGAAGGGTGACACACACCCTCCTTCCCTGCGATGAAGATGTTGATGGTAATGGGAGGCGTGGGCTGGCGGCGGGAGGTCGGTGGCAGAGAAGGCACCGCGCTGGAACGCGCAGGCGCACATAGAAGGTGTGCGGTCTTCGGGGACGGATGGGATGGCTGGGGGCGGAGATCGGAGGTGCGTGACTGTGGCGGTGGCGGCGGGCACCGCCAATGACTGGTGGGCGGTGCCTGCTGCCCCTTCTTTTTTAAAAATTTTTTTTTGATTATTTTGTAAAAATGGAATGAAATGCGAAAAAAAGTTTTTTTTTAAATTTTTTAACCGAAATTGTAACAGATGATTTTTTATAACTTATTTATTTATTTTTAGTTTTTTAATCTTGCAAACAAATGTTGGAAGGAAAGAACGAAAATATTTTCCTTTGTATTTTTGTATTTTTTATTTATTAACAATTAGAACACGATCACGAGGACTCCGTCCTGAAATCAAACGAATGCATGAGCGGGTATCAGGTGAAAATGAGGAATCAAATCCGATTCTTCGACCACCGTGCACAATCGGAGTTGATTGATCGTGGGAGATAGAAAATGAACGTGGAGAGATTGAGAAAATGAAGTGAAAACTTGAGTTGAGCGCATATCATGTCGTGATGGATTTAATGATCTAGATAAAAAAATGACAACTAAATAAAAATGCGAGAGATAAAACTAAAATTAATCTACGATAATTATAAGAAAAAGAATGGATCTCACCTTAGGAGCGGAAAAGACGTCGATCACCTCAACGAATGCTGGCGCGCTGTCACACGACGACTCGGAGGCTAGGCACCCTTCTGCGACAAGAAGACTCTCGGAGATCGGGCTCCTCTCACCAAAGATTGATCAAGTTAGAATGAGGGAGAAGGAGCCATATAAATAAAAAAGATATTGGAGTTTGAATTTTTGGATGAAGATAAGAGATAAGAGAGAGAGCGAAAATTGAAATAAGATAAAATATCAAGATAAGTGTTAAAAAATTTACAAAAATTAACTTTTTTTGAATTTTCGTCACTTTATTTATTTGAATAAAAATGTTATTATTTTATTTTTCTATGGTGGTTAATTAAGAAAAGCAACTACAAACATATACTATATACATATAGTACATTATTTACATAGTTAACTAAAGAAATTAGTTTTTTTAAAATTATTTTTATTTAAAATAATTAGTATAAATATACAAATATTTACAAAATACAATATGTACAAAATACATGGGAAAATTGCACAAACTACCACAGAATACCAACTTTTCAATAGTAACTCCAAAAATTATGAAATCACAGCCATTTTAAAGATAATTTAATTTAAAATACAATGGAAGTGAGTTTGGTTCAATTTGAGTTCATATGGAGCTAGAATTGGTCTTTCAATTAGTGCTTAGTGGTTTTTTCCAAGTATGGTTGCTTTTATTCTGTACATGATTTAATTGTGCAATTATTTTTATTATTTAGAACACATTTTTATTTACAACTTTGGTTTTGAAAGTTATTTGATTTGAAGTCAATTCAAGAACCAATAAAATAGTGTAGTATACAATTATACACAGCACAATTTTTTGGATTGTCTGATTAAGGACCCTATCTTCCCCTACTTTATTCCTGGTCGATCAGGTCAAGTCTTGACCTTCTCTTGGGGTTCGGGTTAGCCTGTATTTATTACATATATACAGTCTTCCCTTTTTTATTTTATTTTCTTTATTTTCCTTTATTTATTTATTTATTTATTTTAGGTTAAAATGGTAAGAAGTTTACAATATTTACACACAAATGCAAGTTAGTAAGAATATGGAGTTAGTGTTATATACAGGTGTTTTATAAGGGATTTTAAGCTAAAATAAATGAATAAAGATAATGAATCACATATTCATCAAGGAGCACCACCTCCCATTCACCACTTCACTCTATAAGGCCTCAAGAACTCACTGCACTCCACGCGAGCACCTACACGCTTCGTGTAAATCACTAACACTGTAGGAACCATTTTTGCCATCGGTCGGAACTTCACTGGAGCTGCTTCGAGCTCAATCGTTCCCGGCCTACAGACCACGCCCGCCTCTTCTAGAAGCTTCGGTCGCTCCTCTTTCCCAGCCACTCAAGAGCCTTCCGGCATCTTCATCGAGCGAGGAAGAGGGTGGCGGAGCAACAGAGGCTTCGCCGAAGCTCTAAAGTCGCGGCCACTACAGCGATAGAGGAGGAAGAACCCATGCTACAACTTTCGTTGGATTCACCCCCCGACGATCATCCAATGGCCATCGTTCGTCCACGTCGCCCGCTCCCAGGGATCTAGCTACCATCGGATCGATTGCGATGTAACAGTCTGCCTTTTGCCACGTCTCCAGCTTCAGCAACCGTTCGATCATCTCGATCGAATGGTCCATCATCTGCCATGTCGCTTTCTCTGAGCCTCTTTCCCAACCCTTAGGCTTGGAGCTCCCAAAGCTACCCTGAAGCAAGTCCGAACATGCAGAAGACCTGAGCCACTATCCGAGCCTCCGACGCTTCCCAAGCCTAACACCTCAGGTGGTCCTCACGTATGGTCTGGTTAATTTACACTGAGGCCCCTGCAAGTTTTTCAAATTGCATTTCAGTCCCAGCTAGGCACGTCACGTGAGGTGCACGTGTTCTGTGGATAATTTACACGCATGCCCCCAGCATTATAGGTAATTACATTTTAGTCCCTATACACATGTTTCAAAATTAATCAATTTTTATTCTTGTTTACATTTTGATCCATATGTCTGCACGTTTATTTAGGCATTCATTTAGCATCATTTTTAAATTCCAAAAAATGCATATTGTAGAGTAATTGTGCTTTATCATTGTGGACATTTGTCATATTTTACGAGCTTCGAGGAATTTAATATTATTATTTTTATGGAAATTTACATAGTTTTTCCACTTTGTGCTTTAAATTCCATATTAAATTATTTGTAGCTCCAAAAATCACCAAAAAATCACAATAGGTTTAATTTAAGTGATCTACTTTATGCCCAAAAATCACATCATTTGCATACATAACAAGGCCTTAATAAATTTATTAATATTTTGCTTAATTGATTTTAATAGGTCCAAAATTCATCATTTTAAAGGTTTAACAATTTTCCTGGATTCATCTCACATAGACCCATCTAGGTTAATTTATGTATCTGAAAATGATTTGATTTGGTATTTATTGAAATTAAATTTGCAAAAACTACCCTGTATTCATATTTAATTAATATTTAATTCATACAGAGTTCAAAAATTCCAAAATAATTGTAGTAGTTTTGTTTCATTACATTTCATATTCTGGCCAAGTTTCATCATTTTTGGACTTAATTTGACTACAGTTCAAATCTAACCTTAAAATTTGGCTTGAATTGCATCGTATTTTTCTTTAAGTGCATAAAAAATATCGAAAATATTCTCTTGAAAATCTAACATCGAAATTGACTTCAAATTAACCTAAGGAAAAAGCTGCCTCCCTAAGTTTAACCTTGGGCTTGCCCAAGTAAAATAAAAAAATTGTCGCTTGCGTTTAATTCGACATTAATCTAAGTGGTTTTTGATCAGTGTTGATTTATCCGACTATAACGAACGCACATTGAATTTGATCGTTAATTCGACTAAATTAGGTAGGGTAGATCGAGGGATCTTCAGTGCCTAATCTCAACAAGTAAATGTCAGGGATTGCCATAAACAAAACGAAAGGGAGATGTACCCAAAGGAGTCTTAAAGGAAGTTTGATATGCCCACAAGACCGAGTCCAAAAGTTGTGACCAATCCGTTCGATCTGGGTGGACTACCTTCTGTAATATCATCTTGATCTCCCTATTTGATACTTCAGCAAGACCATTGGTCTGAGAGTGATATGGAGTGGCAACTCGATGGTCTATGCTGAACTCGTTAGCAAGGGCCTTTACCTTGTCGTTGATAAAGTGAGACCCCCGTCAGATATCAATACTCTAGGCACCCTGAACCATGAAATGATATTCTTCCTCAAAAAATTGCAAACAGTCTTAGCATCTGCGGTTCGAGCAAGAATGGCTTAACCCAACTACTAACATAGTCAACCGCCAACAGAATGTATTCGAATCCATGACTTTTAGGGAATGGACCCATGAAATCGATACCTCATGCGTCAAAACCTCACAGAAGTGAATGGATTGCATCGGTATCATATCATGTTGTCCATAAGTGCCCATCCGCTGATAGTCAGTACACCTCTTCACTAATTCATCAGAATCCTTGAAGAGAGTAGGCCACCATAGGTCGGATTGGAGCACTTTCTGTGATGTTCTCCTCCTAGAGTGATGTCCTCCTGCCTCAAACTTGTGGCAGTATGTGAGGATGCTATGGTGCTCTTCCTGAGGAATGCATTGACCCCAGACGCTATCCCCTCCTTCATGATAAAGGATGGGGTCCTCCCAGTGGTAAGACTTGGCCTTCGCAAGGAATGTCTCAAGTTGCTTCCTGGGCCAACCTTATGGAACTTTCTTTGCAACAAGATAGTTCACAATATCGCATACCATGGGAGCGAGATGATGGCAAGGATTGCCTCATCTGAGAAGGTCTCTGAAATGGTATCAGTCTGCTCAAATTCCTCAAGATTCTCTAATCGGGAGAGATGATCCGCCACCACATTCTTGACTCCAGGTTTATCCTTAGTCTCAATATCAAACTCCTGGAGTAGAAGGATGCATCTAGTCAGTCTCGCTTTGGCATCCTTCTTAGACATGAGGTAACTGATGGCGGTATGATCAGTAAATATAGTCACTTTGGATCCAATAATATATGATCTGAACTTGTCCAAGGCAAAGACTACGGCTAGCATCTCTTTCTTTGTGACAATGTAGTTACGTTGTGCAGCATCCAATGTATGACTAGCGTAGTGAATGGAAAAAGGTACTGCGTCCCTCCTATGTCCTAGCATGCCCCCATAGCAAAGAGGCATCCGTCATGATCTCAAATGGGGGAGACCAATCAAGCAGCTGAAGGACAGGAGCCTCAATAACTAGACTCTTGAAAGTCTTAAATGAAGCAAGACACTTATCATCTACAATGAGCTAGGTGTCCTTTGTCAGCAAATCAGTCAACAGTCGGGCAATCCTGCTGAAGTCATGAATGAACCATCGGTAGAAACCGACATGCCCCAGAAAAGACTGTAACTGTCGCATATTGGGTTGTGGATTGAGTTTCCTGATGATATCCACCTTGGCCGGATCAACCTCCATGCCCCTGTTGGAGATGATATGACCAAGCACCATCCCTTGAGTCACCATGAAGTGACTCTTCTCCCAGGATAAAACAAGATGAACCTCAATACAACGCTGAAGAACGCGGTCTAGGCAGTCAAGACAAGCATTAAACCCATCACCATAGACCGAAAAGTCATCCATGAAGACCTAAATAGTCACCCACAATGTCCAAGAAAATGGACAACATGCACCTTTGGAATGTCGCCGGGGCGTTTCATAGACCAAAGGCCATCCGTCTGAAAGCATACGTCCTAAATGGACAGGTGGATGTCGTTTTGTCCTGGTCTTCGGGCGCAATGGCCACCTGATTGTAGCCAGAGTGCCCGTCAAGAAAGCAGTAATGACTCTTCCCAAGTAGCCGCTCTATAATATGATCAATAAAAGGCAGCGCGAAATGATCCTTCTTGGTGGCCTGATTCAATCGACTGTAATCCACGCAGACCCTCCAAGAAGTGGGTACCCAGGTAGCTATCTCCTCTCTAGACTCACTCACAACTGTAGTGATGCATGTCTTCTTGGGCACCATATGTAATGGACTAACCCACTTGGAGGCGTAGATGTGGTAGATAAAATCAGCGTTCCACCACTTCGAAATCTCCTTCATGACAACCTCTCGAAGATTCAGGTTCAGTCGTCGCCAGAATTCACGCGATGGCTTAGCATCCTCTTCGAGATAGATATGTTGGGAGCACAGGGTCGGACTTATCCCCTGGAGATCAGCTACACTCCTTCCTATCACCTTGCAAATTTTTTCAAGAATCTCCATCAAATGAGATTCTTGCTCTCCAGTCAAATCTGCTGAGATAATGACTGGGTACATCTCATGCTCACCCGCAAGGAATCTATACTTCAGCGACTGCGGCAAATTCTTCATTTCTGGACAACTGGGAGATGGCAAATATGTCTTCTGAAATGTTGGAGGGAATGCAACCAAATATGCATGGAAGAACTCTTGCTGATCATGAAAAACTGGTGTAGATTGCCCTGCTGATATATCTATAATCTATGTCGGCTCAGTCTCCACCCTAGCTGATGGCTCTATTGGAATCAGACAAGGTAACAACTCATTAAATTCGGCCCAATCTATATTTGACTCCAAGGGATCTGAATATGAATCACAAGAAATATAATCTGCCTCATTATCCTGAATACGGTCTTCAGCCTCGAGTGTGTCCTCTGCCAAGAGTGTGCTCTCCAAACTCTCCTCTACTGGGATCTGTGAATCTGTAGTATCTGAAGGTGAGAGGAGGGCTCGTGAAATGGGATCAGACCAAGCGACTTCATCATCAGTGATCACAAAGTTGCACTCCTGGTAGACATCTTACTCTGCCTCTATCATCTGCTCTGAATCACTGTGTTTCTTTGAGCAAGCAGAATCTCGTGCTCTAGTCTCTTCGATCGTCTCTATTTGTATACTCTTACCCTCAACGTGAAAGTATACCTTCCCACTATCATGGTCGGACACCGCCTTAGCTGTGGCCAAGAATGGACATCTTAGAATGATGGGGGTATCGGTCACAGACTCACAGATCTCCATGTCCAACACAACAAAGTCCATGGAGAATTTTAGGCCCTGAATTGTTATGACACGTCCTTCAACAACCCCTTCAGCCTCTTAATAGATCTATCAGCAAACTGAAGGACTGTTCTGCTCTGTCGAAGAGGGCCAAACTCGAATCGGTCAATTAAGGCTGCTAGAAGTAGGTTGATGGAAGAGCCGCTGTCTAATAGAGTCCGATCAAATCGTTGCTCATGAATATGGCATCTAACATAGGGAGCTCCTGCATCTGGCCTCTTGGCTGGCAGACGGTTATGGATGGCAAAGCAGGTGGCACGAGTGAGCACATGGATCTCTACATTATGGTTCCTCTTCTTTCTACGGATGGTGGTCTTCTCTATCAGATTCCTCTAGAAGAGGGGGATGTGCTCAAGTGCCTCCTGTAGAGTCAGCTAAATCTGAAATCTATCGATCATCTGCTAGCTGAACTCTAACTGTTGGTTCTTTTTTGATTTTGTTTTTTACCCCCCTTAGCCAAGTGGAGTGCTTGAGGGAAGGGGATGGATGGGCCCTCCTCAGATAGAGGGCTAGGAATGGGTCCCTGTTGTTGAGAAGAAATAGAATCCATACAAGTATTACCATGCATCACATATTGACTCGAAGATGAAGAAACCTTTCCTTTATTAATTTTTTGGTATTTTCTATAGAGTCCCGAGGTACAAGAACTGGAGTAAATACAACTATAATATAAGGGGTGGCCTCAGCACCACCTACAGCATCACGAACTGCGGCATCAGCACCGCACTCTGGCTCAGCATCTAGATCTCTGGTGGCATCAGTACCACCCTTTGCATCTGGGGATGCGACGACCTCAGCACCATTGGCTAGATCAACATCCTTGGTGGCATCAGTGCCACCGTCATCATCATCATGAGCGGCGTCAGCACCGCTATCCTCCTCATTTGCTGCTCCTGCATCCTCATGGTGTCATCGCTTAGACGAGATGCCTTCGGATCGCATCCTACCGCTCCTAAGTGTAACAAAGTTAGCATCAAATGTATATGAAGCAATATAGCCTAATAAGTCACTATGAGTGGTAACCTCTGTGAACTGTACCTACTCAGACTTTCTTTTTTGGTTGTTTGGGTTTGGCTCGATCTGAGCGGGTATGGCAGCCTTGCCCTTGATTATCTCCCTCATCTCTTGGCGGAATTCATCCAGCTTCCGCTTGAATATGGCCCGCTAATCGGAAAGATGACGGACTAGATCATCGAGTGTTGGGTTCTCATAGGCTAGCCCGTGAGACTCGAACGGGTTGCCTCTCTAGAAGCGAGGCTGTTGATGGGAAGGATGAGGGGGAAACTGCGAATACTACTAAGGATGTTGTTGGTGCTGCCTCCACGGTTGTCCCTACTAGAAGGGGCGAGGACCCTGCTGGTAATGCTGCTATTATGGCTGGTGTGGAAACTAGGGCTGCTGTTGAGGCTGGCCGAACTGTCCACCCAGAGCTGGAGGTTGCTGCTGGGATGAAGCACCTCCGGTCGACTACCTGAATCCGGGATGATCTCGGCGGATCCCAGGCTGCTGTCGGTCGTACCAAATCCCGTTGACTTCCATTAACAGCACCTGCTCGAATGGGGGTAGAGGAAGAACTGCTTGAGCTGATCCTGCTGGTACACCACCATCTGAGTGTCCTGAGATGGTGGTGGCTGAAGGTAGTAGTGCTGCGGCTGCTGGAATGGCTCCACCTGGATATGGTGGACCTGTATGTACTAGGCGGAGGGCTGGGTCGATCTGCTGCCGCTGGGGTCAACCCGTGACCTGAGACGGGGCTGAGAAGCCATCTATGCCTCCTGGAGACACATGATCTGGGTCTTCAGGTCGCTCAATGTCTGTGCCAACTGATCAATCTGCATCATGCCCTGGCACTGCTTCTTCTCGATGATCTCGATGCGGTCCAGCTTCTCGCTGATGATGCCCATATCAGTGGTCGACAACACTGCATGTGCTGCGACTGCTGAAGAGGTGGATGGACCTGCAACGACCCATGATATCCTGTGATAGGTCACGGCCTGGGGTGGGGGCTTCCCCTGAGTGTAGAGACAGGTCTGGGACATAACTGTGAAATTCTCGGCCATCTCCTCATATATGGCCCAGACCAGGTCCTCGTCTTTGGCAAAATAAGAACACCCACAAGATGCGTTCACGAGCCCCTGCAGCTCCGGTTAGCCCACAATAGAAACTCTGAACTAAGTTAGGCTTGGAGATGTCATGGTGTAGGCACCGGTCAATGAGCTCTTGGAAACGGTCCCATGCCTCATGGAATTGCTCGATGGGAAGCATGGAGAAGTTGTTGATCAAGGCTCAAGATACATTCGTCCAACCGAGTGGATAGTACTTGGTCAAGTACTTGGTCCGGAGCTGTTCCCACGAAGTGATATATCCCTTAAATGCTTCATTCAGTAGGCTGCTCTATCGACCAGGGAAAACAGAAAAGCCATCATCTTGATGGTGTCCTCGTCCATGTATCTGTTGTGGACCGTGTTGCAGATCATCTTAAATTCTTTCAAATGCAGATGCAGCTCTTCGGTGGGAAGCCCATGAAACTTGGGCAACAACAAAATCGTCTGAGGGGGGAGCTTGAAATCTCCCAGGATCGCTGGAAGCTTAATCCAACGATGTGTAAGAGTCGTACCAGGGTTGTGCAACTCTCTCATTGGCTTGGTTGGTCGGACTGGCTCCACTGGCTCATCTAGATGTCCTCCATCTCCTCCTCCGAGCTAAGGTATCTCTCCACCTTCTGGTCGGTTCTACTCTATGCGGTCAGCTCGCATCTGGGCCATCTCTCTACGCATATCTACCATGAAAGTCCCCTGGTCTCTAATATGTCTCTACATTGTCTCCAAGGAAGCTAACATGGTGTTGTTGATGGCATCCTGATCTAGAACATACGTGGTGGTCCGGGGCTGTCCATCTGTGTGCTCCTCGCTGCTGGCCATCTCTTGGGTCTATGCAAAGGCAAAAGACCCAAACTCAGGTGCCGTCAAATGAATGAATATCTGCTCCAGTCTCTACTTGGGCACCTCAGGACTAGAAGAAGGGTGGTCGATAGTGAACAAGATAGAATCGAACTCGGGTTCGGAGAAGCGGTCTGGGCTCTCATGAACCAACCTAGATGAATGGGGCGGAGTGCTCGAAAGCAGTGCAACCAAGGGCTGTCTAAGGGACCTCCGACTCATCATCGTGATCTGAAAAAAGGCGGATGGGATTTGGAAACAAACAAGATTAGCGAACAAACCCCCAATTCACCTACTTAACATTGAGAGTTGATAACCGTAAAGGTTCGATCTTTTATCTTATCGATTTTATTTATGAGATAATTCAATCTAGCAGGGCGATTAAGCGAGCTGGTAGGAACCCGATGCTCTCAGGAGACTGGTCCAATCCCGAAGCTAGATCTTTCCCAGCCAGTACAAGTTGCGGACCATTTACCGACTACCCGATCAACTCGCTCTGTTAAGGATATCGTGACCTGCTTTACCGGAGACCGGAGCGATCCTCACTGGAGAACTACTGACTCCAAGATCAATAGTCTGATGAAAGTTCAGGTATGGCTCTAGCCCTAGTGTGCGGGCCACTCTCTTGCGCATGAAAACCAAACAATGAGGGGATTGCTCTCCCAAGATAGATTTTTAAGTCGAGTGTCTTTTAGGGTCAAGTTTGTTTAGCAATCCCAATTTTATGATTAGCACTTTTTAGGTATTTTTTAATAAACAAACAAACACCTAACGAATTTTCTGATCTCTTGATTATTTAAGTCCAAAAATGGGGGAGAAGTCGAAAAAGTCGATGCTTGATCAAACACGATGATGCATGCAAAGTAAGAGATGCGAACCTATCGCCAACATTCTACATGTAGGGCGATCCATTCATAAATTAAAAGACAGAAATAAAACTATCCTATATGATGCAAGAAGAAAACGACCTTAGACGAGCAATTTCTACACGTGAAGAATTGTAGCTAACTGGTCAGAGAGAGAGAGAGAGAGAGGTCGGAGTCCGGTCTTTGATGTCGATCGGTGTCTGCCACAATGGATCATGCACGTGATGTATACGACCTCTAACGGCATGTGACCTCTCAAGCGACCAAGTTAACTTTTTATTCTGATTTTATTAATTAGGTCAAATTACGATCTATAGGTGCAAGCAAATAATTAGGGATTGGGTCTTAATACGTCACAATCAAAGAAATCCCTAAATCTAGGGGTCAAATTCTTCGAGAATTAAAATGAAAATAAAAGGTGAAAAATCAAAACCGACGAAAAACCGCGGTGAGGTCTCCCAAGCACATCGATGCTCGGCGAAACAGACTCCAATATAGCCAAGTATCCAAAACTGTCCAAGGTCCTATATTATTACAATTATAATAAAATGTGCTAAAAACTACTCTATAAACTATAACTACTCATGTTATGCTCCTGCTTTCCTTCAAGTGGGGGTCTCCTCCAAAGGGACCTCGGGTGGTTCCTCGCACAAAAAGTGAAACAAAAACGAGTCAGAAAATAGTTATATCAAATAGAGCTAGAAAAAAATAACGAAATAAAAATAAAAATGAAACAAAGAAGGCTCAAAACCGACTACTAAGCCATGCTCCCTAGCAACAATGCCATTTTGTTGATGCGTTCCGAGCACTCGGGTCAAGTAGTATCTAAGGTCATTGCGACCCGAATCGCAAGGCACATCCAATCAAGAAAAATAATACCATAAAAACAATCAAGCTAAAAAATCTAAAGAAGCGGTCTCCGCTATTTATTTAACTTGGTATAGTGACCAGGGTCGAACATAAGGAGCATGAGCCAAGCCAACGAAGTAGTCGAGAAATCAGAGAAAAACAAGCATCTTTTTAATTTGCAAAATTTTTTATCCTTTCTAATAAGAAAATGAATAAAAAATATGAAAGAAATCACACTACAATAATTTTTATTAAGGTTAAAAAGGCTCAAAAATTAAAATAAAAAATACTTTTATTTTTTTAAAATATGCAAATATTTTTGGTAATTTTGTGGGATTTTTTTATTTTTATATAATTTTCTAAAAATGACAGAAAGTCAAAATATCCAAACAGCGCACAACCCAGACTAGAAGGCAACTTTAAAATATTTAAAGTGCCCCAAATGCCTAGATTTCAATTTTATGATAAAATAAATGACAATATCTAACTACAGAAGTTGAAAACTCATTTTTTTTTATTTTTGTAGAATTTTTAATGAATTTTACAAGATTTTTGGTCTTTTGTGAATTTTAGGGGTTTTATAAAAGATAATGGAACCAAAATGCTATTGAAATTAAAACATACCAAAACAAGCATCAAGAATTTTTATAGAATTTTTAGGGTATTTTTTATATTTTTGGTGTTTTATAAAATTGATAAACACGATTTTAAGGGTTTTTTATTTTAAGAAAATATCAAATAAAATCAAATTATGTCACAAAAATTACCAAAAATATTACACAGTAGCAGGAGCTATTGGTATTTTTTAGGAAATGTTTGGAGTAAATTTGGTAATTATTTAATCGAAAACAATACACACAGGTTATAGGGACCTAAATGCAAATAATCTAAGTTTCCAGATTAAATAAAAACACATAGTAAAGACCGAGGGTATCAATGTAAAATTCCCACGAAATTCAAGCACATGCCAAATAACTATGCACAGGGGTATGGTTGCAATTCTAGAAAACGTTTCATTCAATCAATAACCAACAGAAACTACATGACAAAATATGAAAAAACACCATACTACACGTGATCGGGCTCGTGTTTTCAGACCGGGGGACTAAAATGTAAATATTGGAAACAACAGGGACTATCATGCAAAGTTCAAACTATAACTTTATTTAGCAAACTAGAACATAAAGTATGAAAAGTGCAGGGAGAAAAGTACAATATACCCTCGAGGCACATGAGGAGTGCGTGGGGGACACGTGGTGGCCGCTGGTAGCGCGTAGATGTGTGGCCCTGATCCTCTGCGATGTCAGATCTAACGCTCAGGGAATGTCGCCTACATACGGCACAGATGTGTCAGGAGGTGGCAGATCAACGGCTCAAAAGATGCAGCAACGGTTGGCTCTGATGGAAATTGGTGCTCTACTTCTCATCCAAGGGTGATGGATGATGGTGGATGAACTAGGGGCTGGCGAACTTCAAACAAGGAAAGGCGTGGATCCTCAGGGATGATCAAGCCTCCGATAGGTCGAGCGCCTCCGGAGAAGCACTCCGCGTCGAGCAGTGGAGTATGATCATCTCGAGGACGGTCAGATGGATGGGATGGCAGAGCTTCAGCTGGAGCAGCTCTGCCGAGCAGATTGAGGATCAATAGGTCTCCTTCGGGAGCAGGGGTACCTGTAATGCAAAACCAAGACTCGGGGCTATGCTCCTATCCGAGTTATTGGAGCTAATAACGAAAGAAGCGAAGGAGGGTGAAGTTTGATCTCCGACGAAGGTGGTAGAGGAGATCTCGACCATAATCTCGACCTGAAGATCGAGGCTAAGGATGATCAGGTTGTGGTGCAAGATGGAGGGCGGAGCTGTGAATCGATATAAATGGCTAGATGTGGAAATCGAGGCTCCGACCAGCTAGTTGGAGCAGATGGAAGTGCAGCGGCGATGAACGAAAAGATCGGATCGAACATGACGATGGAGAGGATATGAGGGTTACCTGAGGATCTGGGAGTGCTCCTGAGCTTTAGGCGAAGATGGCTAGTGGGGTAATGACCTCAACCTCGATGCGGAAGGCAGGGAGGCTGCTCGCGGTGGATCTTCGGCCACGAAGGGTGATCGTCATCTCACTGCACCAAATCGAGCTCCGAGGGGTTCTCCAAGCAGTTGTCACTCAATTGGAGGTGGCTAGGGGTCAAAATGGGAGAGAGGACGAGCTGCTGCTCCATGGAGGCAGAAGAGATAATTTATAGGCGAGTTGAGGGTCTCGAAAGATCGGAGTGAAGCGCCAAACGCTAGAGAGAATCGGATCGGACAATGGACCTGCGAGGATATCGGAGGTACGAGGATTATCGAGTCCAAATCTCGAGGTCAAAGGTGAATAGAGTCATGCTGGAAAATTTCAAGAAGAGGCTCCAGCGAGCAGGATCTGGGCTTGACCTAGGAAGAAGGAGTCGTTGACCGACGGTCAACAATCCTGCTGATAAATAAGAAAATCAAGCTTTACAAAATACATACAAATTAAAAAAAACTATAAATGATTTTAAATCAAAAAGCATATAAAATGAAAATTAATTGTTATTTTTCAATCTATTTTTCTGTGATTTTTATTTATTTTTTTGTAAAATAAATAATCTATATCAAGTATAGTGTATTATATACAGGTATAATATACCTATATATTTTGTACAATTATTTTTATTTTATTATTATTTCATAAATACCCCAATTTTATAATTTATTTATTTACAACATAATTTTTGGAGTCTAAAATAATGTTTATTTTATTTTTATTACTTAATTACAGGTGTGTAATAAATAGAGAAGAAAGCATACATGTATTTTGTACAAGGGAAGAGGATTTTATTTTTATTTTTATTTGATTTTTGTTTTATTTTTAGGAATATATACAAGGAGGTAAAATGAATATTTTATTTTTATTTTGTCAAGAATGATTATTTATGTACAATATAGAGTAGGCCATATCTCTCTCTACTTGTTTTATTTGACGATCAAGTTAATGCTTGACCTTCTCTTGGGGTTCGGGTCACTCTATTCTTATTCTAAATACCTCCTTCCATTTTCTTTTCCTTTATTCTTTTATTTTTGCACAAATACATGCTAATTATGTAATATTAACAAATGCATGAATAATGCTAACTTATTGTATTTACATCTATTTACAAGATGCATTTCCAAGATAAATAGCTAAAATAAAAGAACAAAGAGTGATGATCAGGGATTCATCAATTACCTTTTGACATTAACTATGCTAGCCGTACATTGGATGCCGGCCAGCAGAACTATACAGTCACAGAGAAGGAGATGCTAGCTGTAGTATTTGCCTTGGATAAGTTCCGATCGTATATTCTTAGATTGAGAGTGACTATTTATACTGATCATACTGCCATCAGGTACCACATGGAAAAGATGGATGCCGAAGCGAGATTGACTAGATGGATCCTTCTACTCCATGAGTTTGATATTGAGATTAAGGATAAACCTGGAGTCAAGAATGTGGTGGAGGATCATCTCTCCCGATTGGAACATCTTGAGGAATCTGAGTAGATTGAGCCTATTACAGAGACATTCCTAGATGAGTCGATCCTTGCTATTGTCTCACTCCCATGGTAATCTGACATTGTGTTTTTTCCAAGAAAGTTCCACAAGGTTGGCCCAAACAGCCACTTGAGACCTTCCTTGAGAAGGTCAAGTCGTACCATTGCGAGGATCCCATCCGTTATCATGAAGGAGGAGATAGCATCTAGCGTCGGTGCATTCCTCAGGAGGAGCACCACAACATCCTCACATACTGCTACAAGCTTGAGGCAGGAGGAAATCATTCTGGGAGGAGAATAACATAGAAAGTGCTCCAATCCGGCCTATTGTGGCCTACCCTCTTCAAGGATTCTGATGAATTCGTGAAGAGGTGTACTGATTGTCAGGGGATGGGAACTTATGGACATCGTGATATGATGCAGATGCAGTCCATTCACTTCTACGAGGTTTTTGATGCATGGGCATTGATTGCATGGGTCAATTCCCTAAGAGTCAGGGATTCGATTACATTCTGTTGGATGTTGACTACGTGAGTCGTTGGGTTGAGGCCATTCACGCCCGAACTATAGATGCTATGATTGTTTGCCGATTTTTGAGGAAGAATATCATTTCACGATTCAGGGTGCCTAGAGTTTTGATATTTGACGGGGGTCTCATTTTATTAAGGACAAGGTAAAGGCCCTTGCTAACGAGTTCATCATAGACCAATGAGTAGCCACTCCATATCATCAGACCAATGGTCTTGTTGAAGTATCGAACAGGGAGATCGAGACGATCCTGCAGAAGATCATTCGCCCAGACCGAAAGGGTTGGCCACAACTTTTGGACTCGGTCTTGTGTGCATATCGGACATCCTTCAAGACACCTTTAGGTATGTCTCCATTTCGCCTCGTTTATGGCAAGCCATGCCATTTACCTGTGGAGATAAATCACAAGTTACTATGGGCTATCACCGAGATATTATTGGATCTAAAGAGTATAGGAGATCAGAGGAAGGCAGAATTGATAGCCCTAGAGGAGCTTAGAGATACAACCTTTTCGAGTAGCCTACAATATAAGGAGCGAGTGAAGATATGGCATGATTCTCATATCAGCCATAAGCAGTTTGAGCTGAACCAACGAGTATGGCTATTCGACGCTAGGTTGAGACTATTTCTAGGGAAGTTGCAAAGCCAGTAGAAGGGATCATACTTAGTCCGAAAGGTGCATGACAATGACAACATTGATATATATGAGATGTCATCTGATTCCACCTTTCGAGTTAACGGTCAGCGCCTGAAGCCATATCTAGATCATGATCCGCTGATCGTTGACGTCGTCCTTATTCATTTTGCATAAGATGTTGTTTTTGACTACATCATTTGCATCTCATGCCTGATTATCACCTTCTTTCGCCCTTGTATAGATCTAGATGTCCATATCATACAGTCTTTGGTCTAACATCCCGTTTTGCATATTATGATTATGCTATACATAGGGTGTACTTTACCCTAAGTATAGGGGGTGCTACACTTTTGATTATTCTTTTACTTCTTTTTACCTCTGTTTTGCTGCCTATACTTAGTGATATTTCACCCTAAGTATAGGGGAGGTAGACCCTATACATTCTAACCCTCGGTTTTCTCCTTGTGTACAATTTTCTATACTTAAAATTACTTGATCCTAAGTATAGAGGGATCACCGACGTCTATTCATTTTATTCTTTCATTTGTCGTTTTACTATAGCCTTTCTTTTCACTTCTTTATACTAAGCACGAGTTATGTCTTCTTCATCGCTCTTTGGTTACTTTGAGGACATCGTTCGAGCTAAGTATAGGAGGGTGTCGTATATATTGTATATATATACTTTAGCCATACCTTGTATTTTGTGTGAGTGTTTTAATAAACAAAATGGCTAAAAACCAAAAAACTAAAAATCACAAAAATTTTAAAAATTTTCTTGTACATAAAATTCTTTCTTGCACATACATGTCTGTAAATAGCTATTTAAAAAACTATTTTTGCACAAATGTTTGTAAAAATGTTTTATTTGTATAAACTTTGTAAATATTTTTGTATCAAAATTATGTATATAGTACAAAATTTTTGAAAAATGTTTGAAAAATAAAAAAGTTTGCAAAAATCCCTGTATAAATGTGTGTAAATAGTTTGTAAAAACTTCTGTATCCATGCATTCAAACATTTTCAAAAAAATTTGCATAGTTTGAAAAATTGCATAAAAATTAGTTTTGTATATATATATTTGTATATTCTTCTGAATCATAGTTGACATTTAAACTAGTCTGGAATCAATTTGGAAAATGGAGCTTGGTTAAAACCTTAATCCACCTAACTCTTAGAGGAACCTTACAGGATTTGGGGTTGAAACTTTTCATGTCCGTCAGGGACTTAATTCTTTGAGTCCACTAGGCTATGTTCACATGTCATCTTGATGAGTCTAAGTAGAACACTTAACAACGCACACATGACTCTCACAGACAATGTCTTTACTTGGACCAGCACCTTACACATAGCTCTCCACGTATGAGGTTATGAGGAGGCAGTTTTCTTTGGCTTGGAGTAGCATACGAGGGTAGTATTTCTGGCGGAACCTCTCGTCTTCCTTTAGTGAGGGATGTTCTCCTCAACTTGGTCTGGTGGTGTTGAGGTCTAAAAACAAGGGTTGTGGGTTGCAATAATGCTTCAAAAGTGGGATAGTCTACGGGCTCAAGAAGAAAAAAGTCCTTATGTATATGCTACACCATGTAAATATGTTGTACACATGCACATCAAAAAAATGTGCAAAATCAAGAAAAACTCCAAAAAAGTGGACATGCCTGATTGAAAATAGAATGCCTGCCGTATTGTATATAGTCAAATAAAGCAAAGCTTATGTACTACACCTTCTCATCTCATGAAGCTTGCAGCGGGAGATTTAGCTATATTGGTTAGGCTCCCAAGGATACGTGGTTACACTGGCCATGATCCATTCTCTTCTTTCCCCCTCTTCTTGAGCCGGTTGCACTTCAACTTTGAAGGGAATACTTCGCTCCTCGAGGAAAGAGCTGCTAGACTAAGGAATTAGAGTTACCTTGTTAAGGGAGGTTGTTTCTTTGTTATTTCTGAGGTGGGGAGCTACATATCACTTACACAATACAAGGAAAGATACATGGTCATTAGAGTTTGCGTATGTAGAATTGTTCTGATCTGGATTATTAAGGAGTCTTGACCATAGAATGGTGGAACTTAGAGGCTGTTGAGTCTTAAACCTAGATCTCAATAATGTTCTGACAAACTAATAATCCAAAGGTCTGACTGATCTCCATACTTCAATTTAATGAAGATAAGTTTAATAATCAACCTTGTTACTCCTTCCTTTTCTTTTTCACTTCATTTTCAAATAAGTGTTTGTTAAGGGACTAGCAAAGGTAAAGTATAGGGGGGTGATGAATCCCTGATTCTCACTCTTTATTCTTTTTTTTAGCTATTTATCTTGGCAAAACAACATGTAAATACTTGTAAATATAATAACATAGCATTCAACATGCATTTGTTAATATTGCATAATTAGCATGTTTTTGTGCAAAAATAAAAGAGACAAGGAAAAGAAAAAGGAAGGAGGTATTTAGAATAAATACAGAGTGACCCAAACCCCAAGAAAAGGTCAAGCCTTGACCTGACCGACAAATAAAATAAGTAGAGAGGGATAGGGTCCACTTTATGTTGTACATATTACCTATGTGTATAAATAATTATTTTAATGAAATAAAAGTAAATCACTATTTTTACCTCCTTGTATATATTTCTAAAAATAAAATAAAAATTGGAAAAATAAAAATAAAAATACAAATAAAAATAAAAATAAAATTCCTCTTTCATTGTACAAAACACATGTATGAATACTACATACCCTTTTTATTCTATACCTGTAAATAACATAAAAATAAAATAAAATTATTTTTTATTCTTAAAATTATGTTGAAAATAAATAAATTATAAAATTATATTATTTATATAAAAACAATAAAATAAAATTATTGTACATAATACATAGGTATATTATACTTGTATATAATAATATATTATATATACACTAATTTATTTTTCTTAAAAATAATTAAAAATCACAGAAAAATTCTTTGAAAAATAATAAACATTTTTTATTTTATACACTTTTTATTTTGAATTCAATTACTATTTTTATTGAATTTTTAATCATTTTGTACATCCTTATTTTCTGATTGGTCCGGAGGCTTTGTTGACTCCAGTCAACGCCTCCTCCCAGGTCAGGTAGGGTTACACACCTCTTCACCGGACCTTCTTCTCCCCATTTTCACACTCGACCCCGACCTTCCTTTACTCTGATTCTTCACCTGGGCATCCTCTTAGGATCTGTGATCCTCACGGATCCCAAGTAATCCATAGATCTTACTAGGGTTGCGCGCTTTCTCTCGATTCTTCCAGCCCCTAGAGCATCCTATAAAATACTCTCTTCAGCTTCCTAGTGTGGCACCTCGTGCCTCGCCCCTTCTTTCCTCCTTAGGTGTCTTCAGTAGAGTAACAACAACCTGTGGATGCCCTTGGATCGAAACTTTGTGGCGTGTCCCCGCAACTCAGCTACGTGGTCGGAGCTCTTCGCCGCATTCAACCTCCCTGCCTACCGCAACACGGTTGAGGCCACGACCCCGACCTTCGCCTTCTCCTGAATCCCAAGAACGCATTCCAAGCCTCAGGTGACCATCTTATTTTTCACATTTTGTTTGTTCCCTCTATTCATCCATTCCGCTCTGCTGCAGTTCATTTGTACCGACCACCTGGTCAGAACCTTATCTCATGATCTTGCCCGTATCGATCAACTCCTCGATGAACACCCTACCTTGCATCGCAGACTGATCATTCTTGGACTTGACCCTAAGGTTTAGATTAAGGCCAAGATCTCCTTCTGCCACCCTCGTCGGAGATCGATTCCAATTCACTTCACTTCTTTCATCTTCAGCTGCAATAACCTGGACCGGTGCATAGCCCTGAGTCCCATCTTTTATTTGCAGGTACCCTCGCACGGTAGGAGCCTCTTTTAGATGCTCAACTACTCAAGTGGAGCAATTGCAGGCGGAGCTACCTCTTCCAGCACACTAGACCAATGGTTCCTCCATCGGAACCTCCTACCAGACATAGACCACTCTTACGATTGTGTTGGACTCGTCCTATCTTCCATCGAAAGGGTGAATCTCGATGCTTCTTTGGATGAAGTCCATCCCCGACGAGTTCTTCCAGACCTTCTTTCCGCCATCGATGAGGAGAGCCACCTCCCAGATTTGATCTAGGTTGTATGCCCATGCTTAATCCCTAAATATCGATCAAAGCAGGGGACAAATCTGCATCGCACATCTTCGTTTTTCAGAGCCGCTTGATCCGTACTGTAGCAGAGCATCACAACCGCACGTCACATACATCCCTCATGCCCTTATATCTTTTTGCAGGGGGCGATTAGAGCCCCATGCGCTCCTCACGTGCCTCAGGGTATTTTGCATCTTTTATCTCGTACTTTTATGCTTTGTTAGTTAGTCAAGTAAATAAAGTTGTAAGCGTAGACATTTTGCAGTCAGAACCTCTTAGATTTACATATTTGCATTTTAGTCCTCCATGTATGAACTCACGTGCCATCCCACGTGATTTTGTGGTGTATTTGCATGCTTTATCCTGAACATATAATTGTTATGCTTTGAATGAATATTTTCTGAGATTTGCATTTATGCCCTTGTGCATGGTACATTATGCATGTGTGTGAATTCTGGACTTTTTGCATATCGGCCCTACATTTTTCATTTCAGTTAATTATTGGCCTAGGAACTTTCTCTTAATTGCAACGAGGTCCCTATGAACTATCTGGCTAGTTTTTAGTTAAATAATTAGTAAATTAAGTCTAAAAATTACATAAAAAATACTATTAGCTCCTGCTAAATTGTAATATTTACTGTAATTTTTGGGATTAATTTTATTTGCCTTTCATTTTCTAAAAATAAAAAACTCATAAAAATCTTACTGTCTATTTTTGAAAATACATAAAAATTATAGAAATTATGCTAAAAGTTCCAAAAAAATAATGAGTGTTTGTTTTTGTTTGTTTTACTTCCAGTAACATTTTTGTATTAAAAATAATTATAAAACTCTTAAATATCTAAAAACTCTCAAAAACTTATATAAATCATAAAAAATTCTAGAAAATCAGAAAAATACAATTTTAGTTTCTATTAAGTTCATAACCAGGACATTAGGATACTTTAATTATTTTTAATTTGTAATTTTGTCCTAGATGTGTACTGTTTCTTTATTTATCATTTTTTTGAATTTAATAAAATCACATAAAAATTAGAAAACCCCAGAAAATCACCAAAACAATTGAATATTTGAAAAAGCCAAAAATATTTTTATTCTTAATTTTTGAGCATTTTAGGTCTCAATAAAATTTGAAAAGGTGTGATTGTGTGCATAGCTTTCTTATTTGTTTGATTTTCCTTCTTATTTAAAAAACTAAAAATTTGTAAAATTAAAAATTATAAAAATAAGCATACGAGCTTCTGAATTTCGACTACTTTGAATGATTTCTTATGCTCCTTGAGTTCGGCCCTTGTAGTTATACCAGGTTAAATAAATAGCAGAGACCGCTGACATTGTTTTTGTGCTTTGATTGCTTAATTAGAGTGGTTCTCTATTTTTCTTGTTGAGTCTGACTCATCGATTGGGGTCACAACGTCCTTGATCTACATTGACACTTAACCCTAGTTGCAAGTCACTCATCAATGATTTGCTCATACTGTCCGACATGGATATAGTAATTGTCACTAGGGACTATACATGTTGGTTCGTTGATAGTGGTTCAACTCTTCACTAACTTCCAACAGTGAATTTTTTGCATCATACTCTTATGGTGATTTTGGCTCTCTTGGAATGGATAATGGTTCCTTGTCTAAAGTTATTGGCAAGGGTGATGTTATTTTGCAGAATGCTATCTTAGTTCCTTTGAAGTTAGAAGATGTGAAGCATGCTCCTAGTATGCATATGAACCTGATATTCATGGGAAAGTTTGATGGCACACATTATTGCAATACATTTGACAGTAGATAGTGAAAGCTTATCAAGGGTACTTCTTTTGTGGCTCAAGGGAAGACGTGCATCAATACTCTCTATGTTATGCAGAAATCAGTCTCCAAGTTATAGTGAATGCAGCACACGATGTCCATTCAATTGAGTTATGGCATGGGAGGCTTAACCATATAAGCAAGAAGGGATCATACACCTTAATCAGGAGGATTTTCTTTTTAGGCATAAAGAAATAAAAAATAGAACGATACCCTCATTGCTTGGTTGGAAAGCAAACAAGTATTACATTCAAAAGTAACTCACCCTCTTGAAAATTAGACTTCTGTGAGGGTCTAATGTAGTCTACATAGGGCGAGAACTACACTATCGCTGCAACGACCAATCACAAAAGTCGAGAAATTCAATAATTAACCCACACAAGAAATTAAACAATCAATCAAATGAGGAATCAAAATTTATTATAACCATATGTATGTATAGTGGAAGTATGTATAGGGTGTCGAACACATGGAGAACAGGGAATAGACAACAAAAACTAGTAAAAAAGGCAACAATTGTTTTTGGGTTTTTATGAAGGTTTTTGAATTTTTTGTGGGTTTTTAATGCTATAGTTTTGAAATTATACATATATTATTTTTAATTTTCTTCTCTCTTTTTTTATAGTTAGTTATAATATAAATATATAATATTGGTATGTAATATGGATAATATGGATAATAAAAATACAAATGAAGACAAAATTAGGAAAATACCTTAAGGTATAGTCCTTTTTATTTTTTTAAAGATTTTAGAAAATATTTTTTGATATTTTTGATAATTATAATAAATGCAAATAATAATAAAAGTAAATATAACTATATATAATAAGGCTTTTATATTTATAGATATAGTTATAACTACTCAAATATGAGGAAATAAAATATTTTTAATTTTTTTAATTTTTTCTATTTTTGATATTTTTCTTATAATTTTTACTATTTTTAATATTTTTAATTGAACTAAAATGTTACAACAGTGATTTATATTAACAGTCTGAATTGTTTTGAATTTCAAACTATATAAAAATCTCAAAATTTAACAAAATTATTTTAATATATAATATATAATAGAAAAAATATAAAAAGAGAAATAACAATTGTTAATGTTTTTGAGAGATTTTTAAAATTTTTATAAGGATTTTGGAGCCTTTTAGTTTTTAGTGATTTTCTTTTGTTATTTTTAGGGATTTTTGATCTACGGTTACAAAATAAAGTAATAAACTGAATCTATTTTTTTGGTATTTCTAAAATAATTTTATAACTTTTACGGAATTTTTACTACAAACAAGGATTAAATGCACAAATTTTGAATTTTTTTAAAGGAAAATACCTTAAAATTACCACAAAAAATATGTGATTAAATATGGTCTAAGGAACTTAAAATATTTTTCCTATGATTTTTAGACGTAATTTGATATTTTCAATCAAGCAAACAAAAGAAATAAAAATACTTGTACTGGAAGAGACCTAAATTCAAATAAAAATAAGTTAAAATGTAAAAAACAACCAAAACCCCAAGTCTAGGGGCCTCTGCAAAATCTACCCACAACTAATTAATTCATTCCATACTGGCAAGAGTATGAATGCAATTTTTAAGAGATGGCGGGCATACATGCAAATATCCTAACATGTTTTTAACTTGAATATGAAATTATTAGACTAAATAATAACCCGATGTTATAGGGTTATCCTTGCAAAAAGCCCACCACCACACGTGTATGGGCATGTGAGGTGATGTGGCGAAGGACCCTAGTGCAAATAATGGAAGTAAGAGGGGTTAGATGCAAAACAACCAGAATATTTTACACTACAGATGACATTTCATATATTAAAAATAAAATACAAATCAATAGAAGCGTATGGCAAAATTACCCCCCTAACATGCACTGGGCTCTGGTTCAAATGCATTCACTTAGCCAACATCATGCAGAGAGCGATCGATGACGCTTCGGAGGTGGATGGTCTAGATTAGATCCTCGATCCTGATCATGCGGTCTTTAGTTGCTAGATCTGATGGTTGGAAGCAAAATTGGGGCACCACGATGATCGAGCGACTTGTTGCTCTTCACCAAGAACATGGAAGAGTGTTAGCACGAGCGAGCTTAGATTGACCCCATCCTCCTTCTCTGGCGGTTTTCGATTCAATAGAAGATCCATAAGCTTCATGGAGGCTCCCCATATCGATAGGTGGCTTCACGTGGGCCCGAGATTCATCGGAGTGAGCTCCAGAGGTTGATGAGACTTTGGGGTTCTAGGAACTTCAAATGAATCAAAACGACTTCCTGAGGAGTCTTTGACCACCTAAGACCTGCAGGGTTAGTCAACGAGCAAAATACAAGGTCTAGGGATCCTGATTTGGTGAAATGGATGGAGAATGGGTCGAACATAGAGCCTCCGGTGAATGACGGAGGTAGAGGCTCTGATCTCTTGATCCAAGAAGGACCGAGGAGAGTGAAGGCACGTGGGGTGTAGATAAATTGTTAGGGAAGGAAGTGAAGGTGTCAGATGGGCCAGGGGACAATCAGATGGCGACGAATAGTGGCTGGAGAAGAAGCTCCGACGAACTTCTATTTGGAATTTTAAGAAACAAAAGGGGAAGACACTCGAAACTAAATCCTACACTAGACTATATATTATGCTAGGAATGAAATCAGCTAGAAAAACTAAGGTTCTATCTGAAAAACAGGGAACCAAGGTGGAGCTCTTCCAGCTACTCTGCCGATGCTCGGATCTTCGCCAGCCTGCCTCTTCCTCCACGTCAAGTTATAGGGCGAAGAAGCTATTGTCACCAACTACCTCATGGACCAAGAAACTCGAGGATTTCAAAGCAGAGTGGCATCAAATCTCAAATGAGAGCCGACGACCTTATTTTATACATGCAGGCTTTGACCGTGTCTAGGGTTTGTTGCAGCATTCCGTCGATCGAGGAGAGATGCATGCGTGATAAACCGATGATCTAGGAACAAAATTGCTGAAGGAATCTAGCCAAGATGCAAAGAGAAGCAGGAAAAACCGATGAATTTCGTTGGTCCGTGAGGCTACATGACCTAGGGTTACAGTGGTCTCAGTTGATCGGTGGCTCAACTGAGGCTACAACCCTATTGGTCCACGTAGGCCACAACAGGACAAAACCAAAAAGAAATTCAAAAAAATTTTGAAATAAAATAGTAAATGTTTTTTTAATTTTTGGTTAAAATATAAAGAATATTTATAACTTTATGCAGTATTTTATGGTGATTTTTTTATTTTTACAAGTCCGTTTATTATGCGATATTTTTTATATGTATATTTATAGGTATATTTACCTATATTTAATGTATTTTATTTTTATTTTGTATTTTAGATTTTAATAATTTATATGCATAATTTATATATTTCTAACTTATTTAAATACACATGTACATATTTTTATTGTATTTTTCTGAATTGAATTGTGACTTAATTAGTTATATGTATTCTTATATAGATATAAGTAGGTATATTTCATCTCAGGATCATTATTTTCATATTTGTTTTGTGGTATTTTTAATAGGTTTACTTTGGTTTATTTATGTACATATGTTAAAAATAATATTTACAAAATTGTAAAATATAAAGTAATGAAAAATGTAATGAATAAATAAAATGAATTTTTTTATTCATGTACAATGTACAATAGGGGTCCACAACCTTACTTTTGCATCTTAACACCAAATTAAATGAAACCACCTTCATTAAATATCTAATTAAAAGTTATATACACCTAAAGTGATTTAGATGAATTTTAAGTTCATATGGAGGAGATACATATATGTGAATTTAGGATTTTGGATTTTTATGAGTATAAAAGGCACATTGTGTATTATTTTTTCATGAAATAAAATTTGTATTTTTCTGTCTTTTTATCTAAAACTTTAATGTTCAAAGTTTACTCATTTGATGCATAAATAATAAATAATAAATAATAAAATAAGTCCCAAATTGGATTTATTGAAGAGTGTACAGATTATGGTTTGATGTATTTTCTGCACTTATCTCCCCTACTTTATTCCTTGTCGACCCAGTCATCGTGATGCTTAGGTCTCGAGGTTAAGGGTCATTCAATACCGATGGAATTTCATTTCTTTTTCTTTTCTTTTCTTTATTCTTTTATTTTGTCTTTAAATACAATATTTTGCACAATATTTAAAAATACTTAAAATGTGTTATTTTATGCAAAAATAATGTTATTTACGTGCATTTAACTAGGGTTTAAAGGTCAAAATGAAAGAATAAAGATGATGAAATGGAGATTCATCACCTCCATGAAGTCACAAGTACTGGAGTTGGTTCACGCAGATTTATGTGGTCCCCTAAAGGTTAGCCCTTTTGGTGGTGCGCTTTATTTTTCACCTTCTCGATTATTTTTCTAGGAAGTTATGGGTTTATACCGTAAAGAGGAAGGCTCATGTCCTTACCGTGTTCAAGGACTTTGATGCACTCGTAGAGAGATAAATATATAAGAAGCTGAGTTGCATACACATGACAATGGTGTAGAGTACGTGGGATACTTTGACATGTATTATCGATCTCATGGAATTATACACCATAAGACTCCATCGAAGACTCTGTAGTTGAATGGTGTCGCTGAGATAATGAACATGACTCTCCTAAAGAGAGTCAAGTGCCTACTTTTTGAGGCAAAGTTACCCTATTCCTTTTGGGTGAAACCTTGGCACTACTGCTCATTTGATTAATTTGTCTCCCCATGCTACTTTTGATCGAGACAACGCTGACAGAGTCTGGTATGGAAGAGATATTTCGTTCGAGCACTTAGGCTTGTTTGGTTGTAGAGTCTTTGTCCACGTTCCAATAGATGAGAGATCAAAGTTGGAATCAAAGTCCAGACATAGTGTCTTTGTGGTATATGGACACCACGGGTTTGGCTACAGGTTATGTTATCATGTAGCTAAGAAGCTTGTGAGAAGTCGGGATGTAATTTTTGCCGAAGTTCAGAACATTGAAGATATTCAAAAGGCATCTGAGAAACCATCTTAGAATAAGTACAAGCAGTTGATGTAAATCCTATTCCTTTGTAGCTTGCCCCATCTGTAGATCCTGATATCCAAAAGGAGGCTCCTGACCCCAAGGAAGATGATGCAGACATGGCAAATGCTCCTACAAGAAATTAAGAGGAATACTCTTCTTCTAATGCAGATCCACCCCGTAGATCCACGAGATAGAGAGAGAGGCGTCCCTCTTCAAGATACTTTTCACATGATTGTTTTCCTTTAATGGAAAGTAGCGAGCCAGAATATGAAGAAGCTATGCAGGATGTGTAGAAAGACAAATGGATATATACTATGGAATATGAGATGCAGTCATTACATGGCAACCATACCTGTGACTTGTGAAGTTGCTTAAAGGAAAAAGAGCTTTGAAAAATAAGCGTATTTATATAGTGAAGTATGATGAGAACTCTTTAAATCCAAGATAGAATGGTAGTTTGGTTGAGAAAGGCTTCAACCAAAGTAAGGGAGTTGACTTCTACGAGATATTTTCTCTCGTGGTGAAGATGTCATCCATAAGAATTATTCTCAGTTTAGCAGCCGATTGATGAATCCATGATTCAACATCTTTATTCTTTTATTTTAGCTTAAAATACTTGGCAAAACACCAGTAAATAACAATAATTCTCTTAATTTATCATTCATTTGTTAATATTGTATATTTATCACTTATTTAGACCAAAATAAAAGAATAAAGAAGAAAAGAAAAAGAAATGAAATAGAAGACTGTTTGTATGCAATAAATACAGGCCGAATCTAATGTCGAGATTAGGTCAAGACTTGACCTGATAGACAACGAATAAAGTAGGAGGAGATAAGGCCTTCATCCATAAAAATTCAGAAAATATATCTTCATCCATGTATATTCATCACTTGTACATCATTGTATATTGTATACAATTCTTATTCTATTTTATTTATCACAAATTCATATCAAATAAAAATATTTTCTTCTTGAAACTTGTACATAAAAAGTTGTAAATATTAAAAATAATTTCAAGAAAAATCAATATACATAATAAAAATAACAACACTTTGAAAAAAGCTGCAAAACATACCTTATTAGATCAATATCTTCTCCGCAAAAATTCAAAATATACCAAACTCACTTCATTGTGTTCAAAATTAAATAGGTTTTAAATGAAAGTGGTTCATTAAAATTAGAGATAAGATGTGAAAAGTGGGTCTTTGGAGTGTCATTGTACATATTGTGCTATCAAATATTTATATATATTGTATTTGACGTATATTAAACGAAAATAAAATTTTCAAATTCAAAAATACACAAAATAAAATCATGTATATATTGTATATGTATCACACACCTATATTGTAAATATTCCTATTTATTTAACTAAATAAATAATTCCATAAAATAAAATAAAAATTTCTTTAAAATCCTTAAAAATGTTCTAAATTAATAAATAATAAATTACATATTTATTTTTAAGAAATAAATTATTAAAAATCAACTTGATGTATATATAGGTATATATACCTATGAATAAAGGAAAGTATTTTTTCTCCTAATTATTTAATTTATTCAAATTATTAAAAATCTCCCTAAATAAGTTTATTTAACTATTAACATTTTTTATTTATAAAATTTTTTTATTTAAATTCTTTTCAATCACTTTTCAAATTTATTTCATTTTACACTGTTTTGTCTTTTAACCAGTTTGTCCTATAGTGGTTGCCTCCCAATTAGAAGACCTGGGTCAACTCTCCATCCTTGGTTCATTTGCTCAAATGCAGCTCATCGGCCACTGTTCCATGATTTTTCCTAATCAATCAATTGATCTAATGCCTCAGTTCGCGTGCACCACTTCTTTCAAATTTTGCATCCAGCTCTTCCTATTCTACCCTTCCAGATTCGTCGACACTCTCTGATCCATCTTCGACCTAACTTTTCACCTGAAGGATTCTGCTCGTGACATGGGCAATTCCCCTCAGTTTTGATTGAAGAATTACGCCCAAATTGACGTGATCGGATGTTGGCCGAAGCACTCCGCTAGGTTGAGCCTCTTCAGCCTCCTGTAGGTGGATCTAAGGCGAAGACCCCTTACACTCCATCATCGATCCACAATCATTCCATTTTTCATTATCGGGTAGCCTTAATTTTTGTAATTTAGTTCGATCTCAGGTTAATATGACCACTTCACTGATCTAGCTCCAATTTGCTCGATCGGAGCCTGTTCATCCTCATTTTTCCAATCCAACCTTCCGGCCACCATCCACCGATCTTCTACATCTTCCTACTGCCTCTGATCATCCAGATCCATTGTGGATATGGAAGTCGACTCCTCTTCCGACCACGTCCGTCGGAGTCGCCTGCTCATCCCCATTTCAACTTCATTTTCTCTTTCTAATTCGGACGGAGTCTTCATCTTTGAGCTAGGGACTCATACGCAGGCCCACCACTCTTCTGGAGCAAGGAATCACACCTAGAGCATGAATATCAGCCTGGAGCTCCGGATCACACATCCCCGACCTTCGAGCCTCATCTCCACATCTAAGTGATGCATGAGTGCAGCAGGAACATAGAGCCATCGTTAGGAGGGAACATCAGACATAGATCAGAGGGATTTACCTGATCGAAGTTCACCGGCAACCCCCTTCTTTAGAGTTCATCCACGCTACCCGTTGTCGTTAGATCAAGAATGATTCACCTAGATCGCATCAAAGCCATCTGATTTGCCCAAATTTGAGTAGTCGATGCAGATCATTTCCAGCACATCAGAGCCCTCGGATCTTTCATGTGATTTGCCATGTTCTTGGTGATTATTGCTCTCTAGTCCCTGCATTTTATTTTAATTTGTAAATAATCCTCTCCAGGGACACGTGTCACTTGTGTGGTTGTTTGAATAATTGCATAACATTTCTTATTGTTTTTATTATTTGCTTTCTAGTCCTTTGTGAATTGAATCGTGTGCCTTGCACGTGTGTTTCTGGTTAATTTACAATAAATACCCCTAGTTTGCTATTACTATTTACCTCCTTAGAAATAATTAATTGTTGAAGTCCATGCCAACGTGACTCATGTGCGTTGGTATGTACCTCTTTTGGGAAAATTACATCATCATCCTTGGATTTCTTTATTTTTTACGCACTCAGTTCTAGAAATAACTTTTCTTTGCATTCTGCTCCCGTGTTGCAGTTTAATTAGTTGCTTGATATCTAAGCTTGATAATTTGTTAATCATATTCCAAAATTCCCTAAAAATTTCTATAATCACATGCTATTAGTATCTATCACTCCTAATTTTTATTTTGCAAAATAATTAGTTTTATTATTTTTAAAAATTCAAAAACCGCATAAACTTTCCCTATTTTCAGTATATAATTAATAAAAATTCGAAAAATAGTCTGAAAAATTACAAAAAAATTCTTGTGAGTGTGTGTTTTATATAAATTTTGTTTTCAAATTCTTTATAAAAACAAAAAATAAAAGAATACAAAAAATACTAAAAAATTGTATAAAATCATTGAAAAATAAAAATACATTAAATATCTTTATTTAAAGCTTGAAAAATTGTCTTCTTGTTTGTGCATATTATCAGTGTATTTGATTTTGTTGTATATTTTAAAAATCCAAAATAGTGTCTTCATATTCTGCTTTGATTACTTCCTATTTTTTAATTGTTTTGAAAATCCTAAAAAAACTAAAAATATCTGAAAGGTTATAAAAAAATAGTAGAAAGATCAAAAATACAAAAACATTTTTATTTGAATTTTCTACATTTTTGATTTTTTTGAAAAGTCCAAAAAGAGTGTGTTTCCTTTATTTACATTTAGTATTATTTGTTTTGTTTTAAAAGTTTAGAAAGAAAAAAACTAGCAAAATTATAATTCACTAAACATTGAAAATCAGAAAACCATAAAAATTATAAAAACATAAAATTCCATAAAAATACAAACATCCATAAAACAAGAAAAAGAGAAAAGGAGAAAAGAGCCTTTGATGGATCTCTTTTAATTAATAACCCTCATTTTTCTGTGTTTCCTCCTTGTGTTTGACCCTGAGAGATATATCAGGTTAATAAAAAGTACATCCATTCATTTTATTTCTTTTGGTTGGATATTTTTTATTATGCTTGTTTTCGATTACGGCGACGACATCACTTGTGCATATTTCTTCTACATTTTCCATTAATAACTAAAACCTTGAAAAACCGTTTCATCAAAATGGCATCGTTGTCAGGGTGGCATGACAGGTGTAGCTAGGTTTCCTACTTTGCCTCTACTCTTGGTGTTTTGTATATACTTTTTTTCATTTTTCATTTATCTCTTTCATTTCATTTTTACTTTATTTTATTTTGTTTATTTTTCATAACTTGTTTATGATATATCTCTTGTTTCCTCTTTCTTGCGAGGGCCCAACGAGCGAGGGTGGAGTTCTTAGGAGCGTTGATGCACCAAGCGAAGTAGAGGCTGATCGTTTCTTCATCGATCGAAGGAGAGCGTAAGGAGGAGCACGAGGATTGGAAGACACTTTTGAGGATTTTTTGTTTTCTTTTAGCCAATTTATTTCCATTCTATTTTTGTAAATAATTTATAATAATTTCTTTGGAATTTTCCTCTTTTTATATTTTCTAGGCCATTATATACCCTCGTGATTGCGGGGTCTGTTTTACCAAGTGTCGATGCACTTAGGAGACCTCATCGGATTTTTGTTTTCTTTGCCTTTATTTTTATTTTGTTTCTCATGGATTCTTGTTCTTTGGCCCATTAGTGTATATTTTTATTATCTTGGTTGAGCTGGGTAAATAATAAATCCAAACCCCTTAATAAAATTCATATTCCTATAGAATATTGTGTAGTTTGGACTTAGTCAAATAACTGGTTCTTTCCTGACATAGAAGTTTCTTCTAATACAGTTCTCGTGCATTATTTAGGTTAGATTTCATTTTTAATTTTATTTTATGCGCAGATCATATTGCATGTAGAGTACGGGTGACAAGGTACGCATTTTCTATCCTTTGTACGCATCATTGATTTCATCGTGCATCAGCTTTTATGACTTCCTTCCTTATTTTTCTCACTTAGGATAAAAAGGACTTGGAAAATTTGTTAGGTGATTTTATTTGTAGATACCCAAAACAAGTGACAACCAAATAAAATCGGAACTGCTAAAATAACTCAACCTTAAAACTAAAACGTAAAGATCCATTCATTGTTTTGGGGAAAGGAACCCCCTCATTGCCTACTTACCTCCAGATAGTGTGGGTGAGGACTTATCCCTAAGAATAGAGCTCGAATCCCTGGACTTGTGCCCTAAGCACTAGTGTATCACTTTTCGGTACATGGTCACAACTGCAAGCACTTTCCTCCGACCTTAGAAAATCATTTTGGTGTGCTCCTCCTCCTATCTCCCTTTAGGTCTGATATAACCCAACAGTCCAGGATGATGGTGCCACTGTTTTGGGTGGTTTGAGGATGTATAATGGGTGATAGGGTGACATCATCCTGTATGTTTGTTGTTAAGTATCTTCTTGTGATTCACAAAACTGAAATTGAAAACATAAAAGAATGAACTCTTATGGTTCTCATATTGTGTTCAGTTAGTGAATCGGGGGTTTGTATTGTGTTTGTTTTGTGAGTAGTCTAGATCTCATCCTTCTATCTTTCATATATTTCCATCACTCTTCTTTCTTCCTCCATGATCACGATAATGGGAAGAAGATCTCTTAGGTCAACTCTTATGGCACTGCTATTCAGCGATCCTCCCCATTCATCTTGGTCGGTTCACGAGATCTTAAACCCTCTCTTTGAACCCGAGTTTCCACCTTCCCCTTCTATTTTTGACCCTCATTCTTCTATTCCATCACATGGATCGATTCGAGAGAACCCTCTTTTTGAATAATAGTTTTCTACACAACATCAATTATTCATAGACCTATCGGAGCATGATACAGATTTTCCTTCCTTTTCAGTGGCAAACACTATGGCTGGGAAAGCACCACAATAACCGTAAACCACT
This sequence comes from Ottelia alismoides, assembly GCA_037367405.1. Taxonomy (NCBI): domain Eukaryota; kingdom Viridiplantae; phylum Streptophyta; class Magnoliopsida; order Alismatales; family Hydrocharitaceae; genus Ottelia; species Ottelia alismoides. The sequence goes on along the minus strand of JAZKJV010001067.1, from coordinate 279,898 downwards.
TATGTAGTGATCGACGGGAACGATCAATAGCAGCCTACTTGCTTTCCTCGAGTCCATGCAGAACCAGATTAGGGAGCATGGAAGGGTGATGAATGAGATTGGAGCTGAGATTGCACATATGAGACAGAGGATAATAGAGCAGAGAGCCGATGATATTCAGGATGATGCCAATGGAGCTGATATAGAGAGACCCGAGAGTCGAGAAGCTAGGATTCCACATGCTGGAGGGGTCGATGTTCCACCTGGATCCGCTCGTACGATAAAGAAGTTGTACAACCCTGGTGCAATTACTACACATAGGTGGATCCGTTTCCCTACCATTCTTGGTGATTTTGAGCTTTGCCCTCATATTATCCAGATGTTTACTAATTTTCATGGGCATTCTACCGAGTAGATGCATCTACATCTATAGGATTTTGAGTTGATTTGCAGCACTGTCCACGACATGCATGTGGACGGGGATACCAAAGATGATAGTGTTCCCATTCTCCTTGGTCTATAGAGAAGCCTACTGGCTGAGAGCATCTTGGGAGAGTTGTTACTACTTGGAAGAAGTTGCGAATCGAGTACATAAACAAGTTATATCCACTCAGTCGGACCAATGCAACAAGAACTATGATCAACAACTTCACAATGCTTCAGAATGAGCAGTTCCGAGGCATGGGATCATTTTAGAGAGATCATTCAGAGGTGTCCCCACCATGATATCAGCAAGCCCAACCTCGTTAAGAGTTTCTTTTGTGGACTAACACATGAGTTACAGAAAGTGCTAAGGTCTAGATAAGCTCGACAAGATTCTCGAGATGACCCAGTGTTTGAGTGTCCCGAAGACACATATTATGTACCTTTAGGAGGTACATATGGATTCTACTCCTTCTTCATGGTCACAGGTTGATTCAAGGAGCCATACTCCATATTCTCAAACTCATTCTCATCATTCACCATAACCATTCTGAGCTAGCATGACATACTCCCCAGTACTAGATGCAATATCCACCATCTTTTGATACTCAGATGGTAGTCTACCAGAGTGATAAGTCTATTATTACTTTGCCACCATATATCTCAGAGCAGCCTAAGTCGTTGATTGAGGACTACGGGATTTGGTACAAACAATACCTACAACAGTCAGGGATCCATCGTGACCACCCTTGTTTCCGTTGGTCTACAGGAGATGCTTCATCCCAGCAGCAGAGTAAGGCACATCTAGAGTAGAGTAGAGAACAACCCCAGTCTGGTCCTCTTCCACCATTCCATGGCTCACAGTGGAGACATGGTGCACATCCAGCTCAACACTCTTACACTCAACAGCAGCCTCATTCCTATTCCCAGCAACAACATTTTATGCAGCAACCTCATTTCCAGAGAGGCAACTCATCCAGGTCTCTTATTTCTTCTTATGAGAACCCAGATTTAGAGGAACTCTCCACTTGATTTCAGAGAAGCATACAACTTTTAAGTGAGAGATGGATGAGTTCAGACATGAGATGATAAAGATCATCAAGGGCAAGGTCATCATTCCTTCTCAGATTGAGCCCAACTCAAACAATCTGAAGAGGAAGTCCGAGCAAGTATAATTGATAGAACCTACCATCCAGAGTGAAGTATTTTTTGATATTCCTTATTTATGTGATGTAAATTTTGTGACACTTAGGAGCAGTAGAGTTTCAATCGGTGATGCCTTATCTAGGCAAGGAGTAGATGCACATGCAGATTCAAGTGAGCCAGATCAACTAGAGAGCGGTGCTAATGTCGTTATACCAGTTGCGGATGGTGGTGCCGATGCCACCAATCTTGACGATCGAGAGGACAGTACTGATGCCATCATACTTCCAGCTGCAGATGGTGGTACTGAGGCTACCATACTCGTTGAGCCAGAGAGTGGTGATGATGTTGCTATACATGTTGCTGATGGTGGTATGATGCCACCAAGATTACTTGTATAGATACACCACTCTTATACCTTCAATTGTATTTAATGATGATGATAGAAAAATACAAAAATGTATAAAATAGAAAAAAAGAAAATAAAAGAAAAGGTTTCTTCTTCTTCTACTACTAGTTCATCTTGTGATGATGGTAATGATCTTATAGATGCTAGTCATACACATGTGAGGAAACCTATTCTTATTTCTGACCCTCCTACTTCTGAGGAGGGTCCATCTGTTCCTTTTCCTCAAGCAATCCACTTAGGAAAAGGAAATAAAAATAAAATCCCAAAAAGAGAGAACTCATGGAGTTCATCGAGAGCATGATAGACATATTCTAGATCCAGCTGACTCTTTCAGAGACCTTGGCACACACACCTCTCTTACAAAAGAGCCTTAGAGAGAAGACCATAGTTTGTAGGAAGAAGAGCTACAACCACTGTTCAGAGATCCATGTGCTCACCAAAGCCACCTGTTATGCTATCCATAACCGTCTTCCATCCAAGAGACCAGATACAAGAGCTCCATATGTCAGATGTCAGATTCAGAAGCAGAGATTTGACCATTCTATTAGATTACTGCTCTTCAATTAACCTTCTTCCTTTTACTTTGCTCTATAAGTTCGAGTTTGGGACTCTTAGACCAAACAAGACAGTTCTTTAGTTTGCTGATAGTTCGGTCAAGAGAACGAAGGGATCACTCAAGAATGTTGTCATTACCATTCAAGGTTTCTAATTCTCTATGGACTTCGTTGTGTTGGACATGGAGGTCCCTGAATGTGAGATTGATACCCTGATCATATTATAATGACCTTCTCTGATGACAAAAAAGGTCATGTCTGATTATAATAGCGATATGGTGTATTTTCACGTCTAGGGCGAGAGTATACAAATAGAGACGATCGAGGATTCAAATTCCAGAGATAGCTTAGAGAAGACATCAGATGCAGAGCCATACGTACATCATGAGTGTGATTTTATGATTACAGATGATGAAGCAGTATGGATAGAGCTGATTTCACATTCTCTTGTCGCGATTTCAAATACATCAGATTTCCAATCACTAGTTGATGAGAGTTCGGAGAGCATAGTTATGGATTATGATACATTAGGCGCTGAAGAAGTAGATGCTGATACCGATGATGTTATTTCTTATTTTTCAGACAATGATCCCTCCGATTCAGACAAGGATTTTTGTTGGCATGAGTTTTATAAGTATATTCCATGTTTGATTTCTACAGAGCCTACAACCAGTATGGGAACCAAGACAGTACAGTCTTGTCAGTCATCAGTAGGGCAGTCTCCATCAGTTGATCTGAGAGCTTTCACATACATATTTGGTTGCATTCCCTCAGACCCTTAGGAAGTCAGATTTACCCACTCCCACCCACCCGGAGCTGAAGTCGTTACCACAGAGCATGACATATTGATTCCTTGTAGGAGAGCCCAAAATATTGCCAATCATAATCTTTGTTGATTTGACTAATGATCAAGAATCTCGCCTGATGGAGGTTCTTAGAAGAAATCACAAGGAGCTTGGATGGTTTGTCACAGATCTTCATGGGATTAGTCCGACCATGTGCTCCCACCACATATTTTTATAGGATGATGCCAAACCATCTCGTGAGTTTTAGCGCAGACTAAACCCGAATCTTCAAGAGGTAGTTATGAAGGAAATTTCCAAGTGGTGGAGAGCCATTTTATCTATCCCATCTCCGAATCTAAATGGTCTAATCCACTTCATATGGTACACAAGAAGACGAGTATCACTACAGTTATCAATGAGGATGGAGAGAATATTACTACTTGAGTACCAACTTGTTGGTGAGTCTGCCTCAACTACAAACGATTGAATCGGGCGACCAAGAAGTATCACTTCCCACTACCATTCATTGATCAGATTATTGAGATATTACCTTGAAGGATATGGAAAGATCCTTAAGCACATCATAGAAGCGTGAAGATGCATCATACATGATCGGAGAAATTAGTCGCATTAGTTGATCGATGCAATCGAATTTAAAAAATTTTAAATAATGAAACCACATGGTCCGAGAACATTAATCGGATCATTTTATCTAAACCGCAAAGTAGATATTGGAATACCTCTTGAAGCATGGTTGCGATCATGTCTATAAAGCAAGGGACCTCCTATCTCAAGTCCGATCCGACGGAAGAGACACTTGTGAGTGCTTTGATGAGATGTGTGCTCCTCGCAATCTGAGTTGATAATCCAAATGGCGGATCTCCTGATCTCGTGACATGAGATTCAGCATCTTCTTCATGAATGAGGTGCACCGAAGGAGACAGAGATCCACAAGCGGTCGAAGCGACGACACAACAACATGGCGGCGATGGTGATCTTCTCTAGAGAAAGAGGTGGATGGTCGCTCTTGTAGGAGAGAAGGGGCACGTGTATGAGAATAAGAGAGAGAGAGAGAGAGAGAGAGAACTTGCAATTGTATGTAAAATGAAGAGGTAGTGTTGCCTCTTCTTTTCTAATATTTTGAGAGTCTATGGATCACAATCCATGGACAATGCAAATCCAATGGTTGAGATTGTGTTTCTTTTAATAGCCATGATGTTGTTGTAAAAATACAACAATAAATAATTTAATTAATTAAATTTATATTGAGTATAATTGGTATAAATTAATTTTAATTAAATTAATCAACCTTGGAGAAATATGAAGGATGCAAACCTCCTTCCATAAGGGGGTGGATGACTACCATCTCATTAGGACTCGGTGGCCATCCACCCTCTCTTATAAGGAAGGTGGCTTCCTTCTCCTATGACATGAGATTACACATCACATGAATTTCTCCATAATTTTACAACGACATTTGTTGTCAATTATTTGACAAAATAATACTAAATTAATTTGTGAAATATCAATCATTCTATTGGAATTTTGTGAATCACATTCACAACCCAAAATAGTATGTAAAAATACATTTTCCATGAAATGTCCAATGTGAATCCAATTCACATCAACATTTAAATTGTAAATGTTATTTACAAATTACCTTATCTTATATATTATAAATCACATTTATAATATATATGGATAATATGGATAATACTATCCACATTATTCATATCCATAATAATTAATTATATTTGATTATGTTGGATTATTATTCTCATGCGTCAAAATAACATGAACCAAGTTCACATTATTCGTGATAATTAAATCAAATTTAATTATCCATTTCTCAATGCTTGGGTACACATTTATCAAATGGAATTATTCTTAAACTCTTTCAAGAATAATGCGCTTTCTCAACAGATACTTGGAGATAAGGATATGGCGATTGTGCGTTCCATGCATAGTGACTTGGATATTGAGATCACATCTCGGATCTAAATCTCAGAGACCTCTCATAGATGCTTGATTAAATCAAGACCATAGATCTAATATTCTCATTGCATCCGAATCACATTCATATCAATGTCCAACATTTGGACTAAGAATAGATCACTTCTCTACTGAGATAAGTTACTAAAATCCGGACCTATTTCATCACTTCCTCGGAATGGAAACGGCATGATTATAGAATCGTATATGATCACATCACCCTCATGTATTTTTAATACATGTACATCCTCCATACTGGAAGACATAGAATAAAGCCGAAGATATATATCAATTTACACTATCATCTTTAGGGTTTTATAATTAAGTTTCTCATTCAGTCATTGTGAGTTGGTATCAATCATATGCTTTCCAAAAGCATATATACCTATAAATTCTTGTCACGATTCCAAAGCAAGATGACTGTGCATGGAATTTGATCGATCCCAATACCTCACGAGTGAGCTCGTGTCTTCCCATTCACAAGTGAATCTGTATGATCCCTTTGAGAGATTGTATTACTGATATGCCCTTATATGCACACCAGCTCGTCGGTGTATAGACCTTGATTAGGCTATCAACTTATCAGTCTATCTAATGTACATATTTAGATATATAGCAATACATCTATATCCGGTCAGAGGATGCATGCCTATATCGTGATAGTATACGACATAGGACTTGGTTATCTTGATCTCCTTGAGTCAACTCTTTGACCTAACTAATATGACACATCCAAATCTCCATTCCTATGCAGAGGACATGCATCAAGAGGTCAGTCAGATATCATCCAATAGAGAAAGGATTGACGTCTCCTACTCATGTTGGAGATAATCTCTAATAATAATTTGACGGTACTTGATGAGTCCTCAATCTAACTCTTTAGATATTCAATTAATCTCATACATGTGGATGTATACTCTAGGCCACACAAAGAACCATCCTCAGTTTCAGCTGTTCCCCCGCTCTGTCTCTGCCTCGAAGAATCGATGACTTCTCAGTCCCGGAATCTGAATATCTAGTTGCAGATCGGAGCCTGTCGGCCCCATGAAAGAAGTGGGGAACTGCACTATTACGAGAGAGGAGATCCCCACTCCAAGGCATGCTAGATCCCTAGGGATGTGGTACAAAGACGAGGACATGGATGTTTTGAAAGCTACGTCACGAGTGAAATAAACCAATAACTTTTATTGATAAATTAAATATTACATATTATAAGAAAGGTTAGCCTTGGGCTCACATGTCTAACATAGCTAGGAAGAGTCATTACTGCTTTCTTTACTGGTACTCGGGATATAATCAGGTGGCCATTGCGCCCGAAGACCAGGAAAAAATGACATTCACCTGTATATACGAAACATATGCTTTTAGATGGATGCCCTTCGATTTATGTAATGTGCTGGATACATTCCAAAGGTGTATGTTTTCCATTTTCTCGGACATGGTGGGTGAAATTTTAGAGATCTTCATGGATGACTTCTCGATCTATAGCAATGATTTTGATGCTTACCCTTCTAGCATATATCGTATGCTTAAGTGATGTGTGGAAGTCAACCTTGTCTTATCTTGGGAGAATAGTCATTTCATGATGGCTTAGGGGACGGTCTTTGGTCATATCATCTCCAACAGGGGAATGGAGGTTGATCCGGCCAAGGTGGACATCATCAAGAAGCTCAATACACCGTCCAATTTGAAGTAGTTGCAGTTGTTTCTAGGGCATGTCGGTTCCGATGGTTCAGTCATGACTTCAGTAGAATTACCCGTCCGCTTACTGATCTTCTCAACAAAAGACATTGAGTCCCTTGTAGATGATAAGTGTCTTTTGTCATTTGAGACTCTCAAGAATCTGTTTGTACATGCACCTGTCCTTCAGCCACCCGATTGGTCTCTTGAGATCATGACGGATGCCTCATATTTTGCCATAGGGATTGTTTTAGGATAGAGGAGGGATGACTTTCCTTATGTCATTCACTACGCTAGCAGGAATTTGGATTCTACCCAGTGTAATGACACCGTTACATAGAAATAAATGCTAGTCGTAGTCTTTGATTTAGACAAGATCGGATCTTACATCGTTGGATCCAAGATTAACATTTTCACAGACCACACCGCCATCAGATATCTAATGGAAAAGAAGGATGATAAGGCACATATTACTAGATGGATCCTTCTACTTCAAGAGTTTGATATTGTGATTAAGGATACACCTGGAGTAGAGAATGTTATGACAGATCACTTCTCTACATTAGAGCTTAATGAGACTTCTGAGTTCACTACACCTACCACTGAGACCTTTTCAGACGAGGCGGTTCTTGGTCACCTCACTTCCATGGTATGCTGATATTGTGAACTATCTAGTTGCTAAGAAAGTTCCATAAGGTTGGACCAGGAAGCGGCTAGATACTTTCCTTGTGTCGTACCATTGGAAGGTTCCCATCCAATACCATGAAGGGGGGGGGATAGTGTATGGCATCGGTGTATTTCTCAGAAGGAACACCACATTGTCCTCACCTATTTTCACAAGCTGGGGGTACGAGGACATCATTCTGGGAGGAGGATGGCACATAAGGTACTTTAATCATGCCTTTGGTGGCCTATGCTCTTCAAGGATGCCGATCCATTCGTGAAGATGTGTACTGACTGTCAAAGGATGGGTACTTGTGGACATAGGGATATGATGTCCATGCAACCAATTCACTTCTGTGAGATTTTTGATGCATGGGGCATTGATTTTATGGGTCCATTCCCAAAGAGTCAGGGATTCAAGTACATTCTGTTAGTCATGGATTATGCAAGTTGTTGGGGTAATGCTACCCATGCTCGAACCATTGATGCAACGATAGTTTGCATATTTTTGAGAAAGGATATCATTTCATGATTTGGGGTGCCTAGAGTTCTGATTTCTGATGGGGGTAATCATTTCATCAATGACAAGGTAAGGTCCCTTGATAACGAGTTCAACATTGACCATTGGGTAGCTACTCCATATCATCCATAGTCGAATGGTATTGCTGAGTTTCAAATAGGGAGATCAAGATGGTATTGCATAAGGTTGTCCACCCAAATCAAAAGGATTGGTCACAACTTTTGAACTCGGCTCCGTGGTCTTACCGGACATCCTTCCAGACTCCTTTGGGTACATCTCCCTTCCGACTCGTTTATGGAAAGTCATACTACATACCTGTTGAGATCAAGAACAAGTCATTATGGACAGTTACTGAGATTTTCTTGGATCCAGAAAGTGTAGGAGATCAGAGGACAGAGTTGGCAGCCCTTGAGGAGTTACGTGATACAACCTTCTCGAGTAGTCTACATTGTAAGGATGGAGTGAAAGAATGGCATGATTCACATATCAACCATAAGCAGTTTGAGATGAATATGAGAGTATGGTTATTCGATGCGAGACTGAAGATATTTTCAGGGAAGTTACAGAGAAAGTGGAAATACACATTCATAGTCAGAAAGGTGTACGTCAATAGTAACATTGATATATCTGATTTGTCTTCTGAGTCCACCTTTCGGGTCAACAGTCGGTGTCTGAAGCCTTTTCTTCATCATGACCCATTGACCGATGATGTTGCCCCGATCCATTTTCTATGAGATGTATTATGTGATTCTCATCTTTTTACATCTCATGCCTGATTTATTATTTCGTTCACCTCTTTATATATCCATGTTTTCTTTTATTTTATTTCTTTCTTCTATTTTTTATTTAACACCCCTGGTCTCGCTTAGGATTTTTGTTATACTTAGGATGCACTTTATCCTAAGTATAGGGGGTGTTGAACCTGTATTGTTCATATTTCTATTTATTCTATTAGATCTATTTTGTTGCATATATCTAGAGACATCCGACCCTAAGTATAGGGGAGGTAATATCTGTTTTTATTTCTTTGATTGTTCCCTTGCTTGTCCTTCAACTGTAGATATTTTCTCTATACTTAGGGATATTTTATCCTAAGTATGGGGGGGATAAGTCGAGTCGTTGAGTTCGCGTACATTCTCTTCCTCGATCTTCCCCGTTTGTACAATTTTTTACACTTAGGATTATTTGATCCTAAGTATGGGGGGATCACTGACTTCTATTCATTTTATTCTTTATTCTTTGAGTCATAATAACATAGGATTCTTTCACTTTTCTATACTAGCATGAGTTATGTCTTCCGTTAATGCTTTTTGGCCACTATGAGTACATAGTTCGAGCTAAGTATAGGGGTGTCGTATATATTATATATACTTTATCCATAACTCGTACTTTTGCTTGTTTAATAATATGGCTAATAAAATGGGAATAAAAATATTTTGTAAAATACTATGTAAAATATTTGTGAAAATGCTTTGAAATTTTTTTGTAAAACTATTTGTAAAATTATTTGTGTAAAACTATTATAAAATTGTTTTGTTTGTAAAATATTTGTAAATTATTTTATATCAAAATTATTTATATTATAAAAATGTTTGTAAAATGTTTGAAAAATCTTTGTAAAATTGATTTATAAAAGTTTGTAAATTATTTTTGAAAAGCTTTTGTCAAATATTTTTAAAAATTGTTTTGTAAAATGTTTTTGTAAAATTAGTTTGTAAAGGTTTTGTAAATAGTTGTAAAAACTTTTATAAACTACTTTGAATTATTTTGTCACCTTGTATATAAATAACTTTTTTTTAAATATGTGTGTATACTTGTAGAAATTTTTGTAAAATTCTTTGTAATAACCTTGTAGAATATGTGAATAAAATTATTTTAATAAAATTCTCTGTATAAAATCTGTAATTAATTTTTTTATATAAAATTATTTAATAAAGTTTTTATATAAATTCTTTTGTAAATAAAATCCTTTTGTAAAATTTCTACATAAACTTGTAAAAAATTCTTTTTGTAAAATCTTGTATAAAACGTATATAATTCTTGTATTTATTTTTGTATAAAATTCTTTGTAAATTTGTATAAAATACTTGTAAATTCTTGTAAAATGAATAACTCTCTATTAAAAATACTAAAAAATAAAAAAGATAAAATTCATAAAAAAAACTACAAAATTCTCTGAAAAGCTTCTAGAAAAAGAGTTTCTTCTTTTCCTTTCTTTCCTCTTCATTGAGAAATGTTGTTTCCTTGCATTTCAATTCACATTTTTCAGAATAAAATTTATGCTCAAACTATTTTGGAATAAAATCGAAGAATGGAGCTTGGTTAAGACCTTAATCGACTTAGTTTTATAAGAACCTTATAGGAACTGGAGTTGAGACTTTTCAGATCATATTGACTTAATTCTTTGAGTCCATAAGACTATGTTCACATGTCATCTTGATTGGTCTAAGTAGAATATTTCATACACATGCACGATTATTTTAGACAGTGACCTAACTCGGACACACACTTTGCACGTAGCTCTTCACTGATGAGGTGGTGACGGGTAGAATCCTCTGGCAAGAGACGTACATGAATAGAAACATACGCAGCCTCTTCGAATGGCCAGTGCACCCCAACCTAGTCTAGTGGCATGGACATCTAAAGATGGGAGCTGTGGGTTAAAATAAAGCTTCGGATGATGGATGCTCTTCTAGCACAATTTTTCTAACACCTCAAAACATGGGCGTAAAGAAAGATTCTATATCCATCGAGGCATAATAAAATCATTGCAGTGCAATAATTCTTTCACCAAATAGAAATAAAATGTATTCCAAAAATAATAATAAAGTATATTGACCATATTGGTCCATCTTAAGTGAGACTGCAGATCATAAAGGAGACTTGACTAAACTTGTCAGCTTCACAAGGAGTTGTGGCTACACTAGCCACATTCCAGTTCTCTTCTTATTCTTCCATCTTCTCCCCCCTTCGATTGTGGACACATCATGCACCCGAATTTAGAAGGAAATACCCCACTCCTTGAGAAAAGAGTATCTAGAGTGGGGAATTAGGGTCACTTTACTAAGAAAAGGTTGTACTTTGGTGGAGAGCTATATTTCACTTACACAATACAAGTAGATTCATAGTTATCAGAATTTGTGTATGAGGACTTGTTTTGACCTGATCGTTGAGGCAACCTGAATAGAGACTAATGGAACTTAAAGGTTGTTGAGTCTTAAATCCTATTCCCAATAAGGTTTTGCCAAACTAATAATCCAAAGGTCTGAGCGAGCTCCATACTTTGATTTTATGAAGATAAGTTTAAAATTCAAAATTGTTCTAAGTTCTTTCATTTTTCTTTTCCTATTTTTGCTTTCACTTCTTCTTAGAATAAGTGTTTGCTAAGGGGCTAGCAAAGGTAAAGTATATGAGAATGATGACTCCATGGTTCAACATCTTTATTCTTTTATTTTAGCTTAAAATCCTTGGCAAAACACATGTAAATAATAATATTTTTCATCTTTTATCATTTATCATTCATTTGTTAATATTGTTTATTTATTACTTATTTACATCAATAAGAATAAAGATGAAAAGAAAAAGAAAAGAAACAAAAGACTACATATATGCAATAAATACATGTTGAATCTAACCCTGAGATCAATTCAAGACTTGATCTGATCGACAGTGAATAAAGTAGGGGGAGATAAGGTCTTCATCCAGAAAAATTCAGAAAATAATCTTCATACATGTATATTCATCACTTGTACATCACTATATTTTATATATTTTTTATTCTATTTTATTTAAAACCAAATCCATCTCAAATAAAAAAATTTTACTCTTAAAAATTGTACACCAAAATAAGTTGTAAATATTAAAAATAATTGGCAAGAAGAATCATCGTAAAGAATAAAAATAATAACACTTTGAAAAAGCCGTAAATTTCACATTGTCAGATCAATATCTTCTCCACAATAATTCCAAATAAACCAAACTCACTTTCACTGTGTTCAAAATTAAATAAGCTTTAAAATGGAAATAGTTTCATCAAAACTGGAGCTCAGATGTGAAAGTGGCTTTTTGGAGTGTCATTGTATATTTGTTTGTATTGCACATTATATTGTTTTATTTATTTATTTATTTTCTTCTGTTCTTTTACATATTGTATTTTTAAATATTTGTATATATTGTATTTGATATATAGAAAATGCAAATAAAAATTAAAAATTCAAAAATAGACAAAAATAAAATCATGTATATATTGTATAGGTATCACATACATATATTGTAAATATCCCTATTTATTTAACTAAATAAATCAATCCATAAAATAAAGTAAAAATATCTTTAAAATCCTTATAAATAATGTAAATTAATATATTATTAAATTATATATTTATTTGTAAAAATAAATTATTAAAAATCAACTTGATGTATATATATATATGCATATATACCTATGAATAAAGGTAAATATTTATTTCTCAAAATTATTTAATTTATTTAAATTATTAAATATCTCCATAAATGAGTTTATTTAATTATTATCATTTTTATTTATAAAATTATTTTATTTATTTAAATTCATTTTCTAATATATTTCTAATTTATTTCATTTTTACATTGTTTTGTCTTTTAGCGAGTTTGTCTGGTAGTGGTTGCCATCCTGATGAATCCGTGACTCATCACCTTTATTCTTTCATTTTGGCTCAGATCCTTGGTAAAATACACGTCAATATCCATTAATCCCATTAATTATCATTCTAACCACAAATGTAATATTATATAATTAATACTTATTTTACCTAAAATAAAAGAATAAAAATAAAAAGAAAAATAAAAAAAGACGGCTGGAGATATGTAATATGTACAGACTGATCCTAATCCCGAGACCGGGTCAATATTGACTTCGTCGATAAAATAAATAAGTAGAGGGGCATAAGGATCCTAACATATAAAAATATCAAGAAAACAAAGACCAAAAATATAATTTATCCATTTTACACAATGTAAATATTTCACCTATTTTATTCATCATTAACACAATCTCCAATCAAAACACTTCTTTCGTAAAAGTTGACCATAAAAACATGTATTATTTTATAAAAATATTAGAAAAATATTTCGTCACAAAAATAATTAACTGCAATGGACCCGAAGAAGCTGCAAAATCCAACTTGTGAGGTTCATAACTACTTATAGAAAACTCCAAACAGAACAAACTCACTTTTAAAATATGTTTTATACATAGTACTATTTATTAGAAATATCAAAAAAATATTCGAACAAAACCAATGAGTTTTGACGATTGGGACCCATTGTATATATGTACTATATGTAAAAACTTCCCAGATTTTTAATTAATTAACTATAAACCCAATTAACTTAATATATTTTCCTAAAATCTTCTGAAAATGTATAAAAAAATATATAATATAATTAAGTTAAAATACCAATAAAACCCGAAGCCTCGAAGCCGCTACCTAAAATTTCCGAACCTCATAACTCGGCCGTATGAACTCCGAATTGAGCAAACTCAGTTTTAAAATTCATATTACGAAATTATCTACAAAATTATATTAATTTCTCTAAAATCGGAGTTAATACGAAAACACGCTTTACGGGTCTGTATTGGTATAGTGTACAATGTGTCGTAACTTATATTATTATTTAATATATTAATACCTCATTATTAATATAAAGTAAATAATGACTCATTAATGAATTACTTTATTTATTTATTATTATATATTTATTATTAATTTAATTATTTATGTAATTATATACTTAATTATATATTAAATTATTCATTTAAATACTTAATTACTCGTTTAATTTCTTAATTAACCATTTAATTATATCTTAAAATTATTTAATTCTTAATTTAATCAATTATTAATTATTAATTTAATCTATGAATTACTTAATTAAATTTTTTTCCTCTCTCTCTCTCTCTTCCCTCTCTCTCTCTCACTTTCCCAAATTAATTTTTCTTCCTCCTCCGATCTTCTTCCCCACGCAACCCCATCACATCTGTCGCCTTCTCTCCTTCTCTCCTCTTCCGTCGTCGCCAACCGCCAAACAGATTAATGGCTGGCCGTTGGCCGGCCGTTGTCCAACATCCTCGCTTCCCGTCACCCACTGGCGTTACCCGAATCCCCCTTTCCCTATAAAAACCCCCGACCTCCTTCTACCTCAAGCTATTCACCATTTCACCTCCGTTCTTCCTAGAGCTCGAGGCAAGAGATGTCGAGGTGACAGCTCCCCATCTCCGACGTCGAGCTGCAATGAGGGGAGAGTGAGGTTCGGTAAAATCCATCGCTGGGGTGGGTGTTGCCGTGATCCAGCCTCCCTCAGCCACGGTCGAGGCGACAATCATCTAGAGCTCGAAGCTCCAGATCCATAGGCATCCATCTCCGCCGTAGGCACATCCTCCGTTCTCCGTTTATCATTTCCAGGTTAGAGTATCCACCTCTATTTCTTCCTTCATTTCTCTCTATTATCTGATTTTCTCTTCAATTTCTAAATCAATCCACTTCCGACTCCATCTCATTTCAATCTTTCTCCGATTCAATACATTTATGTTCCATCACATCTTCATCCAATCCACAAAGGATTGCCATCCATTCTCTGTTCTATAACTCTTGGTCGAGGAAGGCACCTCGAATCTTTTATTTGAAGCACTACAGGTCCTTATCGTTCGTCAAAAATTGGAGTATCTGAATTCGAGATGCATCTGAGAGCAATGTGGATCAGATCAGCAACGGATTGAGGCGGAGCCTCTGATTTCATCGTATCCGCGGTCTAGACGTAGCAAGCACCTGGAGGAGATAATCACATCCGGTCGTAAATCTTTGGAGATGATCAAACCATCTTCATGTGGAAGCATCTGATCAATATTTCACTGCCAGAATCTGATCTGAGATAAATCAGCGTCTTCATTGAAGCATTTGTGGTGATTTTGCACACGAATACATCAAAAATCCGAGCTTTGCCTCTGATCAAGATCCAATCGAAGCCTCACCGCTATTCGCTCTTGGAAGGGGGAAGAACCAAGCTGATGGAGTAGATGCTACAACAACCATCAGATCGAGTCTGATCCGAGGTACTAGATTGCACCACGTGTCGGCCGCATCCAGCATTACAGCGCCAACCGCTTATCGCACGTGCGAAGCAGTTTTTTTTGGGCAACTTATGAACTAACCCCCTAACTCGTGTTGTTTTTGAACAGGTCTAAGCGGCTGAATCCGATTGTGATGGAGCATGTGCATTTGCGATTTTTACACGCACGACCTCTGCATTTTTGATTTCGTATCTAGGTTTGGGTGGCTGCTTACGCATGTGTCCTTTCACATGCTTCTTGATTTGCATAATCACCCTCGAATATTTTATGTACTACGAGCATATCCTCTTACAGCTAAAGCACACAACAACCCACGTGATGCCTAAAAGTTTTGCAAATTACTCCTCGTGACATCAATCATTGACGAACATAACCTTGGCAGGCCAAAAACACATGTAGATCATGTGTTATCACGACTTTTTGTTAATAGCCCCATAGTTCCTGGCATTTCCACTCGCGCCCCCAGAACTTCCTTCTTATTGTACATGTAACCTTATCATTGTATAGACCACTATAAATACCATATAAATAATAAATAAAAATACAAAATCGAGAAAAAAATACGTATTAATACCCAGTATTATACTATATACAGTATTAATACGTATTAAAAAAATATAAAATAGAAAAATACTTTATATTTTTAATAAATCATTAAAATACAAAAAATATAACAAACTTTAAAAATTAAAAAATATAAAAAACACCTCTAAAAGTCCAATCAAAATTACCTATAGCTTATTTTACCATATTTCACATAATAAACCAAAAACAAAATAAAAATTTAATATTAAAACAATAAAAAAATCAAAATACTTAAAACCTCCAAAAATCATAACTAATTCAAGAAAAAACATAAAAATACGTACAACATATCATTTTTAAGATATTTTCATCTACTTTCCAAAAAAATAAAATAAAAATATGTTGCTACTATTTTCCATATTAAAAATCGAAAATACATCACAGTTTTCAATACGACCTTAATTTCTCAACATCAAAAATAATTCAAAATCAATAAAAATATTAAAAACTTCTAAAACCCCATAAAATAGAAAATAAAATAAATTCATAAAAATCACAAAATAAAAACTAAATAAAAATTGCAAAATAATTTCTAAAATAATAAAAATTACAAAATACTTAAAATTTAAAAAATAATATAAAATCATAAAAAACAAATAAAAAATCTTTAAAAATAAAATAAGGAAACCGTTTAACCTTTTGTTTCTATAGTTTAACTCTAGTTCACAAAAGTTTGCCTCCCTGAGTTCGACAGTCCCATGCTTAACCGCTATACACTTAAGTTTAGGAGTATAAATAAAAAAATAAGATTAACTAAAAAATAACCTTTCTGCAAAAATCTATCTGGTCGATTCATCGACATTGTTCTTCTTTGAGAACAGTAGATCAGGTGGTTTTTCAGATGGAATCGTTATCGGGGAGGCAGTGCTAGGATAGCCGTAGACCTAAGTTTAGGGTTTCTCTTTTTGACATTTTATTTCCTAACCTCACGGCTTTTTGATTCTGATTTGTGCAACACAGGTCGAGCTGCATAGCCGAGAACTGCAAAGCCGATCTTTCTTTTATTTTTCTTATGAAAAACATTGTTCGTAGGAAGGGGCCACATCAGGGTATCCCGACTTGTACCTCTCCCCCTTTTCTTCTCGGGTCTATTTCACCAGGGTTGTACCCCTAGGGGAGCAGAGCACCAACCATGATTTCTCGCTCGTGTTTTTCTCGATGGTTTTCCGCGGCTTTTCAAGGATAGGTGCTGGTTAGGATTTTCTCGATTTTCCCCTTCTCTACACAACCATAGCTAGGTGCTTGCTTAGGTCGAAACACCTAGTTGCTTATACTTAGGACGATTCCCAAAAAGATAAAAATATGTTAGACGATTTTTCTAAAAATCCCGAAAAAGTGATAATCGAAAATAAAATAGGGACTGCTAATCTTTATCTGACTTTAAAACAAAACGTAAGGACTCCACTTATTTTGGAAGAGCAATCCCTCGTAATTGCATCGCAGGTGCTCTCTCCAAATTTGTGAGTGAAAGACGACACATAAGGTAGAACCAGAGTCTGGATTTCTTTTTGGATACTACTGAGTTCACGCATTTAATCACTTAATCTTTAATGGGTTCTCTCGAGTAGTTGGAAATGGCCCGCGTTTACTTAGCAGAATTGGGGGTTTAGAGGACACCGCGTAAGGCACGATCCTTAAGTAACACGGGTAGTCAGTAATAGTCTGTACTTACTCCCATACTGGCTGAGAATAGGTGATTTCTCGTAAGAACTCGGGACAGTTTTTTGGAGAAATTGTGGGCATCTATCTGATCTCGCTAATCTGTGAGAAGATATGTCTGCCAAACAACCTTAAAATTGACAAGATAAACGACCAAACTCTTACGATCATCACCAGGGTTGCGTTGGTGAACTCGGGGTTTGCTTTGCGTTTGCTTACGGTGCAAGTCCAATCATTCGAGATCTTGATCAACTTAATCTATCAAGATTATGGGAAGGCGATCGCTTCGGTCAACTCTGACTGATCCACTCTCTCGCGAACCTATCCATTCATCCAGATCAATTCGGGATGTCTCTCATCCCAAACCAAAATCAAATCGAGTTGCTACTTCCAGGCATGACTCTAACCCTGGAAGCTCGTCGTCGATTTCTTCTCCTACTCATTCTCATTCACCATCACCTCTAGTTATATAATATCATCAACAGTTACATATTGATCTGGCCGAGCCTGACCTAGATTCTTTCTCCTTTCTAGAAGACATGGTTGGAAAAGGACCGCAGACCACCTCCATAGCCATAGATCAGGCTGCGTAATAGTCTACTTGCTTCCCTTGAGACGTGCAGAAATAGATTAAGAAGCAAGGTAGACTAATGAACGACGTCAGAGCCGAACTGACTCAGCTGCAAGCCCAACGAGAAAATCCTAATGTTGATAATCCAGGAGCTGAGGATCAAGAACACCCTGATGGAGCAGAGAGACCTCCACTGGTACTAAATCGAATAATGCAGCAGCTCTACAACCTTGGAGCTACTACGACTCATCGGTGGATCCATCTCCTAGTCATTCATGAGAAATTCGAGTTCCGTCCTCAAATGATCCAACTGCTGCCCAAGTTTCACGGGCTTTCTACTGAGGAGCCGCATCTACACCTTCAAGAGTTCAAGCTTATCTGCATTACAATGCATGATGCGCATGTGAACGAGGATACGATCGAGTTGATCACTTTTCCTTTCTCCCTCGTTGATCGAGCAGCCTACTGGCTGAAACACTTAGGGAGATATGTTCGACGTGGGAGGAGCTACGGGCTGCATCCTAAACAACTATTACCCCCTCGGTCGAACGAATGCTGCCAGAGCAATGATCAGTAACTTCACCATGATCGGGAACGAGCAGTTCCACGAGGCATGGGATCATTTTATAGAGCCCATTGATAGATGTCCCAATCATGAACTTTCTAAGCCAACTCTTGTATATAGCTTCTTCAGTGGGCTGACATCAGAGTTACATGGACTGGTGAATGCTTCCTGCGGTGGATCGTATTTTTCGATGCATGAGGATCATGTATGGACCATTTATGAGAAAATGACAAAGAATTATACAACAGTGTCCCAGTCTCGGGTTTTCAATTAGACGAAGCCACCTACTTATCACCAGCACTCCCGAGTAGCACACATTGAAGGGAATCCATCTTCTACTATTTCGGTACCTATTGAATCCTCATCAGTTGATATGGGGATCATTTGTCAGAAGTTGGACCACATGGAGATAATTGAGAAACAGTGTCAGAATATAGATAAGCTCGACAAGATTGATGAGCTTGAGAGGTGCCTGAGTGATCTGAAGACACATATTATGTATCTTCAAAAGATACAAGCAGACTCCAACAAGTCTTCTAGATCACATGCTGACTTAGGAAGCCGAGACCGAGGTATAGTTCCTAGGCCTCAAGTACAGCACATATACCATGTGCATTCCGAGACGACACATCAACCCTCGGCGTACCCGCAACTTCAGCAGATGCCATCATCTGAGACTCAGATGGTGGTGTATCAGAGCGATCAGGCCTTGGCATCGATGCCCCCAGCTTATTCTGAGATGCTTGAGCCATTGATTGAGGTCAATGGGATTTGGTACAACCAGTCGTAGCAACCAATGATCCGTCGCGATCGCCCTGGTTTCCATTGGTCAACAAGAGGTGCCTCTTCCCAGCAGCAACCGCAAGCACCAATGGGGTAGAACAGAGAGCAATAGCAGCATTCCGATCCTCGTCATTTCCAGCAACCTCAGTAGAGGCAGAACACTTATCAGACTCAGTATCAACAGCATTACCCTCCACAACAGTAGCCAGCTCAGCTGCAACCTCAGTATCATCGAGGTGACTCATCCCGATCTCATGGGCCTTTCCATGATAACCCAGCATTAGAATACCTCACCAACCTGATCACTAACCAGCAGACCTCTTTTAGGCGAGAAATGAATGAGTTTAAAACTCATGTCATAGATTTGGTGAAAGCGAAGTCCACCCTGCCTGCTCAGATAGAGCCTAATCCGAATAATCAGAAGCGAAAATCAGTGCAGGTAGATTTGATCGAGCCCACCCTCCAATCACATGTATTTTTTGATGATTATCTTTACTGTGATGACACTGACTTCATTTCTCTTAGGAGCGGTATGATTCCAGTAGATGAAGACTCTGTTAGGCTCGAAGAGGACACTCTGGATAACACAAGCGAGCCTGTAGAAGACATTGATGGCAATACTGAAGCTTCACCCTTTGATGATGAAGATGGTGGTACGGAAGCCACCAAGTCTGAGGAGTAGCCAGAGCCGAACATCGATATAACTGCTAAATTGTTCTTTGTATATAGTGGTGATGAGAGAAAATCACAAAAAATGTACAAAAGAGAAGAACTCAAAAAAGAAATAAAAAGATAGTTGATCAATATCTTTCTCTCTCTGATGACTTGAAAAAAGCAAGTCCCTGTTTTTCAAAAACATTTCCTTCTATTTCTTCTAATCATTTGATTGTACAGACTAACCAGGAGGATGTACAGATTCCTTTTCCAAAGCACTTTTCTTAGGAAATGACGATAAAAAAGAAAACACCAAAAAGATCCAAATGAATGATCTGAAAGAGATGATCGACAAGTTCACGATCCAACTCACTCTTTCGGAAGCCATGGCACACATCCCTCTTCTGTAGAAAGGCCTAAAATAACGAACCACAGTCCGTAAGAAGAAGAGGCAGTGTAATCACTGTTCTGTGATCTATGTGATGACTAAGGAAACATGCAATGCTATTCAGAATCGTCTCCCAGCTAAGAGATCATATTCAGGAGCACCATATGTCAGATGCTCGATCCTTGATCAGACTTTCAATCAGACTCTATTAGATAACGTATCTTCAATTAATCCCCTTCCTTCTTCCTTACTCGATAAGTTCGAGTTTGGACCTCTTCGACCAAGCCGAACGATTTTATAGTTTGCTGATAGATTGGTCAAGAGGCATAAGGGTTTAATCGAAGACATTATCATCACCATTCAGGATTTGCAATTCCCCATCGACTTTGTCATGTTGGACATGGTGGTCCCTGAATGTGTAATCGATACCCTGATCATACTAGGACGACCTTTTCTGGTGATAGCAAAGGCCACTTCCGACTATGATATCGGGAAGGTGTACTTTCACGTCCAGGGCAAAAGTATACATATAGAGACGACCCAAGACTAGCAATCTAGATCAACTGAATCAGAGCAAACATCTGATGACGAACCCGATAGTCATCAGGATTATGATTTTATACAAACAGATGAAGAGGCCGTCTGGGCCGAACCTAGCATCCAATCTTTTATCACACCTTCGGTAGAAGCTGAGATTCATATATCTGATGATGGGAGGTTGGAGAATACAATCCTGGAGCCAAATATCGAGAATCGTGATGGAGACAATTCTGAGGTTTTTCAGATCATTCAAACATTATATATCCCTCTAAGTCAAAGTGAATTATTAGAACTGTTAGTCACCCACGGATCATTCAGATTCCAAAGATGATAATTGGCAGTGTTTCGTTGAATTCCTATCATTTCGGACTCCATCCAAAGAGCCTACAACCAGTCTGGAGACCGAATTAGAGCAGAATATCCAGCAATCTCCAGATCTTTCTGAGTCAGAACAGGCCAAGCTTACGCAGGCAGACCTAGTTGTCTATACCTAGGCCCTAATCAAATCCGCTTTTCCTGTTCCTTCTCCCCTTGAGCTTAAACCGTTGCCTCAGAGCATGAAATACCAATTCCTTGCCAGCGAATCTAAAATGTTTCCGGACATCATCTCTTCCAATCTGACTGAAGATCAGGAATCCCGGCTGATGAAGATTCTTTAAAAGAACCGCAGGGTGGTCAGTAGCTGATCTCCATGGGATTAGTCTGGCTCTGTGCTCCCACCACATCTTTCTCGAGGAAGATGACAAACCATCTCGTGAGTTTCAGTGCAGGATGAACTCGAATATTCGAGAGGTGGTTCTGAAGGAAATATCCATGTGGTGGAGCACCGATTTTATCTATCCCATCTCCGACTCGAAATGGATTAGTCCTTTTCATGTGGTACCCAAGAAAACAGGTATCACTACAGTGATCAATGAGGACAGAGAGGAGATCGCTACCTGAGTACCGACTTCTTGGCGCGTCTGTGTGGACTACAGATGTTTGAATCTTGCGACCAAGAAGGATCACTTCCTGCTACCGTATCATCGAACGGTTAGCTGGGAGGAGCCATTATTGCGTTCTCTATGGGTACTCTAGATATAATCAAGTGGCAATTGCTCCTGAAGACCAGGAAAAGACAACATTCACCTGTCCGTTAGGAACATATGCTTTCAAACAGATGCTCTTTGGACTATGTAATGCTCCAGCTACATTCAAGAGGTGCATGCTTTCTATCTTTACGAACATGGTGGGAGATATCTTGGAGGTCTTCATGGATGATTTCTCGATCTTCAGCGATGATTTTGATTCCTGCCTTTCTAGCCTAGACCGCGTGCTTTAGAGGTGCGCGGAAGTTAACCTCGTACTTTCTTTGGAGAAGAGTCATTTTATGATGACTCAGGGGATGGTCCTTGGTCATATCATCTCCACCAGGGGCATGGAGATGGACCCGGCCAAGGTGGATATCATTAAGAAACTCAATCCATCATCCAATCTGAAGCAGTTATGGTCTTTGCTCGGGCATGTCCGTTTTTTACGGATGTTTCATACGAGACTTCAGTAAAATTGCCCGACCGTTATCTGATCTACTCACAAAAGACACCGAGTTTATCATCAATGCTAGGTGTATTTCAGCATTTTAAAATTTAAGAACATGGTTGTAGAGGCTCCTATCCTTCAGCCACCTGATTGGTCTCTCCCATTCGAGATCATGACAGAGACCTCTGATTTTACTGTTGGGGCTGTGTTGGGACAGAGGGATGGCCTTCCATACGCCATACACTACGCTAGTAAGACTTTGGATTCCACACAACAGAATTACACAGTTACAGAGAAAGAGATGGCAGCCATAGTATTTGCCTTAGATAAATTTAGATCCCACATCTTAGGATCGAAGGTCATAATTTTCACTGATCACACTGCCATCAAGTATCTAATGGACAAGAAGGATTCGAAGCCGCATCTGATCAGATGGATCCTTCTATTCCAGGAGTTCGATATTGTTATAAAGGATAATCCTAGAGTCAAGAATGTGGTGGCAGATCACCTCTCCTGACTAGAACTCCCCGAGACTTCTGAGTTCGATGCACCAATCACCAAGACCATCCACGAAGAGGTGATTCTTGTTGTTGTCTCGCTGCCATGGTATGCTGATATTGTGAACTTTCTTGTTGCTAAGAAAGTCGCACAAAGTTGGTCCAAATAGAGACTTGAGACTTTCATCGTGAAAGCTAAGTCTTACCATTGGGAGAATCCGATCCTTTATCATGAAGGAGTGGATTCCGTCTAGCGTTGGCGTATTCCTTAGAAGGAATACTAGAGTGTCCCCATTTATTGCCATAGATTGGAAGCTAGAGGACACCATTCAGGGAAGAGGACATTACAGAAGGTGCTCCAATCTGACCTTTGGCGGCCTACTCTCGTTGCAGATTCCTACGCATTTGTAAAGAAATGTACTGACTGCCAGAAAATGGGCACTTGTAGACATAAATATATGATGACGATGTGATCGATTCACTTCTGTGAAGTGTTTGATGCATGGGGTATCGACTTTATGGGCTCGTTTCCTAAAAGTTAGGGGTTCGAGTATATCCTTCTAGCTGTGGATTATGTGAGCCTTTGGGTAGAGGCTATTCCTGCCCAAGCCGCTGATGCGAACACGGTTTGCAAGTTCCCGAGAAAGAATATCATTACGCAGTTCGGGGTCCCTCGTGTTCTGATCTCAAACGAAGGTAGCCACTTCATCAACGATAAGGTAAGGGCTCTTACTAACGAGTTTGACACAGATCATCGGGTTGCTACTTCGTATTATCCTCAAACAAATGGTCTAGTCGAGGTCTCGATAGGGAGATCAAGACGATCTTGCAGAAGGTTGTTCGCCCAGATCGAAAGGATTGGTCGCAGCTTTTGGACTCGGTTCTTTGGACATATAGAACATCCTTCAAAACTCCATTGGGTACATCTCCCTTTCAACTCGTTTATGGCAAGCCATGCCACTTACCTGTTGAGATCAAACACAAATCCTTGTGGGCAGTGAAAGAAGTGATATTTGGTTTAGATGATTCTGGAGATCAGAGACAGACTGAACTGGCAGCCCTAGAAGAATTACGAGATGAAACTTTCACGAGTAGTCTTCATTATAAAGAGCGGATGAAAGAGTGGCATGATTCCCACATCAGCCACAAGCAGGTTGAGCCGAATCAGAAAGTATGGCTATTCGATGTAAAATTAAAGCTATTTCTAGGAAAACTTTAGAGCAAGTGGAAAGGCCCCTATCTTGTGCGAAAGGTGTACAAAAACGGTAACATCGATATATCTGAGTTGTCATCTAATTCAACCTTTTGAGTCAACGGTCATCGTTTGAAATCTTTTCTCGATCATGAACCGCCGACCGTTGAAGTTTCCCCCATCTATTTTGTATGAGTATCTTTTCACTATTACACTCTGCATCTCATACCTGATTTTCCAGATCACTTGTATATACATGCTTTTGATTTCATTCTTTCTTACTTCTGTTTGTCTTACACCCTTAGGTTCATCTAGAATTTTGCTATACTTAGGATGTGCTTTATCCTAAGTATAGGGGGTGTAGACATCGTGTTGTCCATTCGTTCTATTCTATTACCCCTAGCGTTGCTTATACTTAGGGTGTGCTTTACCCTCAGTATGGGGGGGTAATATCGCTCATGCCGACTTTTGATTGTCTTTGGGTCCCTCCTTGTCCCTCACCTTTTGATTCTATTCTCTATACTTAAGGATATTTTATCTTAAGTATAGGGGGGACAAGTCGAGCCGTTGAGTATGTATATTCTCTTGACCTCGATCATCTTCGGTTTTGAGTCTGCTATCCTTAGGATCACTTGATCTAAAGTATAGAGGAGATGATCGACTTTTATTAGTTTATCCGTTATTCTTTGAGTCGTTGTAGTATAGGATTCTTTTCATCAATCTATACTTAGCCTGAGTTATGTCTTCCTTTACCGCTTCTTTGGTCACTATGAGGACATAGTTCATGCTAAGTTCAGGGGTGTCGTGTATATGTGTGTGTGTGTGTGGTGTATATACTTTAGAAGCCATAGCTCGTACTTTATTGTAGTTTTTAATAATATGGCTCTCTAAAAGTATGGTGTATATTTTGGGTTTTTAAAAGCCACAAGAAAATCGTAAATATGACTTATTAAAAATGACTTTACATTTGTATATAAAAATTTTTGTAAAATTTTCTGGTAAAATCCTTAAAAGCTTGAATATAAAATTCTTATAAAATCTTGTATAAAAGCCATATAAGCTTGTATATATATATATATAAATTGTATAAACTTGTATATAAAATGTATATAAAATCCTTTGTAAAACTGTACAAAATTCGTGTAAAATCTGTGTAAATTGAATTAATCCACTAACTCTTTCAAAAAGACCCTAAAAATGGAAAAGTTTGTAAAATTCAATAAAAATTTGCAAAAATCTTTAAAAATCACTTAAAAACATTTAATCCGAAAAATCTACCTCATAAAAAAATATTGCATTCATTAGCATTTTTCAGAACAAGTCTGATTCTTAAACCAAATGGATCTAAATCCGAGAGATGGAGCTTGGTTTAGGCCTTACTCTACTTAATTCTAAATGTACTTTATTAGGAACTGGAATTAAGACTCTTCAGGTCTTTTAGACTTAATTTTTTGGGTTCCATGAGACCATGTTCGAAACTCAACTTGAAAGTGTCTAAGTAGGACACCTGATGTCATCCATTTAACTCTTCTCCATTTGAATCAATTTTTTAACTCATGCACTCTGCATTTAGCTCAACTTGCATGGGGTAACAAAGAGCAATCCATTTCGATGGTGTATTTCCATCCTTATCTGGTTGTGATAACATCTATAGACGGAGAGATTGGGGTTGAAATAAAGCTTCGGATGAGGGAAGGATCTGCTGGCACAATTTTTCCAAGACCCCCAAAAATGGATAGAATGAAAAGATGCTATATTCGTCAAGGCATATAAGACCTATGCAGTGCAACAATTATTTCTAGTAAAAAGAAGCCGAATACATCAAATACCAATAATGACCACAATGGTCCGAGCTTCAGAAAAGCATGCATGTCTTAGTGGAAACTTGGCTAAACTGGCCATGCTTCACAGGAGATGTGATTACACTGATCACACTCCAGTTCTCTTCTCATTCTTCTTTCTTCTCCCTTTACTCGATTGTGGACACAGCACGACCTGACCTTAGAAGGAAATATCCCCCTCCTCGAGTATTGAGTTGCTGGATGAGGGGCCAATGGGAGTGTATAACTGGATGGACGGTTTCTTGGCTTCTCTAGAGCGGGAAGAGCTAACACCTTTCACACATAGTACAATTACTTTCAAAGATGAAAAGTTTGCATGATGAATAGGTGGATCTGAGCTGGCTGTTGAGGTGAACCTGGATAAAGAATTTGTAGAACTTGAGGGTTGTCGAGGCTTAAATCCTAATTCTAATAGAGTCCCGACACACTATTAATCCAAAGGCCTGAATCCAAGCTCCAGATTTTGGGCGAAGTGAGATTTGATTTAAAGAAACAAGCATGTTCTAAGTTCTTTTATTTTCTTTTTCCTTTTTCTTTTTGCTTGCACTTATTTATAGAATAAGTGTTTGCTATGGGACTAGCAAAGGTAATGTATAAGGGGAACGACGAATCTGTGATCCATCGCCTTTATTCTTTCATTTTGGCTCAAATCCTTGGTAAAATACATGTAAATATCTATTAATTCTCACTAATTATCATTCTAATCACAATTGTTAATATTATATAATTAACACTTATTTTATCCAAAATAAAAGAATAAAAATGTAAAGAAAAATAAAAGAAAAGAAGGTTGGAGATATGTAATATATACAAACTGATCCTAATCCCGAGACTATGTCAATATTGACTTGATCGACAAAATAAATAAGTATGGGGAGATAAGGATCCTAACATGTAAAAATATCAAGAAAACAAAGACACAAAATATAATTTATCCATTTTACTCAATGCAAATATTTCACCTATTTTATTCATTATTAAAACAATCTCAGATCAAAACACTTCTTTTGTAAAAGTCGACCATAAAAATATGTATTATTTTATAAAAATATCAGAAAAAAATTTCGTCACAAAAATAATTAACCGCAATGGACCGAAAAACAACAAAATCCAACTTCCGAGGTTCATAATTATTTATAGAAAAATCCAAACAGACGAAACTCACTTTTAAAATCCACTTTATACATATTACTATTTATTAAAAATATCAGAAAAAATATCCGAATAAAACCAGTGAGTTTTGGTGTTTGGGACCCATTGTATATATATACTATATGTTGAAACTTCCCAGATTTTTAATTAACCGTAAACCCGATTAACTTAATATCTTTTCCTAAAATCTTCTAAAAATAGTAGAAAAATATAAAAATATAACTAAGTTAAAATATTAATAAAACCTGAAGCCTCGAAGCCGCTACCTAAATTTTCCAGACCTCATAACTCGGTCGAATGAACTTCGAATTGGGAAAACTCTATTTTAAAATTCATATTATGAAATTATCTACAAAATGACAATGGTTTCACTAAAATCGGAGTTAATACGAAAAATACGATTTCGAATCTCTATTGGTATATTATACAATGTGCCGTAACTTATATTATTATTTAATATATTAATACGTTATTTTTAATATAAAGTAAATATTAACTCATTAAGTAATTACTTTATTTATTTATTATTATTTATTTGTTATTTTTTTATTAATTTTATTAATTATGTAATTATATAAGTAATTATATATTAATTAATTTATTTAAATACTTAATTACCCATTTAATTACTTAATTAACTATTTAATTATATCTTAAAATTATTTAGTTCCTAATTTAATCAATTATTAATTTAATTTATGAATTACTTAATTTATTTTTTCCTCTCTCTCTCTTCCGCCTCTCTCTTACTTTCCCAAATCAATTTTTCTTCCTCCTCCATCTTCTTCCCCACGCAACCCCATCACATCCGCCGCCTTCTCTCCTTCTCTCACCGCCTAACGGACTATAAAAACCCCCGACCTCCTTCAACCTCAAGCTATCCACCATTTCATCTTTCTTCTTCCCAGAGCTCCGGCGAGAGATGTCGAGGTGACAGCTCCCCATATCCGACGTTGAGCTGCAATGAGGGGAGAGCGAGGTTGGGGAGATCCATCGCCGGGGTGAGCACTGTGACGCTGCGATCCAGCCTCCCTCAAACGTGGCCGAGGCAACGATCATCTGGAGCTCGAAGCTCCAGATCCATAGGCATCCATCTCCGCCGTAGGCACATCCTCCGTTCTCCGTTTATCATTTCCAGGTTAGAGTATCCACCTCTATTTCTTCCTTCATTTCTCTCTATTATCTGATTTTCTCTTCAATTTCTAAATCAATCCACTTCCGACTCCATCTCATTTCAATCCTTCTCCGATTCAACACATTTATGTTCCATCACATCTTCATCCAATCCACAAAGGATTGCCATCCATTCCCTGTTCTATAACTCTTGGTCGAGGAAGGCACCTCGAATCTTTTATTTGAAGTACTACAGGTCCTTATCGTTCGTCCAAAATTGGAGTATCTGAATTCGAGATGCATCTGAGAGCAATGTGGATCAGATCAGCAACGGATTGAGGCGGAGCCTCTGATTTCATCGTATCCGCGGTCTAGACATAGCAAGCACCTGGAGGAGATAATCACATCCGGTCGTAAATCTTTGGAGCTGATCAAACCAGCTTCATGTGGAAGCATCTGATCAATATTTCACTGCCAGAATCTGATCTGAGATAAATCAGCGTCTTCATTGAAGCATTTGTGGTGATTTTGCACACGAATACATCAAAAATCCGAGCTTTGCCTCTGATCAAGATCCAATCGAAGCCTCCCCGCTATTCGCACTTGGAAGGGGGAAGAACCGAGCGGATGGACCAGATGCTACAACAACTGTTGGATTGAGTGTGATTTGAGGTACCAGATCGCGCCACGCATCCTCTATATCCAGCATTACAACGACAACCGATTTCGCGCGTGCGAAGCAGTTTTTTTGGGAAACTTATGAACGAACCTCCTAACTCCTGTTGTTTCCGAACAGGTCTAGGAGACTGAATCCATACGTGATGGAGCACGCGCATTTGGAATTTTTACACGCACGACCTCTGCATTTTTGATTTCGTATCTAGGTCCGGGTGGCTACTTACGCACGTGTCCTTTCACGTGCTTCCTGATTTGCATAATCACCCCTGAATATTTTATGTTCTGCGAGCATATCTTCTTACAACTAAAGCACGTGACAACCCATGTGACGCCTGAAAATTTGTAGATTACGCCTCATGACATCAATCATTGACGAATAGAACCTTCCTAGTCCAAAAGCACGTGCAGATCACGTGTTTTCTGGACTTTTTGTTAATAGCCCCATAGTTCTTGGCTTTTCCACTCGCACCCCCAGAACTTCCTTCTTTTTACACCCGTACCCTTATCACCGTACAAACCCCTATAAATACCATATAAATAATAATAATAATACAAAATATAAAATATAATAAAAATACGTATTTATACCTAGCATTATACTATATACATTATTACTATGTATTAAAAAAATAAAAATATAAAAATACTTTCTATTTTTAATAAATCAATAAAATACCAAAAATATAACAAACTTTAAAAATTAAAAAAATATATAAAAAAAACACCTAAAAAGTCCTTGAAAAATTACCTATAGCATATTTTACAATATTTCACATAATAAAATAAAAACAAAATAAAAATAAAATATTAAAATCAATAAAAAATCAAAATACTTAAAAACTTCCAAAAATCATAACTAATTCAAGAAAAATCATAAAAATATGCACAACATATTGTTTTAAAGATAATTTCATCTACTTTCCAATAAAAATAAAAAAAAATATTTTAATATTTTTTCCATATTAGAAATTGAAATTACGTCACAGTTTCAATACGACCTTAATTTCTCAACATCAAAAATAATTCAAAATAAATAAAAATATCAAAAACCTTCTAAAAACTCATAAAAATTGAAAATAAAAATAAATTCATAAAAATCATAAAATAAAAACTAAATAAAAATTAAAAAACAATTTCTAAAATAATAAAAAATACTTAAAATTAAAAAAAATAATATAAAACCATAAAAATCAAATAAAAAATCCAGAAAAATCTTTTAAAATAAAATAAAATTAAGAATCTGTTTAACCTTTGGTTTCTATAGTTTAACCCTACTTTTCAATAGTTTCCCTCCCTAAGTTCAACACTTCTGTGCTTAACCGGTATACACTTAAGTTTAGGAGTATAAATAAAAAAAAGAAGATTAACTAAAAAATTAATCTTTTCTGTAAAAATCTACCTAGTCGATTCAACTACATTGTTCTTTTTTTAGAACAGTAGATCGGGTGGTTTTTCACACCCCATTGGTAGAACCAGGTCTGTTGACTCGGGTCAGCTCTCCATCCTTGGTCCATTTGCCTCAATAATGGCTCATAGACCACTATTCCATGATTTTTCCTAATCAATCCAATAATCTATTGTACATGATTCCTTCTTCAGATCTATCGACCGATTAATAAACATTCACATCCGACTTAGAATTTCACGCCTTATGCATCAGTTCACGCACAACAATTCTTTCAAATTTCACAGGTACCTTTTCCTATTTATACCCCTCCAGATCCGTCGGCACCCCCTGATCTGTTTTTGACATAACCTTTCACATGAGTTCATCACCTGAAGGAGTCTGCTCGAGACATGGGCAATTCCCATTGGTTTTAATAGAAGAATTAGGCCCTAATTGATTGATACCATGTTGGTCAGAGCACTCTATCGTGTCGAGCCTTTCCAGCTTCCTGCAACTGGATATGAGGAGAAGACCCCTTCCACTTCATCGTCGATCCATCACTGTTCCATCTTTCGATTATCGGGTAGCCTTAATTTCCACAATTTAGTTTGATCTCAGGTTAATTCGATCACTTCACCGATCTAGCTCGATCTGCTCAATCGGAGCCCGTTTATCCTCATTTTCCAATCCAAACTTCCGACCACCATCCACATACTTTTCTCCAGCTTCCAACCACCTCTGATCATCCAGATCCATCCTAGATATGGAAGTCGACTCCTCTTCCGACCACATCGACCGGAGTCGCCTGCTCATCCCATTTCTCGTTTTCTCTTAATAATTTGATCGGAGTCTTTGCCTCTGAGCTAGGGATTCATCTGCAGGTCTAGGACTCTTCTGGAACAAGGAATCACACCTGGATCATGAATAGTAGCTGCAGATTGCCTGGAGCTCCATATCACGCATCCCCGACCTTCGAGCTTCATCTTTACATCCAAGTGATGCGGGAATGAAACACGAATGTAGAATCATCGTTAGGAGGAGCATCAGACAGAGATCGAATGAGATTCACCTGATCGAAGTTTGCAAACCCTTCTTCAGAGTTCATCCACTGCTGCCCGTTGTCGTTAGATCAAGAACGATTCGCCTAGATCACATCAGAGCCATCCAATTTGCCCCAAATTTAATCTGTCTATCCAAATCATCTCTAGCATATCGGAGCCCTTAGATCCCGCATGTGATTTTTACATGCTCGATGATTTTTGTTCTCTAGTCCCTGCATTTTATTTTAATATATAAATAATCCTCTCCAAGACATGTGTCACTTGTGTGATTGTTTGAATAATTGCATAACAATCCTTATTATTTTTATTATTTGCTTTCTGGTCCTTTGTGAACTGAATCACGTGCCTTGCATGTGCATTTCTGGTTAATTTTCAATAAATACCCTTTATCTACTTGTTATTGTTTGCCTCCTTAGAAATAATTAATTATGTTGATGTTCGTGTCAACACGACTCATGTGCGCTGGCATACGCTTCTTTTGGGAAAATTGCAACATTACCTTCGATTTCTTTATTTTGTTACACATCCAGTTCGAGAAATAAATTTTCTTTACATTACAGTCCCTGTGCTGAGATTTAATTAGTTGCTTGTTAGTTGGGCTTAATAATTCATAAATCATCTTCAAAAATTCCCTAAAAATTTCTATAAACACCTGCTATTAATATCTATCACTCGTGTTTTTATGTTGCACAATAATTAGTTTTATTATTTTTAAAAAGTTAAAAACTACAAAAACTTTCCATGTTTGCAGTATATAATGAATAAACATTTGAAAAAAGTTTGAGAAATAAAAAAATTCTTGTGCATGTGTTTTTAGTTGATTTATTTTATGTATAAATTTTGTCTTACAATTCTTTATAAAAATTAAAAATAAAAAATACAAAAAACACTAAAAAGTCATTAAAAAATAAAAAATAACTTTATTTGAAGATTGAAAAATTATCTTCTTGTTTATGCATATTTTCAGTATATATGATTATATTTTATATTTCAAAAATCCAAAAATAATTTCTTCATTTTCTATTTTGATTATTTCTTATTTCTAATTATTTTAAAATCCTAAAAAATCTAAAAATCTCTGAAAAATTACGAAAAAACAACAAAATTTTATTTAAAACACAAAAAAATATTATTTAAATTTTCTGCATTTTTTATATTTTAAAAAATCCAAAAAAGCGTGTATTCTCTTTATTTCCATTTAGTTTTATTTGTTTTCTTTTAAAAATTTAAAAAAGATAAAAATTTGCAAAGTTAAAAAGTCACTAAAAATTTACATAAAACCATAAAAAATATAAAAATTTAAAATATATAAAAGTACAAAAAGCACAAAAGCCATAAAACAAGAAAAAGAGAAGAAGAAGAATAAGAAGAAAAAGAGCCTTTGATCGATTTCTTTTAATTAATAACCTTCGTTTTTCACTATTGCATCCTTTTGTTCGACCCTGGGAGCTATACTATGTTAATAAAAAGCATATCCATTCATAATTTTGTTTGATTGAATAGGTTTTGGGTTACGATGACCACATTACTTGTTCATATTTTTTCCACTTTCCAATGATAACTAAAATCTCGAGAAACTTTTTCATCACTAATCAAAGTTGAAGATTGAGCAAATGGATGTGAAGAGCCCCTTCCTTCATGACGCTCTCGAGGAGGAAATTTATATTGCACAAGTAGAGGGATTTGTGGACAAATGAAAAGAAGACTATGTTTGTAGAATGAGGAAATGCATATATGGACTAAAGTAGGCTCCTAGATAGCGGTATATGAAATTTGAGTCATTTATGGCAAAGCATGGCTACATAAATGATACTTTAGATTTTTGTTTCTTTATCAAGAAATTCTCAGGTGATGATTTTATCATTTTGTTGATTTATGTCCATGGCATGCTCATAATTAGCAGTAATACTTCGAGAATTTTAAGTACGAAGGATGAACTAAGCAAATCTTTTGCTATAATGATTTGGAATTTGCAAATCAGATTTTGTTATGAAGATTACATGTGATAGAAAGTCGAAGATACTTTGGTTATGTCAAGAGAAGTACATTGAGAAAGTACTTCAGAGATTCACCATGGGAAAAGTAAGCCTGTGAATACCCCTCTTGAAGCATACTTCAAGTTAAACACCAAGCACAATCCACGAACAAAAGAAGGAAAAAGGATACGATAATTCCTTATGCCTCGTCCACGGGTCATGTATGCTATGGCATGTATAATGCTTGATATTACTCATCCAGTTGGAGTTGTTAGCATGTTTATCTCAAATCCAGGAAAATAGCATTGTAATGCAGTTAAATAGATCTTGAGATATCTCCATGGTACTAGAAGCACGTCTTTATTTTGAAACAGAGAAGGCATTCCTACTAGGATACACAAACTCCGATATGACAGGTTATGTTGATGGTAGACGATCTATATCCGATTGCTTGATGACATATGCAGGTGGTGTTGTTTCATGACAGTCAATGTTAAAGAAGGGCATGGCATTATCTACTACAGAGGTAGAATTTATTGCATCTACATAAGCCATCAAAGAACTCTTGTGGATGAAGAAGTTCATGCAAGGACTTATTGTTCCAGACAAGTGTATCCTCTATTTTGACAATTAGAGTGCGATTCACCTTGGAAAGAACTCTACTTTTCATGCAAGACTACAACACATCGATGCCAGATATCACTGGATATGTGGTGTGTTAGAATCGAAGAAACTTGTACCTGACAAGATATACACATACGACAACGGTGCTGATATGATGACAAACACTCTATCACTTGGAAAGTTAGAGAAATGTTTCTCATGTTTGGAGCAGTTCGTACATTGTCGGTGAGGGAGAGATTTGTTCGATTGGTTCGCCTCCTTGTGGAAACCTAATCCATATCTAGGACATTGGTAGTCTTAATTAGAAAAAGGATCAATCAAGTCCTAATTGGAGAAGGAAATCAATTATCATATAGTAACACAAGCCCTCTTTTCCTATTCCTATTAGAAGTGGAGTTCATACTTCCTTATTTCCTCTTCTCCATGATATAAATAAAGAGCATGAAGTGCACACCAACATTATACCAACACAACCACATAGCACAAGAAATAAATAAGAGAGAGATGGAGAAGAAAGAAGATTCATGTCTGCAATAAAGTTTGAAAGGAGTAACCTTTGGAACATTTTTTTCCAGCATTCTTTCCTACAATTTGCTAATAAATTTATCATTTTGGTGGTATTTCTCCCATCATTTGGTAATTTGTAGCACCACATAGAGGGTCTACTTTTTACAAGCACCTCACATGAGATTATTTTGATTAAGATGCTTGATTTGGGTTGTGATCAACCCTGTGGTCCCCCCCCCCCCCCACATTGAGGGGTTTCCACGTTAAAAATTCTTTGTGCATCTGTGTTTGCAATTTTTCTGTAGTTGAGTTGATATATCGTACAGGATCCGCATACGAGCTTTGTAATTTTCCCCGATTCGATCTACTATACATGTAATATGTTCCCAACACTTTTTTGCAATTTGTTCTATTCATTATTATAAATTTTACATTGAAAGATATAGAAATGACTCACCACATCATTCCCTTGTATAACTACAGTGAAGATGCTGCCAATGATCACAGTCAGTGAAGCGTTCTGAATTATAAACTTGCAATATCAAAGAAGGAACATATCCTCTACTTTAGAGTAATCTATAACAATGTCTGTTGTAATCCTTGTTTTTATGAATCTTTGTGAAAAATTCGGCTGTATGGATTCAATATATGCATATTCTTCTATAAATTTCATTTTGATCAGGACATTTGTAACTATTATATATTAAAGTCTTACAGTTCAAAGAAAAAGTCAAATTTGAAAGGGTTTTAGAGTACCATCCATGCAGACTTTTTCTTTAACCTTTAAGATAAAATAATAAAATCATCTGATTAAAATGAAATTGGGTTGGTATGTAAAAGGACAATGACGAAGACGAGAGAAGGCAGGAGGGGGCATGCTCCCTCCTAATAACCATTTATATCTATTATATTATTATAATGGCATGTGATATAAACATTAACAAGTTAAATATACTCCATCCCATTTACATGATGTACACCTCCACTAGACAAAAAATAAAATCTAAATATAATAATTTAGTTATTAATATTTCTATATTTCACATAAATGATTTTATAATTACATTTATATATTGTGCATAACCGACTTTGATAATTGTGTTTACATGGTATAAATAATCACAACAATAAAATGAGTCAATGGTGACGTTTTTTTATCTCATCATTATGATGTTCCTTGTTAAATATACAAAATGACGGTTATTCTTCGTTGTGTAATATTTTTTCTTATCCTTGAAATAAAAAATGAATATAGTATCTGTTGCCATATCAGTAGCCACATGCCATAGCAACACTTATCCATCGCTATTTTGATATCGATAATTAGTTCAAATTCTGAAAAATAACAATAGACAAACAGGAGAGCGGTTAAGGATTGTGCGTCAGGGATGCTCACTTGCTCCGATGCTTTTTACTTTGGTGGTGGACGCTTTAGCAGTAATGTTCAGGAGAGCGGTCGACGAAGGGTGGTGTGAAGAGTTCCGTGTGAGGACCATCTCGGTTCCACTTTTGCAGTACACGGATGGCACGATGATTTTCTTGGGTGGCACGGAGGAAATGCGCAGAAGAACTAGGCAACTGGTCTACATCTTTAGCAGCATCTTATGTCTCAAGATAAATAGAAACAAGTCAGTGGTGATCCAATTTAGGATGGATGAGGAGGAAAGCGGTACAAGGGCGACGATTTTTGGTTGCCCCCTAGGCAAGTTACCCATTTCTTACCTGAGGCTACCTTTAGTGGTAGACAGACTCAGAAAAATGAAGTGGGACATGGTACTCAGGAGGATGGAGCAGAGGCTAGCAGGATGGAAGGTTGTTACTCTATTGAAGGTGGGAAATTAATTCTTTTGAAGCATGTGCTATCGACAATCCCTATATTTTTTTCTCAACAGATTGATGCCAGCATGGTTTAGAAAAAGATAGAGGTTACGATAAGAAGTTTTTTTGATCTGACGGGAGGCAGAGTAGACCTGGCATACACCTGGTAGAATGGGATGAACTCAAGCAACAGAAAAACAAGGGTGGTTTGGGTATTCGAGATGTGTGCTGGATGAATAAAGCGCTCATTGCAAAATGGGTGGTGAAGATATGGGGAAACGATGATAGCTTGGCTACCAAGCTCTTACGCACCGTTTATGGTGTTAAGGGATCCTTGGACATAGGGAGAACGCGGTTTGAGTCTTTCCTTTGGAGTGGGGTGCGTGATATCTTACCCCAGATAAGGTCGAAGTTGACATCGAAGCTAGGAGCCGGGTGGGTTTTTGGGTTTTGGCAAGATAATTGGATGGGAGATGGGGCCTTTTCAGATAGGTTTCCAAGGCCTTTTGCTTTAGCAGCGAACATGAGTTGCTCCGTGCCTGATGTTGGTGCTTCGAGTTCGTGGGTCCCTCAAATTTTGTTTGGACTTTTGGATCGACGGAAGGAGGACTTAGATAGATTGCTCATCGAGTTACCATCTCCTAGTTGCCTCTTTCAAGGAAGGAATCATTTTGTTTGGGAAGGGGGCAGATTCTCGATGAAGAAGGCATACGATGTGTTCAGAGGAAGCACAGAGGTCTTGACATTAACCTAAATCAAGACATGATGATAATTTGGGCAAGCAACATCCCTTGCAGAGTGAAGGTCTTTCTGTGGTGCCTCAGAAGGGGTAGACTGTGTGACAATGCAAGAAGGGACAGGTTGTTTGAAGTTCCAGGCACCCATTGTGATAGATCTGGTGCACAAACGGAGGATGCAGAACACTTGTTCTTTACTTGCCCTTTATCGGTGCAGGTTTGGAAAGAGGTAGGGG
The DNA here is from genome assembly GCA_037367405.1 of Ottelia alismoides. NCBI lineage: Eukaryota > Viridiplantae > Streptophyta > Magnoliopsida > Alismatales > Hydrocharitaceae > Ottelia > Ottelia alismoides. Next base: position 242,560 of record JAZKJV010001067.1, on the reverse strand, counting down.
GCATCGTGGGTCTCTGAGGCTGGAATGGCCGAATTTTGGGATTTCGTAAGGTCAGTGAGGAATAATTCGATGGTTGACTGTGCACTTCCGTTTGCAGCTCTGTGGACCATCTGGGGAGGAAGAAATGAGTTGATTTTTAAGAATCAAGGGTTCTATCCGAAAAATGTAATTTCCTTTTGTCTTTCTCTTTACCGATTATGGTCCACAAGGTAATGTATCTTTTCTTTCCTTTATTAATACAAAGTTTCTTTCAGTGAGTCCCAATTAGGGATTTTACCCTCTTTTCTCTCAAAAAAATGAACCATCACTAATGATATAATAATAAAATTGATATTCTTTACTATTTTTAGTATAAAAATCATTTCGTAACAAATAAAAATTGCGATTATATATTTAACAATAGAGGAAATATTTATGGATTCATATACATGTTAAATTTGTTGTAGTGAATTATTCCCTTTATACAAATGTGCAATTAACTATTAACATTTACATATTGTACACACCTGCCTTTATACCTTTTTTAAAACAGTTTCATTTCAAACATAAATAAAGCAATAAAAGATTAGATTAATAAAATAATTGTCAAAGTCAAGATTATATAGATAAACTATACTTTGCAAGATACCAAAATAAGGATATAAATGGTTGGTTATAGACAGGAATATCAGTGTTACTATATATGCATATGTTCTAATACATGATTATGGATGTTGATATAGATTTCAATGAATACGAATAATGTGTTACTATATCTTGAAAACATGTTATAAGAATTGAATGACTTATTATGATATAAATAAATATTTATTTCATAAAAATTATCTAATATAGAGAAAAAGATATAAAATTTTGTCACAAGTAGTTACAAAAAATACACAACTATATATTAAATAAATACATAAACACATACACAAATATATGATGATATATTTGATTACATAAATCACAAAGTAATTTATATATATCTATTTCAAAATAAATACATATACACATGTCAAAATATATACAACATATATGACAAGGGGCTTGTCTATATATATCTATATACCTTTTTACATCCCTACGTTAAGCGCATTATAATTTCACTTATTTTGAGGATGTTAGTTTTATTGGTATTACTTAATAACGTGTTAGTGGAAGCGTATTGTTATGACTTGAAGAATTTTTACTATAACAAAACTTAGCTATAGTGACTCTTTTTTAAAAATCCATCACTAAATTGGTCATTGTTAAATATATGATGATTATATTATTTGTTGTAGGATAACTTTTTATGCTGAAAATTAGCAACGAGTATCATATTTGTTGCTATATCATTAGCAACGATCTATATAACGACACTTATTCGTTGCTATTTTTCAAAATTTTAATTAATCATCGCTAATATTTAAATTTAAAATTTAGCGACGATTAGTAAAAATTTTGAAAAATAGCAATGGATAAGCATTGCTATTAATATAGCAACGGATATGATATTGCTTGCTAACCTCAAGTGCAAAAATTATTTCACAACAAATAATATCGTCACTATATATTTAATAACGGTTGATTTAGTGATGAATTTTGAAGAAAAAAACGCCACTATAGCTCATTTTTTAGTGTTTGTAATGATTTTTGAAATAAAATATTTGCAGGGGTGTTTATGGGAAATTGTAAGTTTACAAGGATATCATGATAAAAATCTCTTATAAACAAGTATTAGTCAATAACAACAAATAATAATAAAGATAACTTATGTATGCATGCATACCACCATGTACCTCCACACACTGACCCCCAAATAAAAATTTGACTTCGTCCTTGTAAAAGAATATACAAACAATAAAACCATTAGTTTGGATTTCAGCATCTCAAAAAAAGAAAAAATATTACAGTAAGCCCTGCTATAGATTACTCTGCAGCAGCAGAGGATCAAATCTCGTAGGCGTGCAACGTCAACTGCCACATTATCTTTGAGTAATACTTAATTAACCGTTTTATCTCTTCTTCTTTTTAACGAAAGGCCGACGTCATAATTTAAGAAGAACAACTTTTGTGTAATCATGCAAATATCTATACATGTCAGGTAGATTTCGCCTCCAATTCCAATTGACGATTCCCATATCAATTCCTATTCCTACTCCAATTCCAACTCCCGAACCAACAATCACCATCCACATATATATACATCTATGCATATTCCGGTCACCACCCCCTATGATTGGAAGCAAACTGTCGTCGATGCCGTGGGTAAGGGGGCCGGTGCTCGGCAGCGGCACCTTCGCCATCGTCACCCTCGCCTTCGTCCCTTCCCACGACAACCTCATCGCCTTAAAAACCTCGCCGCTCTCCCATTCCCTCACGCTTCGGTGGGAGCAATCCGTCCTCTCCGATCTGCCCCGCTGCCCCCACATTATCCCGTGCTTCGGCTGTGGGAAAGACGTCGGGAGCTACAACGTCTTCCTCGAATACGTCGCGGGCGGCAGCCTCGCAGACTTCCCCCGCGCACGCGGGCGCCTCCCGGAGCCCGCCGTGAGACGGCATGCCCGCTCCATCATGGCCGGCATGCACCAAGTGCATTCCAACGGTTACGTTCATTGCGATTTGAAGCCTAGCAACGTGCTTGTCGTCGACGGGACGGGCGACGTCAGGATAGCCGACTTTGGACTGTCCAAGAGTAGAATTTGCGGGGTCGGCGACAATGACGACCGTGGGCCTCGCTTTTCGGTCAGGGGGACGCCGATGTACTTGGCGCCCGAATGCGTGAATGGGAACGAATACGATGCTCCGATGGATGTGTGGTCGCTCGGGTGCATCGTGCTTGAGATGGTAACCGGTAGACCGCCGTGGGAATACGGTGGCGTGGAGGAGCTGATTCTGTGGGTGGGTGCGGTGGAGGAGTGCCCCCGCGTGCCCGAAGCTGTCGGAGGAAGGCAATGACTTCCTCCGAAGATGCTTCGTGAGGGATCCCGCGCGGAGGTGGACCGCAGAGATGCTCCGTGATCACCCCTTCGCAGCGGAAGAAGGCGTAAGCGTGGTGTGTGCATCATCGTGGAGCGATTCACCAAGGACGGTTCTCAGTTTCGACGGATGGGTGCAGGAGGATCGGATGTCTAGGTCGGTTATCGCGACGGACTCGTCGGCGGTGGCGAGGATCGGGGAGCTTGCGACAGGGAAGGCGGTGGCATGGGAGGAGTCATGGGGGGAAGGTGGGTGGGTTACTCTGCGGGGATCTTAGCTTCTTGTTCAGTTGTGATTAACACGAACACGTACAAATTCGGAGGATATAATCAGTGCAGATAATTTTTTTATAAACTCTGCGACAAATGCTCATAAATACAATGAACAGAATTCAATTCATTTGGTTTGATTTCTGAGAAAAGGACTTCTAACTTAGAAAAAAAATATTTGAGGAAAAACGTGTCCAGTAATTAGAAGGAATCATATATCTTACAAAGAACTGCTAACTGATATGTCTGAAGAAGAAACTTCAGAATCTCTGCAAAATATATTGGAAACAGTTGGGCCGAATAAAACCAGTTTTTTTGCATAAATTAGATCATGTTTAACTACCGAGATAACAAAAAGAGACTAAACGTTACGAAAAAAACAGTTAGGCTAATTTTTTTGATAAAACAGTTGGACCAATTTCATTATCAATACAATTCTTTTGCTATTGTTTTATCACAACAAATCTACTGGGGTATTTTGTTGCAGTGAAAGATGATTTTAAAGTGCGATTATGTTCGTATAAATTAAACTGCAAGTTATGAGATGAGAACTACAGGAATGTAAAAACTTCTATATATAATATATAGCCTGCGAATTTTCTATTTTAGTCTTTGTTGAAGGTCCACTGTTCATTTATTACTCTACTTTTAAACATGTTCAAATTTATTATATATATACATATGTGTGTGTTATTTTTCGTTTTTTTCTTGAGATACAATCAAAATTTCATTCAAATAAGAAAGGAACCAAAGAGTTAGGGTCTGTTTTCTATCTAATAATCTCAGTTAATCGCTTTTAATGTCATAGGTGATTTGTATTCACCAACTACTTTTTTGTTTTTTTACTCGATTAAATCTCAATTAAAACTTCCTATTTAATCTCTCAATTTTTTTAAAAAGAAAGCGAGTCATAACACAACCAGTTGCACCATATGCTCCAATAAAAAAAACAAACAACACTCACGCTGCAGCAACGGCAAGAAGATCATGTGTAACGCCTCGTCCCTCAGACTATAGAAATTGACGGGATGTGAGCGTCAGACTTATGGTATAAGTATACCCATTATCTCTGATACCTCAGCAAATCAACTAATGCACATTAGATTAACATTTTAAATATATACAACAGCATGAGAATAATATAAACAAAATGTAATTGCAACATTCATTCTCATTAACAAATATCCATCAAGTCCATGTCTACAAAATGAGATAAAAGATTTGACTATTGAACTACACTAAGTAGTACACACCCTGTCTGGTGTAAGTATGACGTAGAAAGTTCGATCTCTTCAAAAGCTGCTACTATTGCAGCTACTGCTCAGTCTACACCTGTTGAGTTCACATGAGGGTAACATTATGCGCAATTGTCCAGTAATGAGATAAACACTATAATGACTATTGTAGAGGTAAACAAGGTATGCATACTCAACTCTGTCTAGTAGCATATGCATATGCTGTAAAAATTGAAATACATCATACTAGCTTTAAGTCAAAATCCTATTTTGAATTTTGCACCATTAATTCCATTATGATCGGTGATCAATAATAGAATAATTCTTTCATTTAATAAAGAATATAGGGTGCATAATTTACCTAAGATAGCAATTGGTATTTATCCTAATTTTGTTTTCTTGTTATCAGTTGATAAGGTACAAGATATTGTATCTAATTACTTTCATAGACAGTTTGGATGACTATAGCAAAGCCAAGAGTGGAAAAAATATACGATTTTCCAATTTTAAAATTGTTCACCAAACAACGCAAAAGAAGTAAACTAAAATAGAAATGAGATGCATCTCAAGTTTTTGAACGAAACATCTGATCAATTCAAATTAGAATAACGTAGTGTATTTCAATTTCTATAATGTATGCATATGCCACTAGATAGAGTTGAGTACACATGCCTTGCTTACCCTTACATTAGTTATTATAATGTTTATCTAGTTTCTATGCAATTGCTCACAATGTTACCCTCGTGTGGATCCAATGGGTGTGGTTGCGTAATAGCCGCAACAATAGCGGCTTTTGAGAGATCGGACATTATGAGTCATACTTACACTAGACAAGTTGTCTACTACTTAGTGTAGTTCATTTGCTTCCGCGTTATGTTTTATTCCTTTGGAAGATAATGTAATGAGAAAACGTTAGTTCAATAGTCATATCTTGTATCTCATTTTGTGAACATGGACTTGCTGGATATTTGTTAATGAGAATAAATGTTATAATAACATTTTATTTTATATTATTCTCATATTGTTATATATATTTCAAATGTTAATCTAACATGCATTAGTTGGTTTGCTGAGTATCGGAGATCATGAGCATATTTGGACTACAGGTCTGACGCTCCCGTCTAGTCGATTTCGGTAGTCGGAGGGACGCGGTGTTACAGATGGTATCAGAGCCCGATACTCCTTCCTTCTTTTGTAGGATAGATTATCAAAATGATTTGAAATATAAATATAGCGACAAAATCTTCTGACTTTGGCTTTAGTTTAGTGAGAACAAATGAAGTCATGTTGAACATGTCCATTGTCTCTCTAAGACTGGAAAAAATTTCTTATATAATGATCCTCGTAGGGAATAATGCTACCTCGTGTTGACCCTGACATTGCACAACAACTGGCTTGACTAGTACAAAGCTATGCAGAGTATACAACAACGTTAGGAGGTATTGGAGTAGAGACTCCTTCAGCAGGACAACTCCTTTTATCAGCCCTCTCACAAGGAAGAGGACAATGTTCATCCTTTGGTGTCTTTGAACTTGAAAGGATCAAAGGATCTAGAGGCATTGCAAAAACATCAGATGACCTATGCGGCATATCAAAGGTCTAAGGTGCCCCAATTCTTTTGTACAGTTATACCAGATGAGGCTGAGTTGTGGATGGATCATGTATCTAAAGTATTAAGGATGATCCATGCGCCTGAAGAGTCTTTTCTCGCAGCAGTTGATTTTAGTAGTAGGATATGCAGAACACTAGTGACGCCACCAAGGAACATCTAGAGGAACCCATTATGTGGGACATATTTCTTGACGAGTTTCACAACCAGTTCTACCCTGATCATTGCGCAGAAGATTAGAGGAGGTTGTTTGCTGAGATGAAGTAGGGGTCAATGATGACCAAAGATGTAAAGCCTTGAACTTGGTCTCTCTCAAATCTTATATCATAAGATCCGGCTCGTCAAGAGGAAACCAACATAAATTATTTATTATGAATCGGACTTCGTTTTGAATTGCTATGATTTTTAGAAGAAAGAGAAGTAAGGAGGCTTAAGATGTCATTAACCCTTAATGACTATCATTAAAACTAATTAATCATGATTAAGGAAATTAAGGAACACTAATCATCATTAGCAAATGCTAATCAAAAGTCAACAAAAGTTAATCGTGAGTCATGAAAGCTAATTATGATTAGTGAAAGTTAATTGTGATTAGTGTTAATTAAGCATCATTAGAAAATCTAGAATCTTATGGAAGGTTCTAACTTAAGCCTTAAGATTTAGATAAGTTTTGACCAAAATCATGAGCTGCCAACCACGATTAAGATTAAACTATGGTTTACTAACCATCGTTAGCATTTTTCTGAAATTTATAAATAGCCCCCTTACCCTTTCATTCTCTATGATTTCCACCACCATCACCACCACTCGAGGGCTATAGTCGAGAGATTGGGAGGAGGAAAAAGAGGCGAGGAAGGAGTGCTAGCGAAGCATTGTCGGGAGAACAGAAAGGAGGACTATGTGATCCTCTCCTAGTTGGCTTCGTGTAGGAGGTAAGTAGCTCTAGCTTGAGCTAGGTTTTCGATTCATCTTTTTTTCAATTTGTTTGGTGTTGGTTCGAGGAGAAATCTGATATAGCCTTGATCGGGTGTAGGCGGCTCGACCATTAGTGAGCATACGAGTTCTTCATATGAATCACTTACCCTTGACAAGAGACTTTCTAATTTTGCAGTTATTATCGATTTTATGGTTGTTTGATGGAGGAATATGTGTAACGCCCTACATATGTACAATCAGTTGGGCCATCAGTGAACCATGTGATTCGTCACACGCTTCACTCACCTAAGATGTATGGTGTCTGTCGATTCTCCATTGCTTACAATTCTGTTATATTATTTCTGTTTTAATGTTGTTTTCCTCTCGATGATTTTATAGAGGAAACTCTTTTCCATTATTCTTTTGAAATATGTACCGATATAAATATGTCCATATATATGGGAAACTATGCTGAAATTTCATATAAATATGTCCCAATATAAGTGGAAACACTACCAAAATTTTCCAAGAAATATCACCCCGTATAAGGGGAAGCTCCATTGAAATTAGGAGAGAAAATATGTTCTTCGCGTTCTTTGTGTTATTCATTCATTCTTCGCGTTCTTGGTATGTTCTTAGTGTTCTTAATACAGAAGTGAAATCGATCGTTTCAGGAGCTATAAATCACCTTTTCTGAAAACAAATCACAATAAAGTATTGCATACACGAGAGAGAGCTCGATTAAGTAATGAAATCCTTCCTCTTTTTGTTGGATTTTCAAGTTAAATTAGATAAAAATTTATGTTTATCTATTCTATATTTTAAAGAATACTCATATTCTTGTTTCATGGTTTACTTTAAAATAATTACTAAAATAGAGTTGGTGTAAGGAATCACCCTTGAAGTTGCTATGATTTATGTACAGTATTACATTGGTATTAGATGAAAATGGACATGGCATAAATGTGATCTAGTTTTGATGTGTGTTCTATCTTTTACGATAAGGATGACTTGGAGTAGATATTACATGTCGGACATGAAATCTATAGGTTTCTCAGATGAACATCCATATTTGCAGGCCAGACCTAGGTGGTACACGGTTGCCCTAGTATGATAAGTATGCACGAAATGAATGAATGATTCGAAACGTGTGGTACTTGGCTGCCATTATGCGGGTTGGCTGACTAAAGATGTGACCGTGCCATGTTGAGGCACAGGTGGTTGGATAGCAACTGGGCCACGATAACATGTATTTAAAGATGCTAGCATATGCGATTAAAGATTATCTTGTGGTTTTAAGCTATCAGGTCCTCGAGGATGGTATCCTTCTTTGTTTGTTAGGCTGAGAGTTTGAAACCCTAGATAATAAAAGAAAAGGAAACTATTAGGGTAGTATTCGGGGATTGGTTGAGGCGACGTATGGTGGCATAAACTTACCTGATCAATGCAATCTTTAATCCTGAAGTGTCCACACCTTCGAGTCCGTGAGTGGTGAGGTAAATTCTCTGGATTAATCCATGTCATAGAGTATATGGAAGAAGACTTAAATTAATGAGAAGAAATGAAACTTTCTAATATAATAAATTTTACTAAACTATACTACTTCTTTACTTTTCTCTTCTTTGTTACTTATCCCTCGCTAATCTTCGTCCCATGATTTATGGAAATCCAATAGGCATCAGAGAGTCATTACATGGATAGTAGCCATCTAACCAACCATAATAGCATTACTCTATAATGTAGTTGATAATCTTTTTATGCATTTCCTTTCCAGTTGATGTGCATGTAAAAGGTTATAGTAGGACAATGTATCATGTAAACTTTATTTTGTGAATGGAAAACTTTGGAATACTTCTTTCTTAATAATTTTAATTGCAGTATGTTTCTGAATGTTAGTTATGATTGTTGAATAAATTATTATTGAGTAACTAGATATGGATATGGGTAGATCTGACGATCCGAAAATAGGATCATTTTTGGTATCAAAGCTCGGTTACTACAATAATTTATTCAGTAATTGACAATTATGAGCGGTATTCAGAAATTAAGGGTATATTAAGATCCTTTGATTTTAATAATTGATTGTAGTACCATTCACAAGTCAATGCACCTTTTGTACATCATGCTAAGATGCATATGACCTAAACTTTTGTTTTTTATTCAACCCAGGATCATGGCACACTAAGACGTATCTAGGCATCTAGCGGCTATGATGACAATGCTCCAAGAGATGAGGAAAAGACAACTGACATTAGAGCAGAAGCTTAATGCTAAGTTGAGAAATCCAACTCATCCAAACATGGGATTGCTAAAGCTAAGGGTTATGCTCACCCTTATTTGGAAGAATCTAGCTACATAACTCCATGGAGTAAGCTCCTACTCCGGTCAGAGGAGCCATGGAGGAGGCCCACCTTAGGCAAAATAATTTGCTTGAATCCTACCATAAAAATAAGATTTCAATAGAATTACAAAACCATTATTTGATTAAGGGATCAGAAGGTCAAGTATTCATAATCCAAGAGATCTTAGATGACTATGTGGTATAGATTGTAGGACGTCATTTACTTGCTTCTCTATTACTTACTGAAATATGAATAATTTTGACATCATCTTGGGGATGGACTGGCTAGAAAGGCATCATTCATGACTTGAATGTTTCCATAATATAGTTACTTTTCAAATTCTTAACTCTATAGAGTTCTAGTTTCTTGGAAATACATGCGGTGAAGATGTCAAATACATCTCTACTCTGAAGGCATAACAATTGTTAGAACGAGGGTGCCAAGACTATGCAGCCTATGTATTCACTACATCAGGGTCAAACAGAACTATAGAAGAAGTACCTATAGTGTATGAGTTTCTCGATGTTTTTCTAGGTAAACTACTTGGATTACGAAATGAGTAAGAGATTGAATTTAAAATCTCTCTTACACCTGATACTCAACCTATCTCTATCCCTCCATATAGGATGATACCAGCTGAGTTATGAGAGATGAAGGATCAGTTACAAGAACTGTTAGACAAACTATTCATTCATCCTAATACTTCACCATGGAGTGCACTTATTTTGTTTATGAGGAAGAAGGATGGGTCAATGTGGTTGTGCATTGACCATAGACAGCTAAACACAAGGACAATAAAGAACAAGTATCCTCTGCCGAGAATATATGATCTCTTTGACCAGTTGCATGGTTCAACTGTACATTCCAAGATTGAATTAAGATATGGATACCATCAGTTGAAAATTAAAGATGCAGATATTCCCAAGACAACCTTTCGAACTAGATACGAGCATTATGAATTTTTAGTTATGCCTTTTGGACAGACAAATACCCAACAACCTTCATGGAGGTCATGAATAGATTATTCAAGGAATTCCTATATCACTTTGTAGTAGCTGCATTGATGACGTGCTTATTTACTACAAGGATAAGTACAACATGAAAGCCATCTTCGGCACGCACTTGAAACACTAAAAAAGAACAAAATGTATGCTAAATATAGCAAATGCAACTTCTAGCTCTTTGAAGTATCTTTCTTAGGCCATGTTATTTCCGGGGTAGGCATATCAGTTTATCTTAAGAAGGTTAGAACAATGATGAGTTTGAAATGCTCTAAGATTGTCACAAAAAAATACGATCCTTTTTTGATCTCGTTGGGTATTATAGAAGATTTGTGAAAGCTTTTTCATGAATAACATTGCAAATGGCTAGGCTAACTCAGAAGGAAGCCCCATTCATACGGTCTGATGCATGCGAAACTAATTTTCAGATACTGAAAGAGTACCTAACATATGCACCTATCCTTACTCTACCCTTTGGGACTAAAGGGTTTACAGTGTACATAGATGCTTCTAAAGAAGGACTTGGGGCAATTCTTACACAATACGGTAAGGTAGTTGTTTATGTATCACGACAACTCACAATACATGAGAGGAACTACTTAACACATGACCTTTAACTAGCTGATGTAGTCTTTACTTTGAAGATATGGAGATGTCACCTCTATGATATTATTTTTGAGAACTTCACCTATCATAAAAGTTCGAAATATCCGTTTGACCAAAAAGAGATCAATATGAGACAAAGACGATCGTTAGAGTTGTTTAAAGACTATGATTGCATCATCTCTTACTATCTCGGTAAGGGAAATGTCGTAGCAGATGCCCTTAACAAAAGAACTTATGCACCTGAGTTGATGAGTGCTATACACTTCTGGGGATTACTATCAATGTTGAGTGAATGTAAACCATTTGATAGTATTGTTGATACTATAACTATTCCTCATCGATATAAATCAGAGATCTAGGATAGAATAAAGAAAGGACAGAAGGATGACAAAGTCCTTAAAGACTTGAGACAACAACTTGATAAGAATGAGATAGAAGGATTCCATATACAACATAAGTGTAAAGCCTTGAACTTGGCATCTCTCGGATCTTATATAATAAATTCGGGTCGTCAAGAGAAAACCAACGGAATTTGTTTCGTGTGAATAGGACTTCGTTTCGATTTGTTATGATTTTTGGAAGAAAGATAAGTAAGGAGGTTTAAAATATCATTAACCCGTAATGCCTATCATTAAGAGTAATTAAGCATGATTAAATAAACTAATTACAGATTGAAAATCACTAATGACCATTAGCGGATATTAATCAATAGTTAGCAAAAGATAAATATAAGCCACGAAAGCTAAATCGTGACTAATGAAAGTTAATCATGATTAGCATTAATTAAGCATCATTAATGAATCTAGAATCCTCTGGAATGTTCTAACTTAAGCCTTAAGTTTCGGATAAGTTTTGGCTAAAACCATACCATGGGCCGCTAACTGCAGTTAAGGTCTAAACCATTGTTTCCTAACCATGGTTAGCGGTTTTCTGGAGCCTATAAATACCCCCTACCCATTCATTCTCTACGATTTCTACAACCCCACCACTCCAAGGGCTAGAGTCGAGAGGTTGGGAGGAGGAGTGGGAGGCGAGGAAGCAGCGCTAGTGAAGCGTTGCCGGGAGAATGAGGAGGAGGAAGGTACGATCCTCTCTTAGTTTGCTTCGTGAGCTAGGTTTTCGATTCATGTTCTTTTTCCAGTTTGGTTTTCGATCCATCTTCTTTTCGATTCATTTTCTATTATGATTCGAGGAGAAATTTATGTAACACCCTACTTAAGTGCAGGTGGCTATGCACGTCAGTGAACCCTGTGCTTCGTCACACTTTCACTCGCCTAAGATGTGTGGTTTCTACCGATTCTCCATTGCGTATTGTTCTATTCTTTCTTTTCTGCTTTTATAGTTATTTTGATGGAGAAATCTGTGTAACACCCTACATAGGTACGAGTGGCTATACACATCAGTGAACTCTATGATTTGTCATACATTCACTCACCTAAGACGTGTGGTGTCTACTTATGAATCTCCATTTCATCATCTTTATTCTATCATTTTGGCTTTAAAAATCATAATAAATACGTGTAAATACCCTTAATTTAGGCATTTTATCACTCCTGCATCATTATGTAAATAGTGTATAAAATACAATCTTTAATACCAAAATTATAGAATAAAGAAAAGAAAAGAAAAAGAATAAAATATTGAAAATATTTTATGACCCTAAACCCTGAGACCTAGGCATCTCGATGACTAGGTCGACAAAGAATAAAGTAGGGGGAGATAAGGGCCAAAATACAAATAAAAATCCCTTTCATTTAATTCATTTTTATTCATTTTTGGGACATATTTTTAGTTCCACTTTTTGTACTTCAAATAAATAAACTTTGAACATAAAGCTGTAGATAATAAAATATAGAAAAATACGAAATTGATTTCATACAAAAATAATACACAGATAAAAACTTACAGTCTAGATATGATTCCAAAATCCCAACTTCCTAGACCCATATCTCTCAAATAAAAATTCAAAATATATCAAAATGACCTTTAATTGTAAATAACTTTTAATAAGCTATTTTATTAAGGTGGTTTCATATTTTTTAGAGTTAAGGTGCAAAAGTTAGGTTTTGGACCCCTGTTATACAATAGTTTACGGATTTTTCTTTTTTTGTATAGATTCCATTTTAACTCCTTTTCTTTTGATTTCAATTTTATTTTGTTAGTTATATATTCTACTTTCTATTAAAAATATAAAATTGACTAAAAAAATAAAATCAAAAGGATACAAAAATAGGTCATTTCTGTACAAGTCAACTTGACTTGTATTTTATCTTTAGCACTTCCATTAAAAATTAAAAATCAACAAAAATATTTTCAAGTATCTAATATTATATAAAATATAAGGATAGTATTATTAACACAGAAACAAAACTACAAATCACAAAATTCCAAAATGGGTATTTTATACCTTCAAAAAAATAGGTTTTTAATTTACATCTTTTGCAAAACTTTCTTCTGAAATATTTTAGATAACATTATTTTGAGAAAGTTTTATGATTTAAGTTTTTATTTTGAAGTCTCCCATCATCTATTTCATGCATATTTTCATTGGGAATAATTTTTTGGTCCACATGGAACATGAGGACACCCACTAAAGTCCAAAATTTTTGAATTAGCCTATTCCCATTGGGAGACACTCTCTTTTTTTGTCATTGGTCCACATCATCCACTTGCCAATACTAAAAGACAAAAAAATTTGAAATAACCCACTCCCATTGGTGGAGATATCCTCAAATAGCCATCATCTCTTCCATTCCTTCACCGAATAAAAGAGTCTCAACTCCCATTTTTTAAAATCATCCACTATATTTGCAAGTGTTCTCTAGCTCCCCATTTCCTTTGTGACAGAGAGGTTGTGGGCATGAGCCACCTTCCATTGGTGTGATCCCTTAGTGTTCTAGCTCCATTGTACCATGGAGTTTGTCTTCGTCAAGCCTCTTCTCCGTCGGAATCGAGACCATGACCGACGACGCTCACCGGAGCGTTGACCATCCTAGGCGAAATCATCCATTTGCTGCGTTTTGATTCTAGGTAACATAGGTTAATTTAGTTTGTTTTGTTGTTGATCTTGTTTGTACTGTAACCCCATCACCATTTGCATATCTCCATCCTCCTCGACGTGGCTCTCATCTCACCGCTGCCATCCTCCGTTATTCTACGTATCCTCCCACACAACTCCTTCCATCTTCGATCACATACGGTGGCTAGAGCACATCCTTCTTCCCTCACCAAATCGAAGGAAAACCCATTCATACCCTATTTTTTTGTGTACCTAACATCTTGGCCGAGTTTTATACTCGATCCCTTCTTCTAATCGTAGGTACATCGAAGCACCTTCATGCCGTCGGCCTCGGATCAACCTTCTTGTTATTGCTATCCAAAGGAAGAAGAAGGGAAGGGGTGGATAGCAGCCACCGTTGGATCTACCCCTCTCCTTCTAACCTCGACCATCCATCCACGGGGTAGACATTTTGTGCACACACCCTTTTACTTCTGGAATTTTATGCGTGTGCTCTATCCATCCAAGAGCCTCTGAATGCCACGTGGATTAGTGACAAATTTTGCATCCATACCCCTACGTTTTTGGCATATTTGAGGAAGTTTTCGAGTATCTTTTGAACTGTAGTTTCATTCTTATATTTTCCTATGTACCCTTGCACTTAAACGCTCATAAATCATTCATCTGAACTCCATTTTCTTGAGATTTTTTTATTAGAAAGTTGCTTTAAAGATCTACATTGTTTCCAAATTTCAAATTATTCTGATGTACGAACTATTAATGGTGAGTTTTGAATTCTGGATACTGATTTGGTATATTTCATTAATTACTCTTTCAATACTTGATATCACTTGCTCATTTTTGGATATGTTGTAGGAATTAGTGGGGCCGAATTTATACTCAAATTTCATCAAAAGATATTGCGATTTGTGTCCTGTAGAATTTTTAAAATATTTTAAGTGATTGATTTATTTCTGGAGCAACTTTTATCTATTTGAAAATCAAAAAATATGTCTGTGTGCCCCTGAGTTTGTTCTACGATCCGAACTTTTGTATTTTTATCTTGTTATTTGGATAGTCAAAAAATCAAAAACATCATTTCAGCCTTCCTACTATCTTATATTTTTAGTATATCATTAAATTTCAGAAAAATACCAAAAACATTTTGTAGTTTTCCCTCATCTATATCTATATCATATCCAAAGGGTATTCAATAATATTAGGTCTAGTATCCAAAAACTCAAAAACACTTCAAAACTTGCAAAAATCACTAAAAATTGAAATAGGTCAAAAATCTAAAAACAAAGTCCTATTTTCTTTATTATAATCTTATCTATCTAGGAAAAATATAGGAATAATTTAGCACTTCATTTTGAGCTATTAGTAGTATTTTTGAGTGTCCTATTTGCCATATTTTTCCAAGTATAGAATTGCCCCTTTTACCTTATTACTTGCATTTTCTTATTTCTAAAAAATTCTAAAAATATTGGCAAAATTAATCAAAACACCAAAAAGATTTTACTTTCTTTATTTTAACTTTATTTGACCTATTTTAAAAATCCAAAAATCTTTTCTCTGTTTCTTTTATTTATATCTCTCCTATTATGTAGATAACTACATATATCTTTCTTTACTCTGTATATTATTATTACTATAATTTTATTTATAAATACAAAATCATAAAAATATTTGAATATTCTAAAACAAAAAAATATAAAATTAAAAACCCACATAAAAAGACTAGACAAAGAATCACATAATCAATTTTGTGCATTAATTTGCCCAATCTATCTTGTTTGATCCTTGTGTTCGACCTCTACATGCTTGCACACTATACACATTCATTGGAGAGTTATATTAACTTTTTAACTCCGCATTTATTTTCATTGCTTGATCTTGAATTATGGGTTAATCGTTATATGAAGTTGGGTTTCATGAGCAGTCACCACATCGACTGGATCTCTAGCCTTGTGAGATTTCTAAACCCTTGCAAAATCCTCTTCAACAAATGGCACTGTTGTCGAGGAGCAACAACGTATAGATTGGATTTTATCTTGATTGTGATTATTTGTCTATATTTTTGCCTGATTTATTTTCTCATTTCTTTGATCTTATTGTTTAGTTGTCTAATCTCTCTCCTTGTTTGGATTTTTTGTGAGGGACGTGGATCGAGGGAAGAGCTCCTCTTTGGAGCGCCTATGCACCCATGTGAGGCGACTCGGTTCTAGCACAAAGAAGGACTTGGAGGGAATTTTGAAGATAATTTTTGTGCATTTAGTTGTAGCATTTATTTGTGTAATTTAAGTGAGAGAGACCATTATTATTTGTAATAATACATGTACTCTGGACTCTGGATACTCGAGCCCAACTTCCAAGTGTTTGTTCACTTGGGGGCTCACCGTGATTTTCGTGTTTTCATCGCCTTTTTTTAAATTTTATTTCTTCAGTTTTAATTCCTTTCTTTTGTGTGATTGAGCCCTTAGTTGTAGGAATTGCTTGAAGGTAGCATTAAGTCCAAACACTTAATAACCTTTGCATGCTCCTATAATTTACGTTTAGATCTAGTCAAATATAAATGTCTATTTATTTAGATTTGAGATCGAGCGTCCAGAGAGTTGTATACAGCATTGGCAGGATCCGTTATGACGGACACCGATGCACTTTCGAGACTGGACTTTTGGATCTCTCTTCTAGATATTTAGCATCTTGTTCTTCATGATAACAACAATTACTCATCTAGGGCGATTTCATCGGCTTGCATTTGCATATAGTTTAGGTTTCAATTCTGCTGAGCATCATCGCATGTAGAGTGTTGGAGGCAAGGTGAGCATTTACGTTTTAGCATACATCATCGATCTGTCGCTTGCATTGCTTTTCTGCCTCCCTCTGTTTGATCACCTAGGTGCTTAAAGGAATTGAATCCCTCAATAGACGCGTGCATTTTGCTTTGAAAAATACCATAAAAAGAGAAAATCATAAAATTCAGACCGTTAATGCAAACTTGATCTTAAAAGACATCTCACATAAAAATTTGTTTTGTGAGAGTCATCCCCTCCTTGTTTAGTTTTCTTGAGCGAGAGAGTGACCCGCACACTAGGATAGAGCCATACCTGAACTCTCGTTAGACTACTAGTCTTGAGGTTAGTCGTTCTCCAGTGAGGATCTCTCCGGTCTCTGGTAAAGTGGGACACGGCGTCCATAGTAGAACGAGTTGATCGGGTAGCCGTTAAATGGTCCACAACTCGTACTGGATGGAAAAGATCTAGCTTTGGGATTGGGCCAGTCTCTTGGGAGCATCGGGTTCCTACCAGCTCGCTCAATCGCTCTACAAGACTGACTTATCACCTAAATAAAACTAACAAGATTAACGACTGAACCTTCATAATCATCATCTCAGCGTTGTGTAGGTGAAATTGGGGTTTTTGACTTCTGATCTTGTTTGCTTACTGTATCTCATCCACATTTTCCCACATCACGATGATGGGCCGGAGGTCCCTTAGGCAGTCTTCGACCACACCACTCTCAAGCACTCCACCCCATTCATCTAGGCAGATTCGAGAGAGCTTAGACCCGCTCTCCGAACCCAAGTTCGATTCCACCATGTTCCCCCTTGACCACCCTTCTTCTATCCTGAGGTGCCCGAGCAGTGACCAGCACAGATATTTATACATTTGATGAGACCTGATGATGAACGTAAAATTCGCCTCAATAATAGTGTGGAATTATGCTGTAGTACATGAGGCGAATTTGGTTCAGCAAAGACCACAGACTTTGAATGTTGTGGAATATTTATGCTTGGTAAGTGTACCAAGGTCGAACACAGGGATACGACAGCCTAATCTGAGTATTGAATTTTGATTCATGAAGCACATAGTGATTTAATCTCAATTTCAGATCCA
This sequence comes from Ottelia alismoides, assembly GCA_037367405.1. Taxonomy (NCBI): domain Eukaryota; kingdom Viridiplantae; phylum Streptophyta; class Magnoliopsida; order Alismatales; family Hydrocharitaceae; genus Ottelia; species Ottelia alismoides. Next base: position 224,743 of record JAZKJV010001067.1, on the reverse strand, counting down.
TATGCAAATTATGAATCACTATGCTGTTTACAAGGCGATGCCATGATGCATGCATTTTTTATTTTATTTTTATGCAAGTTAAAATGATGCATGGGAAAATAATGCAAAGGAATATGCATGATGAATAAAATGCCAGAATTATACCCTAAAATGTGAGTAACACAATATAGAATGAAGTTAGAGTCATTTTGAACACATGATTAAAAATCGGTCATCAAATCAATCAGGACAAGTAGAGCATGGTCCCATTTTTCACATAAAAAATTACTTAAATTAAAGCAGTGGCAAATGAGACAAATAAGCATGCTAGAATGTAGAGGACAAAATAAGGATCAAAACGACACTAAAATCATGCAATTTGGACCTACGATGCTCAAGTTATGCTAAAAACAGTGCAAGGGCATAATTGTAATAAAAATGCAATAAAATAAAGGGATAAATATTGCATTTAATATGAAAAACCGCCTGGGCCCGATTGTAATTTTTCCATTTACACGCAGGGGCATAATTGTAATTTCCAAAAAGCTGGAGGTCTTCCTTGTAAATAACCCCAGGTGCGCACGTGAGGCACGCGCCTGGAGGACCAAAATGCAAAATCCGGAAATTCATGGGTCTGGCGTGCAAATTACCCAGCACCTCACGTGCAAGGCACGTGAGGGCTAGGCTCGGGAGGAGACTTGTGGCTTGGGCCACGTGGCTGTGTCTGCACGTTCGGCATTAGGCTTGGAGGACCCAAGCCTATAGGTCTGGAAGGAGGCTCGGGTCCACCACGTGGCATCCTCTTGACCGTCCGATCCTGATGATCGGACGGTACCTGTAGCTCCTTCCTCCTCCGCGGCTCACCGGAGGAGGCGGGGCTCCGGCAAGGTCTCTGGAGCTCCTTCGTCTGTCGCCGACGCGCCTAATGGTCGGAGAAGCGAGCTGGGGGCGCCGCGAAGATGATGGGACTCCGGCGATGCTCCAAGGCTGATCGGAGCTGCGAGTTGAAGAAGCATCGTCGGAGGAGAAGAGCGTGAAGATGCTCCGGCCTAAACTCCGACCATTGAACCTGCAAATGTCAGAAGAATAGCCGAAGCGTGTGCGTGAAGGTTTTGTGAGTGAGCTGAGGGCCGTGGGATGAATGGAAGCGGGGGCCTGGGGTCTCCTTCTCCGGCGAGGCGGCGAAGGAGGTGATCGGGGTGTTCGGGGGTCTGGAGAAGAGAGAAGTGGTTGGCGAGATTGCTGGTGGTCGGGTGGAGCTCGTGGGAGGATCAGATGGGAGTGAAAGTGGTTGAAGGTGGCGTAACTAATCGGAGAAAATAAAGAAAAATAAAGATGAAAATCTCCTCGTCGGAGCGAGGAGTCGGCAGGGGAAATGGCCTGGGATTGAGCTCAGATGAGCTCAGGGGTCATCGCACGAAAGGGGCGACCCTTTCCCGGTGCTCGGCGGTGCGCGTAGATACCAGGACACGGCGGAGCGCCGCCGTGGGTCAACACCAAGTTGAAACCGTCCTCGCCTCGACATTCCGCCCCTCCGCTGTCACCGGAGGGGCGGAGGATGCTAGGTTTAACTCAATAACGGTGGACACTGACTACGGTGGCGGTGGCGGAGGTTAAATAGGCGGAGAGGGAGCCAGGCGTTATGTGGTGGGAGGGGGGTTTCGAAGAGGAATTTAATGGTGGAGCAGTGATGATGGAGGTGCATCAATGGAGGCACGAAGAAGGTGGATCTTCGTGTAATGTAGGGGAGGTGTTACGAGCTTGCAGGGATGGTCGGAGCGCTGGCCAAAAAAGGAAGGGGGAGCGGGGGTTAGGCGAGTGGTAACGGCTGGGAACGAAGCTTTCGGAGGAGGACGATGAGCCACGGCCGTTGGATCGTGAGATCTAACAGCTGTGAGTAGCGCGCACACGGAGGGTCAAGATTAGATCATACGATCTGATCAAGTGGCTACGAAGGATGCGGGGGCGAGTGGTTGGGATTGAATGAGGGGGCAATCTAACGGTGAGGGTTTAACAGGGGACGTGGCAAAAGGGTAGACGTAGGATGATTGCTGGATCCAATGGCTGTGGATAAGGCGCGAGGGAGCGGTCAGATCTGATCAGAGATCCGATCAAATGGTTGTGGATTGGAGCGGGGATGGACGGATGAGATGGGCGCGGGCTGAGAGGATCCAGCGGCTCAGGAGGCGCCGGGTGTCAGAAGAAGAGGCGGGCCACGTGGCTGCTCCTGAGAGCGCCACGTGGCCCGATCAGAATAATTCAAAGAATAATTACAAAGAAAATTAGAAAAGAAATAGTTAAAGGCCGAATTTGGAAAAAGTCAAAACATAAAAGTTGCTTGTCTCGACGAGATCTACAACTTTAATGTTGGGCAAAAAGCCAAAAGAGGTCATCTGTACAAAAGCTATTTTTTTGGAGGGTATTTTTAAGGGGATAAAAACACCAAGTTTGGGGTTTTCAGATTTTTTTTGTATTTTTTTTATCTTTTTAAGGGTCAGTGAATTATAGACAACTTATCTACCTAATTTTTAGGGGTTTTTGACTGATAAAATAATTACAGAAAAATAAGGGCAATTAAATACAAATAATTAAAGGCTAATTATACACAATATGGTATATGATAAAAATAGAGAATTAGAGGATATTTTTATTGGCTTGTTTAAGCAGAGATTTTAATAAGGAGTTTTTAGCATGATGGATACGAGATTCATCATACCCCTATACTTAAACCATGCTCGTCCTCGAGCATCTAAAGAATGAAGGAGTCGGATTAATTCCTGACAGTGCGTGTGAAAAATTCAAGGCTTGATCTTTCGAAGACCCTTGACCTAAGTGATCCTAAAATTCTGGGTTTATCCAAGCCTTAGTCAGAAGGAATCCAACTTCTCTGATTATCAGACTCTCTTTTTGTACATATAATATAAGGATATGACATTTAGTGTACTGCATTTCATAAGAGCCGAGTCGATGCATCACCCAAAGTTCCAGTCCCAAAGATCTTCCTCTAGACCTAATCCTCAATACTAGGGAATAAGTATGTTCTTGCTTCAGTCCACCGTCTCATTAGTTTGTCAGACTTTGAAATGTTGATGGACAGCCAGATGATGGAGGTACTGGGATTGTGTCTAATTTTCTCACCCTCACATTGGAACAAGGGACCTCTCGAGTGCCTTTTACTCAACACATGTAAATTATTAATTTGTTGATCAATGTGTTCGTCAAGAGAGTTGGAGTCGTCTGCACTTGTTTTTCTGGGAATACACCGGGGTGTGTCTTTTCTGAGTATCTAAGATACCTTCGACACCCAGACTTGTATCGCTTACGATGCAGGGCCCTTTTTGTGGTGTCAGCCCGACTCCTTGGTCCTAATTAGCGCTTGGTCCAAGTGGACACTTGAAAATGTTTGGGAGCGCTTGCCATTGGTGGAAGCTCATTTGGAATTTGACTTTGGATTTAGAGCTTTTCTTTGACATTTCATTTCTTTTGTTGGCTAGCTCCACTACTTTTACCAAGAGATTGGCGCACACCGATCAACAAGTTTCTTTAAGTTTCATCACACCCTGGCACTTTTAGGTAAATATCAAGAGATAGCATATGAATCTTGTTCACATACTGGCTAGGGTTTTTGCTGACACTCAGGTTTTCTGAAGCCTTCATTAACTTTATCCCATCCTCGAATATCATAAGATCGGGTCTAAATTTAAATCTCTGATCCTAGTTCCTCAAGTGATATCTCATCTCAGCTCATCAATCATGCAGCTGTGGAAGTGACTGTGCTGATCATATTTTCTTGAAAGTAGAGATAAAGAGTGCAATATAGCACTCAAATCTTTCAAACCAGAGGAGTGTGGATATTTAAGTCAGGAAAACCCTAATGACTAAGGCATGTTAACTCAGACTCTCAAGATCCCAGAGATCCAGTGTCCTCAAAATCCTCAAGCCCTGCGTGAGTGTGAATGTGTCAGGAATACACCAACTCCATGGGTTAGTGAATTTTTGTGTGATTTTATCTTTTGCAGATTTTTATGGATTTTAATTTTAATTTTTATTTATTTTTTTTAATTCCTCGGAGAGACAATGACTGGCCCAGGCTCAAGTAAAAGTATACACTTTCAGCCAGTATGGGTGTAAGTACGGGCCGAGGCCCGTGTTGCTTGAGGACGGGGCCGTATGCGATGTCCTCTAAACCACCCACTCTGCTAAGGGAGACCGAGGTTCCCTCACTGAAAATGCCTACTAAACCTAGTAGTCAGAGTCAACCTCCAAGAAAGATTTTCAGTTTTTCATCATTTTTTTTAATTTTTATTTTAATAATTTTTTTATACAGGAATATTTACAAAAATTAAACCCTCAATTTTTAATTTTTACAGGTTTTTACTCAGTTCACTAGTTTACCAAAACCCAGCCCGAAAAATTAAATTTTAAAAAGTTTTAAAAACGCGAGCTAAGACTAAAGTAATATACAATAATATAAGGTATACCCCCCTATACTTAAAATTTGCTTTGTCCTCATAGCACAAGTGCCATGAAGCCAAGGCTCGGTTCAAGTACATGGTGATATAACAGAACTGAGGAGGAGAGTCCCCCTATACTTAGGCCAAAGTTGGCCTAAGTACAAGAAGACGGGACGAGGGATGGAATAGCAGGCAGGTCCCCCCTATACTTAGGCTACAAATAGCCTAAGTAAGGTCCGTGTTGGGGGGGGTTCTATGATACAAGGGTGAGGGGGAGGGGGTTCGTGAAGAATAGATATACACACAGAGAGAGAGAGATAGAGGGATAGAGAGTGAAATATACAGGGGGAGGGTGGGTGTGAATATGTGCAGTGTAGGTGTGTGTGTAAGGGGGGGGGGATTTTTTTTTGAGTACAATATGCAAGACTAAAAATAAATATGCAGATGTAGTGTTTTTTTACAACATGCAATGCAAGTTGACTTATAAAAATCCTAGCATTTCTTCACGGCTTCTTTTGCGGCCTCTTCAGCGGAAGCTCCCGACTTCGCGCCTCCATGACAATCAGGCCTCCCCGATTTTCATGGGCCCTGCCACAAAAGAAAAAAAAGTTAGAAACTAAAGGAAATTAAATCAGCAAGAAATGATGCATGAAATGAGGACCTAAAAATTTTTGAAATAAATAAAAAATCAAATCCAAAAATTAAGCAAAGCCGTATCCCCGGCAACGGCGCCATTTGATGAACGTAAAATTTGCCTCAATAACAGTGTGGAATTATGCTGTAGTACAGGAGGCGAATTTGGTTCAGCAAAGACCACAAACTTTGAATGCTGTGGAATATTTATGCTTGGTAAGTGTACCAAGGTCGAACACAGGGATACGGCAGCCTAATCTGAGTATTGAATTTTGATTCATGAAGCACATAGTGATTTAATCTCAATTTCAGATCCATATGCAAATTACGAAGCACTATGCTGTTTACAAGGCGATGCCATGATGCATGCATTTTTTATTTTATTTTTATGCAAGTTAAAATGATGCATGGGCAAATAATGCAAAGGAATATGCATGATGAATAAAATGCCAGAATTATACCCTAAAATGTGAGTAACGCAATATAGAATGAAGTTAGAGTCATTTTTAACACATGATTAAAAATCGGTCATCAAATCAATCAGGACAAGTAGAGCATGGTCCCATTTTTCACATAAAAAAATTACTTAAATTAAAACAGTGGCAAATGAGACAAATAAGCATGCTAGAATGTAGAGGACAAAATAAGGATCAAAACGACACTAAAATCATGCAATTTGGACCTACGATGCTCAAGTTATGCTAAAAACAGTGTAAGGGCATAATTGTAATAAAAATGCAATAAAAATAAAGGGATAAATATTGCATTTAGGTCCCTGGAGGGACCTAAATGCAAATATGAAAAACCGCCTGGGCCCGGTTGTAATTTTTCCATTTGCGCGCAGGGGCATAATTGTAATTTCCAAAAAGCTGGAGGTCTTCCTTGTAACCCCAGGTGTTCACGTGAGGCACGCGTCTGGAGGACCAAAATGCAAAATCCGGAAATTCCTGGGTCTGGCGTGCAAATTACCCAGCACCTCACGTGCAAGGCACGTGAGGGCTAGGCTCGGGAGGAGACTTGTGGCTCGGGCCATGTGGCTGTGTCTGGACGTTCGGCATTAGGCTTGGAGGACCCGAGCCTATAGGTCTGGAAGGAGGCTCGGGTCCACCACGTGGCATCCTCTTGACCGTCCGATCCTGATTATCGGACGGTACCTGTAGCTTCTTCCTCCTCCGCGGCTCACCGGAGGAGGCGGGGCTCCGGCAAGGTTTCTGGAGCTCCTCCGTCTGTCGCTGACGTGCCTAATGGTCGGAGAAGCGAGCTGGGGGTGCCGCGAAGATGATGGGACTTCGGCGATGCTCCAAGGCTGATCGGAGCTGCGAGTTGAAGAAGCATCGTCGGAGGAGAAGAGCGTGAAGATGCTCCGGCCTAAACTCCGACCATTGAACCTGCAAATGTCAGAAGAATAGCCGAAGCGTGCGCATGAAGGTTTTGTGAGTGAGCTGAGGGCCGTGGGATGAATGGAAGCGGGGGCCCGGGGTCTCCTTCTCCGGCGAGGCGGCGAAGGAGGTGATCGGGGTGTTCGGGGGTCTGGAGAAGAGAGAAGTGGTTGGTGAGATTGCTGGTGGTCGGGTGGAGCTCGTGGGAGGATCAGATGGGAGTGAAAGTGGTTGAAGGTGGCGTAATTAATCGGAGAAAATAAAGAAAAATAAAGATGAAATTCTCCTCGCCGGAGCGAGGAGTCGGCGGGGGAAATGGCCTGGGATTGAGCTCAGATGAGCTCAGGGGTCATCGCACAATGGGGGCGACCCTTTCCCGGTGCTCGGCGGTGCGCGTAGATACCAGGACACGGCGGAGCGCCGCCGTGGGTCAACACCAGGTTGAAACCGTCCTCGCCTCGACATTCCGCCCCTCCGCTGTCACCGGAGGGGCGGAGGATGCTAGGTTTAACCCAATAACGGTGGACACTGACTACGGTGGCGGTGGCGGAGGTTAAATAGGTGGAGAGGGAGCCAGGCATTATGTGGTGGGAGGGGGGTTTCGAAGAGGAATTTAATGGTGGAGCAGTGATGATGGAGGTGCATCAATGGAGGCGCGAAGAAGGTGGATCTTCGTGTAATGTCGGGGAGGCGTTACGAGCTTGCGGGGATGGTCGGAGCGCTGGCCAAAAAAGGAAGGGGGAGCGGGGGTTAGGCGAGTGGTAACGGCTGGGAACGAAGCTTTCGGAGGAGGACGATGAGCCACGGCCGTTGGATCGTGAGATCCAACGGCTGTGAGTAGCACGCGCACGGAGGGTCAAGATTAGATCATACGATCTGATTGAGTGGCTATGAAGGAGGCGTGGGCGAGTGGTTGGGATTGAATGAGGGGGCGATCTAATGGTGAGGGTTTAACAGGGGACATGGCAAAAGGGTAGACGTAGGATGATTGCTGGATCCAATGGTTATGGATAAGGCGCGATGGAGCGGTCAGATCTGATCAGAGATCCGATCAGACAGTTGTGGATTGGAGCGGGGATGGACGGATGAGATGGGCGCGGGCTGAGAGGATCCAGCGGCTCAGGAGGCGCCGGGTGTCAGAAGAAGAGGCGGGCCACGTGGCTGCTCCTGAGAGCGCCACGTGGCCCAATCAGAATAATTCAAAGAATAATTACAAATAAAATTAGAAAAGAAATAGTTAGAGGCCGAATTTGGAAAAAGTCAAAACATGAAAGTTGCTCGTCTCGACGAGATCTACAACTTTCATGTTGGGCAAAAAGCCAAAAGAGATCATCTGTAAAAACACCAAGTTTGGGGTTTTCAGTTTTTTTTGTATTTTTTATCTTTTTAAGGGTCAGTGAATTATAGACAACTTATCTACTTAATTTTTAGGGGTTTTTGAGTGATAAAATAATTACAGAAAAATAAGGGCAATTAAATACAAATAATTAAAAGCTAATTATACACAATATGGTACATGATAAAAATAGAGAATTAGAGGATATTTTTATTGGCTTGTTTAAGCAGGGATTTTAATAAGGAGTTTTTAGCATGATGGATACGAGATTCATCACCTGAATTCGGGTCTTTTACCTTTATAGAGACTCGTGTGATGGCTAGCAGAGATGGACACACCGATGAGCAGCCCCAGGGTTCGACGTATATTTTAGATCAGAGTGCCACCAACAATACACTTCTAGCCTCCCTGGAGACGATGTAGAGGAAGATTAGAGATCAGGGAGCCTTCATGGCAGATGTGCATCGGGAACTGACCCATATGCGAGCCGACAGAGAGGAGCAACAGAGAGCAGGCGATGGAGAGATTCCAGAGGGTGGAGGAGCAGATGGAGGACAACCAGAGGAGCCAGCCATACCCGCTAAGCCGATGAGGGAGTTGCGCAACCCTGGTGCAACCCTTACACACCGTTGGATCTTAGCTTCCGCAGATTCTAGGAGACTTCAAGATCCCTCCCCATACCATTCAACTCTTGCCAAGTTCCATGGGCTTGCCACCGAGGAGCCACATCTACACCTGCAGGAGTTTGAGATGATCTACAGCACTATCAAAGACAGATTTGTGGACGAGGATACCATCAAGATGATGGCATCCTTATTCTCCCTGGTCGACAGAGCAGCCTACTGGCTGAAGCATTTAGGGAGATACGTTACTTCGTGGGAGCAGCTCCGGACTGGGTACTTGAACAATTACTATCTACTCAGCCGGATGAATGTAGCGGTAGCTCTGATCAACAATTTCTCCATGATCCTCAACGAGCAGTTCCATGAGGCGTGGGATCGATTCTGTAAGATCATCGATCGGTATCCCCATCACGACATATCCAAACCCAACTTAGTATAGAGCTTCTTCTGTGGGCTGACACCAGAGCTGCATGGGCTAGTCAACGCTTCTTGTGGGGGCTCCTATTTCACCAAAGATGAGGATCAGGTTTGGGCCATCTGTGAGGAGATGGTCGAGAATTATACAGTGACGTCCCAGACCAGGCTCTACACTCAGGGGAAGCCCCTACCCCAGACCATGTCCTATCAGAGGATAGCACGGATTGATGCAGGTCCATCCACTTCTTCGTCAGCAGCAGTAACAGCACAGGCAGAATCTTCAACCGCTGACATGGGCATCATCAGTGAGAAGCTGGAGAAGAAGCAGTGCTATGGCTTGACACAAATTGATTAGTTGGCACAGACCTTGAGTGACCTAAAGACCCAGATCATCTATCTTCAGGAGGTGTAGACGGCTTCTCAGCCCCGTCTTAGGTCACGGGCTGATCCTAGAAGCAGCGGCTCGTCCCAACACTCCGCCTAGTACCGACAGGTTCACCACATCTTGGCGGAGCTGGTCCAGCAGTTGCCACAACCATACTCTCAACTACCACCATCTCAGGACACTCAGATGGTGGTGTACCAGTAGGATCATCCACTGGCAGTTCTTCCCCCATCCCCGTACGAGTAGGAGCTGTTGATGGAAGTCAACGGGATTTGATATGACTGACAACATCTCGAGATCCGTAGAGATCATCCCAGATTCAGGTGGTAGACCATTGGTACCTCATCCCAGCAGCAACGTCCAGCTCAGGGTGGACAGTTCAGCCCCCCGCAGCAGCAGGCTCAGTTCTCCAACCAGCCACATCAATAGAACTATGAGTCAGGTCCTCGTCTGTACCAGTAGGGACAATAGTGGAGGTAGAAACTGCCTCAATAGCAGTATTCTTAGCCTCCCCCTCACCAGTTCCAACATCAGCAACCTCATTTCCAGCAAGGCAACCTATCCGGTTATCATGGGCCAGCCTATGCGAACCCAACCCTTGATGATCTAGCCCGCCTACACTCAGACCAACAAGCATCCTTTTAGGCGGGAGATGGACGAGTTTTGCTAGGAGATGAGGGAGATCATTAAGGGAAAGGCCACCATACCCGCTCAGATCGAGCCCAATCTGAATAACCTAAAGAGAAAATCTGAGCAGGTACAGTTCACAGAGACCACCACTCCTAGTGATTTATTGGGTGGCATTGTTTCATATACATTTGATGCTGATTTTATGTCACTTAGGATGAGTAGGATGCCAACCGATGGTGCCTCGTTTGAGAAGTGACACCACAAGGATTCAGGAGTGCCAGATGAAGAGGATAGCGACATTGATGCCGCTAATGATGATGATGATGACAATGGTGCTGAAGCCATCAAGGATGTTGATCCAGCCGACGATACTGAGGCCGTCACATCTCCATATGAAACGGGTGGTACTGACGGCACCAGATTCTTAAATGTTGAGTTAGAATGCAGTGTTGATGCCCTAAAGTCCGATGCCATGATTGGTACTGAGGCCACCACTTCTCTTCCAGTTGTGTCACCTCCAGTTTTTGTATCTTGGGACTATATTAAAAACACCAAAAAAATTAAATAAAGGAATGTTTTATTCATCTTCGAGTCCATATGTGATGATTGATGATACTTGTATGGATTCCATGCCTTCTCAACAATAGGAACCTATTCCTATCCCTCTATCTGAGGAGGGCCCAACCATCCCCTTTACTCAAGCACTCTGCTTGGTAAAGGGGAATAAAAAAGAAAATCCAAAAAGAGACCGACAGTGAGAGTTCATCCAGCAGATGATTGATAGATTACATATCCACCTGGCCCTATAGGAGGTACTTGAGCACATCCCTCTCTTCCAGAGGAACTTGAGAGAGAAGATCACTATCCGTAGGAAAAAGAGGAACCATCAGGCAGGAATTCATGTGCCGACTCGTGCCACCTACTTTTCCATACATAACCGTCTACCAGCCAAGAGGCCAAATGCAGGATCTACCTACGTTAGATGCTACATTCATGAGAAGAGATTTGATCGCACTCTATTAGAGAGCAGCTCTTCCATCAACCTCCTTCTGGCAACCTTGCTCGACCGAAAAGACAGTCCTTCAGTTTGCTGATAGATCTGTCAAGAGGCCGAAGGGATTGTTGAAGGATGTGGTTGTCACAATTCAGGGCCTGAAATTTCCCGTGGACTTCATTGTGTTGGACATGGAGATCCCTGAATCTGTGATTGATACCCCATCATTCTAGGACGTCTTGGACACAACTATGGTAGTGTCCGATCATGATAGCGGGAAGGTGTACTTTCACATCGAGGGCGAGAGTATACAAATAGAGACGATCGATGAGACCAGAGTGCGAGACTCAGCTTGCTTAGAGTAGCTTAGTGATACAGAGCAGATGACAGAGGCAGAGCGAGATATCCACCAGGAGTGAGACTTTTGATCACTGATGATGAAGCCGCTTGGTCCGATCCCATTTCACGAGCCCTTCTCTCACCTTCAGATGCTACGGATCCACAGTTTCTAGCAAAGGAGAGATAGGAGAGCACACTCTTGGCTGAGGACACTTTTGAGGTTGATGACCGCATTCAGGATATCGAAGCAGAGTTTGTATCTTGTGATTCTGATTTAGATCGCTCAGATTCAGACAACGACTGGGCAGAATTTGATGATTTATTACCTTGTCTTATTTCCCCAGAGCCAGTAGCTAGGGTGGAGACTGTACCGGCATCGAGTACAGATACACTAGCAGGGACGTCTTTGCCAGTGTTGCATGATCATCGAGAGTTCTCTCATTCAGATCTGGTTGTATTCACTCAAACTTTTCAGAGTCCAAATTTGTCAGCTCCCAATTGTCCTGAATTGAAGCCTTTGCCACAGTCGCTGAAGTATAGGTTCCTTGCAGGTGAGCATGAGATGTATCCAATCATTATCTCAGCAGATTTGACTGAAGAGCAAGAATCTCGACTGATGGAGGTTCTTGAATGAAACCGTAGGGCAATAGGATAGAGTGTAGCTGATTTCCAAGGGATAAATCCATCCCTGTGCTCCCACCATAGCTATCTCGAGGAGGACGCCAAGCCATTGTGTGAGTTCTAGTGATGGCTGAACTCGAATCTTCGAGAGGTGGTCAAGAAAGAGATATCCAAATGGTGGAGCACCGATTTTATCTACCCCATCTCCGACTCCAAGTGGGTTAGTCCATTACATGTGGTTCCCAAGAAGAAGGGAATCACTACAGTTGTGAGTGAGTCTGGAGAGGAGATAGCTGAAGGATACGAGAAATCCTTAAGCACATCACGGAAGCATGATGATTACATCCAATGCGATCGGAGCGACTAGTCGCACTAGTTGCTCGGTGCAGCAGAATTTTAAAAAATTTAAATCATATGATGAAACCATATGATCCAAAAACATTTCTTGGATCGTTTCATCTAACCACAGAGTATTGGAAATACTTCTTGAAGCGTGGTTGTGATCACTTGATCTCTAAAGTAAGAGATCCTCCTGACTCAAGTTCGATCCACGAAGAAGGCACTTGCATGCGCGATGATGAGACGCATGCTTCCCGCAATCCAAGATGAAGATCCAAGCGATGAATCTCCTGATTTCATACAACGAAATCTGATGTCTTCCACTTGCGCTAGAAGCACCAAGGAAGATAGAGATCCATGAGCAATCGAGGCGACAACATGATGGCGTAGCAACGATTCAATTCTCTCAATGACCAAGGTGGACGACCACACTTAGCGAGAGAGAAGGGGCATGAGAATGAGGATAGTGAGAGAGAGAGAGTATATGCGTGTTTTGAAGGGCTAGGGTTGCCCCTTCTTATATAGTAGTTTGGGAGTCCATGGATCACAATCCATGGGATACGCAAAATCAACGGTTAGATTGATTTGTATTTTTAATCAATGGCCATGATCATTGTTGTTTAATAAAGCAACAACTATTAATTTATATTAAATAAATATATGTTGCATTATCATCAACATAATTTAGCTTAATAAAATTAATCAACACAAGATAATAAAGAGGACAATAACCTCCTCCTAAAAAGATGGGGCGTCACCTTTGAACAATTCAAGGGTGACACCACTTCTTTATTAGGTGAGTTTTATCTTCTTTATTTTATGAGATAAAATCTCATTATCTTTTGATTATTTGTAACATCATTGATTGCAAATATATTCACTAAATTATTTCCAAATTAATCAGTGAATATTTCAAACATGTCATTGAAAAAAATGTGAATCACATTCACAACCCAAAACTAAATGTAAATTATATTTCCAATTAATCTCTCAATGTGAATCTAATTCATACCAACAATCAATTAGTAAATATTATTTAAAAATGAGCTCTCTCCAATATATTATAAATCATATTTATAATATACATTGATATTATGGATAGCATGGATAGTACTATCCACATTCTGCATATCCTTGATAATTAAATCTCATTTAATCATCTAATCATTCTCATAATATGAATCTCATTCATATTATTCTTGATAATTCCCAAAATGGCTATATACAGAGGTGGTTTGATAGAGGCGAACAACTCGCTATCTCGATCAAAGGATTTGATGGGGTGTGATATGTGGAGGATCGAGGAATAAAAGTCATGAAGGAATCTTCCCAAAAGGATGAAAGATGCATGCTACAAAAATCGGAGAAGATGGGGGTCAAATGAGGTACAAGGTCTAGGGCCTGGGTCAAACAGTTGACCCATGTCAAACAGATAGTGCGGCCTGATTGGCCACGCCATACGCAAAAAGACAAAATTGTATTAAAAATCGAAAATAAATAAAAAATAGAAAATGATTTTATTAATTTTAAATTATGAAATAAAAAAGTCCATTTTTATGCATTATTTTAATATAAATTTTATTTATTTTTTGGGGTTTATTTATTACAAGTTACTTTTTAAGGTTTATTTATAGGTATATTCATCTATGTTTTTATATATTTTATTTTTATTTTTAATGTTTGATTTTATTATTTTATTTTCATATTTTATATATTTATAATTTATTTTTTAAATACATAAATATATTTTATTATATTTTTCTGATATCTTATTTACACTTAAATAAATAGGGGTACACAATATATATGTATAAGTATATGTATTTCATATATTTATTTTTATATACTATTTTATTTTTTTGTTATATTTATAGTTTTATTCTATTCTAAATACGTACATATATTATAAATAATATTTAAAATATTATAAAAATATAAAATTATATTAAAAAATACAGAATAAATGAAATGAATATTTTATTCAGGTATACTATATAATAGGGGTCCAAAACCTAACTTTCACACCTTAACTCCAAATTAGATGAAACCACCTTCATTAAATACATTATTAAATGTATATACAATTAAAGGTGATTTTGATACATTTTAAGTTTTTATTGAGGAGATATGGGTCTGGGTAGATTGGATTTTGACTTTATATTATTTTTATGTAAACTCAATTTTATATTTTTATATGTATTATTATCTATAATTTTCATGTATAAAGTTTATTTATTTGAAGTATAAATAATAGAAAATAAAATAGGTCCCAAAAATACAATATTGATGAATAAGTTGTTGCTTGGATACATAATTCATCAGGAATTATTCTTGAACTCCTTCAAGAATAATGTGCTTTCTCCGTAGATACTTGGAGATAAGAATAGGGTGATTGTACGTTCCATGTATAGTGACTTGGATATTGAGATCATATCTCAAATTCAGATCTCGGGGACCTCTCATAGATGCTTGCTTAAATCAAGTTCATAGGTCTAATCTTTTCATTGCATCTTATTCTAATTCAGACCAATGTCCAATCCTTGGACCAAGATTAGATCACTTCTCTCTATTGAGAGGAGTCACTAAAATCCATACCCGTTTCATCACTCCCTCGGAATGGAAGCGTCATGGTTATACAATCGTTTATGATCACATCATCCTCATGCATTCCCAATACCTGTACATCCTGCATACTGGAAGACCTAGAATAAACCCAAAGTCTAAGATCACTTTAGACTATCATCTTCATGGTTTTATCATTAAGATTCTCATTTAGTCATTGGGACTTGGTACCGATCATATGCTTTCCAAAAGCATATATCATACCTATAAATTCTGTCAAGCTTCCAAAGCAAGACGACCATGCATGGAAATAATATATATCCCAATACCTCATGAGTGAGCTCATGTCTTCCAATTTGATAGTGAACCTATATGATCCCTTTTAGAGACCGCGTCACTCATATGCCCTTGCATGCACACCAGCTCACCAGTATATAGACCTTGATTAGGCCATCAACCTATTGGTCTGCCAAATGTACATACTCAGACATATAGCAACGCATCTATACCAGGTCAGAGGATGCATGCCTATATCGTGATAGCATACGACAGGGGTCTTTAGTTATCTCGATCTCGTTAAGTCAACTCCTTGACCTAACTTATTTGACACCTCCGAATCTCTATTACCATGTAGAGGACATGTATTAAGAGGTCGGTCAGATATCAACCTTTAGAGCTAGGATTGCCATCTCCCATTCAGGCTGGAGATTACGTATTGACAATCATTTGATGGCGCTTGATGAGTCCTCAATCTAACTCTTTAGATATTCATCTAAGAACCATCCTCTATGATTCAACAATTGAATTAACAACTTTATGTTGTCAACACAGCCATGATACATAACCCTATTTGTACAGAGGGACCTTATAATGCGTTCATTCACTTAATTTCAGATAGGGAGTGAAATAAACCAATGACTTTTATTGATATATCAAACGTTACAATAACATTTGTTATAGGAATGGTTCACCCTGGGCTCACATGGCTAACAATCTCCCACTAGCCCTCAGAACCATTCAAGTACAATCCTTAAACCCATACTCATTACATGTTGGTCGAAAACCTTCTGTGTCAGAGGTTTGGTAAGAGGATCAACAATATTGTCAGTAGAGGACACCTTGGTGATGACGATGTCACCACACTTTTGAATCTTTCGAATGATGTGGTATTTCCTTTCCACATGCTTGCTCTTTTAATGCCACCTGGGTTCCTTCACCTGAGCAATGTCTCCCGTGTTATCGCAGAGCAATGGGATGGGAGTATCAGAGGAAACTACACCAAGTTCTAGTATGAACTTGCGCAACCACACCGCCTCCTTTGCAGCATCTGATGCAGCTATGTATTCAGCTTCTATTGTTGAATCTGCCCTAGTGTCCAACTTCTTGCTTCTCCAGCTCACAGCACCATCGTTCAACAAGAACAAACCCTGATGTCAACTTTCGATCATCAATATCAGGCTGGAAGTCAGAATATGTATATCCCAAGACTTGGAGATCGCCATCTCCATAGACCAAGATATAATCTTGCGTCCGTCTTAGATATTTAAATATGTTCTTTACTGCATTCCAGTGTTGTTCTCCATAACAGGATTGGTAACGGCTTATCACTCCCACTACATGGCAGATATCTAGCCTTGTGCACATCATGGCTTACATTAGATTTCCCACAGCTGATGTGTAAGGGCATCCAACCATAGCTTTCTTATCTTCAACAGTTTGGGGAGCCATTCCTTTAGACAGATGGATACCATGTCTCAAAGGAAGGAAGTCTTTCTTGGAATTCTCCATATGGAAATGTTCCAAGATCTTGCTAATGTACCCATGTTGTGACAATCCCAAAATCCTCTTTTCTCTATTTCTGAACAGCTTCAAACCCAAGATATAAGAGGCTTCTCCAAGATCTTTCATCTCAAACATATGGGATAGCCAAATCTTAACACTGGTCATTATTCTTGTATCATTCCCAATGATAAGGATATCATCTACGTAAAGCACGATGAACACAATGGCGCTCCCACTAAGCTTCTTGTATACACAAGGCTCATCAGGATTCTTAACAAAATCATAACTTTTTATGGTTTTGTCAAATCTTATGTTCCAGCTATGAGAAGCTTGTTTGAGCCCATAGATGGATTTCTTTAGCTTGCATACTTTTCCTTCCTCTGTTATGAAGCCCTGGGGCTGCTCCATATAGATATCCACCTCGGGGTATCCATTGAGGAAAGTCGTCTTGACATCCATCTGCCAGATGTCGTAGTCAAGATACGCAGCTACAACTAGCAGTTATCTGATGGACTTAAGCATAGCCACAGGAGAGAACGTCTCATTGTAATCGATGCCTTTTCTCTGTGTGTAACCCTTGTCTACGAGCCATTCTTTGAAGGTCTCTACCTTCCCATCAGGTTCCCTTTTTCTCTTGAAGATCCATTTACACCTAATGGGTTTTACCCCTTTAGGTGGATCCTCTAGGGTCCATAAATCATTCTTATGCATCGAGTCAATCTTTGACTTCATTGCTAGCATCCATCTATCCATGTCTTGATCCGCAAGTGCTTCATCAAATGAAGCTGGATCATTGTCAGTTTCAGCTGACACATGGAATCCGTACCTTTTAGGTGGTGCAACCACCCTCGAACTCCTTTGAAGAGGTACTGACATTTCATCTTCATTTACTTCTTCAATTTCTTGTTCGGGAAGCTCAGTATCCTAAGGGGATTCAATGAGTTCCTTTACTTCATTTTTATCTTAACTCTTAAGGAAGTCATCTTCCAGAAATTTTACATCTCTAGAGACAAATACCTTTTGAGTCTCAGGGTCATAGAGCCGGTATCCAATACCATCTCTAACGTACCCAATGAAGTAGCACTCTCTAGTGTGAGATTCTAGTTTACTTGCGTCCACATTCTTCGCATGGACCAAGCAACCCCAAATCCTTAAGTGTCTTACACTAGGTTTGGTACCATATCAAAGCTCGTGAGGAGTTTTAGGTATAGACTTTCTAGGAATCTTATTCAGGATATATATTGTAGTCTCTACTGCATATCCCCCGAAACTAAGAGGTAAATGTGCTTTACTCATCATTGAACAGATCATATCCATGAGAGTCCTGTTGCATCTTTCAGCAACACCATTAAGTTGGGGAGTTCTAGGAGGAGTGAGATTGGAGACAATTCCATTCTCTTTGAGATATTCCTTGAATTTATCTGAGAGGTACTCACCACCTCGGTTAGATCGAATCCGTTTAATCTTCCAATCTATTTGGTTCTCAACCAAAGCCTTGAACTCTTTGAACTTTTCAAAGGTTTTGGATTTATGACGCAATAGGAAGATAAACCCATATCGTGAATGGTCATCGATAAACGTTTAATAATATCAAAATCCATTTCGTGTCGTGATACTGAAGGGACCACATACAACAGTATGTATTAGGTCAAGAACACCCTCGCATCTTGTAACCTTATTACGGATAGGCACCCTGGTCATTTTAAGGTTTTTATTAATGGTAGTAACATTCATGATAGATTCATCAATGCACAATTCAAAGAGTCCACCAGAAGTCAGAACACCATCCAAAGTATATTTATCATAATGACTTATGACAAGTTTATTACATAATAGGACCGAATATCCATTTTTAACCAGCTTAGATACAGATATAAGGTTCCTTCTAACATCTGGAACATAAAGACACTCTTTAAGTACGATGACTCTCCCACTAGATAATGATAGTCTACAGGTCCCGACGGCGACTGCTGCAACAGTTGCATCAGAACTCATCTTGATGACTATCTCCCCTTCATTAAGATTCCTAGTTTCCTGAAACAGATGCAAAAAATTGCATACATGAACAGAAGCACTAGAATATACTACCCAACCACCTTCTCGTCCAACAAAAAAACTAGTTTCAATGATGAAAGAAGATTTCATACCTGCTGAGGCTTTACCTTTGTCGATTGACTTCAAGTAGTCTGGACAGTTACGCTTCCAGTGCCCCATCTTCTTGCAGTGGTGACAGACATCGGTCTTTTTCGATATCATCAGTGTGGAAGCAATAAAAGATGAGCCAACTCCTTGATTCTTCTTCTTTCTCTTCTGAGCTGGGCCCTTCCGAGAACCATGCTTCCGACCGCGCTTTCCTTTGACCTGTGCAACCATTGCACTGCCATAAGGCCCATCTTTCTTCATTACGTCTTCCGCAGACTTTAATGCATCAATAAGTCCAGCGTTAGTCAAGTCCAACTTATTCATGTGGAATGAAACTACAAAATTATTGAAAGACTTGGGCAAAGATAACAGAATGAAGTCAGCTTGCATATCCGCATCCATATTTGCCCCAAGGGTCTCCAGCTCAGACAAGTACCCAAACATTTTGAGTACATGTTCTCAGAATGACGTCCCTTCCTGCATCCTGCAGCGAATGAGTCCTTTCATAATATTATAACGCTGGGTGCGGTTGATGTCACCAAACATATCTTTCAGATTCTGCATTATATCCTGGCATGTGCTCATCTCCACATGTTGCTTCTGAAGAACATTGGAGAGTGAACTCAGGATGTAACATCTAGTCAAGACATGATCTTCATCATACTTTCCATTAAATTGCTTTTCTTCCTTCGTCTTAGGGCTTTCATGCTTGTCCTCTGTGAGTACATAACTTATGTGCTCAACCAAGAGAACAAATTCTAAATTACGGATCCAATCCAAATAATTTGGTTCGATCAACTGGTTGACCTCCAGAAGCCTGCTGAGAGGGTTCATGGACTTCATTATCTGAAATTAAGAATGCACTATATTAGAACATATAAAGAATTATATATACAAATTAAATTCTTTGATTAAGGAATTTTTAATCAAATTAGTCTTGCCTTGTTGACTTTGAAAGTTCATTCCCTTAATCACTTTCAAAATAAGAGATATACTTACTGCTATATCTCTAGCAAGATCTGTGATCTCTTTTCTTATCCTTGTTACTTCCCAATAATATGAGAAACTGTAACTTAGATAAAAATAAGCGGGAACTCCTTCCACCTTACAAGTCCAACTTGCATTTCCCAATTCGGTCTTTAACACCCGAGCCCACCACCCCTAAGATGATGTTGACTCGTTGTTAATCGAACCAACCATCAACATGAATAATACTCGCTATGCGCAATCCAATATCACTCCAATAATATGAGAAACCGATACCGGGGTCTTTACGCATACGGCCTTACTCTTTTCGAGAAGCAAAGATCCTGATCCAGATGTGCTTATATGCAGGAGCTGTCACTACGGACATGCGTCTCCTACATACAATCCTTGGTAAAGGTACCCTTCGCCTTGACAGGAGACCATGGATGTCACTTATGTGATCCTCCACCTCTTATTCAAATTCAATAATTAATTATTATGAATCACGTTCATGTAATTAATTCTTCCAAGGGAAATACACATCTATTCATAATAGAGTGTTTCAATTGGATATAATTAATTTAATCTCATTAAATTAATTATCAATCCAATTCAATCATCAAACACGATTATTACTTGAAATAGTGGTATTATCTCAAAATACATATTATTCGATTTTAATAATTAGAAAATACATCATGATCTCTCAGGCATTATTCGTTCCCTACCCGCTGTCATGTCCAGTACCGACGGGAGTGGGACAGACCACACATGGTGCAACCTGCTATCCCAACGCTCCTCGACTAGACACCATATCTGCCTCAGGAAAAAATAATGCCGAGCCAATAACTTTGTATTTGAGATGATCATCGATTTTTCAACCGAAATTATACCATATAGTAATAATCAAAATCATTTTGATTATAAGGAAATTTGCTAGATAAATTCTCAAAACCTGTATATAAGGAAGGTTGATTATAAGAAAATTTGCTAGACAAATTCACAAAACCTGTATATATACAGAGAGAATGATTCCTTGTATATATACAAACATAATATCAACACAAATGATATATCTAATCGACTAAACCGTTAAAAATAAAGCTATATATACAGGGAGAAGTTTGGAATTTATGAATGAGCCGAGATTTAAATCACAGTATGCTAACACCTTGATGGAAAAAATAACAAATTTACAAACTAAGAAAGATATAATGAGATAGCAAGATTCTATGTCAAACGGGGTGCGGAGATGCTGCAACAATGGAGAGCCGTTCGATCAAATGCGTGCGTGCTGCTGGATCGTGATCGAGCGGCTCTCTACTGTTACAGCATTCTGCTGTAAGACCACATACATTGCATATTTATATAGATTCGAAGGCATGCCCATTTTGTTGGGGGAGAGGCCTCAGCACTCAGCAGCATCACCTCCTTTTAGGGTCCGCGACATGCGAGGCGGTTCCAGGAGGATAAGGTCATGGGTTCTTCTCTTCTCTCCCATGTGCGTCGTCTTCTTCCTCCTCAACGTCATCAATCCACATCTAGGTACCTCTCTTCTTGCTCTTTTAGACATGAACTTTACTAGTCATCTAGAAGATCCATAGATTTCCTCAAGACGATTACTGTTTCGGAGTTGTGGAAGGTCTCGTATGTTAGATGCAGATGCTTTTAAGTGTATTCCAGCTTCCCAAAGATTAATAAGTAATGTAAACCATGGGCGGACCTACGCTTTGGCCATGGGGGGCACGTGCCCCCCCTTCATTTGTGGAGACCATTGAATTATTTCTTTAGTACCTCATCAAAGTAATCCGAATTTTCATATGTGCCCCCTCTATCTCTCGTTGAAACTATAAAAACAACCCTTGGTGTCCTTTGTGACTTCATCACGCCTTCCTCCACGCATGTCCTATGTTCGG
Organism: Ottelia alismoides; assembly: GCA_037367405.1. Taxonomy (NCBI): domain Eukaryota; kingdom Viridiplantae; phylum Streptophyta; class Magnoliopsida; order Alismatales; family Hydrocharitaceae; genus Ottelia; species Ottelia alismoides. Next base: position 203,246 of record JAZKJV010001067.1, on the reverse strand, counting down.
CTTGACTCCCTCATGCACTTAGCGCGTCTCGACTTTCATCTCGGATGTGCTGTGCTCCAACTCCCTCGCTGGACTATCGTACCCCGACTTTCTCTCTGATGCATCACAACCGTGCCTTACTCTTGGTCTTGTCATGCCTTGGATCCCTTGCAGACCCATCGTATCTTGACCTTTCTCTCGAACGTGATGTGCCCTCGCCTCCCTCTTGGAGCAGCACCTCCGACTCCCTTGTGGACGCGATGCGCCTCTATCCTATTTGTGGCCCACTAACCCATCACTTGTCTCCCTAGACCATCGCATACCTGACTCCCTATTGCCACAAATCTACATAATGCACTCCAAAGTCATGTAACAAAATCTCTGTTGTACAATAAGGTGGATTGATTTTGGTTTTATTCATTATTATCAAATTTCTAACATGAAAATAACTTATTTCACATGTATGGCTCCCCGTCGTCTATGTTTCCTCCTTAATAATTTTTATGTTTCAGGAGGATCTCTTTGAAAGTAATTGCAGCTTACTGTATTATAAAATTGCACCAGTGTCCTTTAATATTTTTTTGAAAACTATAAATTTTGATTTAACTTCAAAGTATCTTGATATCACTCCAAGTGGAGCCGTTCTTTTTGAATAAATCCTAGGAGCTAAGATAACAATACACATCCATAAATTATTAAATAAAGAGCTAAACAAAAAAATGAAATATACTTAGTGGATATAATGATTGATGGGATTTTTTCATCCTTATTATTGGTGTTAAACTTACCAATATAGAATATTTTATATTTCTTATAGTTTTAAATGTGACGTATGGTTTTCCATTCTTCGAATAAGAGAAATTAGAATACATGAAATAGAAATATTTGAGTTTATTACTAATGATGATATTGTGACTTATTTTAAAATAAGAAAAACTAGACGATGACAACTTAAAGTACATATGTGGATATTCAAAAATTACTTTATATGGAAAACATTTCTTTATATATCTATATGCACATGGATGTTTGTAATGATTTCTTTAGATTGTAATCTTTTTATTATTTGGTGCCCTGCCTAGTCCATAATCCTGGGTCCGCCACTGCTGTAAACTAGGGAATCGACGGGTAAAAATGGGAGACATCAGATGCGCTCCTATCCTAGCAAAACAAAAGCAGCTCGCAGTCGGTTAAGCATGGTTTCAGGCATCTACGAGATTTGGGTTCAGATCGTATCGATATCAGAAGTGGGGGTGGGGGGGGGGGGACTTCGAAGTATAATATTTTATCCTTCTACATATTGATCTGATCATAAGGACTGTTCATACCCGGCTAATCTCCCTTCTGCTACAGATGGCCTTAACTTTCCATAGATCCGGATCGTTGTGCACTGGAGATCGATCCAACAACGCCTTCAACTTGTACTATAATTAAAATTCTTACGCACGAGCATGTGATCATGACCGTCGACATTTAATACGTAAAAGTTGACTTTTTGTATTAAATATCCAAAACATGCACCAAGATCTATACAGGTAATTAAGATCACATTACGTCAACATCAGAAGAGGGCCCGAGTGTAATCCGATAAAAATCGGATGGTTAGAATTACTGCGAAAAATATTGATGGATCTACCGTTTTATTAAGAAGTGACGACGCGAGTGAGGGAACAGAGGTGTTCTTAATTATACATGTGTTCTTTTACTAAAATAGTGTATACCTTTGTTGTAATTAACAGGTTTCCAAGATGCTTTTTTGGTGATTACGTGATTATTAGTTCTGATTACGATGATGCCCATGACTGTTCCACTGTGTTCTGGTCAGGGATGATCCAAATACCGCATAGTCCAGTCAATTTGATTATATTGAACGTTATCAAGAAGCCTCGCAATGATGTTGATCCCATGAGATACGCAAACACCTTGCTAGGAAGGCTATTACCAGGTCCTTTTTCCAAATCTTAGTAAACAGCATAGAGATAGTAACATATGTATTACAACTAAGGACGTGTAATTAACGACTAATCATCCACAATTAGGAGCTGCAAGAACCAAGCTCGATGCCGGCGGCGTCTCCTGCGTCAAGGATCCCAATTCGACTTTCTGTGTGACCTCCGCCGCCGTCCGCATCACCGCGGGCCCCATGCGGGTCCCCTCTGGTCTACCTCTCCGCCGATCAACGCCTCTCTGATGGCGATACCTTCGAATTCAAGCCCTATCCTAGATCCGACGATCCGGCGGCGATGCGCACGACCACATCGATAAAGCTCGTAGCGGACGAGCCCGGTCTTCCCCCTTGCGACGTGAGTTACTTAATACCAGCTGTGGTGTTCTCCATCGGTGGCCTCACAGGTGACTTCTACAACGACGTCAACGACGTTCTACTACCGTTGTTCCTCACCGTCGGCATGTTTCGATCACAAGTACAGCTCGTCGTCACCGATTACGAGTCATATTGGGTGGAGAGGTACAGACGGTTTCTCTTCGCCATCTCTAATCGTGATGTCGTTGTCATGTCCTCGCGTTCGTGGGATGCAGTAGGCAGTGTGCACTGCTTTCCGACCGCGATCGTTGGCCTGAAGTCCCACGGTCATCTGATCTGCAATGCTAGCGAAGCGCCCGGCAGGATCGACACACTCGACTTCAAGAGGTTTCTACATGAATCCTTTTCATTGAAGATCGCGCGGTTGGCGACGTCGGCGGACCGGCCTCTTCTCTTGCTCCTCTCGCTCACGGAGTCGAGAGTAATTCTTAACAAAGAGAAAATCATGCTGCTAGCTAAGGAGGTAATTCTGAGCAAAAAAAGCTAATTCAGCATCAATTAGCAAATATATTTTCATGCTTTGAATACCTTTTTATCTAAATGATTTAATAGTTGAAAAGTTAAAGCTAAGTAAAAAAGATAACAAATAAAAGGAAGGCTACGCCCTTCGAATACTGCGTCGAGGACTCAAGGGGCCAGCAGAGATCGTCGCCGGGTGCTACTTCTTCCTTTCTTGGCACTTTCTTGACTGCATAGCACAAATTAGTAAATAAAGTCAAATCCGCATAGCAACCAAATGAGCAGTGGTAGGATAGGAAAAAAATATCCTAAGAGGAATGGTAAATGAGAAGGGTGATTTCTTTGGCAATTTTGACCCCGAGAAGTGAACGAAGTACCCTGTAATATCTTCGAACATACATCCAATCGATGTCTGAATGGCACATATCTATCAATGGGATGAGAAGTATAGACGTGAATTGTGTGCTGTCCAAAATAATCTTCAAGCTTCCTACAGAAATTAGAAAAATCACTGCTATTGACACATTTATTTGTGAAACTGTTTATTGCATAAGATGTACGTATAGCATTAATTTTATTTTGTGTGACTCAACCTTCTTTCTTTTCAAATTAATCTTGATTAGTTCAATAGATAGGATTTCGGGTGGAGCTGGGTTGGCCAAACTTGATGACCGACACGGAGGAGGCGTCAAAGCTGGTGAATTCTTGCAGCGTCCCGTGGGCGTCCATGACTCTAGCCTCACCAACATGGTCTTCCTCCCATCCCACGCCGTCCTCCTGCAGATCGTTCCGTTGGGTCTCGACCATCAAGCCAACTCGTTATATGGCCGGCGGACGGTGGAGAGATTCGGAGTCAAATACGTCGAATACAAGACCACCGTGGAGGAGAGCTCCCTCTACGGTACGTACCTCAAGAACCACGTCGTCGGCTCGGACTTGTATACGTTCTACCAGCAGGGTTACGAAAATATCGAGCAGTTTTACATGAATGAGCAGAATGTAACAATTGACATCCATAGATTTAGAGGTGTCTTGAAGCAAGCCATGGCACTTCTTCCCCGTTCTTATTCATTGCTTCAGAACATGTAATGTAATTCTTAATTATACCAGAGTCAATTATTGGTTAGTAATGCATAAGAACTGCTGGAGATATTTAGGGATGAATCTATCTACAGACTAAAGCCCGGACCCGACTCAAGCGGGGACCAAAGTGAATTGTTGTTATTAGATGTTTAAGAATTTTGGGCCGACCCGACCCAAACATGAACCATTAGTTTTGTTATGGGCTTGGGCATATGTGCCGATCTTTGAAAGATTTTCTGGGCCTCGGAGTCAAATTTCACCGGCCTATAGAACAAAACTCGACAGAAAGGACGAAATTTCATTTAGGTTGGTTATCACACTGCAAAAAAAGAGACGATTGGCATGCACATGGTGGCTCGTAATGTGCACGTGGATCAGACGCCAAGTGCACGCCCATACCCTTGGCCAACACATGTGCTCACCCGATGTGTGTACGCCCAATGGAGGGTCGCTAGGGTAGACGGGCGAGCACTTGGCCCGACCTAAGAGTGTGCACAGTTCGCCAAAGGCTCACTCACATCCGTGCTGGCGAACCAACACAGAGGACGGGAGAGCACATGTGCTCGCCCCAACTAAAGAGCAGAAAAAAAATATACAGGTTCGACGGGGTTTAGATGCCCTGTCGAACCTTTATAGCCTCTCAAGAAACTACTGCAAGTGTTTATTAGAGTCAAGAAAAGTACCTTTAATGTATCATCCATCTAATTAATTCAGTAACTTGTACCTGCCAAACTCACATAATATATATGAACTTACGAACTAAACATATAAAGTATTATACAATTTTAATATATGCATCACATTTAGCAGCTAAATATAATACCAATAGATTTATGAAATATTCAACAAGTACACGTACATCTGATACTATTTTCAAAATTTCATAGAGATTAAAAGATTTGCTAACAAACCATAACAAAATAAGATAAAAACCACAATCATTTCTTTTTTGATCTAAATGTTTTTGAGATAAAACCCTCGTTTCCTTTCTTTTTCTCCTCCTCCTCCTTAAATCTGGCATGTATACATGCCTCTTCTTCTGCGTCATTCTCCTCCTCTTCTTCAAATGATTCAATTTCCTCATATTGAGATGCATGTCCTTGTGACATATTTTATTGAAGATATATATATATATGTGTGTGATATGCAATTGAAGATATTGAAATATAAAATTATTAGAGTTTAGAAGGACAATACTTACATTGTACGCCGAGAAATCTTGTTGGAGCTTGATCACAGTCTCCACCATCATCGCCATCTAGGACTCCATCTATGATGATGACTGTGATGATTGTGGATGTGAATACGACAGCTGACTATAGAATGAATAGGAATGACGATGTTCCTCCACGTAGTATGGAGGAAGACCACCAAGCGTCTGCTTCGTACTCGCCACAATATCCCTCTCCTCCAACACCTATTAAAATTTTGATGGTTTAATATGAATATATAGTTAAAAATTGAATATACTAAAATAATATTTATCTACACCTGTTTCCAAATTTCTTTATCAAATGATGGTTGTTCCCTATTAGGATCTCCACCACATTTTTCTACAGCTACTGCCAAATAATAATCTTTAAATACAAGTTAAAAAACATAAGAAATAATTATATTATATCCTTCAAACTACTTATTTATAAAAAGACCAACCGACAATTCTCCTGCTTCAGGAGTGGACCATTGAGACTTTTCATCTTTCCCACTCATGTGAGATCTAGACCACCACTCTTGAAAAGAGGGTTCTCTTTCCAACATTGTCACCTGAAAAATAAATATAAAAAATAATAACATAATGGACTATAATAAGACAATGTAAAATCTAATTTCTAATAAGAAAGTACCAGCTCCAGTATAATCTGATTGTGGCTTTTAGAGCCAGTGGTCGATTTGATCCTCAATTTTTGATGGTTTATCCTTCTCGTCATCGATCTCCTCCCAAACCTAGTATCTGTAATGAATGCATCACAAAAACCAACCCACGTGCAATACATATGTTATAAATATCATTTTAAAAAAAAAAAATACATCATAAACTTTGGAGGTAATAAAATACCTATCCTTCATGCACCATGTTGGTGGGAACCTCTTCATCTCCTATAATTCATCTCCTCAAATCTCGTCTTTATCATGCGAGTCTTTCCTTGCCTTAAAAAAAGTATCGCTCATCATATTTTCCACCAAATGAATATATGCTCGACGATAACCCTCCTTCCCCAGATCGGGAAATAAACGATGCCTACTTTGAAAAAGTATTGCAATATATTAGATTAAAGAGTAGAAACAAATTTAAATGAATGTGTTAAAACAGTATACTTAACAGAAATATCTCAAACAATCTCTCCTGCTTGGTAGCAGGAATGCAACACCAACGATATTGCATGCTGCTCAAATGTGTCTTAATTATGTTGGTAATATACTTTGCCATCTTGTTGCTATTCAAAAAATCCCTGCATATTTTTTATTTTTTTCAAATAATATAAAAGTTAATATGAGAAGGTTTATTTACATAAAAGTTAAATTTTGAAAATTTATACAAATCGTACCTCCCATCCGTAGTAACTTCCAACAAACTGTAGGACTTCGAAGTCTGCCCTCCTCCCAGTGGGTAAAGATACATGGATGCTCGGACGTGTATAAGAAGGTCAACCGGAATCCATCGAGGTCTGTACGGGTACAAGTACCGGGTATGCAACAGGAGCGGCTATGTAAGATGGCTCTCCATATACGCCTCCATAAAAAGGGGGAATAGGATAACCAAGAGACTCATATTAGGCTATGACCTGTCAAACCTCGTCAGGAAGTGACTCTAAAGTAAGATGTGGGGACGGATGCCTACTAGAAGAAGATGAGTCTGACAAGGATGGATGAGTGGATCGTTAAGATCCATGAGAGCCGCCACATCCAAAACCTACTTTGACTGTAATGATGATGCAATAGTTAATTACAAAGTTATTAATGAACATTTCTGATTTTTCTTCTATAACTTACTAAACTTACGGTTCATCTTCGTCAAGTGACTCGGGGGAACTAAAGCCTATTTCATTGATTTCTGAGTTATCTGAATCATCATTTGTGGAGTCTACATCATCTTATAGGTCAACACATGACTCCTCATTATCTGCCAATCGAATTGATTCGATAATTGGGACTTTTTCTGCTACATTTATTTGCTCATAAGTCGGTATGAAGGCTTTATCTATAATATCTCCAAGATGAGTGTATTCATTAGAAATATAACCTCGAGAATTTATCTTCACGACACTGAAAGATTCGATGATCTTTCTTCTTTGACACTTGTGAGAGATAACAAAATTGGTCCACCTAAGAAGCTAGAACAAAGGGTTCAAATCTACATATAAATTTTCTTGGGATCAAATTGACAATGTTATTTCTCTTATCGGCCACTACGCCTCCATTAGGGTCGTACCAGTCACACAACAAGAGGACTACTTTATTATAGCCAGGAATACTATATTCTACTTTATTATAGTCAGGCCATATTAATTAAAATTAATGTGATAATATATTATCACAGAATAAATATTGTTGTTTGTCATATCTCATATCTACACTCTATGAAAAAGTCTATGTCATATCTACACTCTATGAAGAGGATATTTGTATGCATGGAAACACACAATAAAGAATATTCAAGTAAACTAAACCTAATTGGTAGTTAAGCACAATTATACCTAATGTTATTCACAAGTTATACCTAATGTTATTTAAGCACAATTATACACTATCATGGCATGATATTCCTATTAGATAGGTTTAGTCATTATAAATAATCATCAAGGAATACTAACAAGCATACAACTGAAAAGGGTACTTAGTATTCGATTTTATTGTGCACATTTAGTCATGTCACTAGTTGCGACATTTCATAATACACCTTTCGTGCATATAGAATTTCATCTATACTTGACAACAATCATCGCATCTACCAACAAATAGATACTAATTGAATAATATGCAACATACACAACATGTTCATATAGCAATCAAAATTAACATATTTAATGAATAATCTATAACCAATAGGAAAATCATAAAACATCCAAACATAAATGATATAAAATGATTGCTAAAAAATGAGAGAAAGGATAGAGGGATATAACTAAGGAAATATGTGTACGTGCTTCAAAAACCCAAACAGGGGTCACCAGATGCAAGGGTAACGAAGAAAGAATCGCTGGAGGAAGAGATTTGGGGATGGGTCACGCATAGAATGAGAAAGAAGGCTTGTCCGTCATTCTGTTTACAGACGTGGGAGAGCACATTAAGTGCTGTCCGGTGTTGGCAATTGTGCTCTCCCGTATTTCAAGATGCACTACGTACGCCTCTTGAAAAATTCAAATTGGCGAGCACAACAAGTTGAGCACGCATGTTAGCCAAGTGCTCGCATGTATATTCGAGAAGGCACAACTCAAAAATAGTGTAAATTTTGACTGGTGACCCACATGTGCTCACCCCACCCTCGCCAGTGCTTGGGCAAACACTTGTGCTCCCCACCCCACTGAAATGTACACGACAATTGCACCTTTTTTGTAGTGCAAATACAATGACTGAAGCGGATATTAAGGGCATTGGGCCCACAACACGATATGCTAAATGGGTTGACCTAAACTCTGCTCGGCCCCAAGAGCTTAGCACATGATTATCCCTATAACCACCCGGATGTGCATGACCTGCAGAAGCATAATAAATTGACATGCCAAGTTGGATCTAGAGTCACACATGCATATCAAAACCACAATTTAGAAGATAATCGAAAAGACAAGCAAAGGGAATCACTTAAGATACTTCAAATAAAAGAAAATCATTCACTGTGCAGATTAGACATAATCAAAGACAAAAGTTACACATCTCAAGTCATCAATGGAGGCAGATAAATAACTGATAAATAACAACTAAAAGATATTTCTTGGGTACGTCTAACAATAAGACAAGGAAAGCACCGCCGAGAGAGAAATACCAAATCTCTTAGCAGCCACTTGGATCGCCTTACCTGCTACTCCTTCGATGAACCCGCAACATGGTAAATCACATGAGTGAAAAAATGCTTGTAAGGAATAGTGTCTTCACATGCTTTAAGAAAGATACAAAGAATAGGAAACCACTTGATGCAATTACTAAGAAGGATGATGGCACGATTATAATCATAGACTTATCTAAGTTTTGTCCATTCTAGATAATGGTGCCATAGAGTTGCTGTTAGCAATGTGAGCCTGAGGCGAACCATTTTTACAATAAATGCTATTGTAATAAATGATATATCAATAAAAGTTATTGATTATGTTTCACTCCCTTTCTGAGATTGAATGAATGAATGCACTATAAGGTCCCTCTGTACAATAAGGGTTATGTATCATGGCCATCTTGATAATCATACAGTTGTTGATTCATTGAATCATAGAAGTTGATGCTGTTAGATAGAGGACTCATCAAGCATTATTAAATGATTGTCAAGTGATGATCTCCAGCATGAGTAGGAGATGGCAATCCTTTCTCATTAGGCTGATATCTGATCGACCTCTTGACGCAGGTCCTCTGCATGGGAATAGTGATTCGGAGGTATTAGATTAGTTAAGTCAATGGGCTGACTTCACGAGATCGAGATAACCAAAGACCTATGTTGAATACTGTCACAGCCTAGGCACACATCCTCTGACCAGAGACAGATGTGTTGCTATATGTCTGAATGTGTACATTTGGCAGACCAATAGGTTGATGACCTAACCAAGGTCTATACATCGGTGAACTGGTGTGCATGTAAGGACATATGAGTAATACGATCTCTCAAAGGGATTATACAGGTTCACTTGTGAACCGGGAGACATGAGCTCACTCATGAGGTATTGGGACTGATCAAATTCCATGCATGGTCGTCGTGCTTTGGAAGCATGACATGAATTTGAAGGTAATATATATGCTTTGTGAAAGCATATGATCTATACCAAATCCCAAGGACCAAGAATGAGAAACTTAGTGATCAAGCCTAAAGATGACAGTGTAAAAGTGATCTATATCTTCAGGATGATCATAGGTCTTCCAGTATACGAGATGTACATGTGTTGGAAATACCTGAGGGTGATGTGATCATAAACGATTGTATAACCATGACGCTTCTATTCCGAGGGAGTGATGAAACAGGTCTAGATTTTATTGACTCCTCTTAGTAGAGAAGTAACCTAATCTTAGTCCATGTATTGGACATTGATCTGAATGAGATTTAGATGCAATGAGAAGATTAGGTTTATGGCCTTGATTTAATCAAGCATCTATGGAAGGTCCATGAGATCTGGATTTGAGATGTGATCTCAATATCCAAGTCACTATACGTGGAACAATACAATTGCCCGGTCCTTATCTCCAAGTATCTGAGGAGAAATCACATTATTCTTGAAAGGGTTCAAGAATAATTCCATAAGATCTAAGAATTTAGAAATTGATAATTAAATGTGATTTATATATCTTGATGTATGTGGAAATTATCCAATATAATTAAATGTGATTTATTTATTGTGGATAAGAATAATGTGGATAGCAGTATCCAATTATTGATAATATATTATAAATGTGATTTATAATGTATTAGAGAGAGCCAATTATAATTTATATTTGTTAATTAATTATTAATGTGTATTGGATACACATTGTGTAATTAATGGAAAATGTAAATTATATTTTTGTTTTGGGTTGTGAATGTGATTCACAAATTTCCAATGGCAAGATTGCAATATTCTCAAAATTAATTATGAATTATTTTTGAAGAATAAATCACAACAAAAGTTGTTGGATTAAATAATGGAGATTTCCATGGAGATATGCAATCTCATGAAATCTCATGAGATTGCCTCCACATGGAAACATGTGGATGGCTACCAAGTCCTATATGGAATTGGTGGCTGTCCACCATGTTAACATGGGAGATGTAATCTCCATGTTGATTGCCTCCTTATTTGATTGGTTTAATTTTAAGATTGATGTATATTTGATTTGTCAAATATATTTGATCTAAATTAAATCATAAGTTGTTGGTTTTTACCAACAACAATCTTGACCATTGGATCAGGCATAAATTAATCTCATCCATTGATATTATATGCCCCATGGATTGTGATCTATGGATCCTAAAACCCTATAAATAGATAGGCGTACCATGATCTCTAAGGCTATGCTTTTGAAGCACATCTCTCTCTCTTTCTTCTACATGCCAACCTCTCTCCCCTCTACTTGGTGGCCGTCCACCAAACCCTAGAGAGGGATAGTCGCTGACACCCTCGCCACCGCACCGCTGCTTCAATGTTCTTCGGTTCTCCGTCTTCTTGGAGTGCTACGCTCGCGAAGAAGACGTTCGATCTCGTACAACGAGATCAGGAGTTCCTCGTGCTTGGATCAACTCGTTGGATTGCGAGGATCGCACGGCTCATCCCTGCGCTTGCAAGCTTCTTCTCCGACGATCGGACTTGAGACAGAAGGTCTCTTTTCGTAGAGACTCGATCAACCACACTTCAAGAGGTATTCCTTTATACTTGTTGTGGTTATAGATGAAATGATCTAAGAATCGTTCTTGGATCATTGATGACCGAAATTTACTCAATCAATCCGGATCAGGTAAAAATAATCACTCTCGGGTCGTTGCGACCCGGATTGAGAGATATCGGTCAATCAAGAAAATAAGAAGCATACCACCAAATAAAATAGATAAATCAATGAAAATCAACGATACCGGTCCTGGCTATGAGATTAGTCTGGTATAGCACCCAAGGTCGGACTCAGGGAGCATGAGTTGGCCTTGCGGCCTACGAAGTAGAACAAAAATAAATAAGACAAAAACAAATATTTTTGGTGGATTTTAATTATTTTTATATTTTTTTTGGATTTTGAATAATAAAAGAAAATAAGAAAAAGGCTAAACAAGGCACACTCAACAAATTGTTTAAACACTCAAAAATGTACAGAAAATTCAAATCTTTTTAAGTTTTTTAGGTTTTTTAGTGTTTTTAGTGAATTTTTCAGATTTTATAAATTTTATATATTTTTTCTAAAAATCAATAAAGGCTAAAACAGAAGCAATCTGTCCAGCCAGACTTCAAAGGCCCATGAAAAATATAAAATGGGCCCTTCACAACCTGGAGGTAATTTCTATGAGAAGTAGAAACAACAAGGAAAATTCAGAAGAAGAGTTTATTAATTTTTGAGTTTTCTATAATTTTTTAGAGTTTTTATAAGTTTTTAAGGGTTTTTTAATTTTTAAGGTTTTTTGTATATCCAAAAATAACAAAAAGGGATTTTTACCCGGCAGACCCTGAAATCTTTTGCAATTACCGCTACGACCTTCGAAACATCGTAATTCCTCCCTCGACCCTGTAAACTTGCTAACCCTTACCGTGCAGACCCTGCGGTCAAGGGCTGTTAATTGACCCGTTAAAAGTAACCAGATTCCGTTATATTCATTTATATTATACCCATTTTGTTTGTTGAATTTACATTGATTGCCACTCCCTCTCTCCCTCTTCCTTTTCCCCACCGTCCAACACCCAGCACCTCCTCCCGCCACCGCCCTCCTCCCCGACCTCGACGTCGTCGTTCCCAACCTCCGCCCTCGCCCTTCACCTCCAGATCCCCCCGCCTCCCGACGCTCGAGCCCCCTGGCTCCTGTCGCTCGAGTCCCCTGCTGCTAGAGCTCCCCGCAGCCCCTGCCTCCTGCCGCGTCGAGCCCCCGGCCGCTGGAGCCGCCCGCCCGCCACCCCCTCCCCCTGGGCCTCCGCCACTACGACCTCTGAAACACCCGCGCCTACCCTGCGAAGCCCAGCCCCACACCCCCCTGCGAAGCACCCCCCGCCACCCATGCCCCCGCCCCCCTCCCGCCCCTCCCCTGCGAAGCTCGAAGCCCCCTGGCCCCGTCGATCCCCCACCGCTGGAAGCCTCCCCCCCTCCCGCGAAGCATCCCCTCCACTGATGCCTCCGCCGCCCTCCCGTCCCCCCCTCCCCTACGAAAGCCACCCCTCCCCTGTGAAGCACCCACTCGCGCCTCCCCTCCCTGCGAATGCCGGCTGGAAACCCCAGCTCCTCCACCGCTGGAATCCCCATCTCCCCCCATCGCCCCTCGATCCAATCTTCCCCGCCGTTGGAAGCCCCACCTCCAGGTCGACTGCCGCCTCCGCCCCTCCTCAAGTCCAGGTCGAGCCTCGTTGGAGGGGGAAGATTATTTCCACTTCTCTGGGTTAATTTCTAACCGTCCGATCGTGGATTGGTTAGATTAACCCGCCTTTAACTCAAGTAAGTTAACTCTAGATTGTAAATTTAACGGTAGGGTTCGTATGGTAAGACGGAGCAAGTTTACAGGGTCGAGGGAGGAATTACGATGTTTCGAAGGTCGTAGCGGTAATTGCAAAAGATTTCAGGGTCTGCCGAGTAAAAATCCCTACCAAAAATTGCAAAGAAAATCAAACACACAAACACTAACAAAACCTAATTTTTTAGAATTCTTAACTGGTTTGTATATTTTTTTATGATTTTCTAAACTAGACAGAAGCAAAAACTACTGTTTTTGAATTTTTAAAAATAACAAAAAGCCTCAAAATTGTACCAAATTTTTATGGAAATTTTTACACAGTGGAAGGAGACATGTTTCCAAATTTCACGAAATTTGGATTTAATTTGCTATTTTATTTAAATAGCACAAGGGCTCATAGTGCATAAGGACCTATATGTAATAAAAAGTATTTTCAGGGGCTCAACAGTAACAGATCCAGAAAGTATAGGGTTCCTCGTGCAAAATATCTAAATTTTCACGTGCTACGCACGTGTACAGGGCACGGAGGACCTATATGTAAGAAAATATAGTTTCAGGGTCTTATTAGCAACACATGCTAAAAGCCCAGGGAATAAAATGCAAAATACCCAGATAAATCAACACATGCCAAATAAAACCATTCATAGGGGCATGGATGCAAATATCAGAAAGTAAATTTCATTCCATAACACATAGAAACTACGAGCCCATACAATGCAATTTGTCCAAAAATCACGTGACGAAGCACGTGTATCACACAGGCAGGGACGAAAATGCAAATAACAGAAACATTAAGGTCCTAAGTGCAATATGTCCAAGAGATAATGTTTATTTATTAAACTAAACTAGAACAACAGGAAACTGCAGGGGTACGAGTGCAATTACCCAGCCGAGGCGCGTGATGGTGCACGTGAGGTGCCAGATGTCGAGGCGGGATTGGCTGCGGATGTGCGGTCCTGGTGCAGACGCCGGGACAATCCAACGGTGGAGTCACGTGGCGAACGTGGGCGGCACATGCCCGTCAGACCATGATCTGACGGTCTGACACTGAAGAAGATGGACGGTGAGGATGCGATCTAGAGCGGCGAGGGAATCCGACGACTGGCGATGGATGAGGAAGAACTCCTCACCGGCTCGCCGGGGAAGATCCAGCAGACCGATGAACGATCGGGGAGGACATTCCTGCTCGCGATTGTTGTCCGAGTCAGGTGGTCATCTCCGATGAAGCATCCAACGGTCAGATCGTCCGACGAGGGCCGAGCAACATTGAGGAGCTCCGGCGAAGGTGTGAAAGCACGACCAAGGGGGGTATCTGCTCCCTATTCACCTGCAAAAGAAAGGTCTTGCTCGGAGGAGTGCTCCGGCAGGGACTATTTGCAAAAAGGATGAAAGAAGCGACGTGGGGAGGCGGATGAAGGCTCCGGCGAAGGCGATGGATGGAGCCCAGCTCGATCCTGGCCTTTGTGGCCAAAGCCGAGATGATCAGATCGTGAAGGAAGGGTGGCGATGAGTCGCCGAGGGTATCAGTACGAGTAGGATGGACTGGCGGAGCTCCGGCCACTAGGGCGGAGCTGGTGGAGCTAAAAAGTGAAAATCGAAATGGACGATGGAATTTTAGCTATCTGTCTACCTAATGGACAGAGTCGACTGGGGACGAGCTTAGGAAGCTTTGGGTCGTAGCCTCGAAAGGTCGTCGGAACCCGAGGCTCGGGCGCACCTCGCGGCGGCGCACGGCGACAGAAGTCGCCGAATCAGTGGCTAACGGCGTCCTCTCCTCTGTTCGACACCTCTCTCGCAAAGCTGTCACTCTCAGGAAGAAGGTGGAGGTCCTGGGACGAAGGAGCAGCGCCAATGATGGCGTGAAAAGTGCGGCGGAGGTTCAGCTAAATACTAGCTCATGTCCGAGAAGAAGAGGACGGGTCCGGCTTGGTGAAGCACGGACCACTAGGCAAGAAGGCGGGCGTGGATCTCGGATCAGTGGGGATCAATTAGGACCTGGGGTTTGGGTAAATGGAGCTCGGATCTGGCTTAGAAAATTAAGTGAAGTCGGGTGATGAATCTGTGATTCATCACTCTAAAAGTTAAAAATAGAGCCTTGTTCCCGAGTAAATAGAGGCATATTTCCCTTTAATAATGCATAAATAGCATCCATGCATGCATACATAAATCATGCATTTTAGCACTCCATTAGCATTTAAATAAGAAGCCAAAATCCCTTATAAAATATCCATTTATCAAAATAACCCCTTCCTTATAATATGTACTCCTTAGATAATAATATAGGGTAGAAAGCCAGAAACCCCCCCTTGTAAATTAGCCAATAAAGCCCTAGAACCCCTGGACCATAACATACCCATAGATCCCTCATACCAACTCCAAAATAGGTCTACTCACTTTTAGAATAATACGCATTAAAAGACCTTTAAAACAAGACTAATTTCATCAAATTTGGAGCTCGTATGAGAAAGTTGGGTTTTTGGGCCTCTTTGTATACTACATGTATGTATATTTGTATCTTTGTATTTATGTATCATATTTGACCTCATTTCCGTCTTTGGTCAACATGAAACTTGTAGATCTCATCGAGATCTACAACTTTCATGTTTTGAGTTTTTCCAAATTCGGCCCTCTCTTCTCTCTACCCTTATTTCTTTATCCAGCCAACCACAGCAGGCCACGTGGCGCCCTTTGGTTGCGCCACGCGGCCCGCTTCCCTTACCGAGGCCGCCGCACCTCTCAGCCGTTGGATGGCCTTCCAGATCAAACGGCCAAATCGCCTCCACGTACACCTTTTCTCTCAACCATCAGATCAAAGACCCTGCCTCATCTCAATCGCCCGTTCGCGCCTCTTCCTCAACGCGCCACGTGGCGCTTGTTGCGCCCTTGGATGACGCACTCCATCCCTCCATCTCAACCGCTCAGCCCGCTGTGCATCGCAACCCTTCGATCTCCCTCAGATCTGATCTCCGCCGCTCATCAGCGTCCTCTCCTGCGCACGACACCTGGCTCCATCACGACCTTTGGATTAGGCCACTCCTGATGCAATCCACACCGCTCGTGCGTACTTTGCCCCCATCGTGCCACGTGGAGGGCTCCTGACCCTCAGATCGTTTCGCCCGGATCTAATCTTAACCGCTCCATCCCGCTTCGAACACCACCGTTGGATCACAAGATCCAACGGTGGAGACTTCGTCTTCCACCTCCAAGCGCCCCTCTCTCCCACGTTCTCCGCCTTGCGGGAGTGGCACCCCCTTCCTATTCTTGGCCGCGCCTCCACCACCGTCGATGACCACCATCACCTCCACGTCCTTCCCCCACTCATCCATCATCCTCGCCAGCCACTTCATTTCCCACATCGACCACCAGCTACGCCCCACTACCTCCATGAACTTCACTCCATCACCAGGCCGGTCATCTACTTCACCCTTTAAATACTCCACCACCGGCCATCGTCACAACCATCCGCCACACCAGAGAGATTCCCCGAGCTTGGAGCGTTCCATTAGTGACAGAATTGCGCGATTCCTTGAGCGAAGACGGTCGTCTTCTCCGGCGAGATCCTCGGCCACCGCCGAGTCGCAGCCCTCCTCCGTCGAGCCGCTGCTTGAGCTCAGGGACTCACCGCCCCTTCGAGCGACGATTTGGACCTCAAACTTGAGCTCCAAACCCCAGGTGAACACCTCCATCTTCCTCCGATCTCCATTTTTGTTTTTCTTTTGATTTCTCGCTTTTTATCCGACGTCCCTCTTCATCGTCTCGCCTCGCTTCCACTCCGCTGAGCGCCGCGACGGAGTTCTCATCCTCGCGGACACCTTCCCGCCCTCAGACGCTTCATCTCATCGTCCATCGAATCCAGCTCCGCCACTTGGCCGGAGCACTGTCGCCAGACCACCTCCCTTTGCCTTAGGCCTCGCCAACCATCCTCCCATCTCCACGATTGCACGCACGAGCTTCGGCTCCTCCTCTAACACTTGCAGGTACTACTTCTTCACTAATCGGAACTTCGCCGGAGTTCTTTTGGAGATTCGTCACCAACAACCTCCGACGGCCATCTCCAGCTCCTGAGACCACCAGCATCTTCGCCGCATCGCCACACAGCTTCTAGGATATCTCTGATACCTCGGAGAGCTTCATCGATACCTGTAGGGAAGGGCGGAGCAAAGGCCCCGTCGTCGGAGCTCCACTATCTCCTCCGTAGGCGGTGGAGGGCCATTGAGGAGAAGCCCCAGATACCGTTCAATCACCTCGATCGAACGGTCGAAATTGCGCCACGTCGCCACTCAGCCGACTCTCACAGGTGCCATTGGATCCTTCCAGATCTAACGGCGCTTAGCGAGCCACGTGTCCCACCTCTGCAGCAGCCGAGAACCGTTGGATCTATCCAGATTTGACAGCTTTTGATTTCGCCACGCGTCAGCACCGACACCCCTTGGATCGATCTTGATCCAAGGGTCTTCATTACGCCAAGTCGACAAAGACCGAGCCTCGCCCCCGACCCTAGGCTCGGACGACCCGAGGCTACACCGAGCCTCACTCCAGACATCCAGGCGCACCCGAGCCGAGCCCCGAGCCTCCGAAGCCATCCGAGCCTAGGCCGACCACGTGAGGAGCACGTGCGGCCTGGGTATTTTGAACCAAGGCCCTGGAAGCTTTTCATATTTGCAAAAAGGTCCCTGTGAAGCAAACCCCACGTGAGGAGCACGTGCCTGTGGAGAAATTGCATATCAGTCCCCTGCATTATAGGTAATTGCATTTAAGTCCCTATCATCATATTTCTTTTATGTAATTTTATTTTCTTGTATTGCAAATACACCCTTGTCTTTGCACGCATCCCTAGGTCTAATTTTACATCATTTTTGAATTCCAAAAATTGCATCTTGTTGAGCAACTTGTCATCTTTCTATTGTGCCACTTGTCACATTTTTGTAATTACAGTATATTTTTAAATGAATTAATTGTTTGAATTGTGTGATATTTTGCCTAGTGAGACCTTTTAATTAATAATTAATTTTCTGTAGCTCCCAAAAATTCTCAAAAATTCACAGTAGCTCTAGGATAGTGAACATGACATTGCATAAAAATTTCATGTCATTTGCACACATAACGAGCCTGAATAAATTGTTTAGTGATTTTCTTATTTTAATTTTAATAGGTTCATTTCACATTGAAATTAGAGTTTGTCAATTTTCCTAGATTCCTTATCATTAGAACTATCTAGGATAATTTTATTTCCTGAAAAAGATGTGATTTGTTATTTATTAAAAATAAATTAGTGAAAATCACCCTGTCTGTATGTTTAATTCACTGTAAATTCATTTAGTGTCTAAAAATTCCAAAAAAATTATGGTAGCTTAATTTCATCATAATCCATCATCTGGACAATTTTCATAATTTTTGGACTTCATTTGATATCTCATTTGAATTAACTTTGAATTGGCTTGATTCCTACATGTGTCTTGCATAGAAATTAAAAAAAGAAAAAAATAATTCCCTGAAAATCCAACACTTGATCTTTGATAAAATTTACCTAAGGAGACAGATGCCTCCCTGAGTTCGACCTTGGACACTACCAAGTAAAAAAAATCACCGCTTGAAATTGACTCAAATCTGATTAAAGTGGTTTTTGATTAACCCTCTCGTATCCGACTGCAACGAACATTTATAATTAATTTGGACATTAACTTGACCAAGTTAACATAGGGTGCGGGGTGGCTTATCAAAATGACGCCGTTGCCGGGGAGGCACGGCTTAGGTTAATTTTTAGTGATATTCTGAGTGTTTGATTTTCTTTCCCCGGGTAGTCTGACCCCTGGTTTTCTTGTGATTATTTTCTCTCTTTTATTTCTTTGCATTATTTTTTCTGTGTCACTCTCTGACCTCAATCTGTTTCTGTGCGAGGAATCGAAGACGCTTCGAGGATCTAGCATTTAAATTTATTGAGTGAAAAGAGAGGCTTTGTAAATTTTCATTTTAATTTCTTTATTTCTTTTTCGCATCATTTCCAGCGGTTCCCGTTTGGGTTCTCGCGCGTGTAAATATAGTGGAACTGTGTCCCTGTGTGCTGTGTGGATAAATGTAACTTAGCTTGCACTAGCATCTCTCCGAGTCAATCTAGGAATTGCTTGTGCTCGTAATCATTAGGACCACACAAATCACTTAAAAGACGCACTTAGACCGCAGTACTTAGCCAAATTAACATGTTCTCCACGCTAATAGAACTGCCTATCTAGGAGCGGCTTTCATCGCCTGCATTTGCATTTAGATAAAGTTTTCAATTCTGTTTTGCATCCTGCATAAAAAAAGCAAAGGGATCACTGTAAGTCTCCTTAACTCAGCATAACATCATTATTTTATCTTGCATCGGCTTTTCTCGATTTCTCCCTCTGATTTTCACATTTAATTAAACAGAAATTGGGACTGTCCGATAGGCGTGCTGTGTGGTTGACTTAATCAGTGAGAACTTAACTTAAAATCGGGACTGCTAAACAGTATTGACCAAAAAAAAAGAATAAAATTTGAAAATTGTTTGCGGGAGATTAATCCCCGACCTTGTTTTCAGGCTGAGTGAGGGTACTTGAGTGTGTGTGAACACCTTAAGGCAGAGCCCAAATCACCACCTTCCATATCACGTTCTTACTGATCCTAGCAAATATCACAAGTCGAATAATTTCAGATTCATTGACTAGTACCATGTAGCCTCCGCCTGTCTCAGGTAGATAGAGGCGAAATTGCGGTACTTTGCGACAAGCTGCCAGTAACCCCCCGGGGTGAAGTTCCAGCCTTGTCAGCCTCCGCCTGCTTGCAGGTAGATAGGGGTGTGGTCATTGAATCCATCGACTTGGGATAGGAGCGAAGAAAGGAAGGATCAATGGTATCTTAGGCGACAGGTTAAACAGGGAAGACACATCCGGCTCTGAGTCGACTTCCCTATAGGTTGCGTCATCCTTGCTAATTTTGTTTGAAAATCACACTTAAAAACTACAAGATTAATTGGACTCGATTTCGAGTCCTTCACTGTGTTGAGTGTGAACCCAGGGTTTTGGATTGATTTGCTTGCTTCAGGTAGGAGTAAAATCCTGTCTTCTTCTCGCCACATCAAGATGAGTAACTGGGGAGATCTCGATGCGTTATTTACCGATCTCTCTATGAGTCCCCCAAGTAACTCATCCTCATCGGCCCAAGCGCACCTTGGACCACCCAGGACTCATGACCCTCTTGAGTCTTGGTTCCCTCATACTCAGGGTGGTTACTCTCAAACCAACCCTTTCATCTCCTCTGAGATTACCGAGGAAGACCATCGCCTCAGTAATCCCTTCCATTTGTCCTCTGACACCGATCTCATTTCCCACCCAGGACTAGAGGACAAGATGCCGCCAAAGATGCCACCGGATGATGAACAAATACGATAGATTCTTGCTCGCCTTGCCGAAGCCGAACAGAAGAATGCAGATCTCACGGCGCGGATGGGACAGATCATAGTAGCAGGAGGAATCGACCGACCAATGGTCGATACCTACAACCCGGCGGAGAACGAGATTCAGAATTGGTTAGCACCAGCGGTTCCCGCCCAGGCATTTGAGCTGAAGCCCCACTTCCTTAGTTTGCTTCTGAAGTTCAACGGAAATATAAATGAAGAACCGTACACTTTCCTCCGTGACTTCGAGCTGGTGTGCAACAATCTTAGCCATCCCAATGTTGGCCAAGATTATATTCGACTGAAGGCCACCCCTTTTGCCTTAGGAGATAAGGCTGCTCACTGGCTGAAGAACTTAGGGGTGATATGTGCTACCTGGATGCAGTTCAAGGACCTCTTCCTGAAAAAGTTCTACAATCTCAGTAGGACTAATCAAATGAGAACAAAGATCGCCAGCTTCTGCCAAGGACCTAGTGAACCCTTCCACGATGCATGGGATAGGTTCAATGACTTAGTGCAGAAATGCCCTTGCCACGACATTTCTAAGGCGATCCTAGTCCAGACCTTGTTCTGTGGTCTAACCTCGGAGATGCAGGGGTTAGTCAGTGCTGCCTGTGGAGGAAGCTATCTGAACAAAAACGAGCACGCTGTATGGAAGATCTTGGAGCAGATGGCAGAAACCGGCAGGTCACAGGCCACCCGGGCCTATATGTTGTCTCCCTCAATTCTATCCAATGAGACAACCCGAAGGACTGTAGCAGATCTGACCGAGGACCTCATCCCCAGCATGGGAATGATTGCCGACAAGCTTACCATGGTCGAGCAGATCCACAAGAGGGTCACTGACCTTGAGTCTCTCTCGCGTCTACCGAAGCAAGTGGAGGAACTCACTGAGAAGGTAGCCAAGATGAAGCTACCTTCCCCTTCTGCACCACCTGCACCTGTGCATCGAGTCCATCTTGTGCAGGAGCAGACTTACAACCAGTAGGACCAGCATGCACCCCCACAAGCAGAGACCGGATACGAGGAGCCTCCGCAGGTGTTCAAGATCAACGGGTTGTGGTACAGCCGTGACCCCGTTAGTAGACAGTCGGGGATGGGGAATGGTCAGCCTCACCGACCTGCCCCAGCTTACCAAGGAACCAGCTCCATCCCCGCACCGCGCTTTCAGTCCAGGTCAGAACAAGTGTACCAGCCTCAACAGCACCAGCAGCAACAGCGTACATATCAGCAGGGCCCAGCACCGTCCCACCAGCAGCAGCAGTATCGGCATGGCCAGCAGGGCCAATACCGAACCTCGTCCACACCGCAGCACGTCCAGCCCACCGAATTGGAGTCTCTCACCTTGGCGATCCAGACCCTGTCTGATAGGGTCCAACAGATGAAGAATGATTACCTGGACATGATAACTGATATCAATCGGGTCTCTCGTACCCAGGACCAACAGATGGCGCCCAAGACCCCAATTCCCGCACAGGTTCAGGCCAACCCGAACAGCTTAAATCATGACCAGAACCGACCTCGAGATCAGGTATATTATTCAGATAATTATTTATCTGAACATGAGATCCTTTCGTACGATAATGTAAATCATATGTCCCTCAGGAGCGAAAGGACAGTGGCCATACCTGATCACGCACGAGCACAGAAGGAAGGAGCCTCCGAGACTCTACCTGAGGAGAACTTGGAGGAAGAAGAGGAGGAGCATCACCACCACCATCGCCGACAGAAGAAGAGGACATCTGAGTCCTCAAAGCAGCATTCTCGCATCTGCATGGAGTCCGACAAAACCGATGAAGAGCCTGCACCTCCATCTGAGGAGGATCGTCCAGCAGTCGCGGAAGAAGCATCATCGGTTTCGTCTCAGCATTTTCTTTCCAGTCAGAGTCAGAGTCCTAGTTTATTTCAGAGTCAGCGTCATGTAAAAAACTCGGTTTCCGAAGTTAATGAAAATCTTTCAGTTTCCGAACATGAGTTGGAGTCAATAATCCCTTTCCCCCGAGCTCTCAAGGGTGGAAAGAAGAAAACCAAAAAAATCCAAAAAGATGACCCTGAGATGGCAGAGTTCTGCAATAAACACATCAAGGTTACAATCCCTTTTGACAAGTACGTGGAAATGACCCCTGCATTCCAAAAATACCTTAAGGTGAGATGCACACCTACTAGGGTTAGCAGGAAGACCAAGAGCCGTGTTGAGAAACACGTTTTATCAGTAGCCACGACTTGTGCAATAAAGAACTCGTTTCCAAGGAAACAAAGGGACATGGGTGTACATTATGTAGTGAGTCATATTGATGACATCGCGTTTGCACGCACTCTTCTGGACAATGGTTCCTTCATCAATCTGATGCCTACAACCCTCTATGAGCGGCTTAATCTCGGACCTCTTAGGAAATCTAGAGCCCTTCTACAGTTTGCTGATAAATCAACCAAGAGGTCCCAAGGAAAATTGAGGAACATTGTGATCATAGTCGAGGGACAAGAATACATGGTGGACTTCACTGTCCTGGATATGGAAACCCCTCGTAATTGGAGAGACTCCCAGATCATTCTAGGTAGGCCCTTCACCAGAACAGCAGAGGCCTTATTTGATTATAAGATCGGGAAAATTCAGTTCCAAACTCCAGGCGGAGATGAGGAACTCGAAATGAAGCAGATAAGATGGCAGAGACCGGATTCAGAATCCAGCACTGAGTACTCTTCTACCAGAACAGACTACGAGCATGTAGACTTAGTTGGGCCATGGAGATAGAACCTAGCCAGCACCGATGCGTCCATCTCCTTCGAAGATGATCCAGTACATGAGTCAGTCTGCGAGATCCTCAGGAACGAGTACAGCTCTGAACCTGACATCTTTGATGACTTAGAGGCCCAATTGGGCCTGTCAGTCCTTACATCTTTAGGACAATCAGAAGATGAGGATGACGAGTCGGACGAGGCATTTGCCGATTGTATGGAGACCTTTGACGATCCGACTCCAGAGCCAAAACTTGGTGGCAGCTATCACAGAGAACGATCTAGCCACTTCCAACACCGAGCCAGATCAGATTAAGCCAGACTTCTTAGACGGTCACACTATTCTTGAGCTCAAACCTTTACCCACAACTTTAAAATACGCCTTCCTTGCGGGACAAGACAAGAAATTTCCGGTCATCATCAGTTCGCGATTGACCGAGGAGCAGGAATCTCGCTTGCTAGAGATCCTAGAGAAAAACCGCAAGGAGATAGGCTGGAGCATTTCCGATCTCCACGGGATAAATCCCGCTCTGTGTTCGCACCATATTTACTTGGAGAACGAAGCCAAACCCTCTCGTGAATTCCAACACTGGTTGAATCCAAATTTACGAGAGGTCGTGAAGAAGGAAATAGAAAAATGGTGCAACGCGGGTTTCATTTACCCAATTTCCGACTCTAAGTGGGTGGCCCCAATCCATGTTGTCCCGAAAAAGTCGGGAATACAGATGACCACCAACGAGGGCGGAGAGGAGATCGTGACGAGAGTGCCCACGTCGTGGTGTGTCTGCGTGGATTACAGACGCTTGAATGCCGCGACGAAGAAGGATCATTTCCCCCTGCCGTTCATTGATCAGATCTTAGAGAGACTAGCGGGGAAAGAGTTCTTTTGCTTCTTAGATGGGTTCTCGGGCTACAATCAAGTAGCCATAGCTCCGGAGGACCAGGAAAAGACCACATTCACATGCCCCTTTGGTACCTATGCTTTCAGGCACATGCCTTTTGGGTTATGCAATGCTCCAGGTACTTTCCAAAGGTGCATGATTGATGTATTCACCGAAATGGTCGGCGAATTCCTGGAAGTCTTCATGGATGACTTCTCGGTCCACGGCGATTCCTTCGATTCCTGTCTTAGGAATCTGGACTGAGTCCTCAAAAGATGTTGTGAGGTTAATCTAGTGCTCTCCTGGGAGAAAAGTCACTTCATGATGACAGAGGGCATAGTGTTGGGGCATGTCATCTCCAAGAGAGGAATGGAGGTTGACCCTGCCAAGGTGGATGTGATCAGACGACTCCAGCCACCAACCAACGTTAAGCAGTTGCGGTCGTTCCTCGGGCATGTTGGATTTTATCGAAGATTCATTAAGGATTTTTCTAAGATTGCCCGACCGCTAACTGAGCTTTTAGGCAAAGACATTGAGTTTATTGTTGATCACAAATGTCTTGAGGCCTTTAAGCTATTCCAGGGAATGATAATGGACGCGCCCATCCTACAAGCCCCAGATTGGTCTCTACCTTTTGAGATCATGAAGGACGCCTCAGACTATGCTGTTGGGGCTGTGTTGGGACAAAGAAGAGATGACGTCCCGTTTGCAATTCACTACGCAAGCAAAGTGCTTGACACCGCTCAGCGTAACTATACAGTTACGAAAAAGGAAATGCTTGCGGTACTGTTTGCCTTGGACAAATTCAGATCTCACCTAATTGGATCCAAGGTAACTGTGTTCACTGACCATACGGCACTACGGTACTTGATGGAGAAGAAGGACGCGAAGGCGCGTCTTCTTCGATGGATTTTACTTATCCAGGAGTTTGATTTGGACATCCGTGATAAACCTGAAAAGAAGAACGTAGTGGCCGATCATCTTTCTCGTCTCGAAGATCTTAATACTTCTGAGGATTCACCAATTCGAGACTCCTTCCCTGACGAGTTGATTTTTGTTATCGACTCACTCCCATGGTACACCAATATCGTGAATTATCTTGTCTCCAAGAAAGTTCCCGAAGATTGGCCCAAGAGCCAAATCGACCGACTGAAGTTGGACGCTAGACACTACCATTGGGAGGATCCGATCCTTTTCTTTGAAGGACCGGATTGTGTTTGGAGACGATGTATTCCTCAAGAGGAATACCAGAGTGTCCTTTCTTTATGCCACATCTTAGAGGCAGGAGGACACCACTCCGGGAAGAGGACCACATGGAAGGTACATCAGTGTGGCTTCTACTGGCCGACTCTGTTTCGCGATGCCACCGCCTTCGCGAAGTCGTGCCCAGTATGCCAGAGAATGGGAGGAACCGTCGGTTCCAAGGATGAGATGCCAATGCAGCCGGTCATCATTTGTGATGTCTTTGACGCCTGGGGCATCGATTTCATGGGCCCATTCCCTATTAGCCACGGGTTCGAATATATCCTTCTTGCGGTTGATTATCTATCCAGATGGGTGGAGGCTATCCCGACCCGAGCCGCAGACAGCAGAACTGTCTGCAAATTCATCAGAGAGCACATCATCTCTAGGTTCGGGATCCCCAAAATGATGATATCAGATGGGGGTAGCCACTTCGTGAATCGGGAGGTGAAGAAACTCCTAAAGGACTACGACATTGAACACCGTGTCGTGAGTCCTTACCACCCACAGACCAATGGTATGGCTGAGGTGTCAAATAGGGAGGTGAAAACCATATTGCAAAAGCTTGTCCGCCCGGACAGAAAGGACTGGTCTCAGATCTTGGATCAAGTCCTCTGGGCATATAGGACGGCTTACAAGACACCGTTAGGCACCTCCCCATTCCGAATGGTATTCGGAAAGCCATGCCATTTGCCCGCAGAGTTAGTGCACAAATCAGAATGGGCAATTAAGAAGGTCAACTGGAACACGCACCTTGGGCAGAAGCAAAGAAACATGGATCTGAATGAGCTTGTGGAAATCAGAAACCACGCATATGACAACAGTTTGGTGTACAAGGACAAGGTGAAGCGTTGGCATGATAGATATATCAGACGAAAGACCTTTGTTCCTGGACAGAAGGTATGGTTGTTCAATGCTAGGCTGAAGATTTTCCAAGGCAAGTTGAAGTCTAAGTGGACGGGCCCATTCGTCGTCCGTACGGTGCATGATAGTGGATGTGTCGAGATCTCAGATCTCGCAGATGATGCACCTACATTCCTAGTGAATGGACAGCTGTTGAAGCACTTCGTCGAATCCAATGAGCAGTTAGTCCATGTAGAGGAGATTATATTCATGTGCGAGACAGACTTAGCAGATACACCTCGAGCCGTGTATGAGACCTTGCAGCAGTGAGCTCCAGCCATCCGCAGCATCTCGAAAGATTCAGGCCGACTCATCTGTATATATCATTCTTCTTGTACATCCTATCCTTTCTCCCGCGACTCTAGTAAACCCTCCCCGCCTCACTACATCATTATCTTGGACTATACTTAGGATAACCAGATCCTAAGTATAGGGGGGAGGGGTCACCTGAGTCGATTCACTATACATTCTCCAGCTCACATTGGTCCTCATACTCACTTCTGTCCTATACTTAGGCTGACTTGAGCCTAAGTATAGGGGGGACCGATGCCCGCATTGTATATTCATCCACTTCTCTTCTTGACCTCGTCCGCCCCACCTTTTGACTTTCTTCTACACTTAGGCTGCCAGAGCCTAAGTATAGGGGGGTCGGTCGATTTCTATACATTTTCTTTTCTCTTTAGCTCTCTTACGCTTAGCACGAGCTATGTCTTTTTCCTCGCTCTTCGTGCTCTGAGGACATACCACACGCTAAGTATAGGGGGGCGTGTATATATTACATATATACTTTACCCATAGCTCATACTTTCGCGTATTTTCGCATACTTTTGTATATATTTTACAATAATTACGGGTGGGTAAAAAGTGAAAAAAAAGTGTGTGTATACACTTGTAAAATAGGAGGTATACCAATAAAAAATGATGAATGAAAAAAAAATAAAATATAAAAAAGGCTTCTTATTTACTCTTGCATATCATCTCTGCATCTAAAAAGAAAAGAAAAAGAGTCTTGCATTTTCATTGATCTTCATAGCATGACATCTACATCTCATCAGCATATCTTGCATATGCAAAGTGAAAAGCTAGTGGGTTCTGAACCAAGTTATGAGTAGATATTGAGGATGGACTTGATTTGACCTTAATCCACCTAATTTCAGAGGAACCTTATAGGAACTGGAGTTAAGATTTCTCAGGTCAAGTGACTTAATTCTTTGAGTCCGCAAGTCTATGTTCACATGTCATCTTGATCAGTCTAAGTAGAATATCTCGTGCATACGCAGGATTCTTTTAGATAATGACCTAACTTGGACAAGCACTATGCACGTAGCTCTTCATTGATGAGGTGATGAGGAGGTAGAATCCTTTAGCTTGGAGTAGCACATTGGTGGAAACATCCGTCCTCCTCTAGGGAGGGTAGTGCATCTCAACCTAGTCTGGTGGTGTTGACATCTAAGGACGGGATGCTGTGGGTTGCAATAATGCTTCAAAAGAGGGATAGTCTACTGACTCAAGAGGAAAAACTCCTGATGTACATGCTGCACATTGTATGAGTTTGAAAAAAAATTGCAAAAACTCCAAAAAAATCAGACAGGTCCAAGAGAAAATAAAATACCTGTCGGAGTCTGTATATTAGTAAAGAAATGCAGCTGGATGACTTGGCTACACTGGTCAGGCATCCCGGGATAGGTAGCTACACTGGCTACCGTCCATTCTTTTCTCTACCCCCTCCTCTTGAGTTGGTCGCACTTGAACTTAGAAGGGAATACCCCGCTCCTCGAGGAAAGAGTTACTAGACCGGGTTATTGAGTTACCTTGTTAGAGGAGGCTGGTTCCGAGTCATTTCTGATGTGGAGAGCTATATCTCACTTACACAGTACAAGTAAGAATCATAGTCATTAGAAATTTGCGTTTGAGGATTTGTTCTGACCTGACTATTGAGGAGTCTTGAATAGAAGACTTGTGGAACTTGAAGTCTGTTAGGTCTTAAGTTCAGGTCTAAATAAGGTTCCGCCACACAATTAATCCAAAGGTCGAGTCAAGCTCCATTTTTAACTTTTGTTCATGACCTTGGTATGGAAACCAAAATCATTTCACTCTTGCATTTCATTTAGTTGCTCGGGGACGAGCAAGGTTTAAAAACAGGAGGTTGATGAATATGTGATTCATCACTCTAAAAGTTAAAAATAGAGCCTTGTTCCCGAGTAAATAGAGGCATATTTCCCTTTAATAATGCATGCATAAATAGCATCCATGCATGCATACATAAATAAGGCATTTTAGCACTCCATTAGCATTTAAATAAGAAGCCAAAATCCTTTGTAAAATATCCATTTATCAAAATAACCCCTTCCTTATAATATGTACTCCTTAGATAATAATATAGGGTAGAAAGCCAGAAACCCCCCCGTAAATTAGCCAATAAAGCCTTAGAACCCCTGGACCATAAAATTTCCATAGATCCCTCATACCAACTCCAAAATAGGTCTACTCACTTTTAGAATAATACGCATTAAAAGACCTTTAAAACAAGACTAATTTCATCCAGTTTGGAGCTCGTATGAGAAAGTTGGGTTTTGGGCCTCTTTGTATACTACATGTATGTATATTTGTATCTTTGTATTTATGTATCATATTTGACCTCATTTCTGTCTTTGGTCAACATGAAACTTGTAGATCTCATCGAGATCTACAACTTTCATGTTTTGAGTTTTTCCAAATTCGGCCCCATCTTCTCTCTACCCTTATTTCTTTATCCAGGCAACCACAGCAGGCCACGTGGCGCCCTCTGGTTGCGCCACGCAGCCCGCTTCCCTTGCCCAGGCCGCTGCACCTCTCAGCCGTTGGATGGCCTTCCAGATCCAACGGCCAAATCGCCTCCACGTACACCTTTTCTCTCAACCATCAGATCAAAGACCCCGCCTCATCTCAATCGCCCGTTCGCGCCTCTTACTCAGCGCGCCACGTGGCGCTTGTTGCGTCCTTGGATGACGCACTACATCCCTCCATCTCAACCGCTCAGCCCGCCGTGCATCGCAACCCTTCGATCTCCCTCAGATCTGATCTCCGCCGCTCGTCAGCGCCCTCTCCTGCGCACGACACCTGGCGCCATCACGACCTTTGGATTAGGCCACTCCTGATGCAATCCACACCGCTCGCGCGTACTTTGCCCCCATCGTGCCACGTGGAGGGCTCCTGACCCTCAGATCGTTTCGTCCAGATCTAATCTTAATCGCTCCATCCCGCTTCGATCACCACCGTTGGATCACAAGATCCAACGGTGGAGACTTCGTCTTCCACCTCCAAGCGCCCCTCTCTCCCACGTTCTCCGCCTTGCGGGAGGGTACTCCCTTCCTATTCTTGGTCGTGCCTCCACCACCGTCGACGACCACCATCACCTCCACGTCCTTCCCCACTCATCCATCATCCTCGCCAGCCACTTCATTTCCCACGTTGACCGCCAGCTACGCCCCACTACCTCCATGAACTTCACTCCATCACCAGGCCGGTCATCTACTTCACCCTTTAAATACTCCACCACCGGCCATCGTCGCAACCATCCGCCACACCAGAGAGATTCCCTGAGCTCGGAGCGTTCCATTAGTGACAGTAATTGCGCGATTACTTGAGCGAAGACGGTCGTCTTCTCCGGCGAGATCCTCGGCCACCGCTGAGTCGCTGCCCTCCTCCGTCGATCCGCTGCTTGAGATTAGGGACTCACCGCCCCTTCGAGCGACGATCTGGACCTCAAACTTGAGCTCCAAACCCCAGGTGAACACCTCCATCTTCCTCCGATCTTCATTTTTGTTTTTCTTTTGATTTCTCGCTTTTTATCCGACGTCCCTCTTCATCGTCTCGCCTCGCTTCCACTCCGCTGAGCTCCGTGACGGAGTTCTCATCCTCGCAGACACCTTCCCGCCCTCAGACGCTTCATCTCACCGTCCATCGAATCCAACTCCGCCACTTGGCCGGAGCACCGTCGCCAGACCACCTCCCTCCGCCTTAGGCCTCGCCAACCATCCTCCCACCTCCACGATTGCACGCATGAGCTTCAGCTCCTCCTCTAACACTTGCAGGTACTAATTCTTCACTAATCGGAAATTCGTCGGAGTTCTTTTGGAGCTTCGTCGCCAGCAACCTTAGACGGCCATCTCCAGCTCCTGAGACCACCAGCATCTTCGCCGCATCGCCACGCAGCTTCTGGGATATCTCCGATACCTCGGAGAGCTTCACCGATACCTGTAGGGAAGGGCGGAGCAAAGGCCCCATCGCCGGAGCTCCACCATCTCCTCCGTAGGCGGCGGAGGGCCATTGAAGGAGAAGCCCTAGATACCGTTCGATCACCTCGATCGAACGATCGATGTCGCGCCACATCGCCACTCAGCCGACCCTCACAGGTGCCGTTGGATCCTTCCAGATCTAACGACGCTTAGCGAGCCACGTATCCTATCTCTGCAGCAGCCGAGAACCGTTGGATCTATCCAGATTTGACGGCTTCTGATTTCGCCACGTGTCAGCACCGACACCCATTGGATCTATCTTGATCCAAGGGTCTTCATTATGCCACGTCGACAAAGACCGAGCCTCGCCCCCGACCCTAGGCTCGGACGACCCGAGGCTACATCGAGCCTTACTCCAGACCTCCAGGCGCACCCGTGCTGAGCCCCGAGCCTCCGAAGCTATCCGAGCCTAGGTCGGCCACGTGAGGAGCACGCGCGACCTGGGTATTTTGCACCGAGGCCCTAGAAGCTTTTCATATTTGCAAAAAGGTCCCTGTGAAGCAGACCCCACGTGAGGAGCACGTGCCTGTGGAGAAATTACATATCAGTCCCCTGCATTATAGGTAATTGCATTTAAGTCCCTGTCAGCATATTTCTTTTATGTAATTTTATTTTCTTGTATTGCAAATACACCCCTGTCTTTGCACGCATCCCTAGGTCTCATTTTACATCATTTTTGAATTCCAAAAATTGCATCTTATTGAGCAACTTGTCCTCTTTCTATTGTGCCACTTGTCACATTTTTGTAATTACTATAGATTTTTAAATGAATTAATTGGTTGAATTGTGTGATATTTTGCCCGGCGAGACCTTTTAATTTATAATTAATTTTCTGTAGCTCCAAAAATTCTCAAAAATTCGCAATAGCTCTAGGATAGTGAACTTGACATTGCATAAAACTTTCATGTCATTTGCACACATCACGAGGCTTGAATAAATTGTTTAGTGATTTTCTTATTTTAATTTTAATAGGTTCATTTCACATTGAAATTAGGGTTTGTCAATTTTCCTAGATTCCTTATCATTAGAATATCTAGGATAATTTTATTTCCTGAAAAAGATGTGATTTGTTATTTATTAAAAATAAATTAGTGAAAATCACCCTGTCTGCATTTTTAATTCACTGTAAATTCATTTAGTCTCTAAAAATTCCAAGAAAATTAGGGTAGCTTAGTTTCATCATAATCCATCATCTGGACAATTTTCATAATTTTTGGACTTCATTTGATATCTCATTTGAATTAACTTTGAATTGGCTTGATTCCTGCATGTGTCTTGCATAGAAATTAAAAAATAAAAAAAATAACTCCCTGAAAATCCAACACTTGATCTTTGCTAAAATTTACCTAAGGAGGCAGATTCCTCCCTGAGTTCGACCATGGACACTACCAAGTAAAAAAATCACCGCTTGAAATTGACTCAAATCTGATTAAAGTGGTTTTTGATTAACCCTCTCGTATCCGACTGCAACGAACATTAATAATTAATTTGGACATTAACTTGACCGAGTTAACATAGGGTGCGGGGTGTCTTACCAACACGCACACTGATCCGAGTTGACTGGTCCAAGGGGGAGAGTTGATCAAGGGTCAACAATCCCCCGTGGACCAATCACAGGCTGCCAATCAATAAATATTTGGAAATTCATTTAAAAATAATAAATGACTTATTTTCAAAAACTTAAAACATGAAAAATGTTTATTTTTTTTCAAATTATTTTTTAGTGATTTTTATTATATTTTTGAAATAAAAATTATGTATTTACAAAATATTATTATTATATACAGGTATATACATGTATTTATTTTTTATTTTAATTTTTAATTATTTATTTTTATATATTTATTCCAACTTTATATTTTATATTTTTATAAGATAAAATTTGGAATAAAAGTGTATTTTTATTATTTATTTTCATAAGTTAAATAAATAGATATATACATATATTTACATGGTATATATAGAAGGTGGGAATTTGATTTTATTTTATTTCTTTTTATTTTTTTATATTTTTCTAATTTTTATTTTATTTATTTACACCATGAAATGTGGAATTTGAAAATATTTTTATTAGATTTTTATTATTTATTTACAAGGGAAAATAAATAGATGTGTGATTCTATGCACATGGTCTATATACAATGATGAAGGGAATTTTATTTATTTTTTGTTTTATTTTTCCATTTTTGTTTTGGTTTTGTATTTACAAATATGTACAAATAAATAAGCACATTTTTTTAATAAGAGGAAAATAATTTTTATTTATATACATAGGTATATGTACACACAATTGAGCTTCCCTATCTCTCTCTACTTGAATTCTTTTGCGGTCAGGCCCATGCTGAGCCCTCCCTTGGGATTAGGTCGCTCAATATTTATTCTAAATATTTCCCACTTTTTATTTTATTTCTTTATTCTTTTATTTATGCACAAAAACATGCTAATTATACATATTTACAAGATGCATGCTTATTGACAATTTATGCTATTTACACCTATCTACATGTGTTTTGCACAGGTTTTGTAGCTAAAATAAAATAATAAAGAGTGATGAATGGTATTCATCACCCCTATACTTAACTTTGCTAGTCCCTTAGCAAACACTTATTTGAAAAAGAAGTGAAAAAGCAAAGGAAAAAGAAAAAGAGGAGAAAATGCATGGATCAATGCTGATTATTAAACTTGCCTTCATTAAATTGAAATATGGAGCTCGATCAGATCTCTTGATTATTAATGTGTCAGAACCTTATTTGGACTTAAGTTTAAAACTTAACAGCCTCTAAGATCCACTAATCTATAGTCAAGACTCCTCAATAATCCAGATCATAACAAGTCTACATACACAAACCCTGAAGACCATGAATCTTTCCTTGTACAGTGTAAGTGAGGTATAGCTCTCCACCTCAGAAGTAGCAACTTGACAGCCCTCCCCAACAAGGTAACTCTATGACCCTAGTCTGGCCACTCTTTCCTCGAGGAGCGGGGCATTCCCTTCTAAGTTCAAGTTCAACCGACTCAAGAAGAGGGGGGGGAAGAGAATGGACCATGGCCAGTGTAACCATGTATCCTTGGGAGCTCAACCAGTGTAGCTAAATCTCCCTGCTGCAAGCTACATAAGATGGAGCATGAGTCTCAAGCTTTGCTTATTGCACTATATACATACTACGGTGGGATTATCATTTTCTATCAGACCCACCAATTTTTTGGAGTTATTTTCTTTTTGCATTTTTTTTCAAGTGCATCTGCACAACATATTTACACGGTGCAACATATGTACATAAGGAGTTTTCCTCTTGAGCTAGTAGACTATCCCTCTTTTGAAGCATTATTGCAACCCACGACTCATGTCGTTAGACCTCATGGCAACCAGACCAAGTTGAGACGCACTTCTTTCACTAAAAGAAGAAGAGAGGTTCCACCTAGAAGTACTACCCTCATATGCTACCCCAAGTCAAGGAAGACTGCCTCCTCACCACCTCCTCCGTAGAGAGCTCGATGTAAAGTGCGGGTCCAAGTCAAGCCATTGTCTATATGAGTCATGTGTGTGTTGTTAAGTGCTCTACTTAGGCTCATTGAGATGACATGTGATCATAGTCTAGTGGACTAAAAGAATTAAGTCACCATGGACCTGAAAAGCCTTAACCCTAAGCCCTATAAGGTTCCTCTTATAATTAGGTGGATTAAGATCTTAATCAAGCTTCATTTCCTAATTTAATTCCAGGCTAGTTTAAATGTCAACTATAATCCAGGAAAAACTATACAAATATATACAAAGATGCTATTTACACAATATTTTACATATGTGCAAAATTTTTGAAAAATGTTTTGAAACCATGAATGTATGCATGAATGCAAGTTTTGCAAAATATTTACACAAATTTACACGAGGTTTTTGCAAACTTTTTGATTTTCAAAACATTTTTGAAAAATTTTGTACTATATACATAATTTTGATATGCACATATTTACACACTATTTACAAAAAAAGTTTTTGAAAACATTTTTACAAAAATAATTTTGTACAATAGATATGTATGTGCAATAAAAGAATGTTTATTTACAAGGAATTTTTTTAATTTTTATGGATTTTTGGGTTTTTAGCCATTTTTATTTATTAACACACTCACACAAAGTACGAGTTATGGCTAAAGTATATATGAAATATATACACCCCCCTATACTTAGCTCGAACGATGTCCTCAGAGTCAAGAGAGATGAAGAAGACACAACTCGTGCTTAGTATAGGGAAGTGAAAAGGAAGGCTATATACAAAGACGAATCAAAGAATAGAAAATCAAGAGAGTCTCGGCATTTCCCCCTATACTTAGGATCAAATAATCCTAAGTATAGCAGGCTGTACGCGAAGGGAAATCCGAGTGAGAATGTACAGGGTCTACCCCCTATACATAGGGTAAAATATCCCTAAGTATAGGCAACAAAAACAGAGGTAGAAATGAATCAAAAGAATACCCGAGAGTCCTACATCCCCCATATACTTAGGGAAAAGTACACCCTAAGTATAGCATAATCATAGGATGAGAAAAGGGATGTGTGACTAAAGAATAGAGTGATATAGACATCTGGATCTATACAAGTCGGAAGAACAGTGATAATCAGGCGTGAGATGCAATAGATGTGAGTCAAAAGACCACATCTCACGCAAAGTGAATCGGGACAACATCAACGATCCGTGGCTCATGATCTAGATATGGCTTGAGCCACTGGCCGTTCACTCGAAAGGTACTCTTAGAAGACAACTCAGATATGTCGATACTCCCATTGTCGTGTACCTTTCTCACCAAATACGGTCCCTTCCATTTGCTCTGTAGCTTCCCTGGAAATAGACGAAGCCTAGCATCAAACAACCATACTCTCTGTCCAGGCTCAAAATGCTTGTGGCTGATATGAGAATCATGCCACTCCTTCACTCTCTCCTTGTACTGAAGGCTGTTTGAAAAGGCGGTATCACGAAGCTCCTCCAAGGCTGCTAACTCTGTCCTCCTCTGATCTCCTACACTATCTGGATCCAAAAGTATATCAGTAACAACCCAAAGTGACCTATGCCTCAACTCAACAGGTAAATGGAATGACTTTCCATAAATGAGGCGAAAGGGAGATGTGCCCAAAGGTGTCTTGAAAGATGTCCTATATGCCCACAAGACCGAGTCCAAAAGCCGTGACCAATCCTTTCGGTCAGGGCAGACGACTTTCTGCAATATAGTCTTGATCTCCCTGTTCAACACTTCGGCAAGACCATTCGTCTGAGGGTGGTATGGAGTGGCAACTCGATGGTCTATGTCGAACTCGCTAGCAAGGGCCTTTACCTTGTCGTTGACGAAATGAGACCCCCCGTCAGATATCAACACTCGTGGTACCCCGAATCGTGAAATGATATGCTTCCTCAAAAATCTGCAAATAGTCCTAGCATCTGCGGTTCGGGCGGGGATGGCCTCAACCCAACGACTCACATAATCCACGGCCAACAAAATGTACTCGAATCCCTGACTCTTAGGGAATGGACCCATGAAATCGATGCCCCATGCGTCAAAAACCTCACAGAAGTGAATGGGCTACTGATGAATATCCATTCATCACTCTTTATTCTTTTATTTTAGATACAAAACCCATGCAAAAGACATGTATATTCTTGAAAATAGCATAAATTATCATATTGCATGCATTGTGTAAATATGCTTAATTAGCATGTTTTTGTGCATAAATAAAAGAATAAAGAAATAAAAGAAAAAGAGGGAGATATTTAGAATAAATATTGAGCGACCTAATCCCAAGGGAGGGCTCAGCATGGGCCTGACCGCAAAAGAACCAAAGTAGAGGGAGATAGGGTCAATTTCACATGTGTACATATACCTATGTATATAAATAAAGATTATTTTCCTCTTACTAAAAATAAAATGGGTGTTTATTTATTTGTATATATTTGTAAATATAAAATTAAAATAAAAGTGGGAAAAATAAAAGAAAATAGAAAGAAATAAAATTCCTTCATCATTGTATATAGACCATAGAACCACATATCTATTTATTTCCCCTTGTAAATAAACCAATAAAAATATTTTCATATTCCACATTTCATGATGTAAATGAATAAAATAAAAATTAGAAAAATAAAATAAAATAAAAAGAAAAAGAAATAAGATCAATTTCTACCTTGTATATATACCATGTATATATGTAAATAAAAGTATTTATTTAACCTATGTAAATAATTAATAAAAAAATAAAAATATACTTTTATTCCACATTTTATTCTATAAATAAATAAAATATAAAATTGGAATAAATTTTATAAAAATAAACAATTAAAATTAAAATAAAAAATAAATACATGTATATACCTATATATAATAATACTATATTGTAAATACATAATTTTTATTTCAAAAAAATAAATAAAAATCACTAATAAATAATTTGAAAACAAATAAACATTTTTCATGTTTTGAGTTTTTCGAAAATAAGTCATTTATATTTTAAAATGAATTTCCAAATCTTTATTGCTTGGCAGCCTGTGATTGGTCCACGGGGGATTGTTGACCCCCGGTCAACTCTCCCCCTCGACCAGTCAACTCGGATCTGTGTGAGCAACCCGATTTCTCCTAATTTTCTAAACCAGATCCGAGCTCCATTTACCTAAACCCCATGTCCTAATTGATCCCAAATGATCCGAGATCCACGCTAGAGCATCCGCCTAGGGATCTGTGCTTCATGGAACCCTGCCCGACCTCTTCTTCTTGGACCTGCAAGGGTATTTAGCTAAACCTCCGCCGCACCTTTTCACGCATCCTTGGCACTGCTCCTTCATCCCTGAACCTCCATCTCCTTCCATTGAGTGACAGCTTTGCGAGGGTGGTGTCACAGAGAGGAGAGGACGTCGTTAGCCATCGATCCAGCGACTCCTGCCGCCGTGCGCCGCCGTGAGGTGCGCTGAGCCTCGGAAGACGTTTCCTCGAGGCAAGGACCCCCATAGCTCATCGAGCTCGTCCCCAGTCGATTTCATCCACCAGGTAGACCTAATTCATCCTAGTTTTCCTTAATTTCTCATTACGCCCAATTCGCTCTGCCGTCATCTCTCATCGATTCCGGCCACTCCGATCAACCATTTCATCATCCGACCCGACCAACATCTTCACGAGACTCCCCTCCACATTCTCCACCCAGTCACTCCCCTTGGTTCGCCCCGGAGCCAAGGCTCGACCTCCTCCGTCGTCGCCTCGCCGGAGGTCTTCCATTCCAACGCACCTGTCCACCTTTCCACCTCTAACCGGGTTGACCCAGGAAGCTTCCTAGGCTGTTTTGTAGGTCAATGCGACCCATCTGAGGGTCGTCTCGTTCGAGCCCAGGAGCTTCGAGCTTCCGCTGTCGCCGGACCACTCCGGTGGTCCCCGACGTCATCGGAGGTATCCTTCAGCTGCGGAGCATCGAGATGAAGCTATTCCACATTCCAGTAGCTCAGGAGGAGGTCTCCACCGTGTGCATTGGGCCGACGAAGTTCGCCGGCGTCGAGTTCTTGGAGGACCCTCCTCCGCCGTTCGTTCAGCCTCGAGCTCCAGTTTTGATCCAGGCCGTCTATTTGAGGAGCAACAGCCCATTGTTCGATCATCTGAGGCTTGATCTGGACCATCCATCAGCTGAAGAGGAGCCCTCGTTCCACAACCGTTCGATCTCACACGTGGCTGCCTTTCACCCTTCCGATAATAAGAGGGGTAATTTACTCTTAGGCCCCTCTTGTTTTTGCATTTCTTATTTAGTCCTGTAAATAGTTTACTTAGTTGTTTTTATTTTGTAAAAATTGAATTGAGGACCTTCATGTTTCCTTTATTTGCATATCAGTCCTTGTATATGGTAACCACGTGCGTCGACATGTGAGAATCTGGTCATTTTGCATTTTCTACCATGCGTTTCTTCTGTGTTACTAAATGACATTTTACAAATAGAATTTGCATATATGCCCCTTTGTGTCTGGACCACATGCGTTGTGCATGTTTTGTGGGATTTTTGCATGTTTGGCCCCTGGACTTTCTTGCCGTGTTACTGATTGACCCCCAGAACTATTTTATTTGCGTTTAGGTCCCTATGTACTGTGAGCTTTTATTTGATTTAAATAAAATATCAAACTTAACCCAAATTGCATGTAATTTGGACATGTGGCTCCTGCCATTGTGTAAAAATTTCCCTAATTTTTTGGTACATTTTTGAGGTATTTTTATATTTTCAAAATTCAAAAACTATTGTTTTTCCTTCTGTCTAGTTTAGAAAATCATAAAAAAATATAAAAACTATTTTAAAAATTCTAAAAGATTTAGTATTTGTTAGTTTTGGTGTATTTGGTTTTCTATGCATTTTTTGTTATTTTTGGATATATAAAAACCCTAAAAATTTAAAAACCATTAAAAACTTATTAAAATTCTAAAGAAATATAGAAAATCCAAAAAATCACAAATTCTTTTGCTGAATTTTATTTGTTGATTGTAGTTTTCATAAAATATACCTCCAGGATTTTACAGATCAATTTGATATTTTAAATTGATCTTCCAAACCTAGCTGGACAGTATCTCACTATTTCTGCCTTCTTTGATTTTTAGAAAATTACATAAAAATCATAAAAATATGAAAAATTCACCAAAAACAGTAAAAAACCTATAAAACATAAAATTGGAGTCTTTTTGAGTGATTAAATAATTCATTGAAGTTGCCTTATTTTGTCTTTTTCCTATTTCCATTTATTATTAAAAATTCAAAAAAATATAAAAATAATTAAAAACCACCAAAAATAATTGTTTTTATTTTCTTTTGATTTCTGACTACTTCGTAGGTCGCGAGGCCAACTCGTGCTCCCTGAGTCCGACCCTGGGTGCTACACCAGGCTAATCTCATAGCTTGGACCGCTATTTTTGCCTTTATTGATTTATATCTCTGATTGGTGGTCTGCTCTTCATTTTTCTTGATCGAGCCGATTTCCCGAGTGACTAAGGTCGCAACAACCTTAGCTATATTTTATTCACCTTAGTCATTTGGTTCTTTGGCTCGCATCAGAATGGTGTCTTTGCCGGGGAGCACGGCTTAGTAGTCGGTTTTATTTTCATTTTCTTTTCTTTTGATTTTCGCGACTTTCCGCAGCTTTTCTTCGTCCGTGGCTTTTCGCGTCTTTTTGTTTGTCTTTTATTTTTATTTTCTTTTATTTTCTTTTATTTTATTTTTGGTTGTTTTGAGTGTTTATTTTTGTTTCCCATTTTTGCACATATACCCTGTTTTATTTATTTGCTTTGTTTATCTATTTGTGACACACTTGTTGTTTACTTGCGAGGGCCCGAGGACCGAGGTAGCTCCTCTCGAGGAGCCGATGCAACCGCGAGAATCGGAGGCAGCTCCCTTCTACACGGAGCTGCAGGAGAGCGTGAGGAGGCAACAGGAGTGCGGGAATAATGTAGTAGTAGCTTAGTTTTATTTTCAGCAATTAAACTATTGTAATAATACAGGGACCAGAGACCTTGGACACTTAGACTCTCAGGGTCTGTTTCGCCAAGCACCGGTGTGCTCGGGGGACCCCACCAGCTTTTCGCGGTTTTTACACAGTTTTTGTCGTTTATTTACTGCCTTTGTTTCTCGCGGATTTCAGCCCTAACGTAGGATTTTTGCTTGACTGCGCCGTAATAAATAGGATCCAAACACTTAATAATTTGCATGTACCTATAGACCGTTAATTGGACCAAAATAAAAACTTAATAAAAAGACTACTTGGTCACTTGAGGGGTCCCGCGCCGCTAGAGGTCGTATACAACGCTGACAGGACCCGTTGTGGCGAGCACCGATCGGCATCCGAGACCAGACATCGACCCCTCCTATTGACCATTTAGCCATTGTTCTTTCGAGTAGAACTGCTTGTTAGGGCCCGGTTTTCCACTTGCATAATTTAGGTAGTTTTAATTGTCTTTCAATTATGTACGGATCATATTGCATGTAGACTGTTGGAGTCAGGTACACCTTCTATCTCGTGCATGCATCATTGATTTCACACGCATCGGCTTTTTCGACTTCTCCCCCTGTTTTTGGACTTAAATAACCAGGAGAACCGAAAAATTCGTTAGGCGATTGTTGTTATTTGAAAAATACCTAAAAATCAAAACCATAAAATTGGGACTGTGATGAGTACATATTATACTGGTATAATAGTATACAAAATACATAAAGAATTCCATTAATATCTGATACATACACCTCAAATATCACTTAAGCCAGATATTATCGATTCTGCAAATACAACAAGAAAATCACCTCTAGAAATGCATAATTAAATTAATGACCAAATTCTCTCTTCATCATCAAATACAATTACTCATTGAAATACTTTATCCAAGCAAATTGCTTGATCATTAAATCTAATTTGGCTCTACATAATTTGTTAGCAAGAAATGAAGAGGAAACATTGTGCAAAATTCACATTCTTTATTCCCTCCCCCTTTCCCATACAACACATGGCTCAAGAAGCATTTAAAACCCATATTCCTCATGTTCCTTTTTTCCCATGCACCTTTTCCCCATACAAAAATTAATTCTTCATGCATTCATGATGATATTTTGTCTTTATTTGCATGAGATGTCTCCCTTTATTTGCAAGCATATTACATCTATAAAAGGAGGCCTTCTTACCCCATTCTTAACTCACGCACCCTCTCCCTCTCCCCCATTTTCTTCTTTCTCATTTTTTCTCTCTTGTTTCCATCTCCCTCTCTCTCGTTTTTCTCATGCAGGCACAAAGATAACGCCAACAACGTCCAGCCGTTCTCCTCCCCGTGGTTTTCCTCCAGCCCGTAGCAGCCCGTGCGTCCACACGCATGGCCATCTCCTCCAGTTCGTAGCAGCCTGCACGGCTATCTCCTTCCGCGCTGCTGCGACGCATCTCCTCCTCGACGACCTTCTCTCTCCGACACCATACTCGTGTGTGCAATCAGCCCACGTGTCTTCCCACACACTCCCATCTCTGCCATCATCGTCATCTTCACTCGGGAATCAAATAGAGAAGCATTTCTTTCCCATCTTATTTGTCGCATGAATTTTTATTATCTTGGTTTGTTGGTTTAAGTTAAATTTGAAGGAACAACTCTTTTTGTGTAAGCTATTGTCAACTCTATTTTTCTTGAAAATATATGCAATGCAAGTTTTTTCATCATTCTCTCTTGAAAGCTTCCAAGTAAATCTCATCTTCCCATATTAAATTGCAAATCAACCCCCACTTTCTTACTTAGTTGCACTCATACCATCATTTGCTTACTCTAAGTTCTAAGAAGTATTTTCACCGTAGATCACATTCTGTTATAAATTTTCTTTCATTGCAATACATTTATAAATTGAATCAAGTTTTAAAGAAGAACAAAAAGAGCGAGTTTGCTTAGTCCCTGCGGATATGAACCTCTACTTGCACTATATAACTCATATTTTTCCAACATGCTTGTAGTTGTAATATTATTTGTTTGATTGCGGTTTTGCGTGGAACAACAACGACATGGTAAAAACAACTTTTTAAACCGCGTAAAATCGCATCAACATTTTGGCGCCGTTGCCGGGGACTAGGCAACATTTGTAATTTTTTCTTCTTCTTTCTATCTTAATTTCAAGTTTCTAATCCGTGCATTTTTTTTGTTTTGCAGGTACTTAGGCTTCAAAAAGAAAGAAAATTTACTTGTCTTTTCATGCATTTTGTTTTAGCAAACTTGTAATTTGTTAAAAAAATTTTGTAATCTTAATTTCCCCCTCCCTTCTCGGAAAAGCTCGCCATCAGCAGGACAAAATATTACGGATTAGCGCCAGAAGTGCAGGCACTGTGAGTCTATCTTTCTCTTAGGCATCTTAAGCTTTTAAAAATTTCCTGCATTTGTTTGCGCCCCGA
This sequence comes from Ottelia alismoides, assembly GCA_037367405.1. Taxonomy (NCBI): domain Eukaryota; kingdom Viridiplantae; phylum Streptophyta; class Magnoliopsida; order Alismatales; family Hydrocharitaceae; genus Ottelia; species Ottelia alismoides. The sequence continues at coordinate 160,737 of JAZKJV010001067.1, read as the reverse complement.
ACTTAAACCGAAAAAAATAATTAAAAAATACTTCTTCTTTGCATCATCTCCGTGGTCTTCTCCCTATGATAATCTAATTCAAAGACCACCAAATCGTGTGCTGATCATTTAAAAAGATAAGCTTGAAAGGTCACCGCAGTGGCCCGAGCTGAAAGCGGATAAATTCTGAATGCTTGTTTGATGCACGTGTATGACACAAAAATCACGAGCACATAGAACCCTTGGATAGAGACAAAAATCCCTGGTGCTACGTGGGATTGCAGAGAGAGATCGTAACTCCTCGACGCGTTGGGCACAGGTTCTTGTGGGAAGAAGCAGATCCTCGATCTGAGTACCGCACCCTGGATCCCCCAGCCGGATTAGGACATCGATTTCCCACAATCTTCCACACCCACCTCATCTTTAAGGACCCTAATTTCTCTGAAAACTTTTGTTGAATCACTAAACTAAAATCGAAAAGATAACCGCTTCCGCGGTAATTTTTGTGTGAGTTGGTGAAACAACAACTTGTCTGGTGTTTGTGTTGTGTATGCTAGGTCGTATATCTTTTAAAAATAAATTGCAACAACCCGCTAGATTACGACCCGATCTATAAAAGAAAATCCCACCCATTCTTGTCTGTACTTGAGAATCTTTATTCATGGAAAAAATTCAAGTTATGCTCAATGAGATGCACGAGAAAACAAAGCTGAATCGGGTTATTGCTTTGAATTATTTGGAGGATAGGAAACGATCTTCTCGGCCCATTGATCCACCTATTTTATTATCGATTGAGCATGAGATTGATGAAATGATGCATCTAGTGCAAAAATATCAAGAAGATCAGGAACACAAAAAGAATGAGTCATCCGATCAAACGTCAAACCCACCCCATGATGACCCTATATTAGAGGAATTTCTTGCATTACCTTCTCCTGCATGTCCTTCCTTTATCTCTTCCAAACCACTTTCACACGCAGAACAATCATCCATTTTGAATACTGGACTAATCTCCGATTCTTTAAGAAATCACTCAATCTCCTTACCACTATCACTGACCCATGAAAGTGACTCTCAACATACTCTTTATGAATTAGCTATCCAAATCCAACAAAGCCATGGAGCACTTATGGATGAATGTAATAGGATACATGAGAATGTCAGTAAACAACTTTTGGAAATTCGTGCTCACTTGATGAATAGGCCAAATAGTTTGACGGGTGAATGCAATATATCTCAACAATATTTTGAGAAACATCAAGAAAAGAAAATTGAGGATTTCAGACACTCAAGAGAAGAAGAAAAATGGGTCCCAATATCAGTGAACCAAACAATGATACTTCCTTTTGATGAACTAGATGTGAGATGTATAGAAGAAGAATTTATTGATGAAATAGTGTCATCTCTATGTCTCCTCAAACCCAGATTGGCGACATTTTATGATATCCCTATCTTCACTCCTCTTGTGTCAGACCATGTATTAATTGAAATGCCCAATGATTTAATAGATGAATGTTGTCTCTTCGAAAGACTCGAACACTTTGAACATGAAACTTCATTTTGTGAACTTGAGGGGCGTCTTATGGAATATGACTCTATGGATGAAATTGAGGAGGAATGTGATATAATTTCGGCTTTCATGAATCATGTTGACCAGAAAGATTTTGGAGAGTATAATAAGGACATTTTTGAAATTGAGATCACACCCCTAATACAACTCGATCATGACCCACTCTTGATGGATACATGTATTAATAATGGTATCGATCTTTCCTTAGACTATTCTGAAGGTTATGAACATCAGTCTACTAATGATATCGATTGGTCTGAGATAATAGTTGAATTTGAAGATAGTAATGGTGTTGACTCCAGTGAAGAAATCGAGGAATATTTGATGTTTGATGTTAATTCTGGATGTGATTTTACGATTAATGAAAAAAGTCCAAACTCAGAGTTTGAATATGAGGACATAGTAGACAAAGAATTGACTTCTTCATTTACCGAGACTCTCTTCCAACCAACACATGATTATATGTTGAAGATCCTTTATGATGATCCTTTCAAAGATGAGATTTCCAACTCCATTGCCTTCACCATTGAGAAAGAAGATCCACTCAATTCAGTTGATGACTATAAGAATACATCTTCTACTGAGTCAGAATCTGATCAGAATGAATTTTTATTCTCCGATCCTTTTTGGAATGAAACCAAGGTACTACTCAAAACATTCGAAGACAATCATCCAATCATTCATGCGACACAACCTTTGCCAAATCCGACCTCTATTGTCATACCTCCTAACTCAATTGCCAACACACCCCTGCTCCTGACCTTTGAATACCCAAATCATATTTCGGGGAGAGAATCACCCTCATGGCTCAAGCAGAGAACTGAAATGAAATTGACAATAGATACCACCGAAAATAGCCATGATGATTATTTGAGGGACAATGATGATTTATCACAATATATGTTGGAGGATCACATGCTTATAACCACTCAACCTTCTTTGATGGAAGAATCAATTATTGGTCACTTGGAGCTTGACTTCAACCCATCAAACCAACTTCTGGTCCATGAACCCATCACTAATTCACTTATTCCCCTCCCACTACATCTAGTCCAAGATCAGACAGCTTCATCTCTCATTCCTGTTCACCAACCAATTACTTTCTTCACTATGTTAATGATATCGCAAATCTATCAAACCCATCAACCATACTCCCACATCTTGGTCAGGATATTCATGTTGAACCAGTGGTTTCATAGGGGTTTTTTGAATACAGCTTCTGCACTCACACACAACACTGGATACTCTTGATAAGCTGAATCGTCGAGTTGGGACGTTAAACCAACAGCATTTTGTGGGTCCACACCCATAGGTATCTTTTCCTTTCTTTGTATCCGTCTCTTTTCTTTTTTGTATTAGATAAGTATGGGGGTCCACCTCCACACTTTACAAAAAAAAACACAAAAAACAAAAATACATTTCACATCCCTTCTAATCCTCCTATTGCACATTGTCTTCACCATGAGGACATGGTTTCTGTTAAGTATGGGGGGTGTCTGCATAGTTTTTCAAAATTGCATACTCTTTCAAAAAAATCTCATTTGCAAAAATTCCTCTAAAAATATCTTCAAAAGCAAAGAAAACCACCAAAAATACAGCCTTCCTAGTTTTATCCTATTTTGAGAAATCATATCTTCACTGCATAAATCATAGACTGAGGTTGAGTTGACCTTAATCCACTTAACTTCTTCAGAATTTCACTAGGCATGAGTTTTTAAGCTTTCTTCAGGTCCATATGGACTTTATTCTCTCAGTTCCACTAACTCTACTGGTGAATGAACCTCTGTATCTAACTAGATCACCTAAGCAACTAGTAGCACTCTTAAACTCTTCAATGGATATTGAACAATGCACATTGCACTTAGCTTGATTGAGTTGAGTTTACGAGATACAATTACAGTATAGTTGAGGTGAGGAGTTGTCCTCTTGGTTGTGCCAATGCCTGAACCTTATCTATAGCTAGTGAAGGAACTTGACTCGGGAGCAACATGATCTCTCTAGTCTAAATATGTCAGCAAATAAGCCAGTATCGTGCCTCTAAAGTCAATATTAAGCCGATACTACCTTTTGATGCCAAAACCCAAGACAAAAACACCACAAAAAGGCATATCTTAATACAAAATGCCAAAAACCACCAATCATGCAAAGATGTGCGAAGCAAAAGCAAGGAAAGAAGACCACCAAATAACCCTCCTCCACCAAAAAGCTGTGGTAGCAGCCCAATGATGCTACCTAAATTTTTAAAAGAGGCCCAAAGAGGCCCAGGATTATGCTCTGCAAAAGGAAAAGAATGAGAGCAACGGACCAAAGCGGTCTACGAAAAACCCCGAAATTAAGTCCCATTCTCCAATAAACTATGACCTTTGTTTTATGCTGACATATTCGGGTGAAAGGAGATTATGCCTGAATCTAGGTGAGGACCGAGGCTATATGTATAGGGAATCATTCGGTACCTTGATAGATTGTGTTGTTAGCTCGTTCTCTTGACTCATGAAAGCTAAAACTATCACTAACACTGTTTATATCCACTCAAGGTCAAAGAGAATACCTGTTTCTTAGGGATGAGCTGACCTGATCGACCTTCTGAAACCATGTTTGATTTTGTTGGAACTGAGAGGCTGTTGAAACTATAAAACTTGAGTCAAGTAGACGATTCAAACAAATCATTAATCCATGGGTCAACTCTATTGAAGTCCGTGTATTCGTGTGGTTAGGATCTGAAAACTCGAGACTTTGTGGGTATGTCTGCTGCAAACCCTCACCAGATTTATCTTGTCTAGTCTCCCTATCCTTCATTATTTCTTATCTTATTCTTGCTCGGGACTAGCAAGATTTAAGTATGGGGGTGTGATGAGTACATATTATACTGATATAATAGTATACAAAATACATAAAGAATTCCATTAATATCTGATACATACACCTCAAATATCACTTAAGCCAGATATTATCGATTCTGCAAATACAACAAGAAAATCACTTCTAGAAATGCATAATTAAATTAATGACCAAATTCTCTCTTCATCATCAAATACAATTACTCATTGAAATACTTTATCCAAGCAAATTGCTTGATCATTAAATCTAATTTGGCTCTACATAATTTGTTAGCAAGAAATGAAGAGGAAACATTGTGCAAAATTCACATTCTTTATTCCCTCTCCCTTTCCCATACAACACATGGCTCAAGAAGCATTTAAAACCCATATTCCTCATGTTCCTTTTTTCCCATGCACCTTTTCCCCATACAAAAATTAATTCTTCATGCATTCATGATGATATTTTGTCTTTATTTGCATGAGATGTCTCCCTTTATTTGCAAGCATATTACATCTATAAAAGGAGGCCTTCTTACCCCATTCTTAACTCACACACCCTCTCCCTCTCCCCCATTTTCTTCTTTCTCATTTTTTCTCTCTTGTTTCCATCTCCCTCTCTCTCATTTTTCTCATGCAGGCACAAAGATAACGCCAACAACGTCCAGCCGTTCTCCTCCCCGTGGTTTTCCTCCAGCCCGTAGCAGCCCGTGCGTCCACACGCATGGCCATCTCCTCCAGTTCGTAGCAGCATGCACGGCTATCTCCTTCCGCGCTGCTGCGACGCATCTCCTCCTCGACGACCTTCTCTCTCTGACACCATACTCGTGTGTGCAATCAGCCCACGTGTCTTCCCACACACTCCCATCTCCGCCATCATCGTCATCTTCACTCGGGAATCAAATAGAGAAGCATTTCTTTCCCATCTTATTTGTCGCATGAATTTTTATTATCTTGGTTAGTTGGTTTAAGTTAAATTTGAAGGAACAACTCTTTTTGTGTAAGCTATTGTCAACTCTATTTTTCTTGAAAATATATGCAATGCAAGTTTTTTCATCATTCTCTCTTGAAAGCTTCCAAGTAAATCTCATCTTCCCATATTAAATTGCAAATCAACCCCCACTTCCTTACTTAGTTGCACTCATACCATCATTTGCTTACTCTAAGTTCTAAGAAGTATTTTCACCGTAGATCACATTCTGTTATAAATTTTCTTTCATTGCAATACATTTATAAATTGAATCAAGTTTTAAAGAAGAACAAAAAGAGCGAGTTTGCTTAGTCCCTGCGGATACGAGCCTCTACTTGCACTATATAACTCATATTTTTCCAACATGCTTGTAGTTGTAATATTATTTGTTTGATTGCGGTTTTGCGTGGAACAACAACGACATGGTAAAAACAACTTTTTAAACCACGTAAAATCGCATCAACAGACTGCTAACTCAACTTGACCCTAAAAGACACTCACCAGAAAAATTTGTCTTGGGGAGAGCAACCCCCTCCTTGTCTGGTTTGCATGTGCGAGAGAGTGACCCGCACCCTAGGATAGAGCCACATCTGGACCCCTTTCAGACTACTGCTTCTGGGCTAATCGTTCTTCAGTGAGGATCGCTCCGATCTCCGATAAAGCGGGCCGCGATATCCTTAACAGAGCGAGCCGATCGGGTAGCCGGTAAATGGTCCACAGCTTGTACTGGCTAGGAAAAATCTAGTTTGGGATCGGGACAGTCTCCTGGGAAAATCGGATTCCCAACAGGTCATGTAATCGCTCTGCTATCTTGACTTGATCACCTAATAAAAACTGACAGGATAATTGACCAAACTCTTACGGTCTTCAGCTCACGTTGAGTAGGTGAATTAGGGGTTTTGTTTGCTCATCATAGTTGTTACCAGATCCCATCCTCCCGACACGCCAGATCAAGATGATGGGAAGGAGATCTCTTAGGTAGCCTCTAGCTGCACTGCTTTTCAGCACTCCCACCCGTTCATCTAGGTTGGTTCGCGAGAGCCGAGACCCGCTCTCCGAACCTGAGTTCGATTCCGCCCTGTTCCCCCTCAACCACCCTTCTACCAGTCCAGAGATACCAGTGCCAGATGAGAGACCACAGTCAGATTTATCAGCACCTGATTTTGGGTCTTTTTCCTTTGCAGAGACCATGGCCAGCAGCATCGACGACCGCACTGGAGGTCCTCGAGCCGAGCAAACATTCATCATGGACCAGGGTGCGATCAACTCCACCCTGATCGCCTCTCTAGAGACAGTACAACAACAACTGAGGGATCAGGGAGCCTTTATGATTGAGATGAGGAGAGAGATGGAGCAGATGAGAGCCGACCGCGACCAGCACAGGCCCGCTGATGGGTCGAGGAGACCTGACGATGCGGCAGCAGCAGCCGCAGCGGCCACAACCGCAGTAGCTGCCGCAGCAGCAGCAGCACCAGACCAGCCCAGACCAATGCGGGAGTAGCACAAACCCGGATCGACTTTGACACACCGTTGGGTAGTGCTTCCAGCCATCGTGGGGGACTTCAAGTTCCCCCCGAACACCCTTCAGCTCCTCCCCCGGTTCCATGGGCTTGCCACTGAGGAGCCCCATCTTCACCTCCAGGAGTTTCTGATGATCTGCAGCACCGTCCACGACCGTCAGGTGGACGAGGACACTATCAGGATGATTGCCTTCCCCTTTTTACTGGCAGATAGAGCAGCCACCTGGACGAAGCATATGGGGAAGTTCATGTACACCTGGGAGCAGCTCCTCATCGAGTACTTGAACAAGTACTATCCACTCAGGCGGACGAACGTGGCTAGGTCCCTGATCGGCAACTTCTCCATGCTCCCCAATGAGCAATTCCACGAGGCATGGGAGAGGTTTAGAGAGCTTATAGATAGATGCCCGCACCACGACATCATGAAGCCGAACTTAGTTCAGAGCTTCTTCTGCGGGTTGAAACCAGAGCTGCAGGGCCCGGTGAATGCTTCTTGCGGCGGGTCCTACTTTGCCAGAGATGAGGATCAGGTCTGCGCCATCTATGAGGAGATGACCGAGAACTACACTGTGATGTCCCAGACGCGACTATACGCTCAGGGATGCCCCCAGCCACAGACCGTGCAGTACCAGAGGATCGTGCGGGTTGATGCCGGTCCTTCCACTTCATCAGCGGCAGCCGTACAAGCCGAGTCCACAGCCACCGACATGGGCATTATCAGCGAGAAGCTGGACCTGATGAATCTCCATTTCATCACCTTTATTCTATCATTTTGGCCTCAAAAACCCCAGCAAATGCATGTAAATAACATCAAATTATACATAATAGCATTTATTATTCCTTGTATCAATTACACATTAAATAAGGTTTTTAATGCCAAAATTATAGAATAAAGAGAAGAAAAGAAAAAGGAATAAAATATTGAAGATATTTTATGACCCAAACCCCGAGACCAAGGCCAACATGGAATTGGTCGACAAGGAATAAAGTAGGGGGAGATAAGGGGCAGTGTACAATAAATACCTCATTTATTCATGCATTTATTTATGCATTTTTGACACCTATTTTGTACAGAATTATTTATTCATCAAATAAAGAAACTTTGTTCATGAAAGTTGTAGATAATAATGTAAATAAAAATACAAAATTGAGTTTGTGTAAAAATAATACTCAGTGTACATTTTATACACAGAATAAAAAGCCAAAATCTCAACTTCACAGACCCATATCTTGCAAATAAAAACTCCAAATCACCTAAACTCACCTTTAATTGTATATAGCTTTCCAAGAACTATTTAATAAAATTGGTTTTATAATTTTTGGAGTCCATATGCAAAAGTTAGGTTTTTGGCCCTCCTTGTACATAGTATTGATTAAAATATTCCATTTATTCATTATTCATTATTGTAACAAATTTATATTTTTAGAATTTTGTAAATAATGTATATAATGCATGTACCTATCAAAAGTAAAAGAAAACAAAAAAGAATTCATAAAATAAAATAAGTCTATAAGCTTCATAGGCAAAATACCTATGCTACCGCTCTATAAATAAATAAAAAGGATTTTATTCTTTTGTTCTTTTATTCTTTTATATTTTTATAATAATGTATACATTATACATAACTCATTAAAAATGTAAATCCAAAATAAAAATCAAGAAAATACATTTAATAAATTAAGTATGCAAAATATATAGGTAAAATACCAAGAAGGATACCTACACATACATATACCTATTTATTTAAAAATAAAAATAAACTCCTAAAAATTAAATAAAAATACCTTTATACTCACAAAAATAAATTATAAATTTATAAAATAAGCCACTAAAATAATAAAATAAAATAAACAAATAAAAATTTTAAAGATACAAAATACATGTAAATATACACATATACACTTTATTAAAATAAAACCATAATAAAACACTTCGAAAAATTCAATAAAAATCACAAATAAATACTACATGAAAGAATACACATTTTTTATTCTTTAAGGAAATTCTAAATAAATCATTTACTAGGCTAAATAAATCAATTTCTAATCAAAATTTCCTATTTTGGCGTCTAGCGGCCTACGTGGACCAATGGGGCGCCAGTCCTCGTTGACCCCCTGGTCAACTGTCCCATCCCAGCTCTGGTGTCTCTGAACCATCTTTTCCCTGATTTTCATCCCTTTTTTACGGCCATCTCATCCATCGATCGAGCTCGCTTCCTTAACAAGAAATGATCTCTGATCATCCATGATACCCGCCAATAACTTGGATCGACCCGATACTCATTGGATTAATCAATAATCGCCGGTCAATAAGGCTACATGCCAATGCCTATAAATAAGAAGCTCCGCCCCCTTTCGCAAATTTGGCCAATTTTAATCCAACCTTAAGCCTCGATTTCATTCCTGGGACGTTCCTCATGACAGGGGGAGTGCTCCAGCGCCTCGAATCGGCCGGAGGAAGGGTAGTTTTGACGCGGCGGAGCTCCGGCATCCGCCCTGCTCCCTGGTGGCCCCCAGGTATAAGAGCTGCTCCTTTTATCGCTTTTTAGTTAGTTTTTCATGTCAGATTTTAATTCCAGCAGCTAGATTAGTCTTTAGTTAATCCCTTTAGCGTAAAATCAAAAATTCGAAGTTCGCCAGAGCTCAGCTCCGGCGACTCCTTCACTGTGTTCTTGACTGTATCCGACCCTCATTCGCATTCCATTTCATTCCATATCGCTTCCTCCATCGAACACACATCTTTGTCCAACCAAGGACATTCGGTCTTGGCGAATCGGAGCTCCTCCTCCGCCCTTCGCCGGAGCTCCTCCGCCGCATCTCATCTTGCTGTGTAGCTTCAAAACCCTGGGTCGAGGAGGTAGCCCTCTCTCCCCTGGTTCTTCCTATGCAGGTCCAACGAGTAAAGAAGCCCATCTGGGCTCGATTCAACCCAGGAAGAGGGTCCTGGAGGTCTTGCTCTTCTACGACTTCGTTCGACCACCTCAGACCTCCAGGAGCCATGATGAAACCTTCAAGAGATGCGGAAGGTCACCAGCTATGAGTAGAACGTGTCAGAGGCGAGGGAGATGCCCGGAGAAGCCTACACTGCACGATCGAAGCTCGCCGGAGGCGAGCTTCTTCCCTGTTCCTCCAAGTACCTCCAGCACCGTCAGATCAAAGGAGTCGGCCCAGATCGAACCAGCGCCGTCAGATGAAGCGCCGCATCGACCGTCCGATCAGCGAGGCTGATCTAATCTCCACCATCATCTGCGAATCGTCATCGGCCGACAGGAGCACGACGCGTGGCAAGTGGAAGCGGTCCAACTGTCGGATCGCACGCTTATTAGGGGTAAATTTCAGATTCAACCCCCCGCCTTTTTGTATTTAGGTTTTAATGCTATAAATAAAAATTCCTGTTGTAAATAATTTGTATAATTTGCAGAAGGCCCCCTGATGTTTTTATATTTGCGTATTAGTCCCTCCGCGCCTCACGTGCAGACCCCACGTGAGGCACGCGATATTTGCATTAAAACCTTGACGGGTTTCAGTAATTGTAGAATGGCCCCGAAAATAAAATTAAATGTTCATTTTTATTGTAGTTTTTGCATGGATGCCCCCTGTCACTTATTTTATTTGCAAAAATGCCCCTGCCAGGCCATGTATTTTTTGTATGCTTTGTCCATTTATTTTGTGCCTCATATTAATTCGAAAAATCTTGCAAAAATGGATATAAGCTCCCGTTAGTGTACCCTTGCACGCTATATTTTTAGTTTTCATTTTGTTGCCTTTTTGCATTTATTAAAAATCAAAAACATGCCTTTTAATTACTGTCTAACTTATAAAATTCCAAAAAAATATTAAAAGACCTCGAAAAATTCCAAAAAAATTCCCTAGTATGTATTTTAACCTATTTTAGTGTCAGTCCAAAAATCCCTAAAAATCTCAAAAGGAAAACCTTAAAAATTCAAAAATGCACAAAAACTAAAAAATATATATAAAATCAAAGAAAAATCAGAAAAATATGAACTCAGTTCTTATTTCTACTATATTTTATTATCTTTATTAGAAAAATAGTGTGGAAAAATTTTGAGGCTGTTTGCTATTTTTAATTCCTATTTTTCTTACAGCCAAACCCTATTCCACTGTTTGCTCTTATTTTGCTATTTAAAAATACGAAAAATGTTGTGAAAAATGCCCAAAAATCACCAAAAAAAGTAAAAAATCATAAAAATACAAAAAGACTTTATTTCTGAATTTTTGACCAATTTTGTATATTTTTATAAATATTATAACTCCCCTTTATATATATATATATATCTATATATTACCCTATAAAAAAGAGAAAAAAATGCATCTCTATATACATTTATATATCTATTAATATATGACATGCTAAACGTAAAATAAAAAATATATATCCTATAATTATTATATCTACATGTATATAATGTATGTATGCTTTATATCTACCCTCTAGGTATACATATATCTCTATAGATTTATATTCTATAAATTATATCTATATCTATATATATTATAACTATATTATTAAAATAATAATAATAATAATAAGTAAATAAAAATTAAAACAAAGAAGAAATATTAAAAAACCCACAAAAATAGGTTAACACAAGGATGACTCTGTGGTACATATAGGCTCTTGCATTTTGTATTGCTCTCTGTGGTTCGACCTCTACATACTTAGTCACTGTACATTTTGTGGTAGAGTAATAAAAATTAATTCACATTTTTGGGCTTAATTCATTCATTCTTTTATTGTGGGTTAATTGCTGTATAGCACGGGTATTCTGCGAGCGGTCGCCTCAGTGACACTCTATACATACCATTCATGGTAACCCTCGCGCAAAATCCGTGTTATCATATGGAGTCGTTGCCGGGGAGCAATGAGCATAGCCTAATTTATTTTGTCATGCTTGTGTATATTTTTGATTCATCATTGATTTTGTGAGCAACTATTTTTATTGTCATTGATCACCATGCTTCATTGATCCATTTATTATGATTATTTTATCTGCTCTATTTGATTGATTGAGCTATTCTAATGCAATCTTTTTGTGACTTTGATGCGAGGGCCCGTCACGCGAGGATGGCTTCTTAGGAGGCCAAGGCAGCCGACCTTGGAGGAGGATGGTCTTCTCTTCTCGTGACCATTTGGAGAGAGTATCAAGGAAGCAAATAGATGTGGATTAGATAGGATTAGAACACTTAGGATTGTTTTTGTAATTTATGATGAGAGAGAGACAATTTTGGCATGTAATTAAACATGACTCTACTCTTCACAATGAGGTCCAGTGCCCTGGTGATTGTTCACCTGGGGGCCTCATCGCGGCTTTTCGAGTTTTCATCGCCTTCTTTTCTTTATTTTCTGAAGTTTTGAGCTTTTCGCCTTTATTTTATTTTGTTTTGTGTGCTTGGAGCCCCTAGATGTAGGTTGCTTGACTCGGTAGCTAGGTCCACACATTAATAAGAATGCATGTTCCTATGGTCTACGTCGTATGGATCTAGCCAAATTTAAACAAGCCGCTCATTTGTCTCTTAGCCCTTGTGCCACAGCGAGCCCTGTAAAGCGCTTTCTCCTACCCTCAAGTGTGTTGAGCAGAGGAGGGGTGAGCCAAGACCGGACCTTTCGGGCTACAGATGAATGAACGACTTATGGTTCTTCACGCTAATAGCAGCTAATGTTTAGGGTGATTTTGTGCCTTGCATACCGACATGTAGATAGGTTTAAAAAATTTCTGTTATGTATGCCACATGGAGAGAGCTAGGATGCACTGTAAGTCTTCTAACTCAGCATGCATCATTCGGTTCAATGGTGAGATTTCCATCATGGAACCACTTGCATGACTTTTCCGCTATCTCCCTCTGATTTTGAGCACCTAGGACTTAAATGAAAATCTACAAAAACGTTAGCGCTGGTATGAAAACAGACTCAAAAAAAGTGAAAAACCAAAAAATTAAAACAAGGGGACTACTAAATAAACTTTGACCTTAATTAAAATCTGTAATGGACTATCATTGTACCGGGTTCATAAAGCCCTCATTGTTTTCAGGTACCTTGAAGGGGGACCAAAACCCTACTCCCTTGAGCGAGTGCGACCCCTAAGGATTAAAGCCCAAAACCCAATCTGCAACTGCCTTGTGTATCGCCTGGATTTCTGAAGTATTGGCGCTTCTATCGTACGTAGGCGAGTAAGGCTTGGTCACCAATGATGACTCCCTATTGTGTGGAGCATCGACCCTGTCCGAAGTATTGAGCATAGGCCACGCCTTCACGGGGGTGTCTGTCTCATTGTCCTGCATCCGAGTAGGTTCTTGCACGCTCACGGGTGATTCCGTTGCGAGCGAGAATCGAAGTATTGGTTTCACCTATCGGCTTCCTCTCTCTATTTCTTTGGCTGAGTAGGGATCCAGGAAGGGTTACAAGGACTCCAAAAAGTACGGACTACCGGTTACACAGGAGGAGGACAAGTACGGGATACTCTTCTGGCAGTACTCTCTCTCCTATAGGGTAGCGTACTAAGGACTTGTTATAAGATATGCCTGAAATCACAACTCTAAAAATGAAAAGATAATAAATAGCCGAGCTTTCACGGCTTCACATGGCGTGAGTTGGTGAACCCGACTTTGTATTGTGTTTGTATGGAATTTTTTTAAGGTTCAAAGATCAAGTCCCGCGCCTTAGCGCAGATTTTGTTGTTTCTCCCTTTTGACCACCCCGCTCAACCGAGCCTCTCTACTGTTTTACACTCCTTTTATTCCTCGTTGACCATCGTATCTTTCATCCAACATCCGATCTTCTCTTGTACTTCGCGAAGTTGATCCATGGATGGTTTCCGTCGGGACCATGCCGACACCTACATCGATTCCATGGACTCAACTCCGCTAATAAGTTCGAGGCGATTCCCGAGAACCCGATCCGGACTTTGCGGATCGATCTCCAGACTCCTTGTTTTCTACCTTTCTCTTGGACACCCAATAAACTGGGATCACTTTCGTCCCGCTTTCGCCGTTGTGAATGGAAGTCGATTACAATCTACATCTTTTTCCATTCACAACATGCTGGGGTTGACCTGAATTCCAGCTTCATCACGGCAGCTGAACACAATTGCAAGTGATCTGATTCAGACTATCTCATTATGCAGATAGAAGACAGTGCGAGCCCTGGAGACTACTCCGGAGTTTATTTCGTCCGACTCAGACCCTGACATGGCTCCAGGAGGAAAGAGCAAGGGTCAGCAGCCACCACTACCAGAGGGACAGGCGCCAGATCAGAATCAAGTCAATGCACAACTACTGGCGTTTATCCAGGCCATCCAACAACAGCTGACCGAGCAGGCCCTCACACAGACATCCTTCCAGGATATGTTGAATGATATGATGAACCGAGACGATGGAGGAGGAGTCAGAGGCAGAGGAGGCAGGGGAGGAGGAGGTGGAGGTGGAGGTGGTGGCGCAGATGATGATCTAGAATTTCCACCACCACCAAAGCCAACCCTTAAAGAAACATACAATCTGGGAGACAGCCAGATGACCGAGTGGATCCTCATTCCGCCGGTACACGCTCACTTTGAGCTGAAGCCCCAATTCATTGCTCTTCTCCCTGTATTCCATGGAAACACCAGCGAGGAGCCGTACATTCACCTGCAACAGTTCTCCCGCATTTGTCGTACTACTCACTATCCCAATGTCCCTCTGGACATTGTCAAGATGATGTCTTTCCCCTTCAGCCTACAAGACAAGGCCCTTTATTGGGTCAATCATCTGGGGAAGGTTGTGACGACCTAGGAGGAGCTAAAATCCGCCTTTCTGCATAAATATTACCCTCTAGGTCGGCTCAACCAGATGCGTGCCTGTATCAGTAATTTCTCCCAAGGAGCCCATGAGTCAGTACATGAAGCCTGGGAGAGGTTCACTGATTTGCAGGAGAAGTGTCCCCACCATGAGATCCCCAAGACCAGTTTGGTCCAGCATTTCTTTGGGGGACTGAACATAGAAAGCCAAAGGCTCGTAGACGCAGCATGTGGGGGTTCACATTTCAATAAGTATGAAGACGTAGTCTGGCAAATATTTGAAGAAATGGCCGAAGGAGAGGTCGCCCTCTCTTCATCCAAGGCGTATCAGAAGCAGCCCCATATCCTTCAAAAACAAGTGCACATGGCAGCGTCCAAGGAAGCAGAGAGAGATGAGAGCTCCAACCTCAGTATCATCGGGGGCCATCTCTCGAAAGTTGATATCATCAAAAAGCAATCACAAGATCTGGAGAAACTCGCTGTGATCGAGAAGAGGACCCAGAACATGGACAAGCTAGATCAGATCAACAAGTACCTTGAACTGTTGGTCGGCACTATCAACTCTGTTCAGTCGGCTACACCATCGGACGCTCCCGCTGAGAAGAAAGACGAGCAGCAACCGTAGCATCAGCCTCAGCCGAGCCAGCAGCCACCGGCAGTCCAGCACGTGTACTACGTGCAGGCGCCCGACCAGGGCCCGCCACAGTAGCAGATGGTCGTGTACCAACCAGAGTTTCTTTCTATACCTGATCCAGTCTTCCCTCCACCACCCCTAATTCAAGAAGTAAACGGGGTATGGACTAATGATGCACAGCCGACCCGTCCTCAGGGACAACCCCAGGGTCAGCAATTTGCCAATCTGCAATACCACCAACCTCAGGGTGGTCGTTTTGGACAATCCTTGCAGCCTCACCAACAGTACCAGCAGCCTCCCCAGTTTGCACATCAATGGAGGCAGAATTTTCCATACCAGCAGCAGCCGCAGTACTGCCACCCACAGCCGTATCACCAGTACGCGGCTGCCCCCTCTCAGCAATACCAACAGTATCCTCCTCCCTCATACCAACAACTTCAACTTCCTGCACCACCGCAACACCACCACCAACAACCTTCGTACCCATCCAACCAACAGCAGCGTGGTCTGCACGCTGAACCATCAGAAGTACCCCCTGCAAACCCCATGTCAAAGGGCTTGCGGATATGACCAAGCGGCTTGATGACCTGACAGCCGCCCGAACTACCATTCCGACGCAGGTCGAAGCCAACCCCAACAATTTTAAGAAGAAATAGCAGGTAGAATGTGATGTCCTGTCCGTGTCTGGTAATGATATGACTGTTTATTCTAATGCTGTTACTCTCAGGAGCGGTAGGGCCTTGCCTCTGCCTGCTACCAGAAGTGGGGTGAATAAAGAAACAGGTGGATCGTCATCTTCCGCAGCCGTGCCAGCTCCAGGGGCAGGTGAGGAGGAAGAAGAAGGAGAAGCCAGTCCTGCCGTCGTGCCATGTCAGCAGCAACCTCAGCCAAAAATACAAAAAAATCAGCAAAAACAGAAACAACAAAATGAAGCTTGTAGCAGAAGCAAAGCCGCGCCAGCATTGGAGGAGCCGCCAACAGCAGCCGATCCCTCGCCAACCGATGGAGCAGGCGCTACTCTTTTTGATTGCCCTGCAGCACCAGCATGTCAAGATATAGCGTGTACTCCTTTTTGTAGTTCGGATGTACAACATTCTATGGGCGATGATTTTGATGTAAATAAGAACTCTCATTTTCCTGCCAGTGGTGTAAATATTCCTTTTCCTCATGCAATACAAAAATCCAAAAAAATTGCAAAACAAAAAAAAGGCATTGTCCGATCTAGGTGTTGTGGACATTTTAGATAAATTGACTGTGGAGATTCCCTTGTTAAAGGCCGTGGAATACATGTCAGCTGTGAAGAAAAGGACTGAAAGAGGCATGTACTAACAGGCGTCGCTCATCGCAAGAAAACAGATGCCAGCAAGTCGAGAAGCATGTCCTCACATTGGCCACGGTAGCAGCTATCAGCAATCTCCCCCAGAAGAAACAAGATACAGGAGCGTCTCTGATCAGTTGTGAGATTTTTGACCAGGTCTTCGAGCGCACTCTCTTGGATAGTGGATCTTCCATCAACCTTCTGCCCTCGTCCATAATGCAAGAATTCGGGCTGGGACCGCTCAAGCAGACACGCATGATCCTTCAGTTTGCTAACCAATCCATCAAGCAGCCCCGAGGTCTTTTGGAAGACGTGGTAGTTAAGGTGCAGGAAATGAAATTCCCAGCTGACTTTGTAGTCCTTGATATGGACTCGCCTGCATCCCTGCTCCAGACCCCTATCATCCTTGGCAGACCATTCCTTCGTACTTCAGGTGTCATGGTTGATTACGGGTCTGGCAAGATTACTTTCAGCTCGAACACCCAGCAGATCACAATAGATATGAACAGAGAGCCGAATGCCGCAACTGATGAGAGCCAGGCAGCATCAGAAGCAGACTGTGATTTCATTGCAGAGATCAGAGACTCAGAATTATCAGTGGACGATCCGTGGACCCGAGAAATCCTCACTCTTGAGGAGAACATGGAATGCGCAGTCAGCGTATGCTCCGATGAGTCTTGGGAGACGGATTCTCAGATGCAGGCGCATCTTCTTGAGCATTCACTCCAGACCGAACATGATCAGCTTAGCGCAGAACCGTTCGGTGCATCACCGGGATCTCAACAGGATGGTGAGGATGGTAAATATTTCAAGGAAGTACATCCCACCACCAGCATGGTATCTGAAGTGACAAATAAAGTGGACAGGTCAAAACCAGAACTCAAGCCACTTCCTGCAGGCCTGAAGTATGCTTTCCTTGCGGGTGAAGAACAAATGTATCCGGTCATCATCAGCAGCAGGCTGATACCGGATCAGGAATCTCGTCTTCTCGAGGTTCTAGAAAAGAACCTCAAGGCACTTGGTTGGAGCGTATCAGATCTCCGAGGGATAAATCTAGCCTTGTGTTCACACCATATCTATCTAGAAGAAGATGCCAAGCCGTCCCGCGAATTTCAGAGAAGGTTGAACCCTAACCTTCGGGACGTCGTCATGAAAGAAATCACAAAATGGTGTGATGCAGGCTTCATCTATCCCATCTCTGATTCGAAATGGGTAAGCCCACTACATGTAGTTCCCAAGAAATCAGGGCTTACCATGGTTACAAATGATAAAGGAGAGGAAATTTCAACTCGGGTACCAACATCCTGGCGGGTGTGTGTCGACTACCGCCGTCTCAATGCAGCAACCAAGAAGGACCACTTTCCCTTACCCTTCATTGATCAAGTTTTGGAGAGATTAGCAGGCAAGGAGTTCTTCTGCTTTCTGGATGGGTACTCCGGGTACAACCACGTGGCGATCGCCCCTGAGGATCAAGAGAAGACTACCATCACTTGCTCGTTCGGCACCTACGCCTTCAAGAGGATGCCCTTTAGATTATTGAAAAAGCGAAAAAGTAAGAGCCGCTAAATAGTGGTCTGACAAGTCAGACTCACTGTCGTTGATGCGACTACTCAAGCCTCTTCATTTTGTCAACAATTAACCCACACAATCAATAAAGCAATCAATAGCAAGGATTAAAATTTATTATACCCTACTAACAAAGTACAGTGGCAAGCAAGTAGGGGTTGAACACATGAAGCAAGGGTGTAGAATATAGACAAAAATCCAAACCTAGGTCTAATAAACCACTTAGCCAAACTAATTTTTTGTGGGTTTTTAATTTTTATTATTATTTTTTAATTTTTAATTTTTAACTTTGTCCTTTGATTTTTGATTTTTTTTCAATTTTTATAAATTTATATTTTATATTTTTCTATTTTCTTTTTCAATATTGGAAAATAAAGATAATGTAATAAAATAGAAGCTAGAATATTAATAAAAATATGCAAAAAAGGTTAAAAATTCAGAAATAAAATCTTTTTGGTCTTTTTATATTTTTTTACTGTTTTTGTGATTTTTGGGTAATTTTCAGAATGTTTTTGGTATTTTTAAATAATAAAATGAAGCAAAACAATGAATAAGATGCTGGCTGGAGATAAAATGGAAATTAAAAAGAGCAAACAGTCACAAAAACTGGCAAACTAGTTTTAAAATAAAGATAATAAAAACAGGAAACCACAGAACTTGAGTTTACAATTTTTAGAGTTCTCTACTATTTTCTGGAATTTTTGAAGTTTTTAAGTCTTCTTGAATTTTTAAAGTTTTTCTTTTGAGATTTTTAGTGATTTTTGGACTGAAAATAAAGTAGGTCAAAACACACAACAGAGAATATTTTTGGAATTTTGAAAGACCTTTTAATATTTTTTGGTATTTTCTAAGCTAGACAGTGTTGAAACAACATGTTTTTGATTTTTAATAAATATAAAAATGCAACAAATTAAAAACTAAAAATATGACGTGAAAGTAGAAGCAAACATGAGCTTAAACCTATTTTTCGAGAATTTTTGGCAATTAAATGAGGCGTGAAATAAATAGGCTAAGCACACAAAAATCCTAAGCCTGACAGGGGTATAAATGCAACTATCGAAACATCCAGGGGCTCAGGTGCAAAATCCACAAAAAGACACGCACAAGGCACGTGTTCTATCATTCACAGGGGCATATTTCATAAATATCAAAAGCCGGTAGGGCATTCATGCAATTAACCCACAAACATATTTAAATAACCACGCACAGGGGTATGACTGTAAATACTTAAAAATTCGGGATAAAAAGTGCAAAATGCCCAAAAAGCACGCGCCCCAGTCACGTGAGGTGACGTGGCGCGGACTGAAGTGCAAATAGTGAAAGTGTGAGGGCCTAAGTGCAATTATTACAAAAGTTTTTAAACTTCAGACGAAAGTTTTTTAGGCTGAAAAGTAAATACAAAAATGCTTGGGCTTAAGATGCAAAATACCCAAGTTCCCGATCGTGCGGCCGGTGGAGATTCACTTGGACGCGTGGCGAGCATCGAGCGGCTAGTACCCCTTCGTCCTGGGCGGCTGAGATTAGATCTTCAAGGGTTGATCGGACGGCTGGGGGCGCTTGATGATCTAACGGCGTACGTGGCGTCTAGAGGCGGCTCTTGATCCAATGGCAGGGGGAGGTTCACGAAGAACACCTCCCCGGCGAGCTTTGATCGGCAATTGCGGTCGACACACGGCCGCTCCGGCCCTAGAATCAGGGGCAAAACGATCCTGGGGCCCTTCCGCGTCTGATGGTGGCCTCCAGCGAAGCGGAGACGGCGAGGATGGCTCGGACGGCGGAGGCGACCTGGGTGGGTGGTCCTTGAGCTTTCGATGGTCGAAGGAGCCTTCTCCTTGGCTTAATCCTGCAAAGTTAGGTCCACAAAAACCAGGCGAGCAAAATTATGGTCTCGGGTGGTTCGATGGAGGCGGAGGATGGCTCGGGCGAGTAGCTCCGGCGAGCGGCGGAGAGGGGAGCTCGGGCGACTCGATCTGGGCGAGACCGAGGTGATTGGAGGGGTGCTGCGTGATGACTGAGCGAAGGGGAAGAGAATGGAGGTGGTTTGTGGTCGAGTCGAGGCGTTGAGTGATAGGAAATGTTGGGCGGAGCTCAGCTCTGTCGTGGCTTTGATCAACGATTCACGACGATTGGGGAAACGAGAAGCAAAACTGATATCGATCTTACCTAATCTAAGCTAAGGCTATAAGAAAAGGAAAAAGAAGAGGGAGGAACTCACCAGAGACGACGGGCTACGCGGCGCGGCGGAGCTCCGGCGAGGGGACGAATCTCTTCGATTCAACGCCAAATGCTTCAAACCCAGGCTCGATTCGAGGCCTGCTGTCACCAAGAGCACGAAGGGCTAGAGGTTTGAGGGTGAAAATGGCAGAAGAAGGATTAACTTTTGAATTGAAGTCGGGGTGTTCTTTTGTAGGGTTGACGGTGAGGCGTGGAAGACGAGGGCCCAGTACCTCGGTCAGTGATCCACAGCCCAAGGAATCACTTGGGCGTGAATCACCATTGACCGAAGAGATTCCAAGAAGGAACCATCACCAAACGGTGATCGAGGCAGCCTCGAAAAAAGGGGTGAAATCAGGGTCAAACCCGCTCCTAACAAGGTTCAGACCTTGGTCAGGGAGTTGACCGAGGTCAACCAATGGAGCGTTCTGGTTGGTCCACGTGGACCAAACAGAAAATTCCTTGGCGAAAAAACCTTATAAAATGACTTAAAAATAACAGATGAATTAATTAAATTTTGATTGTAAAATAAAAAATGTTTGTAATTTTATGAAGTATTTTATGGTGATTTTTGTTTATTTTTATGAGCTATATTTTTACAAATTGCTTTTTACACCCTATATAGGTATATTTTCTATATATTTTAGTCTTTAATTTTTATTTTGTGTATTTTAATTTTATTATTTTTATATATTATTTTATAAAATTATAATATACTTTTGTATACATAAATATATTTTTATTCTATTTTTCTGAGGTGTTTTGTATATTAAATAAAATATAAGTAGATATAGTATAGGTATGTTCATAGGTATAATACCTGTATATTTCATTTACACATATTTTTATTTTGAGTTTTCTTTGCATTTTAATTCTGATTTTAATGTACATAGTTATTATAAGTAATATTTGTAAGGTTATAAAAATATAAAAATATAAAAATAATGAATAAATAATAAATTGAATATTTTAATCAGTACCGCTATACAATGTGGGTCCAAAATTCAACTTTCAAACCGTAGCTCCGCCAAATGCGAAACCACCGCCATTGGATAGACTATTTTATCCTATATACAATTAAGGTGAGTTTGATGCATTTGGAGTTGTCAGCTGTGAGATACGGGTCTGGGAAGTTGGGATTCTGGATTTTTATTCAGACCATAACTTTTTATCTGTACATTATTTTTCAGTGAACTCAATTTTGTATTTTTCTTTATTTAATTATATACAACTTTTATGTACAAAGTTTCTTTACGTGATGTATAAAAAGTGGAACCAAAAATCGGTCCCAAAATGAATAAAGAATGAACTAATAAATATAGGTATTTGGCCCTTATCTCCCCCTACTTTATTCCTTGTCGACCAATTCATCAAGATGCCTAGGTCTCGGGGTTTCGGGTCATAAAATATTTACAATATTTTATTCTTTTTCTTTCCTTTTATTTATTCTATAATTTTGGCTTTTAAAAACCACATTTTATACACTATTTACACCTATGTGCATGAATGCTAAAATACAGGAATTAAGGCTATTTACAGGCATTTGCCAGGGTTTTTGAGGCCAAAATGATAGAATAAAGATGATGAAATGTGGATTCATCATCCCCCTATACTTTACCTTTGCTAGTCCCTAGCAAACACTTATGTAATAAGTGCAGAAAGAAAAAGAAAGAAAAGAAAAAGAAGAACTTGGATTCAGTTCAATTATCAAACTTGTCTTCACAAGATCAAAGTTTGGAGCTTAAGTCGGACCTTTGGAATTTAGTGCGGGAAGAACCTTAGTGAGAATCGAATTTGAAATTTAACAGTCCTTGAGAATCCCAAAACTCTGCTCAAGTCTCCTCAATAGCCAGGTCAGAAATACTTCAACTTATACGCCAACTCTTACGACTATGAATCTGACTCGTACAGTGTAAGTGATGGTGGCTCTCCCCAACTAGAATGACAAAGAGACTGACTTCTCCAGTACAACAACCCAATGATTTCCCAATCCAATAACTCCATCCTCGAGGAGCAGGGTATTCCCTTCTAAGTTCAAGTGGCAACCAGCTCAAGAGGAGTGGGTGAAGAGAAGAATGGACGGTAGCCAGTGTAGCTACCTATCCTGGGATGCAAGACCAGTGTAGTCAAGTCATCCTGCTGCAGGCTCACATGATATGACCTTGGAACTCAAGCTTTCTTATTGACTTTACAACATTTGTACATACTTGCAGGCTTTTTATTTTTGTACATGCCTGAACACACATTTTTTTTAATACTATATACAACAGCATTTACATAAGGAGTTTTTCCTCTTGAGCCAGTAGACTATCCCTCTTTTGAAGCTTTATCGCAACCCACAGCCTCCTGTCTTTAGACTTCCTAATTACTAGACGGGTTGGGGTGCACTTCCCTCCCTAGAGGAGAACAAATGTTTCCACTTGTGTGCGTCTCATACCGGCAAATCCAATCCCCTCACCACTCCAACTGAGTTGAGCCATGTGAAAGGTGCAGGTGTCCAAGTTAGGTCATTATCAACAAGAGTCGTGTGTGTGCTCCGAAATACTCTACTTAGGCAGTCAAGAATCCATTTAACCAAGTCCCGTGTTCCTCAAAGAATTAAGTCAACTAGACCTGAAGTACCTCAAACCCAGTTCCTATAAGGTTCCTGTTATTAGGTAGATTTTAAGGTCCAATCAAGCTCCAATCTCCGGATTTTACTTAGACTCGTTCAACTATCAAATTTAATCCGAAAAATGCGAATGCTATGCAAATGTAATGCAGAATGCAGCAAATATTTTTGTGATGCAATTTTCAAGATTTTGAACTTTTTATGGATTTTTGAAAAGATGATGATGATGCATGCATTTTTTTTGTATTTTTCAAAAGATTTTTCAAATGTTTTTTTGGATTTTAGTTTTGCAAATGTTTTTGGGAATTTTTGAAAACAAGAAGATTTTGGCTGAAAACTAGGTTAAAATATGTACACGGGAGTGCTTCTGATATCTACAAGAAGTGGATTTTAAGGATTTACAGGGTAAGTGGTCAATTTTATACATTATGCATAGTGAATTTTGGTGTGATGTAACTATTCCTCAAACTAAATTGACACAAGCTTTTTCACACAATTTTTGAAAACTATAGTCCAAAATAGTTTTTACAAACATTTTACAAACATGTACACACATTTGAAAATCATTTTGTAAAGGCTTTCAAAACAGTATATATAGGTTTTTCAAAATATTTTTGCAACCATTTTTCAAACCATTTGCAAATCATGTTTCAAACATTTTATTTCACACAAAGAAAAGAAATTTTGCAAACCACATATTTTACAAAGGTTGAAAACATGTAACAAAATATTTTCAAGATAGTTTTCAATAGATGTTCACAAAGATTTTCAAAATTTTTTCAAACATTTTGCAAAAAACATTTTCACCTAATTTATTATTCAGTATATACAAAAAGAATTTGAGGAACAAAACACCTTTTTATTAAGGTTTTAATGAATTATAAGCCATATTATTAAGAAAATACGAAAGTACAAGTTATGGCTAAAGTATATATGTAGTATATACGACCCCCCTATACTTAGCTTGAGCTATGTCCTCATAGATCAGAGAGAAAAGAGAAGACATAACTCGTACTGAGTATAGGAAAATCTAAAGAATAAAGGAATACCGAGATGAATGAACGAATGAGAAGTTGACCGTCCCCCCTATACTTAGGATCAAATAATCCTAAGTATAGCAGACTGTACACAAAGCAGGAAGGGTCAAGGGTGGGAATGAACAGATCGTACTCAGATTGTCTCCCCCTATACTTAGGGTAAGGTATCCCTAAGTATAGACAAGAAGAGGAGACAATGGAGAGGATCGACTAGAATAGAATTAACTCAGAATGCACACCCCCCTATACTTAGGACAAAGTACTTCCTAAGTATAGAAAACTATCTACAAGGGGCGACACCTTTTTGATAGATAAAGAAAATAGAAGAGGAAAAGAAGAAAAGAAGAAAAGAAGAAAAGGGAAGAAAGTGGATATGAGCAACTCGGGAAGCGCATCGCCCTATACTTAGGATAGAGTACATCCTAAGTGTAGCAATGATGAAAGGGATGGCATCAATTCGGTAGAAGAGGATAAAAGACATTGAAAAGAAGAAAAGAAAAAAAATCATTCAAAAATGTTTTGTTGTGCTTCGCTTTTCTCTGCTTCTTTGGAGATATTCAGCTCATCCTTATAGATTACTTGAACTGAGTCAACGACAACCATGAATGTATCATGTTCAAGGTATGGCTTCAGAAGCTGTCCATTGACTACAAATGGATGTGCGTCAGCTGACAGATTGTATATCAATACACTTCCGTTGTCACGCACCTGCCTAACCAAAAATGGCCCAGTCCATTTGCTCTTCAATTTCCCTAGGAAGATCTTTAATTTCGCATCGAACAACCATACCTTCTGACATGGATCAAAGGACTTGTGGCGGATGTGCTTGTCATGCCATGTTTTGACCTTCTCCTTGTATATCAGGCTGTTGTCATATGCATAATCTCTGAATTCCAGTAGTCTGTTCAGATCCAGTTTTCTGTTCTTTCCTGCTTGCTTGGAGTCCAAATTACAGATGTTAATAGCCCATAAAGACTTGTGAATAAGTTCCACGGGCAAATGACATGACTTGCCATACACAAGGCGGTAGGGAGACATTCCCAAGGGTGACTTGTACGCTGTTCTGTAAGCCCAAAGAATGGAATCAAGCAGCTGAGACCAGTTCTTGCGATCCGGATGCACAAGTTTCTGTAGAATTGTCTTGATCTCCCTGTTTGAACATTCAGCTAAGCCATTGGACTGCGGGTGGTAGGGTGAAGCAACACGATGCTCGATGCAGAATTCTTGGGTCAGCTTCTTCACCTCTCTGTTTATGAAATGACTACCCCCATCAGATATGAGAATTTTGGGAATCCCGAACCGTGCTATGATGTGATCTCTCAAGAATCGACAGACAGTCCTACTGTCGGCGGCTCGGGCGGGAATAGCTTCCACCCATCGACTTACATAATTGACAGCAAGCAGAATGTATTCATAACCCTGACTGTTGGGAAACAGGCCCATGAAGTCAATACCCCATGCGTCAAAGACGTCTGAGATCTGAATGTATTTCAGAGGCATTGTGTCTCTCATTCCTATGGTTCCGCCCATCTTTTGGCAGTCAGTGCAGCGTTTGACATACTCATCTGCATCTTTGAATAAGGAAGGCCATCAGAGGCCACTTTGAAGAACTTTTGCTATCGTTCGTTTGCCTGAATGGTGTCCTCCAGAATCTTGATCATGACATAGAGCGAGGACACTTGGAACGTCCTCCTGAGGAATACACCTTCTCCAGATGCAATCTGCTCCCTCACGGAACAAATACGGGTCTTCCCACTGGTAGAAATGGACTTTAGACAAGAACCTGTCTATTTTCAACTTAGGCCAGTCCTGTGGGATCTTCTTGGTCACCAGATAGTTCACGATGTCCGCGTACCAAGGAAGGAAGGTGACAGACAGAATTGCCTCATCTGGAAAGGTCTCAGTGATAGGCTGCAGGTTCAGCTCAGGAGATTCTGGTTCAGGAAGTCTTGACAGATGATCGGCTACTACATTCTTTACCCCAGGTTTATCTCTGATTTCCAAGTCAAACTCCTGGAGAAGAAGGATCCACCGGATGAGACGTGGTTTGGCGTCCTTCTTATGCTGTAAATACCGAATGGCCGAATGATCAGTGTAAATGATTACTTTGGACCCAAGGAGGTAAGATCTAAACTTTTCCAAAGCAAAGACTACTACTAGCAGCTCCTTTTCAGTGACAATGTAGTTTCTCTGGGCTTCATCGAGCGTTCGGCTAGCGTAGTGAATCGCAAATGGTACATTGTCTTTCCTCTGTCCTAGTACAGCTCCGATGGCATAGTCTGACGCGTCGGTCATGATCTCGAAAGGCTGAGTCCAAATCGGTGGCTGTAGGACAGGGGCCTGCGTGATGAGTTCTTTCAACTGATTAAAGGCAAGGAGAACACGGTTATCTACAATGAATTCATTATCCTTGCCAAGCAACTCAGTCAGCGGTCTGGCCAGTTTGCTGAAATCTTTGATGATCAGTCAACACCGATCTAACCCACATCATTTCAACACTTCCCTGGGCCATCGCCCTGTATTCATGAATCGTCGGTAGAAACCGACATGGCCCAAGAATGACCGGACTTGCTTGATGTTTGTAGGTGGCTCAAGTTTTGAAATTACATCCTCCTTGGCTGGGTCGACCTCCATGCCACGTTTAGAAACAACGTGACCCAGCACGATTCCTTCGGTCACCATGAAATTGCTCTTCTCCCAGGAGAGCACAAGATTTACTTTGCAACACCTCCGTATGACTCGGTCTAGATAGTCCAGACATTGAACAAATGAATCCCCGTAGACCGAAAAATCGTCCATAAAGACCTCGAGAAAGTTGCCCACCATATCGGTAAAAACAGCAAGCATACACCTCTGAAATATAGTCGGGGCGTTGCAGAGCCCGAACGACATCCGTATGAAGGCATATGTGCCAAAAGGACAGGTGAACGTGGTCTTCTTTTGGTCCTTAGGAGCAATAGCAACTTGATTATACCCAGAGTAGCCATCCAAGAAGCAGAAATATTCCTTCGTGGCCAATCTCTCCAAGATCTGGTCGATGAAGGGTAGAGGAAAATGGTCCTTCTTGGTAGCAAGGTTAAGTCTTTTGTAATCCACGCACACTCTCCAAGAAGTGGGTACTCTGGTGGCAATCTCATCTCCTTTGTCATTCTTCACAATGGTGATCCCTGATTTCTTGGGCACAACATGCAGCGGGCTCACCCATTTGCTATCGGAGATGGGATAGATAAATCCCACATCGCACCATTTCTGGATCTCTTTCATAACAACCTCCCGCAGGTTCGGATTTAATCTTCTCTGCAGTTCTCGAGAGGTCCTGCAATCTTCTTCCAGAAAGATGCGGTGTGAGCAGAGTGACGGATTGATCCCATGGGGATCAGAAGTTCGCCAGCCTATCGCCTTGCGGTTACATTCAAGAACCTCCATCAGATGAGATTCTTGATCTTCGGTGAGATGGGCATTGATGATGACCGGGTACATATTAGTTTCTCCCGCAAGGAAGGCATACTTCATGTTGGAGGGCAAAGGTTTTAGCTCTGGCGGAGTCTGAGCTGCTTCAGTGGTGACTTCAGCTATCAGTGCAGGTGGTGATTCATTCAACTGTTCGGTGTCCACCATATTCTGATATGTTTCTTCTCTCAAATCCTGACAGAATTCTTTAATAATTTCTTCTTCATTCAAGGATTCTTCATACTTCAGCTCTTGGTTCTGAAGGCACATCACTCCCACGACAGTCTCTTGCAGCACATCAGCGAGTTCCTCATCCTGATTGATAAGGGGAAATTTGACTGCGCACTCTACTTCCTCCTCGGGACAGAGGAGTTCATGGATCTCATTGTCATCCAAAAATAATTTGGTATCTTGAATTTCTTCTAGAAAGTCGTAGTCGTCAGTATATTCAATCACCCTTGCACATGATGTAGATGTCTGCTCGGCTGGTGTTTCCTCAGACAGGGTCTCTACTCTGATTACCTCATTGCCAGCACCAAAAGTGATTTCTCCTGTCCCATAATTCACTACTGCATTTGATGTCCGCAGAAATGGTCTTCCGAGTATGATCGGGGTAAGGAGCAATGGAGAGGGGATGTCCATATCTAAGACCACAAAATTGGCCGGGAATGACTTTCCCTATACCGTGACGATCACGTCCTCCAACAGGCCCCTGGGCCGCTTGACTGACTTGTCTGCAAACTGCAGAATCATCTTTGTAGGCTTGAGCGGTCCTAACCTGAACTCCGTGAGTAGAGAGGCTGGCATCAAATTGACAGAAGACCCACTGTCGAGAAGTGTTCGTTCGAACTCCTGATCAAACATCTGGCAACGTACAAGAGGTGCTCCCATATCTGGCTTTTTATCCGGGAGGTTGCCAATGGCGTTTACGGTGGCAATTGTGAGGATATGCTTTTCGGACTTGCCACCCTTGCTTCTGGAATTGTGGGGGTTTGGCCTGCGCTTGGTCGTGCATGCCTCTTTCAATCCTTTCTTCACGGCTGGCATGTACTCAAGAGCATTCATCAATGGCATATTCAACACCAAATTCTGAATGATTTCTATGATAGCAGGATCAGACAAAGCAATTTTCAAATTTTTCATTTTTTGTGTTTTTTCATTGCTTCAGGAAAATGAATATTTACAAAATCTTCACCAATATCATTCAAAATAGTGTCCGTATTGTTGTTTACAGGTAGATGACAAAAAGGGAATGGTTCATCTACACTTTGTGGACCAAAAATGACAGGCTCGGCTTCAGGTGCTGGCGTTGGACTCGCTGCAGGTGTGGTGCTCCTCCTGTCAGGAACTGGCTGTGAGGCAGGTGCAGGCGGCTCCAATGCGGGCTGATCTCCACCGAGGTTGCTGTTATCTTTTTGTGTTTTTCTGTTTTCTTCATTTTTTTTTGTGATTTTCTGGATGCTGGTGCTGCTCCCAAAATGCTGGCTGGCCCTGGTGTTGGCTAGACTGACGATTCCCCGTCAGATGTAATATGCTTTCCCTTCGCCGTCGTCGATGGCTGGAGTGTCCTACCGCTCCTGAGAGTAACAGCATTAGATAAAAAAACAATTAATTTCACCTGATTCAGGTTGGACACAACCGGCTACCTTCTCTTGCGTCGGAAATTGTTAGGGTTAGCTTTGACCTGGGCTGGTATGACGGTTTTTGCTGCCGTCAGGTCGTCGATCTTCTGGTTCATCTCAGCCATGTTCTTCATCAACTGCTCCAAACAGGCCAGGGCCGGATTGACCGGTACAATCTCAGAGGATTCCCCCTGCTGGGGTCTAGAATGTTGGTATGGCGGCTGAGATTACGACTGATAACCTTGTGAAAATTGTTAAGGAGGAGGGTTGGAGGAGTACTGTGATTTGTGCTGATTGTATTGATCAGCCGGTTGTTGATGATATCCCTGTCCGCGATATCCGGACTGCTGAGGACCATGTTGGTAGTTCTGCCTCCAGGTGTTTCCGTGAGAAGGAGGCTGGTACTGGTAGGAACGCTGGAAGGGTCTCCCACCCTGCTGCTGCTGATGGTAGGGCCTGTTGCCCATGTTCTGACCCTGAGAAGGTCCCTGAGGACGGGTCAGCTGCGCTTCATTGTTCCATACGCCATTGATTTCCTGAATCAGTGGTGGGGGTGGAGAGAACTGCTCGGAGTAGACTGGCTGGGACTCAGGTTGGTATACAACCATCTGTGTCTGGGGCTGCGGTGGCTGCTCCGGAACCTGCACGTAGTATACGTGCTGGACTGGCTGGGGCGGTGGGGGAGTCAGCTGAGGGTTTTGCTGCATTGTAGGCTCCTTCTTCTCAACACTTGGCTCGGCAGAGGTAGACACAGCGTTGCACATGTTGGCGTTCAATGCTCGAACGAGCTGCTCCAGCTGCTGGTAGATCTGGTCGAGCTTCTCTAGACCTTGGGTCCTCTTTTCAATGACCGCCAGTTTTTCGAGGTCCTGTGACCTCTTCTCAATAATGTCCACCTTAGACAAGTGGCTCCCAATAATACTCATGTTGGAGCTCTCATCCTTGTCCTCGGTGTGAGAAGCCATGTTTACTGGCTTGCTGATAGCGGTCGGTGGCTTCATGTAGATTCTGGACGAGGATTGGGTTGCTTCTCCTTCAGCCATTTCTTCGAAGACGTTCCATACTACGTCCTCGTCCTTGTTAAAATGTGAACCGCTGCAAGCTACGTCTACAAGCTTTTGGCTCTCAAATGATAGCCCCCCAAAGAAGTGTTGTACGAGACTGGTCTTTGGAATGTCATGGTGGGGGCATTTCTCCTGAAGATCTTTGAATCTCTCCCACGCTTTATGGATTGTCTCGTGGGGCTGCTGGCAGAAACTGGAGATCCTGGCACGCATCTGGTTCAATCGCCCGAGAGGATAGAATTTATGGAGAAAGGCAGATTTCAATTCCTCCCAAGTGGTTACGACCTTTCCAAGATGGTCGACCCAATAAAGGGCCTTGTCTTGAAGGCTGAAGGGAAATGCGGTCATCTTGACTACATCCAGAGGGATTCCTGGGTAATGAGCAGTGGCACAGATGCGGCCAAACTTCTTGAGAAAAATGTACGGCTCCTCAGTGGTGTTCCCGTGGAAGGTGGGAAGTAGCAACATGAACTGTGGCTTCATCTCGAAGTGGGCGTGCATGCGTGGGATCTGGATCCATTCAGTGATGCGTCCCGCTCCTGGGTTGTATGTTTCCTTCAGCGTAGGCTTCGGCTGCGGTGGATCTCCTCCTACTACCTCAAATTCGGGTCTTCCAACTGAGAATTCCTCTCTGACCTCCTCAAAATTCTGCTCGTTGTTCGGATCGTCCTCCTGTCGGGCATCTCATGCGTCGGCCATCCTCCTCAGATCGTTCAGCATGTCCTGGAAAGTGGTCTGAGCCAGGGCCTGATTAGTCAACTGCTGTTGAATGGCTTGGATGGACGCCAGCAGCTGACTGTTAACCTCGCCCTGTGTGGTGTACTGCCCTTCCCCCGGATTGACTTCAGGCTCAAATTGGGGCTGTGGTCCCTTTCCTCTTCCACCTGCCATCTCTAACTCTGCTTGGTTGGCTGGCTCGGGCTCTAAGTCTGCACATGGTAGAATGCCCCGATCAGTCTGAATTGCAGCACCAGATAGAGAGATACTGTCTGTGTCAAGGTCAACACAGAACTTTGTTAAGGATGGCGATGTATAAGGAGTGAAATCAATTGCCATCCAAAACGGACAGAATTCGGGACGAGAGTGATCCTAGTTTATTGAAGAAGACAGGGAGTCTGGAGGTCGGTTCACAGAGTTTGAACTGGGTCCTCGGGAATCGCCCTGAATTATTGGAGATGGAGAGCGAATGGATCTGATGTGGGTGCCGACAGAGTCTCGACTAAACCGCCCATTCGTCGCCATCTCGAAGATCAAGAGGATGATCGATGCGGATGAAAGATACGGGGGTCAACAAGAAACAAATGGAATGCAAAACAGTAGAAGGCTCACAATGAGCAAGGGGCAACTGGAGGGAAGACAAAATTTGCGCAAATGCGCGATATTTTTGATCTTGACCTAAATGTGACTAGCAATCAAACACAAGACAAGGGTGTTCACCAACTCAACACGTGAAGCTGTGAAGGTTCGACTTTTATCTTTGTAGTTTTTATCTTGAATTCAGGAATTTATCTTTCCACGAGTCCTTAGAGCGCTACGCCTATAGGAGCGAGAGTACTGCCGGAAAAGTATTCCCGTACTTGTCCTCCTCCTGTGTAACCTGTATCTTGCGCTTTTTAAGGTCCTTGTAACTCTTCCTAGATCCCTACTCAGCCAATGAATAAG
Organism: Ottelia alismoides; assembly: GCA_037367405.1. Lineage (NCBI taxonomy): Eukaryota > Viridiplantae > Streptophyta > Magnoliopsida > Alismatales > Hydrocharitaceae > Ottelia > Ottelia alismoides. The sequence goes on along the minus strand of JAZKJV010001067.1, from coordinate 128,914 downwards.
AGGGAGGAAGCCGATAGGCGAAACCGATACTTCGGACCTCGCTCGCAATGGAATCGCCCGTGAGCGTGAAAGATCCTACTCGGACGCAGACGGTGAGACAGACACACCCGTGAAGGCGTGGCCTATGCTCGGTACTTCGGACAAGGTCGTCGCTCACACAATAGTGAGTCACCAATGGCGATAAGCCCTACTCGCCTACGTACGATAGTAACGCCAATACTTCGGAAATCCAGGCGATACACAAGGCATCCACAAGCTGGGATTTGGGCTCTAATCCTTACGAAGCGCTCACCTCACTTGGAAGGAGACCTTTTAATGCAACCTGAAAACAAGTGAGGGTGTTACTCTCCCCAATCAATGAATCCAATTACCAATTTTATTTAGGTCAAAGTTTTCTTAGCAGTCCCTTTTTTAATTTTTTGTGTTATCGCTTCTTTTGAGTGGTTTCAAACAAGCGCCTAACGATTTTGTATTTTCTTTATCCTACTTTGTCCAAAATCAGAGGGAGAAAAGAGTCGGAAAAAGCCAATGTAAGTCGGCACCAAGATGGAAATCTCACCTTTGTGCCTAAGTGATGGATGCAAAGTAAGAAGACTTGCAGCGAATCCCAGCTCTCTCCATGCTGGATGCAAAGCAGAAATTTATAAACCTAACTATATGTCGGTATGCAAGGTGGAAATCGTCCTAAGATAGGCAACTGCTAGCGTGAAGAACCACAAGCTAATCACTCAACCCCAATCCTAAGGTCCGATCTAGGCTCACCCCTCCTCTGCTCAACACACTTGAGTTTAGGAGAAAGCGCTTTAAAGGGAGAGCTTGCATCGCGCGGATCAAAGAAGAGTGACTTCGCTGTTTAATTAAACTAAGTCCAAGCATGAGCTATAGGTACATGCAATTGTTGTTAAGTGTTTGGACCTAATCTAATCGATCAAGCAATGCCTAAGTCTAAGAGCTCAATCCACAAAAGAAAATGAAAAAGAAATCAAAATCGGAAAATGACAGTCGAGAAAACATGAGAAAGACGTGGTGAGCCCCCGGGTGAACAAACACCCAGAAATTAGGCCCGAAGTGTTCAAGTGTCCAAGTCCTGTATTATTACAATTAATCAAATCTCTCTCACAAAAAATGAAAAGCTAACTGTCTCTCTCTCTCAAGCTCTCCTGCTCTCTCCTGCCGGCTAGGGTAGAATAGCCGGCTCCTCCTCCCAAGGCTGCACAGGATCCCCTAGGCGATCCTCCTCGGTCAGCGGTCCCTCGCAAGAAAACAAAAGAGATGTCAGACAGTTCAAAACAAATTATGCAAGAAAAACAAATAAGCAAAAATGGCTAGGCAGATAAAAGACCCAAAGGTACTCTACAAGCTGATGCTCCCCGGCAATGGTGCCATTTGAAAAAGCGAAAAAGCGAGAGCCACTAAATAGTGGTCTGAGAAGTCAGACTCACTGTCGCTGATGCGACTAATCAAGCCTCTTCGTTTTGTCAACAATTAACCCACACAATCAATAAAGCAATCAATAGCAAGGATTAAAATTTATTATACCCTACTAACAAAGTACAGTGGCAAGCAAGTAGGGGTCGAACACAGGAAGTAAGGTGTAGAATAAAGACAAAAATCCAAACCTAGGTCAAATGAACCACTTAGCCAGACTAATTTTTTGTGGGTTTTTAATTTTTATTAATTTTTAATTTTTAATTTTTAACTTTGTCCTTTGATTTTTGATTTTTTTAATTTTTATAAATTTATATTTTATATTTTTCTATTTTCTTTTTCAATATTGGAAAATAAAGACAATGTAATAAAAGAGAAGCTAGAATATTAATAAAAATATGCAAAAATAGTCAAAAATTCAGAAATAAAATATTTCTGGTCTTTTTATAATTTTTTACTGTTTTTGTGATTTTTGGTTAATTTTCAGAATGTTTTTGGTATTTTAAATAATAAAATGAAGCAAAATAGTGAATAAGATGCTGGCTGGAGATAAAATGGAAATTAAAAATAGCAAACAGTCACAAAAATTTTGCAAATTAATTTTAAAATAAAGACAATAAAAACAGGAAACCACAAAACTTGAGTTTACAATTTTTAGAGTTCTCTACTATTTTCTGGAATTTTTTGAAGTTTTTAAGTCTTCTTGAATTTTTAAGGTTTTTCTTTTGAGATTTTTAGTGATTTTTGGACTGAAAATAAAGTAGGTCAAAAAACACAACAGAGAATATTTTTGGAATTTTTTAAGACCTTTTAATATTTTTTTGGTATTTTCTAAGCTAGACAGTACTGAAACAACATGTTTTTGATTTTTAATAAATATAAAAATGCAACAAAATTAAAAACTAAAAATATGGCGTGAAAGTAGAAGCAAACAGGAGCTTAAACCTATTTTTCGAGAATTTTTGGCAATTAAATGAGGCGTGAAATAAATAGACTAAGCACACAAAAATCCTAAGCCTGACAGGGGTATAAATGTAATTATCGAAACATTCAGGGGCTCAGGTGCAAAATCCCCAAAAAGACATGCGCGAGGCACGTGTTCTGTCATTCACAAAGGCATATTTGTAAATATCAAAAGCCGGCAGGGCATTCATGCAATTAACCCACAAACATATTTAAATAACCACGCACAGGGGTATGACTTTAAATACTTAAAAGTTCGGGATAAAAAGTGCAAAATGCCCAAAAAGCACGCGCCCCAGTCACGTGAGGTGACGTGGCGCGGACTGAAGTGCAAATAGTGAAAGTGTGAGGGCCTAAGTGCAATTATTACAAAAGTTTTTAAACTTCAGACGAAAGTTTTTAGGCTGAAAAGTAAATACAAAAATGCTTGGGCTTAAGATGTAAAATACCCAAGTTCCCGATCGTGCGACCGATGGAGATTCACTTGGACGCATGGCGAGCATCGAGCGGTTGGTACCCCTTCGTCCTGGGCGGCTGAGATTAGATCTTCAAGGGTCGATCGGACGGCTGGGGCGCTTGATGATCTAACGGCGTACGTGGCTTCTGGAGGCGGCTCTTGATCCAACGGCACGGGGAGGTTCACGAAGAACACCTCCCTGGTGAGCTTTGATCGGCGATTGCGGCCGACACATGGCCGCTCCGGCCCTAGGATCAGGGGCAAAACGATCCTGGGGCCCTTCCGCGTCTGATGGTGGACTCCGGCGAAGCGGAGACGGCGTGGATGGCTCGGACGGCGGAGGCGACCTGGGCGGGTGGTCCTGGAGCTTTCGATGGTCGAAGGAGCCTTCTCCTTGGCTCTATCCTGCAAAGTTAGGTCCACAAAAACCAGGCGAGCAAAATGGTGGTCTCGGGTGGTTCGATGGAGGCGGAGGATGGCTCGGGCGAGTAGCTCCGGCGAGCGGCGGAGAGGGGAGCTCTGGCGACTCGATCTGGGCGAGACCGAGGTGAATGGAGGGGTGCTGCGTGATGACTGAGCGAAGGGGAAGAGAATGGAGGTGGTCTGTGGTCGAGTCGAGGCGTTGAGTGATCGGAAATGTTGGGCAGAGCGCAGCTCCGCCGCGGCTTTGATCAACGATTCACGACGATTGGGGAAACGAGAAGCAAAACTGATATCGATCTTACCTAATCTAAGCTAAGGCTACAAGAAAAAGGAAAAAGAAGAGGGAGGAACTCACTAGAGACGACGGGCTACGAGGCGCGGCGGAGCTCCGGCGAGGGGACGAATCTCTTCGATTCAACGCCAAATGCTTCAAACCCAGGCTCGATTCAAGGCCTGCTGTCACCAGGAGCACGAAGGGCTAGAGGTTTAAGGGTGAAAATGGCGGAAGAAGGATTAACTTTTGAATTGAAGTCGGGGGTGTTCTTTTGTAGGGTTGACGACGAGGCGTGGAAGACGAGGGCCCAGTGCCTCGGTCAGTGATCCACAGCCCAAGGAATCACTTGGGCGTGAATCACCATTGACCGAGGAAGAGATTCCAAGAAGGAACCATCACCAGATGGTGATCGAGGCGGCCTCGAAAAAAGGGGTGAAATCAGGGTCAAACCCGCTCCTGACAAGGTTCAGACCTCGGTCAGGGAGTTGACCGAGGTCAACCAATGGAGCGTTCTGGTTGGTCCACGTGGACCAACCAGAAAATTCCTTGGCGAAAAAACCTTATAAAATGACTTAAAAATACAAGATGAATTAATTAAATTTTGATTGTAAAATAAAAAATGTTTGTAATTTTATGAAGTATTTTATGGTGATTTTTGTTTATTTTTATGAGCTATATTTTTACAAATTGCTTTTTACACCCTATATAGGTATATTATCTATATATTTTAGTCTTTAATTTTTATTTTGTGTATTTTAATTTTATTATTTTTATATATTATTTTCTAAAATTATAATATACTTTTGTATACACAAATATATTTTTATTCTATTTTTCTGAGGTGTTTTGTATATTAAATAAAATATAAGTAGATATAGTATATGTATGTTCATAGGTATAATACATGTATATTTCATTTACACATATTTTTATTTTGAGTTTTCTTTGCATTTTAATTCTGATTTTAATGTACATAGTTATTATAAGTAATATTTGCAAGGTTATAAAAATATAAAAATAATGAATAAATAATAAATTGAATATTTTAATCAGTACCGCTATACAATGTGGGTTCAAAACTCAACTTTCAAACCGTAGCTCCGTCAAATGCGAAACCACCGCCATTGGATAGATTATTTTATCCTATGTACAATTAAAGGTGAGTTTGATGCATTTGGAGTTGTCAGCTGTGAGATACGGGTCTGGGAAGTTGGGATTCTGGATTTTTATTCAGACCATAACTTTTTATATGTACATTATTTTTCAGTGAAATCAATTTTGTATTTTTCTTTATTTAATTATCTACAACTTTTATGTACAAAGTTTCTTTATTTGATGTATAAAAAGTGGAACCAAAAATTGGTCCCAAAATGAATAAAGAATGAACTAATAAATATAGGTATTTTGGCCCTTATCTCCCTCTTCTTTATTCCTTGTCGACCTATTCATCAAGATGCCTAGGTCTCGGGGTTTTGGATCATAAAATATTTACAATATTTTATTCTTTTTCTTTTCTTTTATTTATTCTATAATTTTGGCTTTTAAAAACCACATTTTATACACTATATACACCTATGTGCATGAATGCTAAAATGCAGAAATTAAGGCTATTTACAGGCATTTGCCAGGGTTTTTGAGGCCAAAATGATAGAATAAAGATGATGAAATGTGGATTCATCAATTATGCAATGCACCTACAACATTGCAAAGATGCATGTTAGCAGTCTTCGCTGAGATGGTAGGCAGTTTTCTCGAGGTGTTCATGGACGATTTCTCTGTCTATGGTGATAGTTTTGATTCTTGTCTTGAGCATCTAGACAGAGTGCTTCGAAAATGCCGGGAAGTCAACTTAGTGCTTTCATGGGAAAAGAGCCACTTTATGGTCACAGAAGGTATTGTGTTGGGTCACGTCGTTTCCAAACGTGGCATGGAAGTCGACCCAGCGAAGGTGGATGTCATTTCAAATCTTCAGCCACCTCAGTCAGTGAAGAATGTGAGGTCATTCCTGGGGCATGTGGCATTCTACAGGTGATTCATCAAATATTTCAGCCGCATTCCCCGACCTCTGACAGAACTTTTATGCAAGGAAACATAGTTCATTGTTGATCAGCCAGTTCTCCTTGCTTTCAATCAGTTGAAGGATCTTATCACTCAGGCTCCAATCTTACAACCGCTCGACTGGACTCTTCCCTTTGAGATAATGACTGATGCGTCAGACTTTGCAGTCGGGGCGGTTCTTGGGCAAAGGAAAGACAGAGCTCCCTATGCCATTCACTATGCCAGCAGAATATTAGATGAAGCACAAAGAAATTATACCGTGACAGAGAAAGAATTGCTGGCTGTGGTTTGCGCCCTCGAGAAGTTCAGATCCTATTTGTTGGGATCAAAAGTCACGATTTTCACAGACCACTCTACTATCCGATACCTACAGCAGAAGAAGGATGCCAGGCCAAGACTGATTCGTTGGATCCTTCTCCTCCAGGAATTCGATTTGGAAATCAAGGACAAGCCTGGAGTTCAGAATGTGGCAGCAGATCACCTCTCCAGAATTGAACAACGTGAGTCTCCCATGATCAATGCACCTATCACAGAGACCTTTCCTGACGAAGCCATCTTAGCAGTGGATTCTCTCCCTTGGTATGCTGACATAGTCAATTACCTCGCCTCTGGGGTGATACCTTCGGATTGGACAAAGAATTAGAAGAACAAATTCATGTCGACCATTCGATTCTACCAATGGGAGGATCCTCTTCTATTCAGGGAAGGAGAGGATTGCATTTGGCGCAGGTGCATCCCTCAGACGGAGCAATTTAGTGTCCTCGAGCATTGTCACTTGCTCGAATCTGGTGGACACCACTCTGGAGATCGTACGGCAGCCAAGGTACTTCAGTGTGGCTTCTGGTGGCCCACTTTATTTAAGGATGCAACAGAGTTTGTCAAAAGATGTACTGACTGTCAGAGAATGAAAGGCACACTTACTGCCAAAGATTCAATGCCCCTGAAAATCATTCAGATAGCAGATGTTTTCGATGCATGGGGCATTCACTTCATGGGGCCTTTCCCTAACAGTCAAGGTTTTGAGCACATCCTTCTTGTTGTCGACTACGTGAGTCGTTGGGTTGAAGCTATCCCTGCTCGAGCCGCTGACAGTCGAACAGTATGCCAGTTTCTGAAGAAGAACATCATTTCACGGTTCGGGATACCGAAAATTCTAATATCAGACAGGGGTAGCCACTTCATTAACAAAGAGGTCAAGAAGTTAACAAAGGAGTACGGCATTGATTATCGTGTCGTGTCTCCTTATCATCCGCAGACCAATGGCATGGCGGAGTTATCAAACAGAGAAATCAAGACTATACTGTAGAAACTTGTTAGGCCAAACAGAAAAGACTGGTCTCAACTCTTGGACTCAGTCCTATGGGCTTACCAAACCGCCTACAAGTCTCCCTTGGGCATGTCGCCCTATCGTCTTGTATATGGAAAACCGTGCCATCTGCCCGTGGAATTAATTCACAAGTCTTTGTGGGCAATCAACAGTTGTAATTTGGACTCACGCAAAAGTGGTCAGAAGAGAAAAGACGATCTGAACAGGCTCTTGGAATTCCGAGACTATGCATACGATAATACCTTGATGTACAAAGAGAAGGTGAGACGCTGGCATGACCGGCACATCAGACGAAAGACCTTTGACGTTGGACAGAAAGTATGGTTATTTGATGCAAAGTTGCGGATATTCCCAGGCAAATTAAAGAGTAAGTGGACAGGGCCATTTCGAGTTTGTGAAGTGCGTGACAATGGAAGCATCGCTATATCAGAATTGTCCCCTGACGCACAGCCATTCGTCGTCAACGGTCAACTCCTGAAGCCGTACCTCGAACCAGACACATTCCTGGCCGTTGTTGACTCCTTTCAGCTCATGCACCACGATGACATCTCCATAGGACCTGCGGCATCGAAAGATTCAGACTATGCAATCCAACAACTGTTTATCTGATTTTCTTCTTTTCTGTTTTTCCTCTTTTCTTCTTTTCCTTTTCTAATTTCTTTTCGTATCAAAAAGGAGCCGCCCTTGTAGACAGTTTTCTATACTTAGGACGTACTTTGTCCTAAGTATAGGAGGGATGTGCACCTAGAGTTTTTCATTTCAGTCTGATCCTCTCCATTGTCTCCTCTTCTTGTCTATACTTAGGAGTATCTTACCCTAAGTATAGGGGGAGACAATCTGAGTACGATCTGTGTATTCCAACCCTTGACCCTCCCTGCTTTTTGTACAGTTTGCTATACTTAGGATTACTTGATCCAAAGTATGGGGGGACGGTCAACTTCCCATTTATTCATTTCATTCATATTTATTCTTTAGACTTGTCTATACTCAGTACGAGTTATGTCTCTGCTTTTCTCTTCGATCTATGAGGACATAGCTCAAGCTAAGTATAGGGGGGTCGTATATACCATGTATATACTATAAGCCATAACTCATACTGAACAATAAAATATATCGCCCCACTATAAAATATAATGTAAAAAGTAGTCCAATAATAATAAAAGATGATTGTAAGTTCCTCAGGCTCCTTGTATTTGTACTGATTATTAAGTCAGGAAAAGTGCTTTGTGAAAGAAAAGTTTTCTTGGAAAAATCTTGTAAAATTTGTTCAAAAATAGTGTGTACAAGTATTCAACCTTTGAAAAAACTAGTTTTGTGTGTAAAATTTATTTTCTTTGTGTGAAATAAAAATGTGTGAAAATCAGTGTGCAAATGATTATAAAAACTTGATTGTCAAAATTGTTTTAAAAAACCTATCTATGTTGTATAAAACCTTTGTAAAATCATTTTCAAATACGTGTACATGTTTGCAAAAATTATTTTGGACTAAAGTTTTCAAAGCTATTGTGAAAATGATTCTTGAATAAGTCTGAGGAGTCTGCACAAAAATTTCTTATACAAAAATAAGCATAATCCCAAATAAAGCTTATAAGAGCCAAAACCATATTATACATCAAATACAGTTTTTTTCCTTTTGTATATACTGATTAATAAATCAGGCTAGATACCTATACAATATGATTTGAAAATTAGTGTGACCTGTTTGAAAAATTTGCTGTGAAATGTTTTCAACCTGTGTGAAACTATTTTGTTTGCAAAAACTTTTCTTTGTGTGAAAGAAAGGATTTGAAAAACCTATGTGCAAATATTTTGAAAAATGCTTGTCAAAACTATTGTGAAAATGTATATATATATTGTGAAAAATTATTTGCAAAAATAGTTTTCAAATGTGTGTAAATGATTGCAAAAATTATCGTGTACTATAGTTTGCAAAATTATTTTCAAAAATTAAATCTTAGAAATAAGAACACTATTACAAATACTTGTACATCAGAAATAAAATGCATAAAATTCTTTCTCAACAACCTAAATAAACTATTCCGTTAAAACCTGTAAAGTCTTTATACATCCATACATATTGTAAATAGAGCGGCACGCCCGTGTAAATAATTGTACGTACTTTTTGTATGTGTCAAGTTTTTATTTGCAAAAATTTCTTTGTGTAAAAAGATTCTTTGATTCTTTTAAATTCTTTGTGAAAAATTGCATCATTCATTGTGCATAGCATAAGCATACCATTCATATTCTTTTTGAGTGAGCTTGATGATTGAATCAGTCCAATAAAGTCTCAAATTGGAGCTTGGTTAGACCTTACCGCACCTAACTGCACTGGAACCTTACGGGAACTGGGTCTAAGGTACTTCAGGTCTATGCAGACTTAATTCTTTGAGAAATCAGGGCTAGGTTCAAGTCACCTCAACTGACTAACTAGAACTTTTCGAGACACACGCATGACTCTTGCCGACCGTGACCTAACTTGGACACTTGCACCTTTCACTTGGCTCAACTCAGTTGGAATGGTGAGGGGGTTGGATTTGCCAGTCTGAGACGCACACGAGTAGAAACATTCGTCCTCGTCTAGGGAGGGAAGTGCACCCCAACCCGGTTCAATAGCCATGAGGTCTAAAGACAAGAGATTGTGGGTTGCGATAAAGCTTCAAAAGAGGGATAGTCTACTGGCTCAAGAGGAAAAACTCCTTATGTAAATGCTGTTGTGCATAGTATTGAAAAAAAATGGTCAGGCCTGTACAAAAATAAAATGCCTGCAAAGTATGTACATATGTTGTAAAGCCAATACGCAAGCTTGAGTTCCAAAGTCAAATATGTGAGCCTGCGGCTGGATGACTTGACTACACTGGTCTTGCATCCCAGGATAGGTAGCTACACTGGCTACCGTCCATTCTTCTCTTCACCCCCTCCTCTTGAGCTGGTTGCCACTTGAACTTAGAAGGGAATACCCTGCTCCTCGAGGAAAGAGCTGTTGGATTGGGGAATCATTGGGTTGTCATTCTGGAGAAGTCAGTGCCTTTATCATTTCAGTTGGGGAGAGCCACTCTCACTTACACTGTACAAGTCAGCTTCATAGTTATAAGGGTTTGTGTATGATGTAGACCAGCTCTGACCAGGCTATTGAGGTGGGTTGAACCGAGTTCTATGACTATCGAAGACTGTTGTATTTTAGAGTTGTTTCCCGACTAGGTTCCACACACATTTACACCCAAGGTCTGACAGGAGTTCCGAGTTCTGATTTTATAAAGACATGCATTGCACTGAAAGAACCCTTAATCACTCTATCCTTCTTTATTTCCCCTTTTTCTTTTCTTTATTCTTTTTGTACTTATTGCATAAGTGTTTGCTAGGGACTAGCAAAGGCAAGTATAGGGGGGTGATGAATCTCCATTTCATCACCTTTATTCTATCATTTTGGCCTCAAAAACCCCAGCAAATGCATGTAAATAGCATCAAATTGTACATAATAGCATTCATTATTCCTTGTATCAATTACACATTAAATAAGGTTTTTAATGCCAAAATTATAGAATAAAGAGAAGAAAAGAAAAAGGAATAAAATATTGAAGATATTTTATGACCCAAACCCCGAGACCAAGGCCAGCATGGAATTGATCGACAAGGAATAAAGTAGGGGGAGATAAGGGCCAGTGTACAATAAATACCTCATTTATTCATGCATTTATTTATGCATTTTTGACACCTATTTTGTACAAAATTATTTATTCATCAAATAAAGAAACTTTGTTCATAAAAGTTGTAGATAATAATGTAAATAAAAATACAAAATTGAGTTTGTGTAAAAATAATACTCAGTGTACATTTTATACACAGAATAAAAAGCCAAAATCTCAACTTCACAGACCCATATCTTGCAAATAAAAACTCCAAATCACCCAAACTCACCTTTAATTGTATATAGCTTTCCAAGAACTATTTAATAAAATTGGTTTTATAATTTTTGGAATCAATATGCAAAAGTTAGGTTTTTGGCCCTCCTTGTACATAGTATTGATTAAAATATTCCATTTATTCATTATTCATTATTGTAACAAATTTATATTTTTAGAATTTTGTAAATAATGTATATAATGCATGTATATATCAAAAGTAAAAGAAAACCAAAAAGAATTCATAAAATAAAATAAGTCTATAAGCTTCATAGGCAAAATACCTATGCTACCCCTCTATATATAAATAAAAAGGATTTTATTCTTTTGTTCTTTTATTCTTTTATATTTTTATAATAATGTATACATTATACATAACTCATTAAAAATGTAAATCCAAAATAAAAATCAAGAAAATACATTAAATAAATTAAGTATGCAAAATATATAGGTAAAATACCAAGAAGGATACCTACACATACATATACCTATTTATTTAAAAATAAAAAAATCCTAAAAATTAAATAAAAATACCTTTATACTCACAAAAATAAATTATAAATTTATAAAATAAGCCACTAAAATAATAAAATAAAATAAACAAATAAAAATTTAAAAGATACAAAATACATGTAAATATACACATATACACTTTATTAAAATAAAACCATAATAAAACACTTCAAAAAATTCAATAAAAATCACAAATAAATACTACATGAAAGAATACACATTTTTTATTCTTTAAGGAAATTCTAAATAAATCATTTACTAGGCTAAATAAATCAATTTCTAATCAAAATTTCCTATTTTGGCGTCTAGCGGCCTACGTGGACCAATGGGGCGCCAGTCCTCGTTGACCCCCTGGTCAACTGTCCCATCCCAGCTCTGGCGTCTCTGAACCATCTTTTCCCCGATTTTCATCCCTTTTTTACGGCCATCTCATCCATCGATCGAGCTCGCTTCCTTAACAAGAAATGATCTCTGATCGTCCATGATACCCGCCAATAACTTGGATCGACCCGATACTCATTGGATTAATCAATAATCGCCGGTCAATAAGGCTACATGCCAATGTCTATAAATAAGAAGCTCCGCCCCCTTTCGCAAATTTGGCCAATTTTAATCCAACCTTAAGCCTCGATTTCGTTCCTGGACATTCCTCGTGACAGGGGGAGTGCTCCAGCGCCTCGAATCGGCCGGAGGAAGGGTAGTTTTGACGCGGCGGAGCTTTGGCGTCCGCCCTACTCCCTGGTAGCCCCCAGGTATAAGAGCTGCTCCTTTTATCGCTTTTTAGTTAGTTTTTCATGTCAGCTTTTAATTCCAGCAGCTAGATTAGTCTTTAGTTAATCCCTTTAGCGTAAAATCAAAAATTTGAAGTTCACCGGAGCTCAGCTCCGGCGACTCCTTCACTGTGTTCTTGACTGTATCTGCCCCCCATTCGCATTCCATTTCATTCCCTATCGCTTCCTCCATCGAACACACATCTTTGTCCAACCCAGGACCTTCGGTCTTGGCGAATCGGAGCTCCTCCTCCGCCCTTCACCGGAGCTCCTACGCCGCATCTCATCTTGCTGTGTAGCTTCAAAACCCCGGGTCGAGGAGGTAGCCCTCTCTCCCCCGGTTCTTCCTATGCAGGTCCAACGAGGAAAGAAGCCCATCTGGGCTCGATTCAACCCAAGAAGAGGGTCCTGGAGGTCTTGCTCTTCTCCGACTTCGTCCGACCACCTCAGACCTCCAGGAGCCATGATGGAACCTTCAGGAGATGCGGAAGGTCGCCAGCTACGAGCAGAGCGCGTCAGAGGTGAGGAAGATGCCCAGAGAAGCTGACGCTGCACGATCGAAGCTCGCTGGAGGCGAGCTTCTTCCCTGTTCCTCCAAGTACCTCCAGCACCGTCAGATCAAAGGAGTTGGCCCAGATCGAACCAGCGTCGTCAGATGAAGCGCCGCATCGACCGTCCGATCAGCGAGGCTGATCTAATCTCTGCCGTCATCTGCGAATCATCATCGGCCGACAGGAGCACGACGCGTGGCAATTGGAAGCGGTCCAACTGTCGGATCGCACGCTTATTAGGGGTAAATTTTAGATTCAACCCCCTGCCTTTTTGTATTTAGGTTTTAATGTTATAAATAAAATTTCCTCTTGTAAATAATTTGTATAATTTGTAGAAGGCCCCCCTGATGTTTTTATATTTGCGTATTAGTCCCTCCACGCCTCACGTGCAGACCCTACGTGAGGCGCGTGATATTTGCATTAAAACCCTGCCGGGTTTCAGTAATTGTAGAATGGCCCTGAAAATAAAATTAAACGTTCATTTTTATTGTAAATTTTGCATGGATGCCCCCTGTCACTTATTTTATTTGCAAAAATGCCCCTACCAGGCCATGTATTTTTTGTATGCTTTGTCCATTTATTTTGTGCCTCATATTAATTCGAAAAATCTTGCAAAAATGGATATAATCTCCTTTTAGTGTACACTTGCACGCTATATTTTTAGTTTTTCATTTTGTTGCCTTTTTGCATTTATTAAAAATCAAAAACATGCCTTTTAATTACTGTCTAGCTTATAAAATTCCAAAAAAATATTAAAAGACCTCGAAAAATTCCAAAAAAATTCCCTAGTATGTATTTTGACCTATTTTAGTGTCAGTCCAAAAATCCCTAAAAATATCAAAAGGAAAACCTTAAAAATTCAAAAATGCACAAAAACTAAAAAATATATATAAAATCAAAGAAAAATCAGAAAAATATGAACTCAGTTCTTATTTCTGTTATATTTTATTATCTTTATTAGAAAAATAGTGTGGAAAAATTTTGAGGTTGTTTGCTATTTTTAATTCCTATTTTTCTTACAGCCAGACCCTATTCCACTGTTTGCTCTTATTTTGCTATTTAAAAATACTAAAAATGTTGTGAAAAATGCCCAAAAATCACCAAAAAAAGTAAAAAATCATAAAAATACAAAAAAGACTTTATTTCTGAATTTTATTACCATTTTTGTATATTTTTATAAATATTATAACTCCCCTTTATATATATATCTATATATTACCCTATAAAAAAAGAGAAAAAATGCATATCTATATATATTTATATATCTATTAATATATGACATGCTAAAAGTAAAATAAAAAAAATATATCCTACAATTATTATATCTACATGTATATAATGTATGTATGCTTTATATCTACCCTCTAGGTATACATATATCTCTATAGATTTATATTCTATAAATTATATCTATATCTATATCTATATATTATAACTATATTATTATTATTAATATTATTAAATAAAAATAAAAAAAAGAAATATTAAAAAACCCACAAAAATAGGTTAACACAAGGATGACTCTGTGGTACATATAGGCTCTTGCATTTTGTATTGCTCTCTGTGGTTCGACCTCTACATACTTAGTCACTGTACATTTTGTGGTATAGTAATAAAAATTAATTCACATTTTTGGGCTTAATTCATTCATTCTTTTACTCTGGGTTAATTGTTGTATAGCACGGGTATTCTGCGAGCGGTCGCCTCAGCGACCCTCTATACATACTATTCATGGTAACCCTCGCGCAAAATCCGTGTTATCAGGACCGGATGGAGATTATAGAGAAGAAGCAGTTCCAGGGCATAGCAGATGGATCAGATGGCACAGACACTGAGTGACTTGAAGACACAGCTCATGTGTCTCCATGAGGCACAGACGGCTTCTCAGTCCCGTCTTCAGTCACGAGAAGATCCGAGTAGCAGCAGCAGCTCGTCCCAGCGCTCCAGCTTCAACCAGCCTAGACAGGTTCACCTTGTACAGGCGAAGCCGTACCAGCAGCCACAGCCCTACTACCAGTCACCACCATCCCCAGACACTCAGATGGTGGTTTACCAGCTAGATCAGCCTCTGGCCGTACTCCCTCCACTCACCTACGAGCAGGAGCCGTTGATGGACGTCAACGGGATTAGGTACGACTGTCCCCAGCCCGATATCCAACGAGACCATCCCGGATTCCGTTGGTCAGCCGGAGGTGCCAGTTCCCAGCAGCAGCCTCCAGCTCAGGGCGGCCAGTACGTCCATCAGCGAGATCGCCAGCAGCAGCAGCCCCCAGTGTACCAACAACAGCAGCAGCAGCAGTCATCCCACCCACAACAGTATGGTCCTCGTCCCTATCAGCAGGAACATTCTTAGAGGTGAGATCAGCCTCAACAGCAGTTTCATCCCCAGCAGTACCCCGCTCACCCACAGCACCAGCCATAGCAGCAGCCTCACTACCAATGAGGCCACCCGTCAGGTTCTCATGGGCCATCCTATGAGAACCCCGTCTTAGATGACATAGCCCGCCTCCTAACCGATCAGCAGGCTACTTTCAAACGGGAGATGGACGAGTTCCGCCAGGAGATGCGGGAGATCGTGAGAGGGAAGGCCGCCATACCTGCCTAGATCGAGCCTAACCCGAACAACCTCAAGAGGAAGTCTGAGCAGGTAGATTTCACAGAGTATGCCACTTTGAGTGATTCTTTTGGTGATATGTCTACATATCTATTTGATACTGACTTTGTCACACTTAGGAGCGGTAGGAAGCTAGCAAGCAGCGCCTCGACTGAGCGACGATCCCAGGCCACTTCCAGAGCGCCAGGCGAGGAGGAGAGCGGTGCTGATGCCGCTAGAGATGATGACGGTGGTGTTGAGGCCGCCATGGATGCGGATCCCACTGACGGTACTAATGTCGTAGCTTCACCAGATGGAGGAGGTGGTACTGATGCCACCACTGTTGCCGAGCCAGAGCACGGTGCTGATGCCGCAAGTTGACATGCCAAGGGTGGTGCTGATGCCACCATTTTTACTTCTGCTAGTCCTGTAGTCTTTCCATCTGTTCATTTATCTCAGGTTTTATCTGGAAATAAAGGAAAGGGTTTATTTTCTTCTGATCCACATGTGGTGCTTGATGTATGTGTGGATTCTGCCAGACTTGAGAAGCCTAGACCCTCTCCTAGTCCTTCATCTGAGACAGACCCTATGATCCCCTTCCCTAGAGCACTCCACATGGGAAAGGGGAAGAAAATAGAAAATCCCAAAAAGAAGCAACGGGTAGAGTTCAGCCAACAGATGATAGACAGATTTCACATTCAGATGACTCTCCAGGAGGCCTTGGAGCACATCCCTCTACTCCAAATATCGCTCAGAGACAGGACCACAGTTAGGAGGAAGAGGAGGAATCACCAGTCTGAGATCCCTGTGCTGACCAGAGCCACGTGTTTCGCGATTCAGAACCATCTGCCGGCCAAGAGGCCAGATTCAGGAGCCCCGTATGTTAGATGCCACATCAGAGAGCAGAGGTTCGACCGCACTCTATTAGACAGTGGTTCATCAATCAACCTACTTCCGACAGCCCTTCTCGACCGCTTCGAGTTGGGCACTCTACGACAGAGCAGGACAATCCTTCAGTTTGCTGATCGATCTGTCAAGAGACCGAAGGGGTTGCTGAGGGACGTTGTCGTCATGATTCAGGGCATGCAATTCCCCATGGACTTCGTTGTGTTGGACATGGAGATCCCTGAGTTTGTGACCGATACCCCATCATTTTAGGTCGCCCGTTCTTGGCCACAACCAAGGTAGTGACCGACCATGATAGCGGGAAGGTATACTTTCGCGTCGAGGGCGAGAGTGTACAAATAGAGACGGTCGAGGACATTAGAGTCAGAGATTCAACATGCTCAAAGCCGACCACAGATTTAGAGCAGATGATAGATGCAGGGCCAGACATCCACCAGGACTGTGATTTTGTGATCACAGATGACGAGGCAATTTGGGCAGATCCAGTTGCATAGGCCATCCTCTCACCTTCAGAGTTCACTGATGCAGAGACGCCAACAGAGGAGAGCTTGGAGAGCGCATTCCTGGTCTAGGATACTTTTCAGTCGACAGAGCCAGTTCTTGACCGTGAGACAGAGTTTTTCTGTGAGTCTGATATAGATCCCTCGGAGTCAGATGTTGATTGGGCAGAGTTTGATGATCTTATACCATGTCTGACTTTCACTGAGCCTGCAGCTAGGGAGGAGGTTGATGCCATGCAGAGCAGAGATAGTCCAGTAGAGCAGCCTTCTCCAGACACTGATTGTGAGCGAGAGTTTCAGTTCTCCCATGCAGATTTGGCAGCATTCACTCAGAGCTTTCAGAGGCCAGATCCGCCAGCACCGACATGTCCAGAGCTGAAGCCGCTTCCTGTGTCACTGACGGGTCCGCAAAAACCACGTTAAGAAATCGTTTTTATCGTTCGTGCATGAAATTAATGAAAGTTGTTCGTTGTAGGCGGCAATCGGAAACAGTCAAGAAATAACCACAATTTTTAATCAAATTTAATCAAGTGGTTTTTATGTTTATTTTACTTGGGCAAGTCCCAAGGTCGATCACAAGGAGGCAAAGGAACAACCTAGAGTTGTGTCTATCAAATTTTGAGCTCAGTTTTCAAGGCGGTCTTTTTTTGGAATTTTTCAATGCAATAAGGGATGCAAAATGCAAATTCGGCCTATTTTAAGAACTAAAATATCAAATACGTTCAAACTGTGTCCGAAAAATCCGAAACTTGACCGAGGTGCAAAAAGTGATGAAATAAGTGCATTGTAATTTTTTGGATGCAATATGAATTTTTTATGGCTTTTTAAATATCAACAGGATGATTTTCAATATTTAATTATAATAAATATTAAACCTACTTATTTTCAAGAATTAAAATTATCTAAGATATATCACTAGGTGATGGATCCTAGAAAAATCCTAAACCTTGAAAATGTGGGGTTGAATATCTATTAAAAATCAAATACTGAAATGTGCTAAATGATTTTTACAGAGCAATTTATGCATGCAAATGCGAAGATTTTTGGGCACAATGTTAATCAAAGTAATCTCTACGATATTTGATTTTTGGGGAATTTTCAGAACAACGGTTAATTAACTATGAATTTCAGAACACAGATTGGGCAAAATATTCCAATTTCCACAAAACAATTATTTATTAATCAACCGTAGATCACAAAAATGTCCACAACATGTCAAAATGTAGAGAATTAAAAGATGAACAAAATGCTATTTTTAAATGAATAAAATGATGCAATGCAGAGGTCTATAATGGATGACAAAGACAAGGGTACAGATGCAAACAGAATAAAAAAATAAAAATAATGCAGGGGGACCTAGGAGTAATTACCGCTTGTTCTGGGGGGGTACTTTGCAAATTTACCACGGGGCACGTGCAGAGCACGTGCCCTCTGGATCTGGGGCGTGAGTGTAAATCAGTGGGGCTCCGGGGGCTTCTCCGAAGTTTGCCCACGGTCACGTGCGACGCACGTGACCTGGCTGACGGTCTGCTGACGTCCCACCCCTGGACGTACGTGCGTTGCACGTGCGTGGGGAGGTCTCAGGCGTCGCGCCCGGTGGCGAAGGCGGCGAGGGATGTCGGAGAAGTTGGCCTGCCTCTGGCCGACACACGACCAAGAGGGGGCGGAGCGGCGGAGCTCGGTGATGTCGGAGAAGGCCGATGGAGGTGGCGGCGTAGCAGAGGAGCGGGCCCGGTGGCGTGGTCGAGGGCCGCTCCAGGCGGAGGACGCCGCTCCTGGTGAAGGTGCCCGCGGTGGTTGTCGATGAAGGTCGGGCGAGGGTGCGAAGCCGGAGGAGGACGAAGGCGGCGATGTCGAGGAGCTTCAGGCGGAAGCGATGGAGGTGAACGAGGAGCGTTGGCGGTGTTGTTGACGTCGTGAGCTCTCCGGCAGAGGGGCTGCTCTGGTGAGGCGGAGGAGCAGCAGGTGGTCGGTGATGAAGCCCTCAGGTGGGTTGTCGGAGGATGTCGTCGATGGTCGAGGAGCGAAGGTGAACAGGGTGCTCGAAGGAGTCGTGGGGGAGTCGGAGCGGAGTCGGTGAGGCGAAGCTCGGAGCGGAGTAAATATGCTCGGAGCTGGAGAGATAGAGAGAGCGAGAGAGAGAGAAAGAGAGGTAACCTGGAAGGGCTCAACGGCGGTGCCGGAGCGAGCAGCCGAGGCGGGGGTGGAGCCGCTTGCTGCGACAAGCTCGGGGAGCTTGGATATCGCCGGAGTAGGAGTGGGAGGGCTGTCACCACCTCAACGATTCCCTGGGCAGAGGTCAGCGGATGATCGGTCTGGAGGGTCGGCGATGGAGTTAAATAGGGGAGAGGCCGGAGATCTCGGGGGTTGTTGGGTTGGTCGTTAGGGTCAACGGCGATGGAGGAGGGGGCCGTTGGCGGAGATTTCGGAGGGGGCGGTGACGCCCGAATCGATCGGGGGTGATGGTTGGGAGGTTGATGACGAGGGGGCAGCGGCCGTTCGATCGGCGTTGATCGAACGGCCACGTATATGCCGCGTAGCGAGGGGTTAAGGGGAGAGAGCGCAGCACGTGAGGGGCACGTGCCTGTGGGCACGTGCAGCGCACGTGCGCGCCGGTTTTAATTTTTTTTTTATAAAAACGATATAATAAAAATGCGAAAAACAGCTGACACGTGGCGGCCTCTGGGGCTGCCACGTGTCAGCACCAGAAAAATCGAGAATAAATACCATTGTAAAATCGATAAAAAATAGCAAATGACCTCGGATCGAAAAAGTTCCTTCACGAAAAATGCTTGTCTCGACAAGATACAACTTTCTTGAAGACATCAAAGCCAAATTCGGTCAAATGTAAAAAGTGAATTTTTGGGGTATCCCATGTGCATAGAATACCTTGATTTTTGGGTTTTCTAATTTTTTTGTCATTTTTAAACACGTTAAAAATCTGTAAAAATATGGAAAACTCAAAGATAAATACAAGAGACCTTAATCTAATTTTTTGGATTTTTATTAATGAAGGAAACAAGTACATAAAATAGAGGTCAGAAAAGCCGCGAAAATATACAATGTACAAAAGAGGCCCAAAACCCAACTTTCACATACGAGCTCCGATTCACTTGAACTTGATCTTGTTTTGAAGGTAATTGAATGTGCATTAGTTCAAAAGTGAGTAGGATCAAATCGGACACTGGATGGGGAAGATATGGGGCTTTTAGTCCGAAAATCCTGAAACTAGGGTTTGGGTTTTTGGTCCACTTAACAGGATTAGTAATTTTTTTGTATTTTTCATTTATTCTTGTTAGTGATGTGTACACAGTGGAGGTGGTTTTGGGTTATGCGGTGTTAGCATGAAGGAGTTAAAAATGGGGGAAGTTAGGCTATTTACAGGTCATTGTTGGCTTGGATTTTTGGCTTCTTATTTTATGCAGAATTTAATGCTAAAATGCAATTCTTATGAAATCATGCCTGAATGCTAACTATGCAGAATAAATGCAGAAATATTGTTGATTTTGAGGGACTTGAGCTTAATTAATGAGACTTAGAATGGTGAATCCGAGATTCATCATCCCCCTATACTTAAACCATGCTCGTCCCTGAGCATCAAAAAGGAATGCCATGAAGTGAAATGAGACTGGGTTCCATACCAAAACCATGAACTGAAGGTGAAAGTGAAACTAAACTCGACCTTTGGATTAATCATGTGTCGGAACTTCTGTGAGACTTAGAATTTTAAAATCAACAGCCCTCAAGTTCTACACATCATTGTCACAGTTTCGGCTCAGAAGTCATCTTAGATCAATCCTCTTCCCAAAGTATACCCTATGAATATTGAACAACCGACTCATGTGTGTGAAGGTTTTTAGCTCTTCCCATTCAGAATGCCGGACTACCATGCTCCTCTCCTCTCCAGTAACTCGTCCTCGGGGAGTCAGGTATTTCCTTCTAAGGTCTGTCGCGCTGTGTTCACAATCGAATGAGGGAGAAGATAGAAGAATGAGAAAAGAACTGGAGGGTGGCCAGTGTAGTCACCTCTCCTTGTGGAGATGGCCAGTGTAGCCGAGTTTCCACCAAGATCTGCAGTTTTTGAAGCTTGGACCTTTTTGGTCGGATTTTTATTTGGTAGAATGCTTCTTTGTATTTGGAATTTTTGGTGGTTCTGCTTGGATCTTGTTGTGCCCCTACGGATATAGAATCTTTTTGTTCCGTACATTTTTTGGGGGTCTTAGAAAAAATTGTGCCCAGTCGTCCATCCCTTTTTCGAAGCTTTATTTCAACCCGTACTCTGGTCTTTAGATTTCCACTCTACCAGAAAAGAGACTCACACAGTCTTCCAACATCCCGTCTGGGTTGAGCTAAGTGCATAGTGCAAGAGTGCGAATTAATTCCCTATTCCAGAGTTGTACCCGGAATGAAGAGACCAGGTTAGACACTAAGAGTCAAACGTTGTACATTGTCATGTGGAACTTAAGGAATTAAGTCAAAAAGACCTGAAGTTCTTAAAATCCTATTTCTCGGTGAAGTTCCTCTAAAAATTAGGTGGATTAAGGTCAAGTCCAGACCACTCTCGGTTTCGGCTCATAACTCGGTTCAGAACCCAATGACTTTTCACAGATGCAAATGCATGTGATGTTGGATGGAGTGCAGGTGCGTGAAATGCAGACATTTTTTTTGACATTTTATGCAAGGGATTTTTTATGCAGAAAATGGAATAAGAAGCCTTTTTTTTTCAAGTTAGTACCCACCCCGTAAATACATATAGACTTACGCGAAAGTACGAGATAAGGGTAAAATATATACAAAGTATATATACAGACCCCCCTATACTTAGCGAGTGCTTTGTCCTCAGAGCACAAGAAGCGTAAAGAAGACATAGCTCGGGCTAAGCATAAGAGAGTGAGAAAAAAGAAAAAAGAAAGAAAGAAAAAGGAAAAGAGAAAAAAAATGAAAAGAAAAGCGGTCAGGAAATGAGGAGAGTATATACAGGTGGATGTCGGTTCCCCCTATACCTATGTTCTGATTAGCCTAAGTACGGAGGGAGGGTGGAAATGGAGCGATTAGGAGTCAGGAGAAGAATGGTATATACAGATGGCATCGGTCTCCCCCTATACTTAGACCTTGGCCTAAGTAAAGGAAGAAGCTGTACACGGAGGCCGATGTGGTCGGGAGGGAGGGAGGGAATGATCAGATAGATTTTCAATGTCCTCGCTCTGCGTGAAATAGATGACCTCGACTTGAACTGTTTGTTCTTTGGGTGATTCAATGTATGGCTTCAGCATTTGTCCATTTACTGAGAACGGTTGTGCATTCTCTTTGAGTTTGGCAATATCTACGCTTCCATTGGTATGCACATCGATGACAATGTAGGGACCCGTCCATTTTGATTTTAGTTTCCCATGAAAAATCTTCAACCGAGCATTAAACAACCACACTTTTTGTCCAGGAACAAAGGTCTTCTTTCGAATGTGTCTATCATGCCATCTCTTGACCTTGTCCTTATAAATCACACTGTTGTCATATGCCCGATTTCGGATTTCAATTAGCTCATTCAGATTTAAGGCTCGACATAGTTTCCCAAGGTGACAACTCCAATTCAACTTTTTGATCGCCCATTCAGATTTGTGGATCAATTCTACAGGAAGATGACATGGCTTGCCATAGATCATCCTAAAAGGTGAAGTACCGAGTGGAGTCTTATAGGTTGTCCTATAGGCCCATAGAACTTGGTCCAACAGTGTTGACCAATTCTTCCTATCGGGACGAACTAACTTCTGGAGAATGCTCTTCACCTCTCTATTAGAAACCTTTGCCATGCCATTAGATTGTGGATGATACGGGTTGGCTATTCTATGCTCAAATTTGTACTCCTTAGCCAAAGATCTCATCTCCCTGTTCACGAAGTGGCTACCTCCATCAGAAATCAATACTTTTGGTATCCCGAACCTCGCAATGATGTTATCTTTGATAAACTTACAGACGACTTTGCTATCTGCGGTTCGGGTTGGAATAACCTCTACCCATCTTGATAAATAATCCACCGCTAACAAGATGTACTCAAATCCATTATTGTTGGGAAAGGGACCCATAAAATCAATCCCCCATGCATCGAAAACATCACAGAAAATCATTGGTTGCATGGGCATTTCATCTCTATATCCCGTAGTCCCTCCCATTCTTTGACAAATCGGGCATGACCGTACAAATTCATTAGCATCCTGAAATAA
Organism: Ottelia alismoides; assembly: GCA_037367405.1. Taxonomy (NCBI): domain Eukaryota; kingdom Viridiplantae; phylum Streptophyta; class Magnoliopsida; order Alismatales; family Hydrocharitaceae; genus Ottelia; species Ottelia alismoides. Next base: position 106,034 of record JAZKJV010001067.1, on the reverse strand, counting down.
GGTCTGCCAGTAAAATCCACATTGGAGTACCTTGTGTGCAGTTCTCTTTCCCGAATGGTGTCCTCCAGCCTCGAGAGAATGACAGTGTGTGAGGACACTCTGATATTCCTCCTGAGGAATACATCTTCTCCAGACACAATCCGGTCCTTCATAGAAAAGGAAAGGATCGTCCCAATGGTATTTTCTCGAATCTGACTTTAATCGATCAATCATTTTTTTGTCCAACCATAGGGAACCTTCTTGGAGACAAGATAGTTCACTATGTCGGAATACCATGGGGTTGAATCAATGACACAAACCGATTCGTCTGGAAAAGTCTCCTTGATTGGTCCAATATCAGGATGATCGTTTTGCTCGATTCGGGAAAGGTGATCAGCAACAACATTCTTTATTCCAGGTTTATCCTTAATCTCCAAATTAAACTCCTGGATTAACAAGATCCATCTCAAAAGTCGTGCCTTAGCATCTTTCTTATCCATGAGATATCTAATTGCTGTGTGATCTGTGAAAATTGTCACCTTGGAGCCCAATATGTATGATCTGAATTTTTCCAGGGCCCAAACAACCGCGAGCATTTCCTTTTCAGTCACTGTATAGTTTCTCTGTGCAGGGTCCAACACTTTGCTCGCGTAGTGAATCGCATAAGGGATTCCATCTCTTCTTTGTCCGAGTACCGCTCCGACAGCAAAATCCGATGCATCAGTCATGATCTCGAAGGGAAGAGACCAGTCGGGAGCTTGTAATATCGGCGATTCACATATTTTCTTTTTCAGGAGCTCGAAGGCCTCTAGACATCTGTGATTTACAATAAACTCGGTGTCTTTTCCTAAGAGCTCAGTCAGTGGGCGGGCGATCTTTGAAAAATCAGGAATAAATCGTCGATAAAATCCAACATGCCCTAAGAACGACCTCACTGACTTGACGTTGGTTGGTGGCTCAAGTTTCTTGATCACATCCACCTTGGCAGGGTCCACCTCCATTCCCTTTTTGGAGATGACGTGCCCCAACACGATACCCTCAGTCACCATAAAGTGACTCTTCTCCCAGGAGAGTACCAAATTAACCTCCCTGCATCTCTGAAGGACTCGGTCCAAGTGTGCTAAGCATGTATCAAATGAATCACCATGAACTGAGAACTCATCCATGAAGACTTCCAGGAAATCACCAACCATTTCGGCAAATACGGCAATCATGCACCGCTGAAATGTGCCTGGGGCATTGCACAGCCCGAATGGCATGCGCTTGAATGCATAAGTACCGAAGGGACATGTGAATGTGGTCTTTTCCTGGTCCTCGGGAGCGATAGCTACTTGATTGTAGCCGGAGTACCCATCAAGAAAACAGAAGAATGCTTTCCCTGCAAGTCTCTCCAATATTTGATCAATGAATGGCAGTGGAAAGTAGTCTTTCTTGGTCGCAGCATTCAGGCGCCGGTAATCGACACAGACGTGCCACGACGTGGGTACTCGGGTCGCGATCTCTACCCCCTCCTCGTTGGTAACCATCTGGATTCTCGACTTCTTCGGGACGACATGAAGGGGGGCTACCCACTTGGAGTCAGAAATGTGGTAAATAAATCCTGCTTTGCACCATTTCTCTATTTCTTTTTTCACTACTTCCCGAAGATTGGGGTTTAATCTTCTCTGAAATTCACGGGAAGGCCTTGCATTATCCTCAACATAAATTTGGTGCGAGCAGAGAGCGGGGTATATTCCTACGAGATCCGACACAGTCCAACCTATGGCTTTTCGATTTTCGCTCAAGGACTTCGATCATTCTGGATTCTTGGTCCACTGTTAATGATGAGTTAATGATCACAGGGAATTTTTCTTTGGGTCCATTGAGGAATGCATACTTCAGTGTGGGAGGAAGTGGCTTCAGCTCTGGCAATTCTGAATCGTCGATCAAGTCTGGCTGAATGACTTTTGCTTCTGGCTCAGTATCGGTTGGCGGTGAATCACTGTGTGGGATGTTGGCTACCAATTCCGAAGAAAAGTGAGTCGGATCGATAGAGGAGAATGGTAATTCGGCCAGAGCCGCGTCCGACTCATCATCGATTGACTGTCCCAAAGGTGATGTGATTGACAAATCCAAGAGGATTTCTGTGTTGTCAACTGTGTGATAATCTGGGGGTCTAGAAGTCTCAGAGACTGCATCGTGTATTATTTCTTCTTCTGAGGATGTGTTTTCTACCTGTATGTCTGGCAGTTGGTCCCATGGCCCAGTGGTTCTGAGGAGATTGCATTCTGATGTTTCGGCATCTTCAGTTGTGGATTCGGAGTCTGGCCTTTGCCACTTTGTTTGTTTCATCTCCAAGTCCACTTCTCTTCCTGGAGAACGGAATTTCATCATGCCAGTTCTGTAGTCGAATACGGCCTTAGCGGTTCTTAAGAAAGGTCTTCCGAGAATGATTTGCGATTCCTTCCAATGGTTCGGGGTCTCCATGTCCAGGACAGTGAAGTCTACTTTGTATTCTGTGGCCTCGATAATGATGATGACATTCTTCACTTCTCCCTTAGGTCTTTTAGTGGATTTATCTGCAAATTGGAGTAAAGATGATGATTTCTTTAGAGGGCCCAACTCCAATCGATAATATAAGGCTAAGGGTAGAAGGTTTATGGATGATCCATTGTCGAGAAGTGTGCGTGTGAATGCTATGCCGCCAATGTGACTCTCCACATAATGGGCGCCCAGATCCCTTTTCTTTCTTGGCAGATGCTGGTTTTTGACGCACTTGGTGGTGGCAACTATCAAGATATGAGTCTCCACGAATTGACTTGTTCTCTTTGTACGAGTCCTGGTAGGAGTGCATTTTGCCTTCAAGTATTTTTGAAAAGCTGGATTACCGGCCACGTACTGATCAAAGGGTACTTTGACTGTGATGTTTTGTTGGCAGAATTTTTCCATGACTGGGTCATCTTTGGTGTTTTTCTTTTGTTTTTCTTTCTTTAGGGCATTGGGAAGGAATGGAAGCATTTGAGACAGGAGATAGAGGATCAGAATCAAAAATAAGAGCATCTTTATTCGACTTGGAGTTTTTATTACAATCATAATAATCAAAATCAGGTTGCTGAAAAGGTGACAAAGGTATTTTTGCAGCAACTAGAGGTTCAAGGTACTCTGCAGACTCCATAGATGCCTTCCCTTTATCTACTGCTGGGATCTTCAGGCGTTCTTCATCTTCCTCCTCGGAAACATCCTCCGGTTGATCTTCCGAGTCTTCATGGTTCGATTCCCTTGCCCGGTCAGGTACGACCACGGTCCTTCCGCTCCTGAGTGACATGGCATTGATTTTGTCAAACGAAAGATTCTCATGTTCAGATGTGGAAAAGTCTGGATAGTATACCTGGTTATTGTGTTGAGATGCGTTGAATTTGTTCAGGCTATTGGGGTTAGCTTGAACCTGGGCGGGAATGGTGGTGGCTGGAGCTGTCTGCTCATCCTTCCAACGGGATAAGCGGTTGACATCAACCCGTAGATCTTGCAGCTCATTTCAGAAGTGACGAAATTCTTCAAGTATTTGTCTCTGGATGTCGATCGGTTCTTCTGGGGGTTTGGATGACTGAGCTGATTGTCTGGGGGCTTGAGATTGCTGATGGTATTGCTGAGGTGGGTTCTGGCGATTGTAGGGTTGCTGCTGCTTCGGCTGCTGGAACGATGTAGTGTGCTGTGGAGAAAATGTGGCATTATAGAAAGTGGGTGGGCGCTGATAAGTCTGACGGTCTCCCATATTACCCTGTCAGGTAGTGTCCTGGGTGTACCAGATGCCATTCACTTCAAATGTCAGAGGCGAAGCTTCCTTGACTGTCTCAGTCGGTGGGGGCGGCTGTTGGGAAAATTGGACGTGAGCCCATGGTTGCTGTTGCTCTGCTCCTGGTTGCTCCTGGACATGATGCACATGATATATCGGGATAGTAGGTGCACTAGGCATCCCCATCTTGGACACCTTCTCGGTGAGTTCCTCCATCTGCTTTGGGAATTGGGAAATCCTACTGTCGATTTCGTTCATTCTTTTGTCCACAATTGTCAATTTATCAGAAATAAAGTGCATGCTTGGAATCAAGTCCTCAGCTATTTCTGCCACCGTCTGCTTCCCGCCTTTGGCTTGAAGGGTGTTCATGGAATCAGTGTATGCTCTACTGGCAATTTGAGACCAGCTTGTTTCTGCCATCTGCTCCAGTATTTTCCAGACGGTCTCAGCTCCACGTGATGTGTAATTCCCTCCGCAGGCAGCACTAACTAACCCTTGAGTCTCGTGGTTAAGGCCAGAGTAGAGTGATTGGACTAGGATGTTGTTGTCCAGATCATGGCAGGGACATTTTTGTAGCAGGTCCTTAAACCTATCCCATGCCTCACAGAGTGGTTCATTGGGCATCTGAGAGAAACTGGTGATGCGGGTCTTCATTTGATTGGTCCGGCTCAAGGGGTAGAATTTCTTCAGAAAAAGGTTTTTGAACCTCTCATAAGTCGTCTCAGTCACCCCCAAGTTTTTCACCCAGTAGTCTGCTTTCCCTTTCAAGGCGAAAGGTAGTGCAGTGAGACGAATGTAGTCTTGGCTGACTTGTGGGTGCCTCAGATTAGAACATATCAGCTCCAGGTCCCTCAAGAATTCGTATGGCTCCTCAGTCGTATTACCATGGAATTGAGGTAATTGACTGACAAAATGTGGCTTTAGTTCATAGTGGATCTCTGGCTGTGGTGGCTGTAAATAGTTCCACACTCTGTATTGTCCAGGGTTGTATGCGGCTTCCATTGGCACTTCTCCCCCAGCATTCATTTGTTCGAGCTGCTCCCTCAGTAGCTGCTGTTGCTGCTCAGATGCAGCCAGTATCGCGAGAATCATCTTCATTGGATCTTCATTAGGTTCATCTTCAGGGTCTTTCTTGGAAGGTATCTTGGGTGGCATCTCTTTTTCTTTATCTGGAGAATATAAAGGATTTGAGTTAATAGATTGGAAAGAATTGATGTAACAGTTATCCTCGATCTTTTGTGGTGAGAAATAGACAGGGTGGGTCTGTCCTCCTTCTAAGAGGAAGAAGGAATAGGGTTCTTGGGAAGGGTTTCCCGGAGGCCAAGCAGGTCCAGAGTAAGAGTTTCTCTGGGCTTTTGAGATTGGGGAGTTTGTGGTAGAGAGAGACGAGCCTGAACAAAAATTACCACAGTCCTCCATTCTCGGGGTCAACAAGATGTTTTATGATGTAGACACAATTGTGTGGTATTCGTTGATGAACTATTTTCTACGCACAATCAAACACAATACAAGGGTTGTTTCACCAACTCAACTCAAAGTGAAGACCGTAAGGGTCCAGTCAATTATCTTGTTAGTTTTAATTGGTGAGAATTCAAGTCTTGCAAGCCGTTTAAACGAGCTGTTAGGTTTGGAGCTGGGCTCTATCCTAGTGTGCGTCTCTCTCCTCGCTGCAAGATAAAGTCAAACAATGTCGGGGTTGCTCTCTCGCAGAAATTCTTAATTTTATGGATTTTTTAGATCGGCTTTATTTAGCAGTCCCAATTTTATTGAGGCGATCACTGAAGAATTTAGATCAACACAAATACACGTCTACCGTCCAGTCCCAATTTCCTTTAGATTTATGTGATAAAACAAGAGAGAGGAATTCGGGAAAAGCCGATGCATGCGGAAAACTATGATGAATGCTTAGTTAGAAGACTTACAGTGCCTCCTCGCAATCTCCATGTGGGATGCAATACATAATTTTAAAAATTTATACTAAATGCGTGCAAGCCGATGAAAACCGCACCTAAGCAGAAAGTTCTATTAGCGGGAAGAATTGAGTTGGATTGGGCTAAGTTGAACAATCTAATGTGCGTCTCAGTTAAAGTGCAGTGTGGCTTAAGATCCTACGAGCACAATAAAAAATAAAAAATGCTCTAAGAGCCGTATGTGCAGGTCTATCCTAATCGCCACTCAAGTCGGGCCCCACCCTCTCCGGAGAGTGAAACAGGCCACGACACACCACAAATAAAGTTCAAGGTCTTTTTACACACGCGAGAGTCCAAACGGACACCGCTATAAATGAGCAGAAATTAAAAGTGCAGAAATTAAAAACCTAGACTCTACGCTCTCTCACGACTCGACTCGATCTTAATTTAATTGTGGTTTCTTCGGGTGTCGGTGAAGATGCGTCGGTTCCTTGAAAAACCGCTCCACGTGCGTCGGGTACCTCGCAAGAAAAATAAGAGAGAGAATGTAAGAGAGTGACTCGGAAACTAATCCAAAATAAAATAAATGAAATAAATGCTGCAAAATAAATACAAGAAATAAAATGGGATTTACAGTGAAAAATTCGGGGGTCAGACTACCCGAATTCGGAAAACCGAACAAAAATTTTCAAAACAAAAACTAAGCCGTTTGCCTCCCCGGCAACGGCGCCATCTGACGGGTCCGCAAAAACCACGTTAAGAAATCGTTTTTATCGTTCGTGCATGAAATTAATGAAAGTTGTTCGTTGTAGGCGGCAATCGGAAACAGACAAGAAATAACCACAATTTTTAATCAAATTTAATCAAGTGGTTTTTATGTTTATTTTACTTGGGCAAGTCCCAAGATCGATCACAGGGAGGCAAAGGAACAACCTAGAGTTGTGTCTATCAAATTTTGAGCTCAGTTTTCAAGGCGGTCTTTTTTTGGAATTTTTCAATGCAATAAGGGATGCAAAATACAAATTCGGACTATTTTAAGAACTAAAATATCAAATACGTTCAAACTGTGTCCGAAAAATCCGAAACTTGACCGAGGTGCAAAAAGTGATGAAATAAGTGCACTGTAATTTTTTGGATTTTTTTGGATGCAATATGAATTTTTTATGGCTTTTTAAATGTCAACAGGATGATTTTCAATATTTAATTATAATAAATATTAAACCTACTTATTTTCAAGAATTAAAATTATCTAAGATATATCACTAGGTGATGGATCCTAGAAAAATCCTAAACATTGAAAATGTGGGGTTGAATATCTATTAAAAATCAAATACTGAAATGTGCTAAATGATTTTTACAGAGCAATTTATGCATGCAAATGCGAAGATTTTTGGGCACAATGTTAATCAAAGTAATCTCTACGATATTTTATTTTTGGGGAATTTTCAGAACAACGGTTAATTAACTATGAATTTCAGAACACAGATTGGGCAAAATATTCCAATTTCCACAAAACAATTATTTATTAATCAACCGTAGATCACAAAAATGTCCACAGCATGTCAAAATGTAGAGAATTAAAAGATGAACAAAATGCTCTTTTAAATGAATAAAATGATGCAATGTAGAGGTCTATAATGGATGACAAAGACAGGGGTATAGATGCAAACAAAATAAAAAAAATAATGCAGGGGGACCTAGGAGTAATTACCGCTTGTTCTGGGGGGGGGGGGGTACTTTGCAAATTTACCACGGGGCACGTGCAGAGCACGTGCCCTCTGGATCTGGGGCGTGAGTGTAAATCAGTGGAGCTCCGGGGGCTTCTCTAAAGTTTACCCACGGTCACGTGCGACGCACGTGACCTGGCTGACGGTCTACTGACGTCCCTCCCCTGGACGCACGTGCCTTGCACGTACGTGGGGAGGTCTCGGGCGTCGCGCCCGGTGGCGAAGGCGGCGAGGGATGTTGGAGACGTCGGCCTGCCTCTGGCCTGCCTCGGATCGAAAAAGTTCCTTCACAAAAAATGCTCGTCTCGACATCAAAGCCAAATTCGGTCAAATGTAAAAAGTGAATTTTTGGTGTATCCCATGTGCATAGAATACCTTGATTTTTGGGTTTTCTAATTTTTTTGTCGTTTTTAAACACGATAAAAATCTGGAAAAATATGGAAAACTCAAAGATAAATACAAGAGACCTTAATCTAATTTTTTTGGATTTTTATTAATGAAGAAAATAAGTACATAAAATAGAGGTCAGAAAAGTCGCGAAAATATACAATGTACAAAAGAGGCCCATAACCCAACTTTCACATACGAGCTCCGATTCACTTGAACTTGGTCTTGTTTTGAAGGTAATTGAATGTGCATTAGTTCAAAAGTGAGTAGGATCAAATCCGACACTGGATGGGGAAGATATGGGGCTTTTAGTCCGAAAATCCTGAAACTAGGGTTTGGGTTTTTGGTTCACTTAACAGGGTTAGTGATTTTTTTGTATTTTTCATTTATTCTTGTTAGTGATGTGTACACTGTGGAGGTGGTTTTGGGTTATGCGGTATTAGCATGAAGGAGTTAAAAATGGGGGAAGTTAGGCTATTTACAGGTCATTGTTGGCTTGGATTTTTGGCTTCTTATTTTATGCAGAATTTAATGCTAAAATGCAATTCTTATGAAATCATGCCTGAATGCTAACTATGCAGAATAAATGCAGAAATATTGTTGATTTTGAGGTACTTTAGCTTAATTAATGAGACTTAGAATGGTGAATCCGAGATTCATCAGTCACTGAAGTATAGGTTCCTTGTAGGTGAGCATGAGATGTACCCAGTCATTACCTCCGCCGATTTGACTGAAGAGCAGGAATCCCATCTGATGGGGGTTTTGAAAAGAACCGCAAGGCGATAGGATGGAGCGTAGACAATCTCCAAGGGATAAGTCCAGCCCTGTGCTCCCACCATATCTATCTCGAGGATGAGGTGAAGCCATCGCGTGAGTTCCAGCGGCAGCTGAACCCAAATCTGAGAGAGGTTGTCATGAAGGAGATCTCGAAATGGTGGAGCGCTGATTTTATCTACCCCATCTCCGACTCCAAGTGGGTCAGTCCGTTGCATGTGGTGCCCAAGAAGACGGGCATCACTAAAGTTGTCAGCGAGTCTAGAGAGGAGATCGCTACCCGGGTACCCACTTCTTGGCGGGTCTGCGTGGATTACAGATGACTCAACCAGGCCACCAAGAAGGATCATTTCCCCCTGCCCTTTATAGATCAGATCATTGAGAGACTGGCAAGGAAGAGCCACTACTACTTCTTAGATGGGTACTCTGGCTACAATCAGGTGGCCATCGCGCCCGAAGACCACGACAAGACTACCTTCACCTGTCCCTTCGACATATATGCTTTCAGACGCATGCCATTTGGGCTATGCAATGCCCCTGCGACTTTTCAGAGATGCATGCTGTCTATCTTTTCGGACATGGTGGGGGAGTGCTTGGAGGTCTTCATGGATGATTTCTCGGTCTATGGCAACGGATTCAACTCCTGTCTTGACTGCCTAGACCGAGTCCTTCAGCGATGCATTGAGGTTCACCTTGTGCTGTCTTGGGAGAAGAGTCACTTCATGGTTACTCAGGGGATGGTGCTTGGCCATATCATCTCCAACAGGGGCATGGAGGTTGATCCAGCCAAGGTAGATGTCATTAGAAAACTCGCACCACCGTCCAACTTGCGGCAGTTACGGTCTTTTCTGGGGCACGTCGATTTCTACCGATGATTCATTCATGATTTCAGTAGGATTGCCCGACCGTTGACTGATCTGCTGACGAAAGACACCAAGTTCCTTGTCGATGACAAGTGTCTTTCGTCGTTTGAGACTCTCAAGAGATGTGTTGTAGAGGCTCCTGTTCTCCAGCCGCCTGATTGGTCTCTCCCATTCAAGATCATGATGGACGCCTCCGATTTTGCCATAGGGGCCGTGCTGGGACAGAGGAGGGATGGAGTCCCATTTGCTATTCACTACGCTAGCCGTACGTTGGATGCTACGCAGCAGAACTACACCGTCACTGAGAAGGAGATGCTAGCCATAGTTTTTTCCTTAAATAAGTTCAGATCTTACATCATCGGATCTAGAGTGACCATTTACACTGACCACACCCCCATCAGGTACCTCATCGCAAAGAAGGATGCCAAAGCTAGATTGACCAGATGGATCCTTCTACTCCAGGAGTTTGACATAGAAATTAAGGATAAGCCTGGAGTCAAGAATGTAGTGGCGGATCATCTCTCCCGATTAGAGCATCTTGAGGATTCTTAGCGGACTGAGCCTATTTGTGAGACCTTCCCAGATGAGGCGATCCTTGCTATCGCCTCTCTCCCGTGGTATGCCGATATTGTGAACTTTCTTGTTGCTAAGAAAGTTCCACAAGATTGGCCCAGGCAGAGACTTGAGACCTTCCTTGCGAAGGCCAAGTTCTACCATTGGGAGGATCCCATCCTTTACCATGAAGGAGGGGATATCATCTGGCGTAGGTGCATTTCTCAAGAGGAGCACCATAGCGTTCTCACTTACTGCCACAAGCTTGATGCAGGAGGACATCACTCTGGGAGGAGAACGGCACAGAAAGTGCTCCAATCCGGCCTATGGTGGCCTACCCTCTTCAAGGACTCTGATGAGCTCGTGAAGAGGTCTACTGACTGTCAGAGGATGGGCACTTGTGGATAGCATGATATGATGCCGATGCAACCCATTCACTTCTGTGAGGATTTTGACGCATGGGGCATCGATTTCATGGGTCCATTCCCTAAGAGTCAGGGATTCGAGTACATTCTGTTAGCCGTGGATTATGTTAGTCGTTGGGTTGAGGCCATCCCCGCCCGAGCCGCAGATGCTAGGACTATTTGTAGATTTTTGAGGAAGCATATCATTTCACGGTTTGGGGTACCTCGAGTGTTGATATCTGACGGTGGGTCTCATTTCATCAACGATAAGGTAAAGGCCCTTGCTAGCGAGTTCAACATAGACCATCGAGTTGCCACTCCATACCACCCTCAGACGAATGGTCTTGCCGAAGTGTCGAACAGGGAGATCAAGACTATATTGCAGAAAGTGGTCCGCCCTGACCGAAAGGATTGGTCACAGCTTTTGGACTCGGTCTTGTGGGCATATAGGACATCTTTCAAGACACCTTTGGCACATCTCCCTTTCACCTCGTTTATGGCAAGCCGTGCCATTTACCTGTTGAGCTGAGACATAGGTCACTTTGGGCTGTCACTGATATACTTTTGGATCCAGATAGTGTAGGAGATCAGAGGAGGGCAGAGTTAGCAGCCTTGGAGGAGCTTCATGATACCGCCTTCTCAAACAACCTACAGTACAAGGAGAGAGTGAAGGAGTGGCATGATTCTCATATCAGCCACAAGCATTTTGAGCCTGGACAGAGAGTATGGCTGTTTGATGCTAGGCTTCGTCTATTTCCAGGGAAGCTACAGAGCAAATGGAAGGGACCGTATTTGGTGAGAAAGGTACACGACAATGGGAGTATTGACATATCTGAGTTATCTTCTGAGAGTACCTTTCGAGTGAACGGCCAGCGGCTCAAGCCATATGTAGATCATGAGTCGCAGGTCGTTGATGTTGCCCCTATTCACTTTACGTGAGATGTGGTCTCTTGACTCACATCTATTGCATCTCATGCCTGATTATCACTGTTCTTCCGACTTGTATAGATCCAGTTGTCCATATCACTCTATTCTTTAGTCCCACATCCTTTTTCTCATCTTATGATTATGCTATACTTAGGGTGTACTTTACCCTAAGTATAGGGGGGATGTAGGACTCTCGGGTATTCTTTTGATTCATTTCTACCTCTGTTTTGCTGCCTATACGTAGGGATATTTTACCATAAGTATAGGGGGGGTAGATCTTGTACAATCTTCACTCGGATTTCCCTTTGTGTACAACCTGCTATACTTAGGATTAGTGATCCTAAGTATAGGGGGAAATGCTGAGATCCTCTTGTATTTCTATTCTTTCATTCGTCTTTGTATATAGCCTTACTTTTCACCTCCCTAGACTAAGCACGAGTTATGTCTTCTTCACCTCTCTTGACTCTGAGGACATCGTTCGAGCTAAGTATAGGGTGTGTGTATATATTCCATATATATTTTAGCCATAACTCGTACTTTGCGTGAGTGTGTTAATAATTAAAAATGGCTAAAAACCCAAAAATCCATAATAATTAAAAAATTTCCCTTGAAAAAAACATTCTTTTATTTGCACATACATAGCTATTGTACAAAATTATTTTTGTAAAAATGTTTTCAAAAAAATTCCGTGTAAATTGTGTGTAAATATCTGCATATCGAAATTATGTATATAGTACAAAATTTTTCCAAAATGTTTTGAAAATCAAAAGTTTGCAAAAATCTTATGTAAGTTTGTGTTCATATTTTGCAAAACTTGCATTCATGCATACATTCATGATTTCAAAACATTTTTCAAAAATTTTGCATGTGTGTAAAATTGAATCTTTGTAAATATTTGTATAGTTTTTCCTAGATTATAGTTGACATTTAAAATAGCCTGGAATTAAATTGAGAAATGGAGCTTGATTAAGATCTTAATCCACCTAATCATAAGAGGAACCTTATAGGGCTTAGGGTTAAGGCTTTTCAGGTCCATGGTGACTTAATTCTTTGAGTCCACTAGGCTATTATCACATGTCATCTCAATGAGCCTAAGTAGAGCACTTAACAACACACACATGACTCATATAGACAATGGCTTGACTTGGACCCACACTTTACACCGAGCTCTCTACCGAGAAGGTGGTGAGGAGGCAGTCTTCCTTGACTTGGGGTAGCATATGAGGGTAGTACTTCTAGGCGGAACCTCTCTTCTTCTTTTAGTGAAGGAAGTGCATCTCAACTTGGTCTGATTGCCATGAGGTCTAACGGTAGGAGTTGTGGGTTGCAATAATGCTTCAAAAGAGGGATAGTCTACTGGCTCAAGAGGAAAAACTCCTTATGTACATATGATGTACATTGTAAATATGTTGTACAGATGCACTTGAAAAAAATGCAAAAAGAAAATAACTCCAAAAAAGTGGTGGGTCTGATAGAAAATGATAATCCCACCGGAGTATGTATATAATGCAATAAGCAAAGCTTGAGACTCATGTTCCATCTTATGTAGCTTGCAGCAGGGAGACTTAGCTACACTGGTTAAGCTCCCAAGGATACATGGCTACATTGGCCATGGTCCATTCTCTTCTTCCCCCTCTTCTTGAGCCGGTTGAACTTGAACTTAGAAGGGAATACCCCACTCCTCGAGGAAAGAGTGGCCAGACTAGGTTCATAGAGTTACCTTGTTGGGGAGGGTTGTCAAGTTGCTACTTCTGAGGTGGAGAGCTATACCTCACATACACTGTACAAGGAAAGATTCATAGTCTTCAGGGTTTGTGTATGTAGACTTGTTCTGATCTGGATTATTGAGGAGTCTTGACTATAGATTAGTGGATCTTAGAGGCTGTTAAGTTTTAAACCTAAGCCCAAATAAGGTTCCGACACATTAATAATCCAAAGATCTGATCGAGCTCCATATTTCAATTTAATGAAGGCAAGTTTAATTTTCAGCATTAATCAATGCATTTTCTCCTCTTTTTCTTTTTCTTTTTCTTTTTCTTTTTCACTTCTTTTTCAAATAAGTGTTTTCTAAGGGACTAGCAAAGTTAAGTATAGAGGGGTGATGAATAACCAGTCATCACTCTTTATTCTTTTATTTTAGTTACAAAACCCATGCAAAACACATGTATATTCTTGAAAATAACATAAATTATCATATTGCATGCATTGTGTAAATATGCTTAATATGCATGTTTTTGTGCATAAATAAAAGAATAAAGACATAAAAGAAAAAGAAGGAGATATTTAGAATAAATATTGAGCGACCTAATCCCAAGGGAGGGCTCAGCATGGGCCTGACCGCAAAAGAACCAAAGTAGAGGGAGATAGGGTCAATTTCACATGTGTACATAAACCTATGTATATAAATAAAGATTATTTTCCTCTTACTAAAAATAAAAATGGGTGTTTATTTATTTGTATATATTTGTAAATATAAAATAAAATAAAAGTGGGAAAAATAAAAGAAAAATAGAAAGAAATAAAATCCCTTCATCATTGTATATAGACCATAGAACCACATATCTATTTATTTCCCCTTGTAAATAAACAAATAAAAATCCAATAAAAATATTTTCATATTCAACATTTCATGATGTAAATGAATAAAATAAAAATTAGAAAAATGAAAATAAAAGAAAAATAAAAAGAAATACGATCAATTTCTACCTTGTATATATACCATGTATATATGTAAATAAAAGTATTTATTTAACCTATGTAAATAATTAATAAAAAAATAAAAATATACTTTTATTCCACATTTTATTCTATAAATAAATAAAATATAAAATTGGAATAAATTATATAAAAATAAACAATTAAAAATTAAAATAAAAAAATACATGTATATACATATATATAATAATACTATATTGTAAATACATAATTTTTATTTCAAAAAAATAAATAAAAATAACTAAAAAATAATTCGAAAATAAATAAACATTTTTCATGTTTTGAGTTTTTCAAAAATAAGTCATTTGTTATTTTAAAATGAATTTCCAAATCTTTATTACTTGGCGGCCTGTGATTGATCCACGGGGGATTGTTGACCACCGGTCAACTCTCCCCCCTGGACCAGTCAACTCGGATCTGTGCGAGCAACCCGATTTCACCTAATTTTCTAAACCGGATCCGAGCTCCATTTACCTAAACCCCAGGTCCTAATTGATCTCAAATGATCCGAGATCCACGCTAGGGCATCCGCCTAGGGATCCGTGCTTCACGGAACCCTGCCTGACCTCTTCTTCTCGGACCTGCTGGGGTATTTAGTTGAACCTCCGCAACACCTTTTCATGCATCCTTGGCGCTGCTCCTTCGTCCCAGGACCTCCATCTCCTTACATTGAGTGACAGCTTTGCGAGGGTGGTGTCGCAGAGAGGAGAGGACGTCGTTAGCCATCGATCCGGCGACTCCTGCCGCCATGCGCCGCCGCGAGGTGCGCTGAGCCTCAGAACCCGATGTTTCCTCAAGGCAAGGACCCCCAGAGCTCGCCGAGCTCATTCCCAGTCGATTGCATCCGCCAGGAAGACCTAATGCTTCCTAGTTTTCCTTAATTTCTCGTTACGCCCAATTCGCTCTGCCGTCATCTCTCATCGATTCCGGCCACTCCGATCATCCATTTCATCATCCGACCTGACCAACATATTCACGAGACTCCCCTCCACGTTCTCCACCTAGTCACTCCCCTTGGTTTGCCCTGGAGCCAAGGCTCGACCTCCTCCGCCATCGCCCCATCAGAGGTCTTCCATTCTGACGCACCTGTCCACCTTTCCAACTCTAACCAGGTCGAGGCAGTTTGACCTCGACCCAGGAAGCTTCCTAGGTTGTTTTGCAGGTCAATGCGACCCATATGAGGGTCATATCGTTCGAGCCCAGGAGCTTCGAGCTTCCGCCGTCGCCGGGCCACTCCGGTGGTCCCCGGCGTCATCGGAGGTATCCTTCAGTTGCGGAGCATCGAGACGAAGCTATTCCACATTCCAGCAGCTCAGAAGGAGGTCTCCACCGCGTGCATTGGGTCGGCGAAGTTCGCCGGCATCGAGTTCTTGGAGGACCCTCCTCCGTTGTTTGTTCAGCCTTGAGCTCCAGTTTTGATCCAGGCCGTCTATTTGAGGAGCAGCAGCCCATCGTTCGATCATCTGAGGCTTGATCTGGACCATCCATCAGCTGAAGAGGAGCCCTCATTCCACAACCGTTCGATCTCACACGTGGCCGCCTTTCAGCCCTCCGATAATAAGAGGGGTAACTTACTCTTAGGCCCCTCCTGTTTTTGCATTTCTTATTTAGTCCTGTAAATAGTTTACTTAGTTGTTTTTATTTTGTAAAAATTGCATTGAGGACCTTCATGTTTCCTTTATTTACATATCAGTCCTTGTATATGGTAACCACGTGCGTCGACACGTGAGAATCTGGTCATTTTTCATTTTCTACCTTGTGTTTCTTCTGTGTTACTGAATGACATTTTATAAATAGAATTTGCATATATGCCCCTCTGTGTCTGGACCACGTGCGTTGCACATGTTTTGTGGGATTTTTGAATGTTTGGCCCCTGGACGTTCTTCCTGTGTTACTGATTGGCTCCCGGAACTATTTTATTTGGGTTTAGGTCCCTGTGCACTATAATCTTTTATTTAATTTAAATAAAATATCAAACTTAACCCAAATTGCGTGAAATTTGGATACGTGGCTCCTGCCACTGTGTAAAAATTTCTCTAATTTTTTGGCACATTTTTGAGGCATTTTTATATTTTTAAAAATTCAAAAAATATTGTTTTTCCTTCTGTCCAGTTTAGAAAATCATAAAAAATATAAAAACTATTTTAAAAATTATAAAAAAATTAGTATTTGTTAGTTTTGGTTTATTTGATTTTCTTTGCATTTTTGGTTATTTTTGGATATATAAAAACCCTATAAATTTAAAAACTATTAAAAACTTATAAAAATTCTAAAAAATTATAGAAAATCCAAAAAATCACAAATTATTTTGCTGAATTTTGCTTTGTTGTTTGTAGTTTTCATAAAAAATACCTCCAGGCTTTTACATATCAATTTGATATTTTAAATTGATCTTCCAAACCTGGCTGGACAGTAGCTTACTATTTAGCCTTCTTTGATTTTTAGAAAATTACATAAAAATCATAAAAATCTGAAAAATTCACCAAAAACAGTTAAAAACCTATAAAACATAAAAATATTTTTGTTTGAATTTTTGGAGTTTTTTTGAGTGATTAAATAATTCATTGAAGTTGCCTTATTTTGTCTTTTTCCTATTTTCCTTTATTATTAAAAATTCTAAAAAAAATTAAAAATAATTAAAAACTACCAAAAATACTTGTTTTTGTTTTCTTTTGAATTCTGACTACTTCGTAGGCCGTGAGGCCAACTCGTGCTCCCTGAGTCCGACCCTGGTTACTACACCAGGCTAATCTCATAGCTAGGACCGCTATTTTTGTTTTTATTGATTTATATCTCTAATTGGTGGTCTGCTCTTCATTTTTCTTGATCGAGCCAATTTCCCGAGTGACTGAGGTCGCAACGACCTTAGCTATATTTTATTCACCTTAGTCATTTGGTTCTTTGGCTTGCATCAACTGCATCAGCATCATATCACGCTGTCCACAAATGCCCATCCTCTGACAGTCAGTACACCTCTTCACGAACTCATTAGAGTCCTTGAAGAGAGTAGGACACCATAGGCCAGATTGGAGCACTTTTTGTGCCGTTCTCCTCCCATAGTGATGTCCCCCTGCCTCAAGCTTGTGGCAGTAAGTGAGGACGCTATGGTGCTCCTCATGAGGAATGCACCTACGCCAGACGCTATCCCCTCCTTCATGGTAGAGGATGGGATCCTCCCAGTAGTAGAACTTAGCCTTCGTGAGGAAGGTCTCATGTCTCTGCCTGAGACAATCTTGTGGAACTTTCTTAGCAACAAGAAAGTTCACGATATCGGCATACCACGGGAGAGAGGCGATAGCAAGGATTGCCTCATCTGGGAACGTCTCACAAATAGGCTCAGTCTGCTCAGAATCCTCAAGATGCTCTAATCGGGAGAGATGATCCGCCACCACATTCTTGACTCCAGGCTTATCCTTAATCTCTATGTCAAATTCCTGGAGTAGAAGGATCCATCTGGTCAATCTAGCTTTGGCATCCTTCTTTGCCATGAGGTACCTGATGGCGGTATGATCAGTGTATATGGTCACTCTAGATCCGATGATGTAAGATCTGAACTAATCTAGGGCGAAGACTACGACTAGCATCTTCTTCTCAGTGACTGTGTAGTTTCGTTGCGCAGCATCCAATGTATGGCTAGTGTAGTGAATAGCAAATGGGACTCCATCCCTCCTATGTCCTAGCATGGCCCCTACGGCAAAATCGGAGGCATCCGTCATGATCTCGAATGGGAGAGACCAATCAGGTGGCTGGAGGACAGGAGCCTCTACAACACATCTCTTGAGAGTCTCAAACGACGAAAGAAACTTGTCATCGACAAGGAACTCGGTGTCTTTCGTCAGCAGATCAGTCAACGATCGGGAAATCCTACTGAAATCATGAATGAAGCATCGGTAGAAACTGACATGCCCCAGAAAAGACCGTAACTGCTGCAGGTTGGACGGTGGTGCGAGTTTTCTAATGACATCTACCTTGGCAGGATCAACCTCCATGCCCCTGTTGGATATTATATGGTCGAGCACCGTCCCCTGAGTCACCATGAAGTGACTCTTCTCCTAAGACAACACAAGATGAACCTCAATGCATCGTTGAAGGACTCGGTCTAGGCAGTCAAGACAGGAGTCGAATACATCGCAGTAAACTGAGAAATCATCCATGAAGACCTCCAAGCACTCCCCCACAGCATGCATCTCTGAAAAGTCGTAGGGGCGTTGCATAGCTTAAATGGCATGTGTCTGAAGGCATATGTCTCAAAGGGACAGGTGAAGGTAGTCTTGTCCTGGTCCTCGGGCGCGATGGCCACCTGATTGTAGCCGGAGTACCCATCCAAGAAGCAGTAGTGGCTCTTCCCTGCCAGTCTCTCAATGATCTGATCAATAAAGGGCAGGGGGAAATGATCCTTCTTGGTGGCATGATTGAGTCATCTATAATCTACACAGACCCGCTAATAAGTGGGTACCCGGGTAGCGATCTCCTCTCCAGACTCGCTGACAACTGTAGTGATGCCCATCTTCTTGGGAACCACATGCAACTGACTGACCCACTTGGAGTCGGAGATTGGGTAGATAAAATCGGCGCTCCACCATTTCGAGATCTCATTCATGACAACCTCTCTCAGATTCAGGTTCAGCCGCCGCTGGAACTCACGCGACGACTTCGCCTCATCCTCGAGATAGATATGGTGGGAGCACAGGGCTGGACTTATCCCCTGGAGATTGGCTACGCTCCATCCTATCGCCTCGCTGTTCTTTTCAAGAACCCCCATCATACGGGATTGTTGCTCTTCAGTCAAATCGGCGGAGATAATGATTGGGTACATCTCATACTCACCCGCAAGGAACCTATACTTCAGTGACGCAGGAAGTGGCTTCAGCTCTGGACAAGTAGGTGCTGGCGGATCTGGTCTCTGAAAACTCTGTGTGAATGGTGTTAAATCTGCATGGGAGAACGGAAACTCTCGCTCACAATCAGTATCTGGAGAAGGCTGCTCTACTGGACTGTCTCTGCTCTACATGGCATCAACCTCCTCCCTAGATGTAGGCTCAGTGGAAGTCAGACATGGTATGAAATCATCGAACTCTGCCCAATCAACATCTGACTCCGAGGGATCTGTATCATCATCACAAAAATCGGTCTCGCGGTCAAGAACCGGCTCTGTCGACTGAAAAGTATCCTGGACTAGGAATGTGCTCTCCAAGCTCTCCTCTGCTGGCGTCTCTGCATCAACGAACTCTGAAGGTGAGAGGATGGCCTGTGCGACTGGATGTGCCCAAACTGCCTCATCATCTGTAATCACGAAATTGCAGTCCTGGTGGATGTCTCGCCCTGACTCTGTTATCTGCTCTGAATCAGTGGTCTGCTCTGAGCACTCTGACACTCTGGCTCTAATGTCCTCGACCGTCTCTATTTGTACACTCTCGCCCTCGACGCGAAAGTATACCTTCCCGCTATCATGGTCGATCACTGCTTTGGCTGTGGCCAAGAACGGGCGACCTAGAATGATGGGGGTATCGGTCACAGACTCAGGGATCTCCATGTCCAACTCAACAAAGTCCACAGGGAATTGCAGGCCCTAAATTGTGACGACAACGTCCCTCAGCAACCCCTTCGGCCTTTTGACAGATCGATCAACAAACTGAAGGACTATCCTGCTCTGTCGTAGAGTGCCCAACTCCAATCGGTCGAGAAGGGCTGTCGGAAGTAGGTTGATCGAAGAACCACTGTCTAATAGAGTGCGGTCGAACCTCTGCTCACGGATATGGCATCTGACATATGGGGCTCCTGAATCTGGCCTCTTGGCCGGCAGATGGTTCTGGATCGCGAAACACGTGGCCCTAGTAAGCACATGGATCTCAGATTGATGGTTCCTCCTCTTCCTCCTAACTGTGGTCCTGTCTCTGAGCGATCTTTGGAGTAGAGGGATGTGCTCCAAGGCCTTCTGTAGAGTCAGCTAGATATGGAATCTGTCGATCATCTACTGGCTGAACTCTACCTGCTGATTCTTTTTGGCATTTTCTTTTTTCTGCCCTTGCCCAGGTGGAGTGCTCTAGGGAAGGGGACTATAGGGTCCTTCTTAGATGAAGGATTATGAGAGGGTCTAGGCTACTCAAGCACGGCAGAATCCACACATACATCATGCACCACAGGTGGATCAGAAGAAAATAAACCTTTTCCTTTATTTCTAGATAAGTCCTGAGATACATGAACAGATGGAAAGACTACAGGACTAGAAGAAGTAGAAACGGTGGCATCAGCACCACCCTCGGCAGGTCGACTCGCAGCATCAGCACCGTGCTCTGGCTCGGCAACAATGGTGGCATCAGTACCACCTCCTCCATCTGGTGAAGCGATGGCATCAGTACCGTCGGTGGGATCAACTTCCATGGTGGTGTCAGCACCACCGTCATTGTCTCTCGCGGCATCAGTACCGCGCTCCTCCTCGCCTGGCGCTCTGGAAGTGGCTGAGGGTGTCTCTCAGATGAGGCACCGCCTGCTGGCATCCTACCTCTCCTAAGTGTGACAAAGTCAGTATCAAATAGATATGCAGACATATCACCAAAAGAATCACTCGGAGTGGCATACTCTGTGAAATCTACCTGCTCAGACTTTCTCTTGAGGTTGTTCGGGTTGGGCTCACTCTGGGCAGGTATGGCGTCCTTCCCTCTCACGATCTTCCGTATCTCCTAGCAAAACTCGTCCATCTCCCATCTGAATGTAGCCTGCTGCTCGGTCATGAGGCAGGCTAGATCGTCTAAGGCGGGGTTCTCATAGGGTGGCCCATGAGAACCTGACGGGTGGCCTCGCCGGTAGTGAGGCTGCTGTTGTGGATGGTGCTGCGGGTGAGAGGGGTACTACTGGGGATGATACTGCTGCTGAGGCTGATCACGCCTCCAAGAATGTCCCTGCTGATAGGGACGAGGACCATACTGCTGATGATG
This sequence comes from Ottelia alismoides, assembly GCA_037367405.1. NCBI lineage: Eukaryota > Viridiplantae > Streptophyta > Magnoliopsida > Alismatales > Hydrocharitaceae > Ottelia > Ottelia alismoides. The sequence goes on along the minus strand of JAZKJV010001067.1, from coordinate 85,089 downwards.
GGGCTGGAATGACTGCTGCTGCTGGTGTACTGGGGCTGGGGCTGCTGGTGATTTTGCTGATGGCTGTACTGGCCACCCTGAACTGGAGGCTGTTGCTGGGAACTGGCACCTACATCTGACCAACGGAATCCTGGATGGTCTCGTCGGATGCCGGGCTGGGGACGGTCGTACCAAATCCCATTGACATCCATCAACGGCTCATGCTCGTAGGTGGGTGGAGGGAGTACGGCTAGAGGATGATCAGGCTGGTAAAGCACATCTGAGTGTCTGGGGATGGTGGTGACTGGTAGTAAGGCTGCAGCTACTGGTACGGCTCCGCCTATACAAGATGGACCTGTCTAGGCTGACTGGAGCTGGAGCGCTGGGACGAGCTGCCACTGCCACTTGGATCTACTCGTGACTGAAGACGAGGCTGAGAAGCCGTCTGTGCCTCTTGGAGACAAATGATCTGTGTCTTCAAGTCACTCAGTGTCTGTGCTATCTGATCCATCTGTGATATGCCCTGGCACTGCTTCTTCTCTATAATCTCCATCCGGTCCAGCTTCTCGCTGATAATGCCCATGTCGGCGGCTGTGGACTCGGCCTGTGCGGCTGCTGCTGACGAAGTGGAAGGACCAGCATCGACCCGTGCGGTCCTCTGATACTGCACGGTATGTGGCTGGGGGCGTCCCTGAGTGTAGAGTCGGGTCTGGGACATCACTGTGTAGTTCTCGGCCATCTCCTTGTAGATGGCTCAGACTTGATCCTCGTCCTTAGCGAAGTAGGACCCGCCACATGAAGCATTCACCAGGCCCTACAGCTCTGGTGTCATCCCGCAGAAGAAGCTCTGAACTAAGTTCAACTTCGAGATCTCGTGGTGCGGGCATCTATCGGTAAGCTCTCTAAACCTCTCCATGCCTCGTGGAATTGCTCATTGGGGAGCATGGAGAAGTTGCTGATCAGGGCTCTCGCTGCGTTCGTCCGCCCGAGTGGGTAGTACTTGTTCAAGTACTCGGTGCGGAGCTGCTCCCAGGTGTACACGAATTTCCCCAAATGCTTCAGCCAGGTGGCTGCTCTATCTGCCAGTGAAAAGGGGAAGGCAATCATGCGAATGGTGTCCTCGTCCACCTGACGGTCGTGGACGGTGCTGCAGATCATCAGAAACTCCTAGAGATGAAGATGGGGCTCCTCAGTGGCGAGCCCATGGAAACGGGGTAGGAGTTGCAAGGTGTTCGGGGGGAACTTGAAGTCCCCCACGATGGCTGGTAGTACCACCCAATGGTGCGTCAAAGTCGATGCGGGGTTGTGTAACTCCAACATCGGTCTCGGCTGGTCTGGTGCTGCCGCTGCTGCGGCGGCTACTGCTGTGGCTGCTGCTGCATCGTCGGGTCTCCTTGGTCCATCTCCGGGCCCGCGCTGGTCACGGTCGGCTCTCATCTGCTCCATCTCTCTCCTCATCTCAATCATAAAGGCACCCTGATCCCACAGCTACTTCTGGACTGTCTCAAGGGAGGCGATCAGGGTGGTGTTGATCGTACCCTGGTCCATGATAAATGTTTGCTTGGCTTGGGGACCTCCGGTGCGTTCGTCGCTGCTGCCGGCCATAGTCTCTGCAAAGGCAAAAGGCCCAAACTCAGGTGCCGATAAATCAGTCTTCGGTCTCTCATCTGGCACTGGCATCTCAGAAACAGAAGAAGGGTGATCGAGGGGGAACAGGGTGGAGTCGAACTCGGGTTTGGAGAGCGGGTCTTAGGTCTCACGAACCAACCTAGATGAATGAGCCGGAGTGCTTAAAAGTGGTGCAGCCAGATGCTGCTTAAGGGGCCTCCTGCCCATCATCTTGATCTGGCGAATCAGGCGGATGGGATCTGGAAACAACTATGATGAGCAAACAAACCCCGGATTCACCTACTCAACGCGAGCTAAAGACCGTAAGAGTTCGGTCAATTATCTTGTCAGTTTTTATTAGGTGATCAAGTCAAGATAGCAGAGTGATTACGTGACCTGTTGGGAATCCGATTCCCCCAAGAGACTGTCCCGATCCCGAACTAGATCTTTCCCAGCCAGTACAAGCCGCGGACCGTTTACTGGCTACCCGATCAGCTCGCTCTGTTAAGGATATCGCGGCCCGCTTTACCAGAGACCGGAGCGATCCTCACTGGAGAATGACTAGCTCAGAAGCAGTAGTCTGAAAGGGGTCCAGATGTGGCTCTATCCTAGGGTGCGGGTCACTCTCTCGCACATGCAAACCAGACAATGAGGGGGTTGCTCTCCCCAAGACAGATTTTTATGGTGAGTGTCTTTTAGAGTCAAGTATGTTTAGCAGTCCCAATTTTATAGTTTTTATTTTTAGGTATTTTCAAATCAAACAATCGCCTAATGAATTTTTTGGTTCTCCTGTTTATTTTAAGTGCAAAAACGGGGGGAGAAGTTGAAAAAGTCGATGCATGAGAAATCAATGATGCATGCAGAGTTGGTCCAATTACGATCTATAGGTACATGCAAATTATTAGGTGTGTGGACCCTACTTATTACTGCGCAATCAAGCAAAAATCCTACGTTAGGGCTGAAATCCGCGAAAACCGAATATGCAGTAAATAAACGATAAAAACAAAACCGCGAAAAAACTACGAAAGTCTGGTGGGGTCCCCCGAGCACACCGGTGCTCGGCGAAACAAACCCCAAGAGTTTAAGTGTCTCTGTCCTGTCTCTGGTCCCAGTTTTATTACAACAATATAAATGTGCGAAAAGGAAAACTACGCTAAGATACACTACTCCCACACTCCTGCAGTCTCCTTGCGCTCTCCTGCGGCTCCGTGCAGAAGGGAGCCACCTCCGATTCCCGCGGTTGCGTCGGCTCTTTGAGAAGAGCTGCCTCGATCCTCGGGCCCTCGCAAGTAAACTACAGAGTGTGACAGACCAGATAAACAAAGCAAATAAACAAGAAAAGGGTATATGCATAAAAATGCAAAATAAAAAAATAAACACTCAAAACAATCAAAAAAATAAAAGAAAATAAAAGAAAATAAAAATAAAAGAAAAACAAAAAGCTGCGAAAAGCTGTGGACGAAGAAAAAGCTGCGGAAAATCGTGAAAATCAAAGAAAACAAAAAGAAAACAAAACCGACTACTAAGTCGTGCTCCTCGGCAACGACACCATTCTGATGACCGAAATTTACTCAATCAATCCGGATCAGGTAAAAATAATTACTCTCGGGTCATTGCAACCCAGATCGAGACACATCGGTCAATCAAGAAAATAAGAAGCAGACCACCAAATAAAAGAGATAAATCAATGAAAATTAACGATAGCGGTCCTGGCTATGAGATTAGCCTGGTATAGCACCCAGGGTCGGACTCAGTGAGCACGAGTTGGCCTTGCGGCCTACGAAGTAGTCCAAAAATAAAATAAGGCAAAAACAAATATTTTTGGTGGATTTTAATTATTTTTATATTTTTTTGGATTTTTAATAATAAAAGAAAATAAGAAAAAGGCTAAACAAGGCACACTCAACAAATTGTTTAAACACTCAAAAATGTACAGAAAATTCAAACAAAAATATTTTAAAGTTTTTTAGGTTTTGAGTGTTTTTGATTAATTTTTCAGATTTTTATAATTTTTATATATTTTTTTAAAAATCAATAAAGGCTAAAACAGAAGCAATTTGTCCAGCCAGACTTCAAAGGCATATGAAAAACATCAAATGGGCCCTTCACAGCCTGGAGATAATTTCTATGAGAAGTAGAAACAACAAGGAAAATTCAGAAGAAGAGTTTATTATTTTTTGAGTTTTCTTTAATTTTGTAGAGTTTTTAAAAGTTTTTAAGGGTTTTTTTAATTTTTAAGGTTTTTGTATATCCAAAAATAAAAAAAATTGCACAGAAAATCAAACACATGAAAACTAACAAAACTTAATTTTTTTTAGAATGTTTAAAATAGTTTTTATATTTTTTTATGATTTTCTAAATTGGACAGAAGCAAAAACTACTATTTTTGAATTTTAAAAATAACAAAAAGCCTCAAAATTGTACCCAAATTTTTATGGAAATTTTTACACAGTGGCAGGAGCCATGTATCCAAATTTCACGAAATTTGGATTTAATTTGCTATTTTATTTAAATAACACAAAGGCTCACAGTGCAAAGGGACCTATATGTAATAAAAAGTATTTTTAGGGGCTAAACAGTAACAAATCCAGAAAGTATAGGGTTCCTCGTGCAAAATATCTAAATTTTCAAGCGCTACGCACATGTACAGGGCACGAAGGGACCTATATGTAAGAAAATATAGTTTCAGTGTCTTATTAGCAACACATGCTAAAAGCCCATGGAATAAAATGCAAAATACCCAGATAAATCAGCACATGTCAAATAAAACCATTCACAGGGGCTTGGATGCAAATATCAGAAAGTAAATTTCATTCCATAACACATAGAAACTACGAGACCAAACAATGCAATTTGTCCAAATATCACGTGACAAAGCACGTGTATCACACAAGCAGGGACGAAAATGCAAATAACATTAAGGTCCTAAGTGCAATATGTCCAAGAGCTAATGTTTATTTATTAAACTAAACTAGAACAACAGGAAACTGCAGGGGTACGAGTGCAATTACCCAGCCGAGGCACGTGATGGCGCACGTGAGGTGCCAGATGTCGAGGCGGGATTGGCTGCTGATGTGCGGTCCTGGTGCAGACGCATGGACGATCCAACGGTGGAGGCGCATGGCGAACGTGGGCGGCGCGTGCCCGTCAGACCATGATCTGACGGTCTGACACCGTAGAAGATGGACGGTGAGGATGCGATCTGGAGCGGCGAGGGAATTTGACGGCTGGCGATGGATGAGGAAGAACTCCTCCCAGGTGAGGTTCTCCGGCTCGCCGAAGAAGATCCAGCAGGCCGATGAACGATCGGGGAGGACAGTCCTGCTCGTGATGGCTGTCCGCGTCGGGTGGTCACCTTCGATGAAGCATCCAACGGTCAGATCGTCCGGCGAGGGACAAGCAACCTTGAGGAGCTCCGGCGAAGGTGTGAAAGCACGACCAAGGGGGGTATCTGCTCCTTATTCACCTGCAAAAGAAAGGTCTCGCTCGGAGGAGTTCTGCGGCAGGGGTTATTCACAAAAAGAATGAAAGAAGCGATGTGGGGAGGCGGATGAAGGCTCCGCCGAAGGCGATGGATGGAGCCCAGCTCGATCCAGGCCTTGGTGGCCAAAGCCGAGATGATCAGATCGTAAAGGAAGGGTGACGATGAGTCGGCGAGGGTATCGTACGGGTAGGATGGACTGGCGGAGCTCCGGCCACTAGGGCGGAGCTGGTGGAGCTAAAAAGTGAAAATCGAAATGGACGATGGAAGGGAAGCTATCTGGTCTACCTGATGGACGGAGTCGACTGGGGACGAGCTTAGGAAGCGCTGGGTCGTAGCCTCGAAGGGTCGTCGAAACCCGAGGCTCAGGTGCACCTCGCAGCGATGCACGACGGCAGAAGTCACCGGATCAGTGGCTACGGCATCCTCTCCTCTCTTCGACACCTCTCTCACAAAGCTGTCACTCTCAGGAAGAAGGTGGAGGTCCTGGGACGAAGGAGCAACTCCAAAGATGGCGTGAAAAGTGTGGCGGAGGTTCATCTAAATACCAGCTCATGTCCGAGAAGAAGAGGTCGGGTCCGGCTTGGTGAAGCACGGACCCCTAGGGCCTGTTTGGTTGCAGGGTTGGGCAGGGTTGGGTTGGGTTGGGCTGGGTGAATAGTAATATGTGAGGAGAAAGTACCCTTGTGAATAGTAACCAGCCCAACCCAACCATGCCCAACCTTGCAACTAAACAGGCCCCTAGGCAAGAAGGCAGGCATGGATCTCGGATCAGTGGGGATCAATTAGGACCTGGGGTTTGGGTAAATGGAGCTCGGATCTGGCTTAGAAAATTAAGTGAAGTCGGGTCGCGCGCACAGATCCGAGTTGACTAGTCCAGGAGGGAGAGTTGACCGGGGGTCAACAATCCCCCGTGGACCAATCACAGGCTGCCAATTAATAAATATTTGGAAATTCATTTAAAAATAATAAATGACTTATTTTCGAAAAACTTAAAACATGAAAAATGTTAATTTATTTTCAAATTATTTTTTAGTGATTTTTATTGTTTTTTAAATAAAAATTATGTATTTACAAAATATTATTATTATATACAGGTATATACATGTATTTATTTTTTATTTTAATTTTTAGTTGTTTATTTTTATACATTTATTCCAATTTTATATTTTATTTATTTATAAGATAAAATTTGGAATAAAAGTGTATTTTTATTTTATTTTTATTATTTATTTACATAAGTTAAATAAATAGGTATATACATATATTTACAAGGTATATATACAAAGTGGGAATTTGATTTGATTTTTATTTTTCTAATTTTTATTTTATTTATTTACAACATGAAATGTGGAATTTGAAAATATTTTTATTATATTTTTATTATTTATTTACAAGGGAAAATAAATAGATGTGTGATTCTATGCACGTGGTCTATATACAATGATGAAGGGAATTTTATTTATTTTTATTTTTGTTTTATTTTTCCATTTTTGTTTTGGTTAATTTTTTACAAATATGTACAAATAAATAAGCACATTTTTATTTTTAATAAGAGGAAAATAATTTTTATTTATATACATAGGTATATGTACACACAATTGAGCTTCCCTATCTCTCTCTACTTGAATTCTTTTGCGGTTAGGCCCATGTTGAGCCCTCCCTTAGGATTAGGTCGCTCTATATTTATTCTAAATATTTCCCTCTTTTTCTTTTATTTCTTTATTCTTTTATTTATGCACAAAAACATGCTAAATATACATATTTATAAGATGCATGCTTATTTACAATTTATGCTATTTACACCTATCTACATGTGTTTTGCATAGGTTTTGTAGCTAAAATAAAAGAATAAAGAGTGATGAATGGGTATTCATCAATCATGCGGTTTCATCGCATGAAAAAATTTTAAATTCCGCTTCATAGAACAACTAGTACAACTAGTCGTTCTTCGTCGTATTCGATACGATGCTCATGCTTCCGTGATGCGCTTGAGGATTAAACCATATCCTTCAGTTGCATACATACTCTTAACTCACTCTTATAACTAAGCTAGTCTATTAATACCCATACCTGGCACTAGCAGGCTTTCACTTGCACATTTCATTATACATTAAACACATCGTGATGACATCAGCTGAGTGAATATGTAGACTTTCTACTAGGTCCCACTGAACCTAAGACCCCCTGGAAGATGTTTCCCTTTACGCCATAGATGTCCGTATCGAACCCAATAAGGGAACTCTAGAGCTGGCTCCCATCATGAAGTTTAGCACTAATAAACTTGAAAATTGAGGGATCTAAGATGAGACTTACAAGGCGAGGACTCAATCACTGTAACGACCAATTAATAAATGTGATTAATAAACAATTAATCCGCACAAAGTATAGAAAATCAGTACAAGCATTGTGAATCAAATTTATTGTACCCTACAATAGATTATAAAGTGGACAAGAGTAGTAGTAGGGGTCGAACACAGAATGTAATAGAGGATAGACAATCAAAATTGACTAAAAGAAGACAATATATGATTTTTGGATTTTTAGGGAATTTTTAAATGTTATGGGCTTTGAATTATAGATTATTTTATTTTATTTTTTTATTTTTTGTCTTTTTTTATATTTTATATTTTCTGATTTTTAATTTTTTTATTTTTAATATGTTTATAGGAATATATTTCACTATATATACCATATAGGGTAACATATTTAGAAATACAACTAAAAGTAAAAAAATGTAGAATAAAATGTTTTTGTGTTTTATATATTTTTCTACTCTTCTGTAAATTTAAGATATTTATACTAATTTTTAGTTGAAAAATAAGGCAAAATAGTTAATAAGAAAAATAAACAGACTTTTTTGGTAATTAAAATAATAAAAAATAGTCAAAATATCCAAAACTATTTTACTATATACTAGACATAATAAGTAAAACTTAAAAATAGAAATCAATATTTTTGAAATTTGGAGAATTTTTTATAATTTTTAGAATATTTTTTATCCTTTTAATTTTTACAATTTTTTTTATTTGTAATGATTTTTGGTATGTAGTCTCAAAATATGATAATAAATCGACATTATCTTTTTAGAAATTTTAAACACAATTTTACTTTTTTTGGAATTTTTAATGCAAATAGGGAATGCAAACACTTTTTTATTTTAAAAAAATAAAAATAACCACAAAATACCTAACCAAAAATATGTGTGGTATATTTATATAGTATTTATAGTAATTTTCATGGATTTTTAGAGAATTTAAGCTATTTTTAACAAAATAAAATATACAAAAAGTAAATACACCCTGGTAGGGGTATATATGAAAATATTTAAAGTTCCGAGACCCTACCAGAGAACCACAGATAAACTTGGGATCAAAAAGGCAATTTTTTCGGAAAATATCCAATAAACAATACCCGGAGGGGTATATTTGCAATTAACAAAAGGTTTAAGTAATAAAAGTTTTAAGGGGTATAATGTAATTTTTATAGAAAATATTACACTATTAAATCAAAAATCAAGACTAAATTGAAATACAAAATCCCTATGGGTTTAGGTGCAAAATACTCACGTCCCTCACGCACACAAACACATGAGGTGACGTGGATTAGACCTAAATGTAATTAAAGAAAATAAAAGGGTTGAAATGCAAATATTACACAAATATTTAAACTACAAATGAATGTTTATGGACTAAAAATAAAACAAAAAAGCTAGAGGGTGTATGCGCATAATACCTTCCACATGCGAAATTGACAGCAATGGTTCTCCACTTGACACGTGTCACGTCCTAGGAGCACGATGGCGCTTCAGCCTCAACGGTTGAGATTAGATCTTCAGAGAGGATCCGACATTCATGGTATGGCTGATCTGACGGCAACTGTTCTGCCTGGAGATTGGGCACGATCAGATGGTGTAGACACAACTTGGAATAATAGGGAAGGACCTTGATTCTTCCGAGCTTCGATCTGACGAATCTTTGTCCCTCGGCCTTCTCTTTCGCTAAGATGCTCGGAAGCTTCCTCAAGGTGGTTTGCAACTCCTGGAACCCACAATCACAAGCTTGACCCAATGATGGGGTCCTGGATGCTCGACGAAGGATGGGGTTCTAGGCATCCTTCTTGCTGATCAAGATCGACCTAGATCGGTTGTCAACATCAAGGACCTACAGGAGAAGAACACATAACCAAAGGGGGGTCCTAGGGACTATTTAAGGTGGAAATGGGTGGAAGGGATGCGAGTAGAGGTGCTCCGGTGATGCAACGGAGGTGGAGCATCTATCTCTAGATCTGTGCAAGATTTAAGTGGATGAAGGTGCATGAAACGAAGAGAAGGTGAAGGGGAAGGAGATAAGAAGCGGTGCCGGAGCTCCGGTGAAATCTTTTTCTTCTACGAAAGATTACAAGAAATCTAAGGAAATGGAAAGCGAATCTATTTTACTGCTATGCTGAGGAACAAGAAGAATAAAGAAAAAAGGGCTTACTTGACTTGCACCAATGTGGAGCAAAGCTCGTGGCAGAGGAGGTGGGGGTGCCTCGGATCTACCCCGATTCAACGCTAAATGTGTCGTTGAGTCTTCCTCAAGACTCCTGTTGTCACCAGGACACTCGAGATGATTGAAGATCAGGGTTTGAATAACGGAAAAGGGATCAAAGAATCAAGAGAACTTGACTGGGGAGATATGCACAGGCCTGGGTTCATCAGGGAATGGTGCTTGATTCAGTGGTGCATCGACTAAGAAATCACCATGACATAAAAGTCTGAGGGTCGAGAATCAAAAGTCAAGAAGAAATCGAGCGTAAATGGTGCAAGGATCGTGCAGAAGAAATCAAGAAAGATGGGGTCAAAAGTTTGTCTGACAGGGCTCGGGTGAGAGAGTTGACCCGAGTCAACGGAGGACGTGCCATGATTGGGCCATGTCACCCGTACAAAGATAAAACAGACTTGAAATTCAAAAATAATTGAAAAAAATTTAATGATTTTATTAATTTTTGGTTAAAACATGAAAATTATTTATTAATTTATGTAGTATTTTAGTAAGATTTTATTTATTTTTATGGCTTATTTTATTGTAAATTATTTTTTACAAGTATATTTATAGGTATATTGACCTATGTTTTGTATATTTTATTTTTATTTTTATTTTCAATTTTATTATTTTATATATTTAATTTATAGATTTATATCTTATTTAAATATACACAAATATATTTTTATTATATTTTTCTGATGTATTTTGTACACTTAAATAAATAATGGTATATATTCATCTATGTATTTGTATAGTATATTCATCTATGTATTTTGTATACTATTTTATTTTAATGTCTTTTTGGTGATTTTATTTTATTCTAAATATGTATATACACTATAAATAATATTTTAAAATCATAAAAACACAAAATATAAAAAATATATATAATAAATAAAATGAATATTTTATTCAAATTTATTTTACATAGGTGTCCAAAGCCTAACTTTTGCATCTTAATTCCAAATTGAATGAAACCACCTTCATTAGATAGCTAATTTGAAGTTGTATACAATTACAGGTCTTTTGATGCAATTTGAGTTCATATGGAGAAGATATTGGTCTGGGAAGTTTGAGTTTTGTAATTTTATTCTGAGTATAAAATGTGCACTGTGTATTATTTTTGTGTGAAATCAATTTTGTATTTTTTTATGTATTTTTATCTGCAACTTTCATGTATAGAGTTTCTTTATTTGATGTGTAAATAATAGAAAATAAAAATAGTTCTTAAAAGTGGATTATTGAAGCATAAAATTAGGGGTTTTATTGTTGTATTTGGCCCTTATCTCCCATACTTTATCCTTGTTGACCCAGTCATCAGGATGCTTAGGTCTCAAGGTTTAGGGTCATAAAATACTTTAATATTTTATTTATTTTTCATATCTTTTCTTTAATTTATTTTGGCTTTAAATGTTGTATTTTATACAATATTCATGCAATATAATGTTATTTACATGTATTTAGCTAGGGTTTAAAGACTAAAATGAAAGAATAAATGTGATGAAATGGAGATTCATCACCCCCCCCCCCCCATATTTACCTTTGCTAGTCCCTAGCAAACACTTATGCCTATAAATGCAGAAAGTAAAACAAATAAAAAGAAAAAGAAAGAACTTGGATTGTTTTTAACTTTCAAACTTGTCTTCATAAAATCAAAGTTTTGAGTTTAAGTAGGACCTTTGGATTTTAGGTTTGGTGGGAACCTTATTAGTAATTGGATTTCAAACACAACAGCCTCTGAGATCCACAAAACCCTGCTCAAGTCTTTTTAATAGCCAGGCTGGAATAAGTTAACTCATATGCAAACCCTTATAACTATGAATCTATCTTGGATAGTGCTTGTGATATGTAGCTCTCCTCGGCTGAGAAGCCGGTAAAGTCAGTCTTCTCCAACATGGTGGCCCTAATTCTTCAATCCAACAACACTTTCCTCGAGAAGTGGGGTATTTCCTTCTAAGTTCAAGTACAACCGGCTTAATAAGATGAGGTGGAGAGAAGAATGAACGGTAGACAGTGTAGCTACCTATCCTAGGATGCTTGCCCAATATAGCCAAGTCATCCGACTGCAGGATCACTTGAATATGACTTTGAAGCTCAAGCTTGCTTATTTGACTATACAAATATATACATGCTCCGACAGGAATTTACTTTCTTAGAATTTTGCTGTCTTTTCTTTTTTGGAGTTTTTGATTTTTTCCATTTTTCTTTTTTTGAATATTATATGAAACATCATTTACATATGTACTTTTCCTCTTGAGCTAATAGACTATCCCTCTTTTGAAGCATTATTGCAACCCACAACTTTTGTCTTTAGACCTATTCGCTACTGGACTGGGTTGGGGTACAATGGCAAAAAAATGTGTGATTTTCGATGTTTCCATTGGCTTGTGTCTCATACTGACAAATCCAGCCTTCTACCACTTCAACTGAGGTGACCAAAGTGTAAGGTGCATGTGAGCAAGCTAGGTCATTATCACAAGAGTCGTGTGTGTATTCCGAAATACTCTACTTAGGCAGTCAAGATGACATTGAACTAGGTCTTGTGGTCTCAAATATTTAAGTCTGGCAGATATGAAGTATCTCACTTCTAGTCTCTATAAGGTTCCTATGATAAAGTAGATTTAAGGTCCAACCAAGCTCCAATCTTTGGAATTTAATTAGACTAGTTCAATTATTAATACTAAATCGAAAAATACAAATGTTATGCACAATGCAGAAAAATATTTATGTTATGCAATTTTCTGATTTTGAAATTTTTATGGATTTTGAAAAGGTTTTACAATTTTTTATGCAACTTTTGAAAAGATTTTGCAAATACTTTTGGGATTTTTAATTTTGCTAAATTTTAGGGATTTTTCAAAACAAAAAGATCTTTATAAGGTATTTCAGGTTTGTAAAGAATCTTATATTTTCTTGAATTATGTATATAGTTCTCAAAATTATTTGAAAACATTTTTACAAACATTTTGGAAGCTTTTTTTTTAAAACTAATTTGACAAATAATTTTTACAAAAATTGACAAAATTTGAAAATCATTTTGCAAAGATTTTTGAAACATTATGTATAGATTTTTTTCAAAATATTTTTGCAACCATTTTCAAAACTATTTGCAAATAGATTTTCAAAATATTTTATTTCAAACAAAGAAAAGAAATTTTTACAAGAAAAATATTTTTACAAAGATTGAAATTTTTTACAAAATATTTTCCAAATAGTTTTCAAGAGATTTTCAAAAAGATTTTTCAAACATTTTTAAACATTTTGCAAAATATTTTTACCTGATTTATTAATCTATCCCCCTTACAGAGTTTTGATGAATTTACTACATGTTTTTTACACTTAATTAATTGTATTTTATCCATACTTATTAAAAATACAAAAGTTGCAAGTTACGGCTAAACTTATATGGAATATATATGGCCGCTCTCGAGTCATAGACCAGAGAGAAAAAAAGACATAACTCATACTAAGTATAGAACAATCAATACGACAACGACTGGAGAATGAATGAATGTACAAAATAATCTTAAGTATAACAGATTGTACACAAGGTCGGGAGGGTTAAGGATGGGACCTCTTCCCCTATACTTAGGGTGAAATATCCCTAAGTATAGACAGAATATCAAAAGTTGAGGGGACAGGTGAGAGATCAAGGAACGAACAACTCAGGGTGATAACCCCCCTTATACTTAGGACAAGGTATGTCCAAAGTATAACAATGATGAAAGGGGTGAACACCATTTCAGAAGAAAGAGGAAAAAATATGAAAAGAAGAAAAGACAAAAAACAAAGATCATTCAAAAATGTTTTTGTCTGCTTTGTCGGATTATGCATAAGTGGTGGCGTTCAGCTCCTCCTCATATACAACTTGAATAGAATCTACAACGGACAAGAAGTTGTCATGCTCTAGATATGATTTCAGTAGCTATCTCTTGATCACGAAAGGCTATGCATCAGTTGATAATTCTGATATCATTACGCTTCTGTTGTCATGCACATGCTTCCCTATGAACGACCCAGTCCAATTGTTCTTCAACTTTCCTGAAAAAAAGTTTTAACTTCGCATCGAACAACCATACTCTGAAGTAGTTCAAAAGTCTTTCGGTGGATGTGCCTGTCATGCCAATTCTTGACTTTTTCCTTGTACATCAAAATGATGTCATATGTGTAGTCACAGAATTCAAGCAATCTATTCAGATCCAATTCTATGTTCTTCCTTGCCTTCTTGGAATCCAGATTGCAAAAATTGATTGCCCGCAAGGATTTCTGAATGAGTTCCACGGGCAGATGGCATGGATTGCCGTATACCAGGTGGTAAGGAGACATTCCCAAAGGATACTTGTACGATGTTTTGTAAGCCCAAAGAACTGAGTCTAGCAACTGAGTCCAGTTCTCACGATTCGGATGCACAAGCTTTTGAAGAATTGTCTTAATCACTCTGTTTGAGCACTCTACCCAGCCATTGGATCGTGGGTTGTAGGGAGAAGCTACGTAATGTTCAATGCAGAATTCTTGAGTTAGCTTCTTAACCTTCTTATTTATGAAGTGGCTACCACCATTAGATATGAGAATCTTAGGAATCCCGATCCTTGAAATGATATGATACTTCAGAAAACGACTGATGGAGCTACATAATGTTCAATGCAGAATTCTTGAGTTAGCTTCTTAACCTCCTTATTTTCGAAGTGGCTACCACCAACAGATATGAGAATCTTAGGAATCTCGATCCTTGAAATGATATGATACTTCAGAAAACGACTGATGGTGCGACTGTCGGCGATGTAGATTGGGATAGCCTCCACCCAATGACTTACATAATCGACAACGCGCAGAATGTATTCGAATCCCTGACTGTTTGGAAATAGGCCCATGAGGTAAATGCTTTATGAATCTCCATTTCATCATCTTTTTTCTATCATTTTGGCCTTAAAAATTCTAGCTAATGCATGTAAATATCATTATTTTATACAAATTAACACTCATTACGTACTCCATTTATTGTGTATAAAATAGTATTTGTAATGCCAAAATTATAGAATAAAGAAAAGAAAATGAAAAAGAAAAAGAATAAAATGCCAAAGGTATTTTATGACCTTAAACCCTGAGACCTAAGCATCATCATGACTTGGTTGACAAGGAATAAGGTAGGGGAGAAAACAGCCAAATACACAATAAAACCATGTTCTTTTATTTATCAACAAGTATATTTTGGGAACTATTTTATTCTTTATTATTTATCCATCAAATCAATAAACTTTGTACATGAAAGTTGTAGATAATAATATACAGAAAAATATAAAATTAAGTTTACACAAAAATAGTATAGAGTGTACTTTTTATACTCATAATAAAATGCCAAAACCCTAACTTCCCAGACCCATATATCTTAATTAAAAACTCAAAATATCAAAATCTCCTTTAATAATTTTTAATAAGCTACTTACTGAAGGTCGTTTCATATTTTTTGGAGCTAAGGTGTGAAAGTTAAGTTTTGGATCCCTATTGTACAATATACATGAATAAAATATTCATTTTATTTATTTTTTATAATTTTATAATTTTTTAAATATTATTTAGAGTGTACGTACATATTTAGAATAGAATAAAAATACAAATAAAACATCAAAATAAAATAGTCTACATAAATACATAGATAAAATACCTCTATTTATACTATATATTATATATACCTATTTAACTAAGTGTACAAAATACATCATAAAAATATAATAAAAAAATATTTGTGTATATAAAAATAAGTTATAAATATATAAAATAAGAGAATAAAATTATAAAATAAAAATAAAATATACAAAACATAGATGAATATACCTATAAATATACCTTAAAAAATAACTTGTAATAAATAATCTTGAAAAAATAAATAAAAATAAATTAAAATACTACATAAAATAATTAATATTTTATATTTTATACCCAAAAATTAATAAAATCATTTATTATTTTTAATTATAGTTTCTAATAAATGTGGTTGTTTTGTCCTATAGTGTCCCCCGCGGACCAATGAGAACACAAGGAATGTTGACCCTGATCAACTCCTTGTCTTCTCACTGACTTGTGTCAGAGCCTCAAGTCCCCCATTTTCCTTGACTTTTCCAGGCCACCCTATTGACCGAATCACCTTGAGCTCTTCATGGAGATCCTGCTCCTCATATCCCTCTTCAACGCCTAATCATCAGATCTCCCGAATAATTCTCGAGTCAAGCAATTTTTGTCCTCGACGTTCATCGGACCTATTTATCTATAAATAAACACCCTTGGTCTTCTTGCTGATCTGATCCCCATTCGAGCTTTGCTTCGCGTTCTTGCATGAGTGTAGAGGCCTAGGAGAGAGCTGAGAGCTTCCCCGTGCTTAGAGGTGCTGAAGCAAGGAAGAGGCAGTGATCCACGGTGACCTCCGGCTGCCCCGCTCCCTACCAACCAGTAGGTATAAGAGCTGCATTCTTTTCATTTCCTTAGGTAGTTTTCGTTCACATCTTTCATTTCCTACAATATAGTTAGTGTTTTAATGATCATATTAGTGTAGAATAAAATAATCCCCTCGCTGGAGCGCTAGAGCTACGACCATATGTTCACTGCGAAACCGACCAATTCTGACCCCATGTTCCTATCACTAATTTCTTCTTCTCATTCTCCATCAAATCAACCATCTAGGTCAACCTCTTATTACCAGATCAGTGAATCAGAGCTCCTACTCCGCTGTCCGTCGAAGCTTTGCCATTCCATCCACTTCCCGCACCTTCAAGCTTCATTTTTGGGTTAAGGTGTTTCATCTCGAGCCTGTGAGTTGTCTTGTTTAGGTCAGAGCCTTAACAAATCCCTCTCGGGTTGGATTTGAACCTGGATAAGGCATTCCAGGTGCTCAAACTTCACCCGAACTCCAAGATCCCCACACTAGGTCTCGAACCGTTTTGTAGGCACCATTGGCTGTAGAGAAGCCTCCTGGTCATGAGGAGACTAAGAACACTGAAGAAGACTACCGGATGGCTGAGCAATCATGGATCGAAGGATGGGGAAGGTCTCGTTCTTCCGTGTTCTTCGTGAGTAGCAGCTACCATCCGATCTGGGGAGGAGCCCCAGATCTATCTCCAGTCGTTGGATCTCACAAGCTTCAGCCATAAGATCTTATTTCAAGAACTAATCTTGAGCGTACACAACCAAATGTCATTGGGCGGGAGGAGAGCAACATGTGTCAAGTGAAATAATCTGAACCGTCCATCTCCACGCGCTATTGGGCTAAATTTCATATCTCACCCAACCATTTTCTAATTTTCTATATTAATCATGTAAATAAAATGTTTAGTTTAAATAAATGTGGATATTTTTCTTACAGACCCCTGAACTTTTTGTAAATTGCAATTGGGTCCATGTCAGGTCACCTCACGTGCCGTCCCACATGAGGTAGTCATTTTGCAAACATGCCCCTGATAAAATTTGTATTTATTTCTATTCCAATAAATTTAAATATCAGTTATATATTTTTGGCACATTTGCAAATGAACCCATGGATTATACTTTAATTGATAATATGCCTTTCCCAGTTAGTGTATTTTTTGTGCTTAAATTTCACTTATTAAAAATAGTCCCCATGCACAAAAAATTGTGCAAAAATAGGCTTAAAAGCTTGCTAGCATGTGTATTCACACTATATTTTAAAATGCATTTTGAGTATTTAACTATGTATTAAAAATCAAATGAGCACATTTTTGTTTCTATCTTACTTAGAAAATACCCAAAAAAATAGAAAAACACTTCGAAAAATTCCCAAAAAAATATATGTTGTTTATTTCAGTATTTATTAACTTCATAACAAACATCTCTAAAAAAAGAAAAGGCATAAAATTAAAAATCTCCAAAATCCAACAAAAATATGAAAAATTACAAAAATCCCCAAAATAGTTATTTTTGTTCCCGAATTTTCTTGATATTAATACCTAACTATTAAAATTGATATGAAGAATTTTGGATATAAATTGCTATTTTTAATCTTCAATTCAATTCTGACTATTTATTCAAACCCTGATTTTCGGAAATTTTCATTTTAAAAATATATAAAAATATGCAAAAATTACATAAAAATCACATAACATCATAAAACTATTTAAAACAAAAAAGTTTTATTGCGTGTATTTTATTTGTTTTAATAGTATTTATAATGATATACCCCTATATTATATATATATATATGTAAACTTATATACTCTTATATCATATGTTTAATTATATATATATGTATATATATAGAATAAAAGAGATATATTATTACTAATATATATATATGTATGATTTATATATAAATATCTATGTACATTAAAATGTGTGAATACCTTATAGATGTATCTTTACCTATGTGTATATATTTTGTATATGTATGAATCTAATATATAGATTTTATTATTATACATATATATATATCCATTATTTATTTCATAGTATATATATAAACCAACATAAAGAATAAAGACACACATGTACATAATATACAATGATTATAAATAATCATAGGCCCACTACATGCTTGCATGCTATACATTTTGTGTTGTAGATAATAATAAATTTTAATTCCACATTTTTGCTTTTACATTTCTTGATTTTTTTGTGGGTTAGTTGATTATTGACCAGAGGTTTGGTGAGCGGTCGCCTCAGCGACAATTTGTATTCACTTTAATGAGGATCATTTTAGACCCTCATTAAATCTCGTTCATCAATGGAGCTGTTACCGAGGAGAAATGTGTGTAGCCTATTTTGTAGCCTATTATGTACATTCATTTATTCATCTAGTGATTATTGATTAAATTATTGGTTCATTTCTTTATGCATATTTATTTATTCATGTATTACTTGTACATAACTCATTTTGATACATTTATTCGATTATTTGATCATCTATGGTAATGTACATCTCTTATTGAATTTATTGCGAGGGCTCGCTACGCGAGGACAACTTCTTAGGTGGCTAATGCATCCAAGATCAGTGGAGACTGGTCTTCAGGCTTTGGCCAGTTGGATAGGCAGCAAATGTGGCAAGGAGTGGCTACTTAGCATTGATTTTGATTAGATTTATTTATTGGTGAGAGAGAGATTTATTCATTTATTTACAAAAATTAAATACTTGAACACTACTCTACACAATGAGGTCCAATGCCTGGGTGTTTTTTTGCTTGGGGGCCTTGTTGTAGTTTTCCTGTATTTTAACCGTCTTCTTTTATTTTTGTTTCCCGATGTTTTGAGTTTTCCGCCTTATTTTTATTTATTTTGTGTGCATGAGCCCTTAGCCTGTAGGTTGCTTGTATCAGTAACTAGGTCCACATCCCTAATAAGAATTGCATGCTCCTATAGAGTCTTACGATTGGATCTAGTCAAAGAAATAAATGATGATTATTTGGACTTGAGATCGCACGCTAAGAGAGGTCACATACAACACTGGCGGGACCCGTTGTGACGGGCACCGAGTGGCATTGAAGACCATACATTTGGTCTCTCTTCTGAATAGTTGACATATGGTTCTTCACGTTTAATAATAACTACTATTTAGGATGATTTTGTCGAATGCACACCGCCATGTAAATAGGTTTCTATTACACACCACGTGGAGAGATTTGAGAAGCACTATAAGTCCTCTAGCTCTGCATTCATCATTAGATTTAATGGTAAGATCTCCATCATCGAATCAACTTGCACGGCTTTTTCGCTATCTCCCTCTGATTTCGGGTACCTAGGACTTCAAAGAAAATCTACAAAATCATTAGGCGTTTGTATGCAAAATATCAAAAAAAAGTAAAAACCCAAAAAAACTAAAACAAGGGGACTGTTAAATAAACTTTGACCTTAATTAAAATTTGGAATGGACTTTCATTTGCCTTGGGTTCAAAATCCCTCATTGTTTTCAGGTACCTTAGGAGGGGACCAAAACCCCTCCCATGAGCGAGGCATGACCCGCTAAGGATTAGATCCAAAAGACTAGTCTGTAATTGCCTTGTGTATCGCCTGGATTGTTGAAGTAATGGTACTTCTATCGTACATGATCGAGTAGGACCTTGTCAAGGATGGTGTTCCTACCTTGTGTGGAACATCGACTTGGTCTGAAGTACTGAGCTTAGGATACACCTTCATGGATGTATCTGTCTCATCGGTTTGCGTTCGAGTAGGTCCTTGCATGCTCAAAGGTAACTCTATTGCAAGAGTAGGGATCCGGGAAGGGTTACAAGGATCTCATAAAAGTGCAGGCTACAAGCTACAAAGGAGGAGGACAAGTACGAGATACTTTTCTAGCAGTATTATCTCCTATTAGGTTAGCGTGCTAAGGACTTGTTATAAGATATGCCTGAAATGACAACTCTTAAAATGAAAAGATAATAAATAGTCATTCCCTTACAGCTTCACATGGCGAGAGTTGGTGAACCCAATTCTGTATTGTGTTTATATGGATCTAGATTAAGGTTCAAAGATCAAGTCCTGCACATTTGTAAAAATTTTGTCATATGTGTCTTCTCTTTGACCCCTTGCTCACTTTGAGCCTTTCTACTATTTTGCACTCTTTTTTATTCCTTGTTAATCTTCGTATCTTTCCTCCTACATCGATCTTCCTCTTGTTTCTTCACGATGTCATTTCATGGATGGTTCAGTCGGGACTCCACCGACACCTACATCGATTCTATGAACTCAACATCATCAATAATTCGAGGTGATTCTCGAGAATCTGGCCCCGATCTTGTGAGTCGATCTCGAGACTCGTCATCTTGTTTCCACCCTCTTGATCTTCCAATAAACCGGGGACCACTCTTTCCCCCATCCTCTGCCCGTTGCGAATGGAAGTTGATTTCAATCCTAATGTCAAACTCATCTCGACAGCTGGAATTCAATTTCAAATGATCTGATTGAGATTCTCGCATATTGCAGATAGAAGCCAACCCTGGTCCTGGATCCCAATCCAGAAATCATTTATTCAGATTCAGATTGAGAGATGACTCCTCAAGGGAAGGGCAAAGGGCATCAGCAACCCCAACCAGAGCAGGGACATATGCCAGATCAAAATCAGGTGAATGCCTAGTTGGTGGCTTCCATCCAAGCCATTCAGCAACAACTGACTGAGCAAGCCTAGAACAGACTGTATTCCAGGATATGTTGAATGATGTACACCACAGATCGGTAGGAGGAGGTGGAGAAATTCCCCATGATGAGACAGACCAAGAGGAGGGAGCAAGAAATGGGAACCCAAAACCCACACTGAAGGAGGCATACAATCCTGGAGACATCCATATGTGATGAATCTCACATTCATTGCATTAACTTGTACGAATTACGTAAAGATCGATTCACTTTCCTTGCATTTCATCTTACTTTGTACATAATATTATCCTCACATAACTTTTATTTATCACATGTAAAAATGGATAAAAGTGGTAAAAGAAGCACAAGTCACTACAATCCATTTCATCATTTATATATCTGATATAAGTTTTATGAGCCTATTATATTCACAATAAAATAGCTTGATATATTCTTTAATATGGAATGAAAACAACCTTTATACAATGATCTAATAGTACTCATGAATACTTTGAATACTCAAACTATGTTTAGCTATATATATATATATATATATATATATACATACAATATGCAGTCAAAATCTTGATTATACTTGAAGTTAAATTGCTTGGAGGTGTAAATCAAAGCTAACTATAAATAGTTATAACATGAAATATTTATACTACAGATTGCCATATGAGTAAAATTTATTTTTAATCAACTTATATATAAATCTTAACATCTAAAGAACGCGAAATACGTAAACTATAATCATAATTTAATTATAAACATATATAATTTATATTAAGGCCATAATAGCTCTCCCACTCCTATCTCTATTATGATATGTTATTATCCCATTCCACTCACGTAACCAATCTCCATCCTTACTAGGGCTGCTAATCGAACCGAACTGTAACGAACATACCTATGTTTGAGTTCGGTTCGATAAGGAAGTTCGAAAGTTCGAGTTCAAGTTCGATTCAATAAATGCTCGATAAGATATGTTCGAGTTCGTTTAGAAAATGAAGGTTCGAGTTCGGTTCGATAACAGTTCGTTAACAATTTAACTTAACTAAAATTTGTTTATATGAACAAGTTCGAAACAGGAGTTCGATAACAAGGTTCGATAAGCAGTAAAAATAAGAAAGAAATTAAACTAAAGTGGTACAAAGTCCAATAAATACCACAATTTCTTTAACCTCAAAAGTTATTAAGTGTATAAATACTAAGTTACACATACAAATACACACACATATATACATATATCGAACTCGACTTTTATCGAACGAACATATGTTATGTTCATGTTCAGTTTGTTAAGCTATCGAACTAAAATTTGAAGTTCATGTTCAGTTCATTTAGAAACGAATGAACATTTTTCGAACTATTATCGAACGAACTCGAATCGAAACGAACATGTTCAGTTCGATTAGCATCCCTAATCCTTACAAAATCCATGCAAGAAAGTTAAGTATTTTTATCCTCTTTATTATGTTTTTGGAAACATGTCCCTTACCATTTAAGAAATCAAGTGGGCCCTCCTCCCCATTCACTCCTTTTCCATGCAAGGAACATTCATCGAATCCCATATTATATCTGATTACCAATGCATTTTTTAATACATTTCTAGGTACTATCTTCCCGCAACATATAGAAGGAGAGCTGTTCCCTCCTGCTGACCTTCTTCTTCACGTAAAGTTTACTGCAACAGCACCTCAGCTTCCAAAAGAAGAACAAGCCTCTACCATCTCCCAAGAGATCATCATATCTTTAGCGAGATATTGCTTCATCTTCACCATCATGCACGGCAAAGGCCAGGCTATAAAAGGGAGACCACCATCACATAGTATCGGATCTCCAACCACCATGCCCAGGTAGCTTGCCAACTCCTTCAGTCTGTACTACCTTACGCGGTACCCCCCTCCATTCCGCACTTCTGCATACGCATCACCTACTCCAGCCCAAGTTTCACTACTATTGTGTGCGCAGCCGCCAGCGCACCCCTTTTGCTTCAGAAGCAACCGTCGTCCACGCGGTCTTCTCCTCCATAGTGCTACCGCCCGTGCGACCTCTCTCTCACTCCAGCCATCCACAATGCCCAGTACAGGCATCGCATCCGCTTGTGCGTCCATACCCCGTGCGCTCCCATCATGGCCTTCACTTGTGCGTCCGAGTCTCGTGCGCTGTTGCGCCTTTGCACACACCCCCTCCAGTTCTTGTCGCTCGTCGTACGCAACTCTCCATCTCACAGCTGCTGGCGCATACCTACGTCGTGTTTCCCAGCAGAAAGCCGCCACTTTCATTCTCCATTCTTGGGCTCCAAGAAGAGAAACCTCTCTCGTCTATCTTTTATTTATGTGTTTGATGCAATTTTATTTAAGTTTTAAGTAAATATGTAATTTGACTCTCTTAAATATTTTTACCGTAACTTATTTTAGTAGTTCACTGAACAATTGAAAGTCTCAATTTTGAATTTTAGTAGTTAAGTCCTTGGAGTTGCAATCTTATATATTTTACTAATCTAATTACAATTTCTCCACTTTTATCTCTTATTCTGAGAAAATTGTAAGGCGGTCCTTGTCAGTTTCAAGTTGGTCTGTGTAGTCGTAAAGCAGTCCGCTAATTTTCTTTTCTTTTGCATCTATACCCTTTATATATGTTGAGCACTAAAAAATCTTTGCAATCCAGAAAGAACTTATACAAAATTCTCAAAAATAGTAGCATGCATTTAGATTAGTTTAAAATAGGTTTTATCTTCCTTTAAACTCCATTATAAAATCAAAAAAATATCACATTGCTATTTTGCCTCTTTTCAAAATCAAATTAATTTTAAAGATTAAGTTAAAATTGCAAATCTGGATGGTC
Organism: Ottelia alismoides; assembly: GCA_037367405.1. NCBI lineage: Eukaryota > Viridiplantae > Streptophyta > Magnoliopsida > Alismatales > Hydrocharitaceae > Ottelia > Ottelia alismoides. The sequence goes on along the minus strand of JAZKJV010001067.1, from coordinate 61,572 downwards.
TCTGTGGATTCGAACCTCAACTTGCCATTTACATTCCTGATAGCCATTTGTGCAAGTAGTTGTAATGTATTTGTTTCATCTTGATTATTCGCGGTTCACAATGACTTGATAACATCACCATCTTAAATCGCGTAAAAATCTTGTCAACATTTTAGTGCCGTTACTAGGGACTAGACAATATTTGCATTTTTTCTTAATTTTTAACTTGTTTTCGATATTGTAATACGTGCATATTTTATTTTAGATACTTGAACCCCGAAAAAGAAAAAAATCCTTGCATTTTTTTAGTGAACTTGTAATTTGTTCTAAGTGAAAAATTTTGTAATATTAGTTTCTCCCTCCTTCTTGGAAAAACTCGTCATCAGCAGGACAAAACATTACAGATTTAGCGCCAGAAGTGCAGGCACTATGAGCTTCCTTTTTCACTTAGGCATTCTAAGATTTACATTTCTTACATTTGTTTGCGCATCGAATTAAACTGGAGAAAATTTAAAAAAAGTTATTGATTGCATCATCTCCGTGGTCTTCTCCCTCTGTGATAATCTAATTCAAAGGCCACCAAAATCGTGTTTTGATCATATAAAAAGATAAGTTTGAAAGATCACCGCAGTGATCCGAGCAAAAGCAGATAAAATTGAATGCTTACTCAATCGCACGTGGTTATTGACACAAACTCAGGAGCATATAGAACCTTAGGATAGAGACAAAAATCCCTGGTGCCACGTGGGATTGCAGAGATAAGTCTTAACTCCTTGACACGTTGGGCACAAGTTCTTGCGGAAAGAACATATCTTCGATCTGAGTTCCCACCTTAGATCCCCTAGCCGGATGAGGATATCGATTTCTCATAATCTACCACAAACACCTCTTCATTAAGGACCAATAATTATCTGATAATATTCATTGAGCAACTAAATCTAAAATTGAAAAGATAACCGCATCTGCGGTAATTCATGTGGAGTTGGTGAATCAAATTTTTTTTATGTTTGTGTTGTGTATGCTAGGTCGTAGATCTTTGAAGAATCAATTGCAACAACCACTAGATTATGGCCCGATCAATAAAACAAAACCCCTTCCATCTTGTTCAAGTGAGAATCTGAGAAATCACCTGATTTAGGAGACATGGGAGAAGAGGACCGACCTAACCCCATGGACCTCATTCTACAACAATTACAATTATTGAGAGAAGAAAATGCCACAATGCATCACCTCATAGCACATCTCATCCGACCACCACCCATCAGTACACATGATAACCCTACGGCAGAAGATTTAGTTTATTGGGTCCATATTCCACCTGAGGTAGGAGACTTTAAAATAAAGCCAGCATCACTCTCCTTGATGCCAAAATATTATGGAAATGAGAGTGAAGATCCTTTCCTACACATACAAGATTTTCGATCTGCCTGTGACACAATGAGCATCTCCGTGATAGAAAAGAAATACATTTACATGAAAGCCTTCACTCACCCTTTGAAGGAACGAGCACTCCAATGGCTCTGAAATTATGGAACCCCTCTCACCTCCTGGGATGCGTTAAGAGAGGCATTCATAAAAAAATACTTCCCAATAGTAAAGACAACTGCTCTGAGACAGGCCATATCATCCCTTCACCCAGAAGAACAAATAACCCATTCACGAAGCCTGTGAGCATTTTAAGGAATTGCAAAGGAAATACCCTCACCATGTAATCCCCAAATAAAAATTGGTTCAGATATTTTATCAGGGCATAGACACATCATTCAAGAGAGTTATCGACGACTCATGTGACGTGAATTATATTAGCCACGATGAACACTTCGTGTGGACTTTATTTGAAAACATGGTAGATAATTCGATGAATAGTTCCTCCATTGAACAATATAATGGGCTCGTGAGACCAATTAATTTAGTTTATTATGAGATATCTACCAGTGACTCATCCAAGCAAAATCATGATAAATGAGAAATCCTCTCCAAACAAATGGATCTGATGACCCAAGCAATTGGTAACTTGGCTCTGAATAAAGTCCCAAATGATGTTTGTGGAGTTACTTCTAACCCCAACATTCAAGACTTTGGCCACGTACCATTCACCTATGATCAAGAAATGACTCTTGAAACAATAAATTGGATGCAAAGAAATCAAGGTGGGTCATTCTCAAACAACCAAAGTTCAGGATGGAGAGAACAATCAAATACTGGGTGGAATGGACAGCACAATTACCATTTTCAAAATCACAACCAGCCTAAACAACAGACAAGACCTCCCATGACTCAATCTCACTTGGTTGTGAATTTTGATGCCCTTACCCAGGCTATTCAGCAGCTTGTTGTAGCACAACAACAAGCAAACGAAGCTCAACAACAAGCCAACATTGAAAATGCTAGGCAGTTTGTCGAGATCAGGTCTTACATCCCACCACTATCACCTCAACCACTGTCTAACCCCAACACCAACAAGGCTATCTCATCTGGATTACTCCAAACTCCACCACCTACGAGGTCTTTCACTTCACCCCCTAGATTTCAAAATCATAGTCATGCATTTTCCACACCCCCAAACATAATATCAAGGATTTTCTGCCCCTCCCAAAAAAAAAACAATTCAACCCCAGGGAACACACAACAACCGCCGAGGGCTCATGTAAGTTTCAAAACACCATCCCATTCAAACCAAGTCGTGACTCTTCGAAATAAAAAAACCATATCTGCTCATATCGCACCACAGACCGCTGAGAGGAAAATCGAAGAGGAACCAACTGAGATACCCATCCTACCTAGTTTCTCCCTGATCATAACCATCCCCTTTCCTGAAGCTCTTCGCAGGAAAAACATGAGATCATCCACTGTCGATTCAGAGTTGGAAAAATTATTTTCGGACATTATCATCGATATTCCACTTTAAAAGCCCTCAAACAAATCCCATCCTTCTTCTGCTTTTTGAAGGAAAAATACCAAAGTGGAAATCCAAAAGGAAAGAATAAGAAAGATCAGGAAACTATCGAAAAGCATATGCTACCTCGAGCAACATTCAATGCCATCTCTCGGTTCTTTCCCACAAAAAAGAAAGATCTGGGAGCACCTCTAGTTAGATGCACCGTTGGAAAATTGACTTTCGAGTGCACACTGCTAGATAATGGCGCCTCAATTAATCTTCTCTCTACCGCTATTCTGGACCAGTTTGACTTAGGAAAATTGAAACTCATCTCGATGATTCTACAAATGGATGATCGATCTGTGAAGAGACCTAGAGGATTACTGGAGGATGTAATAGTTACCGTTCAAGGATACAAATTTCCGGTTGACTTTGTTGTAATGGATATGGATCCGACCAACACATTGAGTGAGACACTCATCATACTTGGACGACCATTCTTAGCCACTGCCATGTCACACTTTGATTTTGAAGATGGGAAACTACAATTTAATATCAATGGCAAGGTCATCCCTATTGATCTTGTCATTCCCACAACCATTGAATCTGAGACCGAAGACTGTGGATGGATAGAAAATTGCGTCGTAATTGATATAAAAAATTACTTTGCCTCTATCCATCTCTCCAAAGACCCTCTGGAGGTTAGTCTAAACACCTCCCGATCCACTTATAAGGACATGTCTCATCAAATCGCCATATATAATCTGAACTTTGCACACGAAGCTCCACAATGCCCTCTCACTAGTCAGGAAATTTTTGAGTTAGATGAAGCTTGGGACACACTGGACACTGAACATATATTGACTTCAACCATGATCATGCCCACGATGGAACTTCCATTTGAGACTATTTCATCAATAAATACATCAGAAGAAACTGCTCCTCTGACCCCACCAACACCCATTCTCGAACTGAAACCCTTACCACAAGATCTGAAGTATGCTTTCCTTGATGATGCACACACTCTACTAGTCATCATTATTGCCAACCTAGATTACACTCATGAAAGCCAACTCATGGAAGTTTTGAAGAGGAATTCCCAAGCTATTGGTTGGAAAAAGACTGATTTGAAATGAATAAGCCCGACATTCTGTACACACCACATATACTTGGAAAATGACAGCAAACCCTTTCGAGAAATGCAAAGATGATTAAATCCTAATCTATGAGAGGTTGTGAAGAATTAAATATACAAGTGGTTAAGTGTCAGCATCATTTATCCAATAGCTGATAGTCCTTGGATCAGTCCTCTCCAGGTCGTCCCCAGGAAAGCTGGATTAGTTATTGTAAAAAATGAAAAAGGAGAGAACATACCTACTCGAGTAGTGACGACGCGGAAATCACACGGTCGAGAGAGGAATAAATAATATCAAAGTGTCGTTGTTCTCAACCGCAAGATTCGGTCATCGAGAAAAATAATAAAACCACTTGGGAGAAGATAAATCGATGAAAATTAATGTAAGCGGTCTTCGCTATTCTTTTTACCTGGTATAGCGACCAGGGTCGAACACAAGGAGCACGATTTAAAAACTAAGTAGTCAATTTTCAGAAATGCTAATTTTTTAGTGGTTTTTGAATTTTATATTTTTTTTATTTTTAAAACAAGCACAATATTCACAAGGGATAAAAGCACAAAAATTGGACAGAAATTAAAACAAATCAAACCTCAGCTACAGGAATTTTTGTGGGATTTTTAGGCAATTTTTATATTTTTTTATGAATTATCAAAAGGTATGCCAGCAAAAAGACACAAAAGACAATGTTTTTGAATTTTTAAAATTATCAAATCAACTCAAAATGCTATGAAAACTTTATACAAGGTTCACATGCATAGCAGGAGCATGTAAGAATTTTTGCAAGATTTTTAGAGCATGAAAACTATTTATTTCATTCAAAGAAGTCCTGCAAGTTATTGTTCTAAACAGTTGGGGCTGAAATGTAATTATGCAAAAAGTTTCTCTCTTAAAAATATTAAAATAAATATACTGCAGGAGTAACTTTGGAATTTACCCATGTAACATGTGCATGGCACATGACCTTCTGGAGCAGGGGCTTTTTTTTGCAACAATCAAAGCTTTCAGGGGTACCTCCGCAGTTCTCAAAACTTCCAGGGGCATCTACGTAAATGTTCCAAATTTATAATCCAAACCCTAGGACTTCTTCTTCGTTTCCAAAACACAGGAGGGCAAAGGGGGTAAGCCGCCGCCCACCAAAGGAGCCGAGGGAGATGGCGCAGCCGGCGGAGCGCGGAGCCGGAGGCGCGCCGCTGAGGAGGGCGGTTATGCGCGGCCGCACGCCACGCGGGAGGAGGCGTGGAGGAGCACGCGGCGGCCAACCGCCGCGGAGGGTGGCTGGAGCGAGATCTGGAGGGCGGCGCCGTACCGCGACCGCTCGCGGCGCGGAGGAGGGCGGTACGCGCAGACGCGCGCGGGGATCGCGGGGGCGGAGCGCTGTGCTGGTGGCTCGCGCGGAGCGCCGGTCGTGGGGCACGCGCGACGCCGCGCGCGTGGAGGCGTGGCTGAGAACGGCGCCGCCTCACGCGGGCGGTCAGAGGCGAGACGGGTCGGCGCAGTTGGCTGCGGAGGAGGGGGCGTGAACAGGTGGCGGCGCAACCGCCTGGAGCCGCAGGTGGGTGGTCTGGGCGCGGTAGGCCTCGCGCGGCCGCGGAGGGAGCGTCAGATTTGGAGCAGCCCGCGTGGGCTGGGGGAGGCCGCGGCGGACTGGAGATGGAGGTCCTCGGTGAGGGCCGCGGGCTGGGGCGGCGCCGGAGCGGTGTACGGCCTGGAGAAGGGGGCCGCGATGGGGCAGGTGCGGGGGTGGCGACCCGCCCTGTTGCTGTTATCTTTTTTTATTTTTTTTTGTTTTTATTTTTTTTTTGTTTGCTGCAGGAAAGTGTTAGAGGAAAAAAAATGTAAAAATTTTTTTTTTAATTTTTTTATTATTCTCCTGCAAAACAGAATGTTAGAGACAAAAAGAAGAACAAAAATTTTATTGTTTTTTTTTTTTTTTTTACTTCTTCCTGCAAAAACAACTGTGAGGTAAACAGGGAGAATCCTTATATGAATTTTTTATTTTTTTTTTATTTTTTATATTTATGCACAATACTAGGAAATATGGATGGAGATCCGGTGGAAATGTGAGAGATGGATCTGAGGCTCCGATCACCGTGCGTGATCGGAGGTGGAAGATCGTGCGAGGTAGAACGTGAATATGTAGGGATCGGAAAATGAGATGGAAATCGATTTCGAGGCGGAAAATATGTGGTGGAAATTTTAATCTAAAAACTACTTCCTACTCCTACGCTAAGATCTAACTCTACGATTACCTAAGGAAAAAGATAAGAAAAGAGTGGATCTCACCTCGGGGATCGGACACACCTCCTCGCCTCACTGCAACAAGGGCGATCGCTTGCTGTCACTCTCGCGATGCCTCTGGAGTTCACTGGGAAGAAGGGAGCCATGGTCGCCTCGACGAAGCTCAAGCCGCTGTCACCGACGGGATCGGAGGCTAGGACCCTCTTCAACAAGAAATCTCTCGGAAAATGGGCTCCTCTCCGCCAAAGATTGATCAAATGTGAATGAGGGAGGAGGAGCCCATTAAAAAGAGGCAAAAAATCAAAAAAAGGAAAATATTTACAAAAAAGGAATGTGTTTATTGGATGGATTAATAAAATAATTAAATAAATAAAATAATTAATTAATTAAAAACGAATTTCGTAATAAATAAATTAAATAAATTAATAAATTAATTCAAAATTAATTGGCCACCTTAATGGTGGCCATATATGGTGTGGAATAAAATCATATATACAAGGCAAGTTATTAAACCAAATAAATTCAAATAAATCAAATAAATTAAATAATTACATATGATTTTCGTAATTAAATAAATTAAATTAATTAATGTGAGACAATTAATTTTTTTGGTCATTTTTATTTAGGGAAATTAATTGTATACATATATTATATACATATAGTATAATGTACATAGGTCCAAATAAGGAAATATTTTTTATACAAGATTTTTTTTTATTTTATTTTTTTTTTAATTTTTATTTTTATTGAAAACAATATTTATAATATATACATTAAGTAAAACTAAATATTAATAATTATATACACAAATAAATGGGTAAACTGCACAATACACCCCAGAAAACCGACTTTTTAACCGTAACTCCAAAAAATACAAAACCACAGCCATTTGAAAGATAATTTAATTTATAGTATTATGGAAGTGAGTTTGGTTCGATTTGAGCTCGTATGGAGCCGGAATTGATGTTTCAATTATTGCATTACGGCTTTTTCTGGGTGTAATTATTTACAATATATACAATATTTTATTTTACAAATATTTTTATTATTTACGACACAATTTTATTCACAACTTTTATTTACAAAAATAATTAGTTTGAGGTCAAATTATGTACAAATAAAATAATATAAGTTTTATACATATATACATGAAAAATATGTACAAGTTATTTTTTTTGGATTTTCTGACAGACAACCTTATCTCCCCCTACTTTATTCCTGGTCGATCAGGTCAAGTCTTGACCTTCTCTCGGGGTTTGGGTCAGTCTGTATTTATTGCATAAATACCTCCTTTTCTTTTTCTTTTCTCCTTTATTCTTTTATTTATTTACAAAAAGTGTTAAAAATGAATAATTAACAAATGTATGCAAAATGATAAGATTATGAAATTAATGGGTATTTACAGGTGTTTGACTAAGAAATTGAAGCTAAAATAAAAGAATAAAGGCGATGAATCGTGGATTCATCATTCCCCTATACTTTACCTTTGCTAGTCCCTTAGCAAACACTTATTTGAAAAATAAGTGAAAACAAAAATAAAGAAAAGAAAAAGGAAAGACGTCAGAATAATGTTGACTTTTAAACTTATCTTCATAAAAATGTAGTCTGGAGCTCTGTCGGACCTTTGGATTATTAGTGTGTCGGAACCTTAATGGGATGTGGATTTAAAACCTAACAGCCTCTAAGTTCCACCAATCTATGGACAAGACTCCTCAATAAACCAGATCAGAACAAGTCTACATACACAAACTCTAATGACCATGAATCTTTCCATGCAGTGTAAGTGATATGTAGCTCCCCACCTCAGAAGTAACAAAGAAACAACCTCCCCCAACCTGGTAACTCTAATGCCTCGGTCTAGCAACTCTTTCCTCGAGAAGCGGGGTATTCCCTTCTAAGTTCAAGTGCAACCGGCTCAAGAAGAGGGGGAAGAAGTATAGACTTTTGGAAGCTCAGCCAGTGTAGCTAAGTCTCCCGCTGCAAGCTTCATGAGATGTAACATGGATGCCATAAGCTTTTGCTTTATTTCACTATATACACTCCGGTGGGGTTATTAAATTTTCAATCCGACCCACCACTTTTTTGGAGTTCTTTTTGCATTTTTGCATTTTTTTTTCTTTTTTTCTTCTTCTTTTTTTTTTTTTTTTTTTTTTTTGTACAACATATCTACATGGTGCAGCATATATACAAGAAATTTTCCTCTTGAGCCAGTAGACTATCCCTCTTTTGAAGCTTTATTGCAACCCACGGCTTCTGTCTTTAGCCTTCATCACCACTAGACCAAGTTGAGACGCACTTCCTTCACTAGAAGAAGAAGAGAGGTTCCGCCTAGAAGTACTACCCTCATATGCTACCCCAAGCCAAAGGAAACTGCCTCCTCACCACCTCATCCGTGGAGAGCCATGTGTAAAGTGCTGGTGCAAGTTAAGCCATTGTCTCTAAGAGTCATGCGTGTGTTGTTAAGTGCTCTACTTAGGCTTATCAAGATGACATATGCTCATAGTCGTGTGGACCCAAAGAATTAAGTCACTAGGACCTGAAAAGTCTTAACTCCACATCTTATAAGATTCCTCTGAAATTAAGTGGATTAAGGTCCAACTAAGCTCCATTCTTCAAATTTATTCCAGACATAGTTTAATCGTCAAGACTATCCTGAAAAATGCACATGCCAATGCAAGAAAATATGTACAATGCATAGAGAAAACAAAAATCTTTTTGTGAAACAATTTTCAAATTTTTGAAATTTTTATGGATTTTTGAAAAAAATGCACATGCAAAAGTTTTTTTTTTTTTTTTTTTTTTTGGAATAAGATTCATATTTACACAAGAGTGAGTTGATTATTTTACAAGAATAGGATGCAAAAATTTACAACTTGAGTAATTTATACAAGTATATACACAGTTGGATTTTTTTTTTTTAATTCATTTTTTTTTTACAAGTTTTTTTTTTTTATTATTATTAATATATTTTTTTTTTGTGATGCATATATTCCTCAAATTTATTTGAAAATAATTTTACAAATAATTTTGAAAACTATAGTCCAAAATAATTTTGCACACAATTTTACAATCATTTACAATCATTTGAAAATATTTTGCAAATATTTTTCAAACAGTATATATAGATTTTTGAAAATAATTTTTCAACCATTTTTCCAAACATTTGCAAATAGTTTTACAAAATCTTTTTATTTCACACAAAAAAATTTTTTTACAATCCACAATATTTTTACAAAGGTTGAAAATAGTTTTCAAACATTTTTCAAATAGTTTTCAAAAGATTTTTCAAATAGATTTTCAAACTACTTTCAAAATATTTTTCAAAATATTTTAACCTGACTTATTAGCCAGTATGTACAAGGAAAAATTTTGAGGAAATTTATGCATCTTTTTTTTTTTTTTTTTATTTACACAGTATTTTAGCCATATTAAAAATATGAAAGTACGAGTTATGGCTAAAGTATATATACAATATATACGACACCCCCCTATACTTAGCTCGAACTATGTCCTCATAGTGATCAAAGAGCTGGAAATAAAGACATAACTCGTGCTTTGTATAGAAAAGTGAGAAGAATAGTATACTACAACGACGAATAAAAGAATACAATCAATAGAAGTCGGTGATCCCCCTATACTTAGGATCAAGTAATCCTAAGTATAGCAGACTGTACACAAAGGGGAAAACCGAGGGGTAGAATGTACTGGGTTTACCCCCCCTATACTTAGGGTAAAATATCCCTAAGTATAGGCAGCAAAACAGAGGTAAAAAGAATCAAAAGAATAATCAAACGTCTGACACCCCCCTATACTTAGGGTAAAGTACACCCTAAGTATGGAATGATCATGCGATGAAGATGGGGTGCAAGACAGAAAGAATGGATGAATGATATGGACAGATGGATCTATACAGATGTGATCATTGTTGAGGTGCCTCTCAACGAGCGCTAGAGTTTACGCCCCTAGCTGGGCGCAAATGTTAGGATAACGCCGTGTCAAGGTTCAGGACGGCATCTGTCAGACGAATACCGTACTGTCGTTGCAGTCTCGGCGGGAGAATAACGACGATTTCAACAGAGTAAATGATAACACCCAGATAATCAGTCAGGCGGGTGTTTACTACCGAATCAAGATATGAGCAGATGAAGTCGGGCTCCGGCAGCACAAAAGAAATCATTGGCTCAATGTCTATATGGAGTGAAATGGTAGAGCCGAAAAAGTCAAACGTGGAGAAGGAAGGATCGGTCAGAGAATCCTCCACGTCAATCACCGTCTCGAATAAGTATGGAAGATTATGATCAGGAGACTCACTAGAAAGGCTGATATCCGATGCATATAATGTAGACAAATCAGTGAAATCATCGAATACCTCAAAGATCGGGTCATCCTCGCGAGGGTCGTCGAGGAGAGAATCATCAAACTCATTATCAGAAATATCAAAATACTCGGTCTCGTGATCCGACAGATCGGATGCACTCCCAGAAAGTGAAACCGAGTTTATATGGTCCATGGCATCCTCCCGCAGATAACCCTCGGGGAGTAATGCCAAATCATCAGGAAATTGGGGATCAATGCTGTCAAATGTCATGTCCTCCAAAAATATATCGACCTCATCAAATGGGAGGACACAAGGCTCAAATACGGGACTATCAAGTTCTGTAAAATCCAAATTCGGTCCCTCATCAAACTCTCTATGCTGAGATGAATCCAAATGTATCTCCGAATCTGAGAAGATCTCCTGAAGACAAGACACTGAATCAACTGTGTATGGATACTGGAATGACTCTAAGGATGGCTGAAATGTGGGCTCCTCATGTATCTCTTGGGATCCTAGCAGATCTAGAATCGAAGAATCTTCTATGTGAAAGAGCGGGACTGGCTCAAAATCTGACTGTAAATTCATTTGGTCCTCAACCAATATCCGGCTCTGAGAACTCACAACAATAGGCAACACATCCATCAAATGAGAAGAATCAGCATTCATATCCTCTGATCGGTGTGTGATGTCAAGATCAGCATGGTGTGTCACACACTCAACAGTTGTCATCTCTCCGTCATGTGTTGTCCCAAATAAATCATCTGGTGTATATGCAATATCAGAAAGTGTATCCAAGATGGTCTCAACAAAATCCAAGTCGGGACAATGGTGTGAACCACTACACGAGGTAATGACATATGATATTTGCTCTGCGGTCCTCCCCCTCATGGCGATATGGATAAGGTCAGTCATCGAAAATCCATGATCTGGAAATCGCCTCAAAAGTTCTCGTAACTGCAACCATGTATCTATTAATGGCTTCTGGGGGTTAACTGAAAAATCACGAATAAAAGACCGCATCATCTCGGCTCTAAGTCGGGGGTAAAATTTTTGCAAAAACAATGATCGTAAATCTCCCCACGTAGCAATCTTCCTTCCCAATCGTCTGTGCCAAGTCTTGGCTCTACTCTGAAGTGTGAATGGGAAGGTAATCAGCATCATGTCCTCAGAAGTGATATCCAAATATGATCGTGATACACAAAAATCCTCAAATTCATCAATATGCAAATAAGGTTCCTCGTGCATTTCCCCAAAAAACTTAGGCAGTAGATCAATTAACTCTAAATCCAAAATGAAGGGGCTCAGTGTAGAAGCGGAGTGTGCTTCTTGATCGGTGTACTCATCCATCATCTTAGGATTAAAGTCATCCAAAGCTTGCCAATGCCCCATTTGATCGCGTATGGGATGCACTCTCATCTCAGCAAGGTGAACACCCATGTCTCGTGTTTGGTCAATCTGGTCTCTGTGGGTGTCACGCACAGCACGTCCCAAATGGGAGGGTGGGTAGGGAGAAGATGAGAAGTCGGATGGGGTTCCGACCTCTCGAGAGAATGAACGTGAGTGATGGGCGTGAAATGAAGAAGCCGCAAAATTCGGCTGGAATGGAAAGTGGCCCATCGTAATCAGAGGAAACTGAAGGGGGGGGATGGAAGGGACTGAAAGAAAGAAAAGGCAGGAACGAAGAGAGAGATAGAAGGGAGGGAGGGTGGGTTAGAGACAGAAGGTGACTGCTAATGATAAAGGAAGATGATTGTAACCGACTCACACCAAAGACATACAAAACACAAAGCAAACCCCCAGTTCACCAACTCAACACAAAGTGAAGACCATGAGATTCGGTCCTTTATCTTTTCAATTTTAGAGTTAAGGTGATCAATGAAAGTTGTACACACACTTAAGAGGCTTGAATAGGATTTGGGCACTACTCCTTAGTGTGTACGCGAGCAATTAAAAACGCAGACAATGAGGGGGTTGCTCTCCCAATACAATGAGGAATTGGTTACGTTTAATTTTAGAGGTCAAGTTCAATTAGCAGTCCCATTTTTAATTTTTGATTTTCTATTTTTTTGGGATTTTTTTTTTTTCAGAAAATAACGCCTAACGAGCTTTTTGATTTCCTCTTTGATTGATTTGAGTCCAAAAACAGGGGGAGGAAGTCGAAAAAGCCAATGCACGGTCAAACACAATGATGCATGCAGAGATAGAAAATGCGTACCTTACTCCAGCACTCTACATGCAATATGATCCGCGCATAAAATTAAAGACAGAATATAAACTAACTATATGATGCACGAAGAAATCGGCCTTAGACAAGCAACTTCTATTGATCGTGAAGAACAATAGTTAGCTAACCGAATCGAGTCCGGAGTCCGATCTTGGGAGTCACTCGGTGCCCGCCACAACGGGTCCTGCCAGCGCTGTATGTGACTCCTCACGGCACGTGGTCTCAAATCCAATTAAACTAACTTTTTCAGTGAATTTTATTAAGGTCCAATTACGTTCTATAGGAACAGATATTCTATTAGGTGTTGGGCCTTAGAAATTTACGTCACAATCAACAAAAATTCCTACGTCTAGGGGCCAAATCCGCACGAATCAAGATAGCAAGTTATGACGTGAAATCAAAAACACGGAAAACAGCGGTGAGGTCCCCCAAGTGCACCGGCACTTGACGAAACAGACCCCGAAAAATGTCCAAGTGTCCACAGTTCAAAATCCTAAATTATTACAAAAAATTGTTCTCTCTCAAAAGTAAAATTCTTCTTCTTCTCCCTGCTTCTTCTTCCCGTGCGGGTCCTCAAAAAGTGTACTCCAAGTTCTCCACGCAGTACCTCGCACAAAAAATTAGAGAGAAAAGGTCAGAAAACAATTAAAATATAGAGAGACAAAAATAGAAAAATGACTACAAAGCCGTGCTCCCCGGCAACGGCGCCATTCTGACGACGCGGAAATCACACGGTCGAGAGAGGAATAAATAATATCAAAGTGTCGTTGTTCTCAACCGCAAGATTCGGTCATCGAGAAAAATAATAAAACCACTTGGGAGAAGATAAATCGATGAAAATTAATGTAAGCGGTCTTCGCTATTCTTTTTACCTGGTATAGCGACCAGGGTCGAACACAAGGAGCACGATTTAAAAACTAAGTAGTCAATTTTCAGAAATGCTAATTTTTTAGTGGTTTTTGAATTTTATATTTTTTTTATTTTTAAAACAAGCACAATATTCACAAGGGATAAAAGCACAAAAATTGGACAGAAATTAAAACAAATCAAACCTCAGCTACAGGAATTTTTGTGGGATTTTTAGGCAATTTTTATATTTTTTTATGAATTATCAAAAGGTATGCCAGCAAAAAGACACAAAAGACAATGTTTTTGAATTTTTAAAATTATCAAATCAACTCAAAATGCTATGAAAACTTTATACAAGGTTCACATGCATAGCAGGAGCATGTAAGAATTTTTGCAAGATTTTTAGAGCATGAAAACTATTTATTTCATTCAAAGAAGTCCTGCAAGTTATTGTTCTAAACAGTTGGGGCTGAAATGTAATTATGCAAAAAGTTTCTCTCTTAAAAATATTAAAATAAATATACTGCAGGAGTAACTTTGGAATTTACCCATGTAACATGTGCATGGCACATGACCTTCTGGAGCAGGGGCTTTTTTTTGCAACAATCAAAGCTTTCAGGGGTACCTCCGCAGTTCTCAAAACTTCCAGGGGCATCTACGTAAATGTTCCAAATTTATAATCCAAACCCTAGGACTTCTTCTTCGTTTCCAAAACACAGGAGGGCAAAGGGGGTAAGCCGCCGCCCACCAAAGGAGCCGAGGGAGATGGCGCAGCCGGCGGAGCGCGGAGCCGGAGGCGCGCCGCTGAGGAGGGCGGTTATGCGCGGCCGCACGCCACGCGGGAGGAGGCGTGGAGGAGCACGCGGCGGCCAACCGCCGCGGAGGGTGGCTGGAGCGAGATCTGGAGGGCGGCGCCGTACCGCGACCGCTCGCGGCGCGGAGGAGGGCGGTACGCGCAGACGCGCGCGGGGATCGCGGGGGCGGAGCGCTGTGCTGGTGGCTCGCGCGGAGCGCCGGTCGTGGGGCACGCGCGACGCCGCGCGCGTGGAGGCGTGGCTGAGAACGGCGCCGCCTCACGCGGGCGGTCAGAGGCGAGACGGGTCGGCGCAGTTGGCTGCGGAGGAGGGGGCGTGAACAGGTGGCGGCGCAACCGCCTGGAGCCGCAGGTGGGTGGTCTGGGCGCGGTAGGCCTCGCGCGGCCGCGGAGGGAGCGTCAGATTTGGAGCAGCCCGCGTGGGCTGGGGGAGGCCGCGGCGGACTGGAGATGGAGGTCCTCGGTGAGGGCCGCGGGCTGGGGCGGCGCCGGAGCGGTGTACGGCCTGGAGAAGGGGGCCGCGATGGGGCAGGTGCGGGGGTGGCGACCCGCCCTGTTGCTGTTATCTTTTTTTATTTTTTTTTGTTTTTATTTTTTTTTTGTTTGCTGCAGGAAAGTGTTAGAGGAAAAAAATGTAAAAATTTTTTTTTTAATTTTTTTATTATTCTCCTGCAAAACAGAATGTTAGAGACAAAAAGAAGAACAAAAATTTTATTGTTTTTTTTTTTTTTTACTTCTTCCTGCAAAAACAACTGTGAGGTAAACAGGGAGAATCCTTATATGAATTTTTTATTTTTTTTTTATTTTTTATATTTATGCACAATACTAGGAAATATGGATGGAGATCCGGTGGAAATGTGAGAGATGGATCTGAGGCTCCGATCACCGTGCGTGATCGGAGGTGGAAGATCGTGCGAGGTAGAACGTGAATATGTAGGGATCGGAAAATGAGATGGAAATCGATTTCGAGGCGGAAAATATGTGGTGGAAATTTTAATCTAAAAACTACTTCCTACTCCTACGCTAAGATCTAACTCTACGATTACCTAAGGAAAAAGATAAGAAAAGAGTGGATCTCACCTCGGGGATCGGACACACCTCCTCGCCTCACAAAGTAGTAATGATTCCTTACCTCGGGGATCACATCACCTTTTCCTCGCCTCACTGCATACAGTCCTTGCTGTCACTCTCGCTGTGCCTCTGATCACGCAGGGATAGGAGCCTGGTCTCTCGACAGCTCACCGGCGCACAGGACGGATCGAGGCTAACCCTCTTCAACAAGAAATCCAAAATAAGGGCTCCTCTCCCCGTTATCACAGTTGTTTTTGCAAAAAATCAAAAAAAGGAAAATATTTACAAAAAAGGAATGTGTTTATTGGATGGATTAATAAAATAATTAAATAAATAAAATAATTAATTAATTAAAAACGAATTTCGTAATAAATAAATTAAATAAATTAATAAATTAATTCAAAATTAATTGGCCACCTTAATGGTGGCCATATATGGTGTGGAATAAAATCATATATACAAGGCAAGTTATTAAACCAAATAAATTCAAATAAATCAAATAAATTAAATAATTACATATGATTTTCGTAATTAAATAAATTAAATTAATTAATGTGAGACAATTAATTTTTTTGGTCATTTTTATTTAGGGAAATTAATTGTATACATATATTATATACATATAGTATAATGTACATAGGTCCAAATAAGGAAATATTTTTTATACAAGATTTTTTTTTATTTTATTTTTTTTTTAATTTTTATTTTTATTGAAAACAATATTTATAATATATACATTAAGTAAAACTAAATATTAATAATTATATACACAAATAAATGGGTAAACTGCACAATACACCCCAGAAAACCGACTTTTTAACCGTAACTCCAAAAAATACAAAACCACAGCCATTTGAAAGATAATTTAATTTATAGTATTATGGAAGTGAGTTTGGTTCGATTTGAGCTCGTATGGAGCCGGAATTGATGTTTCAATTATTGCATTACGGCTTTTTCTGGGTGTAATTATTTACAATATATACAATATTTTATTTTACAAATATTTTTATTATTTACGACACAATTTTATTCACAACTTTTATTTACAAAAATAATTAGTTTGAGGTCAAATTATGTACAAATAAAATAATATAAGTTTTATACATATATACATGAAAAATATGTACAAGTTATTTTTTTTGGATTTTCTGACAGACAACCTTATCTCCCCCTACTTTATTCCTGGTCGATCAGGTCAAGTCTTGACCTTCTCTCGGGGTTTGGGTCAGTCTGTATTTATTGCATAAATACCTCCTTTTCTTTTTCTTTTCTCCTTTATTCTTTTATTTATTTACAAAAAGTGTTAAAAATGAATAATTAACAAATGTATGCAAAATGATAAGATTATGAAATTAATGGGTATTTACAGGTGTTTGACTAAGAAATTGAAGCTAAAATAAAAGAATAAAGGCGATGAATCGTGGATTCATCAAGTAGAAACATCTTGAAGAGTCTGTGTTGATTACAAAAAACTAAATAAGGCTACACGAAAAGACTACTTTCTACTACCATTCATTGACCAAATCACCGAGAAACTAGCTGAAAAAGAATTTTTTTGCTTTTTGGATGGATATTTCAGATATAATCAAGTGGCTATAGCACCGGAGGATCAAGAGAAAATCACTTTAACTTGTTCTTTTGGAACCTATGCATCTCGACGCATGTCATTCAGATTATGTAATGCTCCAGCAACTTTTCAAAGGTATATGATGGGAATCTTTGCTAATATGATCGATGATTTTATGGAAGTATTTATTGATGATTTTTCAATTTTTGGAGACTCCTTTGAGGAAACATTTGGATTTTTTGATAGAGTCTTGTAGAAATGCATTGAAGTAAACTTGATATTATCTTGGGAAAAATCACATTTCATGGTGAGGTAAGGGATTGTGCTAGGGCACAATGTATCAAAGAAAGGGATGGAAGTAGATCCTTCAAAAATTGAGACAATCACCCACCTAGGCCTGCCCATTAATATAAAAGGAGTTCGTTCCTTTAGGGTCTCACATCATAAATTACACAAACCATTCTACTATGAAATACCTCTTCACAAAGAAAGATGCCAAGCCTAGACTCATTAGGTGGGTATTATTGCTCCAAGAATTCGATCTGGAAATTCGAGACAAAGCCGGAGCAAAGAATGTCGTAGCCGATCACTTATCAAGGCTCTCTTTATCACCTTTACCCATCAATAACATTGTCCCAATTTCTGATAATTTCCTAGATGAGAGTATAATATATGTCTCTCAACTCCCTTGGTATGCGGACATCGTCAATTAACTCATCACATCCACATTACCTGACGACTGGCTAAATCATAAGAAAGACAACACCAAAGCCCAATCCTGATATTATCATTGGGATGACCATCTACTCTTCAAAGAGAGCACTGATTTGATATGGAGACGTTATATCCTTGAATCTGAAGTCTCTAGTATCCTATCTCACTGCCATATCTCTGGGTGTGGAGGACACCATTCAGGGAAGAGTACATCCGCTAAAGTACTACAATGTAGTTTCTATTGACCTACACTGTTTAAGGATGCCCATCATTTTGCTCAAGCTTGTCCTGCCTGTCAAACCAATGGAACAATGACCCAACGCAACATGATGCCTCTCCAACCAGTACATGTAGTCAAAATTTTTGACACTTGGGGCATAGACTTTATGGGACCTTTCACCACATCGCATTGTTACCAATACATTCTTCTCGCTGTTGATTATGTGTCCCGTTAGGTAGAATCCATTCCCACTCGTGTTGCTGATAACACAATCATTGGCAAGTTCCTAAATGGCCTATTCCCTCGATTTGCATTGCCTAAGGTGATCATTAGTGATGGAGGAACCCACTTTTTGAATACTTCGGTGAGAAAGTTACTTAAGAATAATGGAGTTGAACACCATGTCTCGACTTCCTATCACCTACAAATCAATGGAATGGTTGAGTTATCAAATCGAGAGATTAAAATCATACTCCAGAAAACTGTTCGATCTGATCGTAAGGACTGGTCCCAACACTTGTCATCTGCTTTTTAGGCATACCGTACAACCTTCTATACACCTTTAGGAATAAGCCCCTACAACCTTGTCTATGGAAAACCATGTAATTTACTTGTCGAGATTCACCACAAATCACTCCGGGCAATAAAACAATGTCAATAGGATTATGATGAGGCCGGAAAAATAAGATTACTAGATTTGGCTGAATTGGAAGAACTACGATCACAAGCCTATGATAACAACCCGATCTACAAGGAGAAAATAAAAATATGGTATGATGCCAACATTTCGAGGAAAATATTTCAGGAGAATAAAAAAGTGTGGCTATTTGATGCAAAATTAAAATTATTTACAGGAAAGCTGAGATCAAAATAGAAAGGACCATACATTGTAACCTAAGTTTTTGACAATGGTTCCATAGAAATATCTTATCCAAATACTAAAGTCACTTTCAGAGTCAATGGTCAAAGATTGAAACCCGTTGTTGAACCCTTTGGTCCAATGCCTGTTTATGCAATATATCATCTACATGAACATTAAACAATACACTTTGCCAAGCTGAGGTGTTAAATCATGCATTCTCGTGAGTCTCTCCTCACATGTATCTTTTCTTCTTTCCCATGTGTTTATTTTACTGTATTGCATTAGATAAGTATGGGGGTATACATCCATACTTCAACAAAACACAAAAATACTTTTCAAATACCTCATCCAATCTGTTGGTCCTCTTATTTATTGACTTTACCATGAGAACATGGTTTCTGATAAGCATGGGGGGTGTCTGTATATTTTCCAAAATTCCATAATTCTCAAAATTGCATATTTATCTTGAAAATATTACTAAAAGAAGAAACATTTGCATTCTTAAAATCAAAATAAAAAATTTATAAAATTTTCCTCATAATATTTTTCAAAAACATCAACAAAAATATCTTCAAAACCACCAAAATACGTCTCTCCTTCCCATTTTATCCTATTTTTTTTGAGAAATCGATTCTTCATTGCATAGATCATAGATTGAAGCTGAGTTGACCCTAATCCACTTAAGTCCATCAGAATTTCACTAGACATGATTTTTAAGTTTTCTTTAGGTCCATATGTACTTTATTCTCTCAATTCTGCTAACTCTATTGGTGAATGAACTTCTGTATCCAACTAGATCACCTAAGCAACTGGTACCACTCTTAAACTCTTCATTGAATATTAAATAACTACACATTTCACTTAGCTTGATTGAGTTTATTTTACGAGACACAGTTATAAACAAGTTGAGGTGAGGAGTTGTCCTCTTGGTTGTGCCAATGCCTAAACCTTGTCTATAGTCAGTGAAGGAACGTGACTCAGGAGCAGAATGATCTCTCTAGTCTAAGTATGTCAGCAAACAAGCCATCATCGTACCTCCAAAGTCAATATTAAGCGATACTACCTTCGATGCCAAACTCAAAACAAAAACACCACAAAAAGGCATATCACAATACAAAAGAATGCAAAAAAGCACCAATCATGCAAAGATGTGCGAATCAAAAGCAATGAAAGAAAACCACCAAATAACCCTTGTCCACCAACATGCAGTGGTAGCAGCCCAATGATGCTACCTAATTTCTTAAAAGAGGCCCAAAGAGGCTCAGGGTTCTGCTCTGCAAAAGGAAAAGAATGAGAGCAACGGACCAAAGCGGTCTACGAAAAACCCTGAAAATTAAGTCCTATTCTCCATCCGAATTGCTTCCTATTTTTATGCTGACATACTTGGTGAAAGGAGACTATGCCTGAACTCAGGTGAGGACCGAGATTATAGACATAGGGAATCATTCGGTACCATGATAGATTGTATTGTTATCTCATTCTCTCGACTTATAAAAGCTACAACATCACTAACACTGTGTATATCCACTCAAGGTCAAAGAGAATACATGTTGATTACAATGATCTGACTTGATCGACTTTCTGAAACCATTTCGATTTTGTCGGAACTGAAAGGTTGTTGAAACTATAAACTCGAGTCAAGTTATAATTGGAACAAATCTTTAATCCATAGGTCTACTCTACTAAAGTTTGTGTATTTATGTGATTTAAATATAAAAAAAACTCACGACATTCTGGGCGTGTCTGCTGCAAACCCTCACTTGTTCATGTTGACTATTCCCCTCTTCCTTCATTATTATTTATCTTACTCATGCTCTAGACTAAGAAGATTTAAGTATGGGGGTGTGATGAACCTCACATTCATCGCATTAACTTGTACGAATTACGTAAAGATCGATTCACTTTCCTTGCATTTCATCTTACTTTGTACATAATATTATCCTCATATAACTTTTATTTATCACATGTAAAAAAGGATAAAAGTGGTAAAAGAAGCACACGTCACTACAATTCATTTCATCATTTATATATCTGATATAAGTTTTATGAGCCTATTATATTCGCAATAAAATAGCTTGATATATTCTTTAATACATAATGAAAACAACCTTTATACAATGATCTAATAGTACTCATGAATACATTGAATACTCAAACAATGTTTAGCTATATATATAGGGTAAAATGGGGCTGCCCCCATGGGCGGAGCTAACTTGGCTCCCCCCGTGTCATTCCGCCGCCTTTTTTTATTTTTTTTGAAAATTTATTCCGTGGATTTTCATCAATATATACCTATATTATGTCATTCAAATTCCACGCGAAACAGAGACTCCTACGACCTCCATCCGGAAGGGTCATGTTTAGCAATTCTGTTACCGTTAAAAAATGTCTATCTCGATGGAGGCCGTAGGAGTCTCTGTTTCGCATGAAATTTGAATGACATAATATAGAGATATAGTGATCAATATTCAAGGAAGAAATTTTCAAAAAAATAAAAAATAAAAAAACGGACGAAATAACGTGGGGGGAGCCAAGTTAGATCCCCATGGCAACCCCATTTAACCCATATATATACACACACAATGCAATCAAATCTTAACATCTAAAGAACATGAAATACGTAAACTATAATCAGAATTTAATTATAAACATATCTAATTCATATTATGGCCATAATAGCTCTCCCACTCCTATCTCTATTATGATATGATATTATCCCATTCCACTCACGTAACCATTACAAATTCCATGCAAGAAAGTTAAGTATTTTCTCCTCTTAATTATGTCTTTGGAAACATGTTCCTTACCATTTAAGAAATCAAGTGGGCCCTCCTCCCCATTCGCTCCTTTTCCATGCAAGGAACATAGATCGACTCCCATATTATATGTGATTACCAATACATTTTTTTATACATTTCCAGGTACTATCTTCCTGCAACATATCAAAGGAGATCTCTTGCCTCCTGCTGACCTTCTTCTTCACGTAAAGTTTACTGTATCAGCACCTCAGCTTCCAAAAAAAGAACACGCCTCTACCATCTCCCAAGAGATCGTCATATCTTAAGCAAGATACGGCTTAATCTTTACCATCCTGCACGGCAAAGGCCAGGCTATAAAAGGAAGACCACCATCACATAGTATCGGATCTCCAACCACCGCGCCCAGGTAGCTTGCCAACTCCTTCAGCCTACACCGCCTTGCGGTACCCCCCCATTCTGCACTTCTGCATACGCATCACCTACTCAATCCCGAGTTGCACTGCAGTTGTGTGCGCGGCCGCCAGTGCACCCCTTTTGCTTCAGCAGCAACCGTCGTCCACGCGATCTTCTCCTCCCATAGTGTCACCGCCCGCGTGGCCTCTCTCTCATTCCAGCCATCTACAGCGCCAAGTACGGGCGCCACATCTGCTTATGCGTCCGTACCCCGTGCGCTCCTGTCGCGGCCTCCTCTTGTGCGTCCGTGTCTCGTGCCCCCTTGCGCCGTCGCACGAGCTCCCCCTCTCCAGTTCCTGACGCAGTCGTACGTGACCCTCCATCTCACAGCTGCTGGCGCACACCTACACCATGTTTCCCAGCAGAAAGCTGCCACTTTCATTCTCCGTTCTTGGGCTCCAAGAAGAGAATTCTCTCTCGTCTATCTTTTGTTTAAGTGTTTAATGAAATTTTGATTAAGTTTTAAATAAATATGCAATTTAACTCTCTTAAATATTTTTGCTATAACTTTGATCTTGTAGTCTTATTTTAGTAGTTCACACAATTGAAAGTCTCAATTTTGAATTTTAGCAGTTAAGTCCTTGGAGTTGCAATCTTCTATATTTTACTAATCTAATTGCAATTTTTCCAATTTATCTCTTATTCTGAGAAAATTCTAAGGTGGCCTTGTCAGTCTCAAGTTAGTCTATGTAGTTGCAAATCAGTCCGTTAGTTTTCCTTTCTTTTGCATCTATGACCTTTATATATTTTGAGCATTAAAAAACTTTACAATCCAGAAAAAACTTCTACAAAATTATCAAAAATAGTAACATGCATTTATATTAGTTTAAAATAGGTTTGATCTTCCTTTAAACTCCATTATAAAATCAAAAAATATCGCGTTGCTATTTTGCCTCTTTTAGAAATCAAATGAAGTTTAAAGATTTAGTTAAAATTGCAAATCTGCATGGTCTCTGTGGATTCGAACCTCAAATTGCCATTTACATTCTTGATCGTCATTTACGCAAGTAGTTGTAATGTATTTGTTTGATCTTGATTATTCGCGGTTCACAACGATTTGATAACATCGCCATCTTAAATCATGTAAAAATCTTGTCAACAATATGACAGAATGGATCCACATCCCACCGCACCATGCTCACTTCTAGCTCAAATCCCACTTCCTTGTGCTCCTCCCCTCATTTCATGGGAACACCAACACAGAGCAATACACTTACCTGCAACAGTTCTCTCGTATCTGCAAGACAACCCACTACCCTAACATCCTGTGGGGTGTAGTGAAGATGATTGCATTCCCTTTCGGCTTATAGGACAAGTCCCTCTATTGGGTCAATCATTTTAGAAAGGTCATGATGACTTGGGAGGAACTCAAATCTACGTTTCTTCACAAATTCTACCCTCTTGGACATCTCAACCAGATGCAAACCAGTATGAGCAACTTCTCCCAGGCCACCCACGAGTCTATCCATGATGCCTGGGAGTGATTTCCAAATCTGCAGGAGAAGAGCCCCTACCACGATATACCGAGGACCAGCCTGGTCCAATACTTTTTATGGGACCTGAATATAGAGAGTCAGAGACTAGTGGATGCTGCATGCTGAGGTTCTCATTTTAACAAGGATGAAGACGTGGTATGTCAGATTTTTGAAGAAATGACTGAGGGAGAGGCCAATCTGTCTTCATCATGCGCTTACCAGAGATAGCTGCAGGTCCTCCTAAAGTCAGTTCATATGGAAGCATCCCATGAAGGAGAGAGAGAGAGAGATGAGAGCTCCAACCTCAGTACCATTGGGGGCCATCTCTCAAAGGTTGTAAAAGTTTTTAAGGGTTTTTTAATTTTTAAGGTTTTTGTATATCCAAAAATAAAAAAAATTGCACAGAAAATCAAACACATGAAAACTAACAAAACTTAATTTTTTTTAGAATGTTTAAAATAGTTTTTATATTTTTTTATGATTTTCTAAATTGGACAGAAGCAAAAACTACTATTTTTGAATTTTAAAAATAACAAAAGCCTCATAATTGTACCCAAAATTTTATGGAAATTTTTACACAGTGGCAGGAGCCATGTATCCAAATTTCACGAAATTTGGATATAATTTGCTATTTTATTTAAATAACACAAAGGCTCACAGTGCATAGGGACCTATATGTAATAAAAAGTATTTTTAGGGGCTCAACAGTAACAAATCCAGAAAGTATAGGGTTCCTCGTGCAAAATATCTAAATTTTCAAGCGCTACGCACATGTACAGGGCACGGAGGGACCTATATGTAAGAAAATATAGTTTCAGTGTCTTATTAGCAACACATGCTAAAAGCCCATGGAATAAAATGCAAAATACCCAGATAAATCAGCACATGTCAAATAAAACCATTCACAGGGGCTTGGATGCAAATATCAGAAAGTAAATTTCATTCCATAACACATAGAAACTACGAGACCATACAATGCAATTTGTCCAAATATCACGTGACAAAGCACGTGTATCACACAAGTAGGGACGAAAATGCAAATAACATTAAGGTCCTAAGTGCAATATGTCCAAGAGCTAATGTTTATTTATTAAACTAAACTAGAACAACAGGAAACTGCAGGGGTACGAGTGCAATTACCCAGCCGAGGCACGTGATGGCGCACGTGAGGTGCCAGATGTCGAGGCGGGATTGGCTGCTGATGTGCGGTCCTGGTGCAGACGCCTGGACGATCCAACGGTGGAGGCGCATGGCGAACGTGGGCTGCGCGTGCCCGTCAGACCATGATCTGACGGTCTGACACCGTAGAAGATGGACGGTGAGGATGCGATCTGGAGCGGCGAGGGAATCCGACGGCTGGCAATGGATGAGGAAGAACTCCTCCCAGGTGAGGTTCTCCGGCTCGCCGAAGAAGATCCAGCAGGCCGATGAACGATCGGGGAGGACAGTCCTGCTCGTGATGGCTGTCCGCGTCGGGTGGTCACCTTCGATGAAGCATCCAACGGTCAGATCGTCCGGCGAGGGACAAGCAACCTTGAGGAGCTCCGGCGAAGGTGTGAAAGCACGACCAAGGGGGGTATCTGCTCCTTATTCACCTGCAAAAGAAAGGTCTCGCTCGGAGGAGTGCTGTGGCAGGGGTTATTCACAAAAAGAATGAAAGAAGCGACGTGGGGAGGCGGATGAAGGCTCCGCCGAAGGCGATGGATGGAGCCCAGCTCGATCCAGGCCTTGGTGGCCAAAGCCGAGATGATCAGATCGTAAAGGAAGGGTGATGATGAGTCGGCGAGGGTATCGTACGGGTAGGATGGACTGGCGGAGCTCCGGCCACTAGGGCGGAGCTGGTGGAGCTAAAAAGTGAAAATCGAAATGGACGATGGAAGGGAAGCTATCTGGTCTACCTGATGGACGGAGTCGACTGGGGACGAGCTTAGGAAGCGCTGGGTCGTAGCCTCGAAGGGTCGTCGAAACCCGAGGCTCGGGTGCACCTCGCAGCGATGCACGACGGCAGAAGTCACCAGATCAGTGGCTAACGGCGTCCTCTCCTCTCTTCGACACCTCTCTCGTAAAGCTGTCACTCTCAGGAAGAAGGTGGAGGTCCTGGGACGAAGGAGCAGCGCCAAAGATGGCGTGAAAAGTGTGGCGGAGGTTCATCTAAATACCAGCTCATGTCCGAGAAGAAGAGGTCGGGTCCGGCTTGGTGAAGCACGGACCCCTAGGGCCTGTTTGGTTGCAAGGTTGGGCAGGGTTGGGTTGTGCTGGGCTGGGTGAATAGTAATATGTGAGGAGAAAGTACCCTTGTGAATAGTAACCAGCCCAACCCAACCATGCCCAACCTTGCAACTAAACAGGCCCCTAGGCAAGAAGGCAGGCGTGGATCTCGGATCAGTGGGGATCAATTAGGACCTGGGGTTTGGGTAAATGGAGCTCGGATCTGGCTTAGAAAATTAAGTGAAGTCGGGTCGCGCGCACAGATCCGAGTTGACTAGTCCAGGGGGGAGAGTTGACCGGGGGTCAACAATCCCCCGTGGACCAATCACAGGCTGCCAATTAATAAATATTTGGAAATTCATTTAAAAATAATAAATGACTTATTTTCGAAAAACTTAAAACATGAAAAATGTTAATTTATTTTCAAATTATTTTTTAGTGATTTTTATTGTTTTTAAATAAAAATTATGTATTTACAAAATATTATTATTATATACAGGTATATACATGTATTTATTTTTTATTTTAAATTTTAGTTGTTTATTTTTATACATTTATTCCAATTTTATATTTTATTTATTTATAAGATAAAATTTGGAATAAAAGTGTATTTTTATTTTATTTTTATTATTTATTTACATAAGTTAAATAAATAGGTATATACATATTTACAAGGTATATATACAAAGTGGGAATTTGATTTGATTTTATTTTTATTTTTCTAATTTTTATTTTATTTATTTACACCATGAAATGTGGAATTTGAAAATATTTTTATTATATTTTTATTATTTATTTACAAGGGAAAATAAATAGATGTGTGATTCTATGCACGTGGTCTATATACAATGATGAAGGGAATTTTATTTATTTTTATTTTTGTTTTATTTTTCCATTTTTGTTTTGGTTTATTATTTACAAATATGTACAAATAAATAAGCACATTTTTATTTTTAATAAGAGGAAAATAATTTTAATTTATATACATAGGTATATGTACACACAATTGAGCTTCCCTATCTCTCTCTACTTGAATTCTTTTGCGGTTAGGCCCATGCTGAGCCCTCCCTTGGGATTAGGTCGCTCTATATTTATTCTAAATATTTCCCTCTTTTTCTTTTATTTCTTTATTCTTTTATTTATGCACAAAAACATGCTAAATATACATATTTATAAGATGCATGCTTATTTACAATTTATGCTATTTACACCTATCTACATGTGTTTTGCATAGGTTTTGTAGCTAAAATAAAAGAATAAAGAGTGATGAATGGGTATTCATCAATCATGCGGTTTCATCGCATGAAAAAATTTTAAATTCCGCTGCATAGAACAACTAGTACGACTAGTCGTTCTTCGTCGTATTCGATACGATGCTCACGCTTCCGTGATGCGCTTGAGGATTAAACCATATCCTTCAGTTGCATACTTACACTTAACTCACTCTTATAACTAAGTTAGTCTATTAATACCCATACCTGGCACTAGCAGGCTTTCACTTGCACATTTCATTATACATTAAACACATCGTGATGACATCAGCTGAGAGAATATGTAGACTTTCTACTAGGTCCCACTGAACCTAAGACCCCCTGGAAGATGTTTCCCTTTACGCCATAGATGTCAGTATCGAACCCAATAAGGGAACTCTAGAGCTGGCTCCCATCATGAAGTTTAGCACTAATAAACATGAAAATTGAGGGATCTAAGATGAGACTTACAAGGCGAGGACTCAATCGTTGTAACGACCAATTAATAAATGTGATTAATAAACAATTAATCCGCACAAAGTATAGAAAATCAGTACAAGCATTGTGAATCAAATTTATTGTACCCTACAATAGATTATAAAGTGGACAAGAGTAGTAGTAGGGGTCGAACACAGTATGTAATAGAGGATAGACAATCAAAATTGACTAAAAGAAGACAATATATGATTTTTGGATTTTTAGGGAATTTTTAAATGTTATGGGCTTTGAATTATAGATTATTTTATTTTATTTTTTTATTTTTTTGTCTTTTTTTATATTTTATATTTTCTGATTTTTAATTTTTTTATTTTTAATATGTTTATAGGAATATATTTCACTATATATACCATATAGGGTAACATATTTAGAAATACAACTAAAAGTAAAAAAATGTAGAATAAAATGTTTTTGTGTTTTATATATGTTTCTACTCTTCTGTAAATTTAAGATATTTATACTAATTTTTAGTTGAAAAATAAGGCAAAATAGTTAATAAGAAAAATAAACAGACTTTTTTGTAATTAAAATAATAAAAATAGTCAAAATATCCAAAACTATTTTACTATATACTAGACATAATAAGTAAAACTTAAAAATAGAAATCAATATTTTTGAAATTTGGAGAATTTTTTATAATTTTTAGAATATTTTTTATCCTTTTAATTTTTACAATTTTTTTTATTTGTAATGATTTTTGGTATGTAGTCTCAAAATATGATAATAAATCGACATTATCTTTTTAGAAATTTTAAACACAATTTTACTTTTTTTGGAATTTTTAATGCAAATAGGGAATGCAAACACTTTTTTATTTTAAAAAAATAAAAATAACCACAAAATACCTAACCAAAAATATGTGTGGTATATTTATATAGTATTTATAGTAATTTTCATGGATTTTTAGAGAATTTAAGCTATTTTTAACAAAATAAAATATACAAAAAGGAAATACACCCTGGTAGGGGTATATATGAAAATATTTAAAGTTCCGAGACCCTACCAGAGAACCACAGATAAACTTGGGATCAAAAAGGCAATTTTTTCGGAAAATATCCAATAAACAATACCCGGAGGGGTATATTTGCAATTAACAAAAGGTTTAAGTAATAAAAGTTTTAAGGGGTATAATGTAATTTTTATAGAAAATATTACACTATTAAATCAAAAATCAAGACTAAATTGAAATACAAAATCCCTATGGGTTTAGGTGCAAAATACTCACGTCCCTCACGCACACAAACACATGAGGTGACGTGGATTAGACCTAAATGTAATTAAAGAAAATAAAAGGGTTGAAATGCAAATATTACACAAATATTTAAACTACAAATGAATGTTTATGGACTAAAAATAAAACAAAAAAGCTAGAGGGTGTATGCGCATAATACCTTCCACATGCGAAATTGACAGCAATGGTTCTCCACTTGACACGTGTCATGTCCTAGGAGCACGATGGCGCTTCAGCCTCAACGGTTGAGATTAGATCTTCAGAGAGGATCCGACATTCATGGTATGGCTGATCTGACGGCAACTGTTCTGCCTGGAGATTGGGCACGATCAGATGGTGTAGACACAACTTGGAATAATAGGGAAGGACCTTGATTCTTCCGAGCTTCGATCCGACGAATCTTTGTCCCTCGGCCTTCTCTTTCGCTAAGATGCTCGGAAGCTTCCTCAAGGTGGTTTGCAACTCCTGGAACCCACAATCACAACCTTGACCCAATGATGGGGTCCTGGATGCTCGACGAAGGATGGGGTTCTAGGCATCCTTCTTGCTGATCAAGATCGACCTAGATCGGTTGTCAACATCAAGGACCTACAGGAGAAGAACACATAACCAAAGGGGGGTCCTAGGGACTATTTAAGGTGGAAATGGGTGGAAGGGATGCGAGTAGAGGTGCTCCGGTGATGCAACGGAGGTGGAGCATCTATCTCTAGATCTGTGCAAGATTTAAGTGGATGAAGGTGCATGAAACGAAGAGAAGGTGAAGGGGAAGGAGATAAGAAGCGGTGCCGGAACTCCGGTGAAATCTTTTTCTTCTACGAAAGATTACAAGAAATCTAAGGAAATGGAAAGCGAATCTATTTTACTGCTATGCTGAGGAACAAGAAGAATAAAGAAAAAAGGGCTTACTTGACTTGCACCAATGTGGAGCAAAGCTCGTGGCAGAGGAGGTGGGGGTGCCTCGGATCTACCCCGATTCAACGCTAAATGTGTCGTTGAGTCTTCCTCAAGACTCCTGTTGTCACCAGGACACTCGAGATGATTGAAGATCAGGGTTTGAATAACGGAAAAGGGATCAAAGAATCAAGAGAACTTGACTGGGGAGATATGCACAGGCCTGGGTTCATCAGGGAATGGTGCTTGATTCAGTGGTGCATCGACTAAGAAATCACCGTGACATAAAAGTCTGAGGGTCGAGAATCAAAAGTCAAGAAGAAATCGAGCGTAAATGGTGCAAGGATCGTGCATAAGAAATCAAGAAAGATGGGGTCAAAAATTTGTCTGACAGGGCTCGGGTGAGAGAGTTGACCCGAGTCAACGGAGGACGTGCCATGATTGGGCCATGTCACCCGTACAAAGATAAAACAGACTTGAAATTCAAAAATAATTGAAAAAAAAATTAAATGATTTTATTAATTTTTGGTTAAAACATGAAAATTATTTATTAATTTATGTAGTATTTTAGTAAGATTTTATTTATTTTTATGGCTTATTTTATTGTAAATTATTTTTTACAAGTATATTTATAGGTATATTGACCTATGTTTTGTATATTTTATTTTTATTTTTATTTTCAATTTTATTATTTTATATATTTAATTTATAGATTTATATCTTATTTAAATATACACAAATATATTTTTATTATATTTTTCTGATGTATTTTGTACACTTAAATAAATAATGGTATATATTCATCTATGTATTTGTATAGTATATTCATCTATGTATTTTGTATACTATTTTATTTTAATGTCTTTTTGGTGATTTTATTTTATTCTAAATATGTATATACACTATAAATAATATTTTAAAATCATAAAAACACAAAATATAAAAAATATATATAATAAATAAAATGAATATTTTATTCAAATTTATTTTACATAGGTGTCCAAAGCCTAATTTTTGCATCTTAATTCCAAATTGAATGAAACCACCTTCATTAGATAGCTAATTTGAAGTTGTATACAATTACAGGTCTTTTGATGCATTTTGAGTTCATATGGAGAAGATATTGATCTGGGAAGTTTGAGTTTGTAATTTTATTCTGAGTATAAAATGTGCACTGTGTATTATTTTTGTGTGAAATCAATTTTGTATTTTTTTATGTATTTTTATCTGCAACTTTCATGTATAGAGTTTCTTTATTTGATGTGTAAATAATAGAAAATAAAAATAGTTCTTAAAAGTGGATTATTGAAGCATAAAATTAGGGGTTTTATTGTTGTATTTGGCCCTTATCTCCCCATACTTTATCCTTGTTGACCCAGTCATCAGGATGCTTAGGTCTCAAGGTTTAGGGTCATAAAATACTTTAATATTTTATTTATTTTTCATATCTTTTCTTTAATTTTTATTTTGGCTTTAAATGTTGTATTTTATACAATATTTATGCAATAAATAATGAATGTTAATTCATGCAATATAATGTTATTTACATGTATTTAGCTAGGGTTTAAAGACTAAAATGAAAGAATAAATGTGATGAAATGGAGATTCATCACCCCCCCATATTTACCTTTGCTAGTCCCTAGCAAACACTTATGCCTATAAATGCAGAAAGTAAAAACAAATAAAATAAAAAGAAAGAACTTGGATTGTTTTTAACTTTCAAACTTGTCTTCATAAAATCAAAGTTTTGAGTTTAAGTAGGACCTTTGGATTTTAGGTTTGGTGGGAACCTTATTAATAATTGGATTTCAAACACAACAGCCTCTGAGATCCACAAAACCCTGCTCAAGTCTTTTTAATAGCCAGGCTGGAATAAGTTAACTCATATGCAAACCCTTATAACTATGAATCTATCTTGGATAGTGCTTGTGATATGTAGCTCTCCTCGGCTGAAGCGGTAAAAGTCAATCTTCTCCAACATGGTGGCCCTAATTCTTCAATCCAACAACACTTTCCTCGAGAAGTGGGGTATTTCCTTCTAAGTTCAAGTACAACCGGCTTAATAAGATGAGGTGGAGAGAAGAATGAACGGTAGACAGTGTAGCTACCTATCCTAGGATGCTTGCCCAATATAGCCAAGTCATCCGACTGCAGGATCACATGAATATGACTTTGAAGCTCAAGCTTGCTTATTTGACTATACAAATATATACATGCTCCGACAGGAATTTACTTTCTTAGAATTTTGCCTGTCTTTTCTTTTTGGAGTTTTTGATTTTTTCCATTTTTCTTTTTTTGAATATTATATGAAACATCATTTACATATGTACTTTTCCTCTTGAGCCAATAGACTATCCCTCTTTTGAAGCATTATTGCAACCCACAACTTTTGTCTTTAGACATATTCGCTACTGGACTGGGTTGGGGTACAATGGCAAAAAATGTGTGATTTTCGATGTTTCCATTGGCTTGTGTCTCATACTGACAAATCCAGCCTTCTACCACTTCAACTGAGGTGACCTAAGTGTAAGGTGCATGTGAGCAAGCTAGGTCATTATCAACAAGAGTCGTGTGTGTATTCCGAAATACTCTACTTAGGCAATCAAGATGACATTGAACTAGGTCTTGTGGTCTCAAATATTTAAGTCTGGCAGATATGAAGTATCTCACTTCTAGTCTCTATAAGGTTCCTATGATAAAGTAGATTTAAGGTCCAACCAAGCTCCAATCTTTGGAATTTAATTAGACTAGTTCAATTATTAATACTAAATCGAAAAATACAAATGTTATGCACAATGCAGAAAATATTTATGTTATGCAATTTTCTGATTTTGATATTTTTATGGATTTTTGGAAAAGGTTTTACAATTTTTTATGCAACTTTTGAAAAGATTTTGCAAATACTTTTGGGATTTTTAATTTTGCAAAATTTTAGGGATTTTTCAAAACAAAAAGATCTTTATAAGGTATTTACAGGTTTGTAAAGAATCTTTATTTTCTTGAATTATGTATATAGTTCTCAAAATTATTTGAAAACATTTTTACAAACATTTTGGAAGCTTTCTTTTAAAAACTAATTTGACAAATAATTTTTACAAAAATTGACAAAATTTGAAAATCATTTTGCAATGATTTTTGAAACATTATGTATAGATTTTTTTCAAAATATTTTTGCAACCATTTTCAAAACTATTTGCAAATAGATTTTCAAAATATTTTATTTCAAACAAAGAAAAGAAATTTTTACAAGAAAAATATTTTTACAAAGATTGAAATTTTTTACAAAATATTTTCCAAATAGTTTTCAAGAGATTTTTCAAAAAGATTTTTCAAACATTTTTAAACATTTTGCAAAATATTTTTACCTGATTTATTAATCTATCCCCTTACAGAGTTTTGATGAATTTACTACATGTTTTTTACACTTAATTAATTGTATTTTATCCATACTTATTAAAAATACAAAAGTGCAAGTTACGACTAAACTATATATGGAATATATATGGCCCCTCTCGAGTCATAGACCAGAGAGAAAAAAAGACATAACTCATACTAAGTATAGAACAATCAATACGACAACGACTGAAGAATGAATGAATGTACAAAATAATCTTAAGTATAACAGATTGTACACAAGGTCGGGAGGGTTAAGGATGGGACCTCTTCCCCTATACTTAGGGTGAAATATCCCTAAGTATAGACAGAATATCAAAAGTTGAGGGGACAGGTGAGAGATCAAGGAATGAACAACTCAAGGTGATAACCCCCCTTATACTTAGGACAAGGTATGTCCTAAGTATAACAATGATGAAAGGGGTGAACACCATTTCAGAAGAAAGAGGAAAAAATATGAAAATAAGAAAAGACAAAAAACAAAGATCATTCAAAAATGTTTTTGTCTGCTTTGTCGGATTATGCATAAGTGGTGGCGTTCAGCTCCTCCTCATATACAACTTGAATAGAATCTACAACGGACAAGAAGTTGTCATGCTCTAGATATGATTTCAGTAGCTATCTCTTGATCACGAAAGGCTATGCATCAGTTGACAATTCTGATATCATTACGCTTCTGTTGTCATGCACATGCTTCCCTATGAACGACCCAGTCCAATTGTTCTTCAACTTTCCTGAAAAAAAGTTTTAACTTCGCATCGAACAACCATACTCTGAAGTAGTTCAAAAGTCTTTCGGTGGATGTGCCTGTCATGCCAATTCTTGACTTTTTCCTTGTACATCAAAATGATGTCATATGTGTAGTCACAGAATTCAAGCAATCTATTCAGATCCAATTCTATGTTCTTCCTTGCCTTCTTGGAATCCAGATAGCAAAAATTGATTGCCCGCAAGGATTTCTGAATGAGTTCCACGGGCAGATGGCATGGATTGCCGTATACCAGGTGGTAAGGAGACATTCCCAAAGGATACTTGTACGATGTTTTGTAAGCCCAAAGAACTGAGTCTAGCAACTGAGTCCAGTTCTTACGATTCGGATGCACAAGCTTTTGAAGAATTGTCTTAATCACTCTGTTTGAGCACTCTACCCAGCCATTGGATCGTGGGTTGTAGGGAGAAGCTACGTAATGTTCAATGTAGAATTCTTGAGTTAGCTTCTTAACCTCCTTATTTATGAAGTGGCTACCACCATTAGATATGAGAATCTTAGGAATCCCGATCCTTGAAATGATATGATACTTCAGAAAACGACTGATGGAGCTACATAATGTTCAATGCAGAATTCTTGAGTTAGCTTCTTAACCTCCTTATTTTCAAAGTGGCTACCACCAAAAGATATGAGAATCTTAGGAATCTCGATCCTTGAAATGATATGATACTTCAGAAAACGACTGATGGTGCGACTGTCGGCGATGTAGATTGGGATAGCCTCCACCCAATGACTTACATAATCGCCAACGCGCAGAATGTATTCGAATCCCTGACTGTTTGCAAATAGGCCCATGAGGTAAATGCTTTATGAATCTCCATTTCATCATCTTTTTTCTATCATTTTGGCCTTAAAAATCCTAGCTAATGCATGTAAATATCATTATTTTATACAAATTAACACTCATTACGTACTCCATTTATTGTGTATAAAATAGTATTTGTAATGCCAAAATTATAGAATAAAGAAAAGAAAATGAAAAAGAATAAAATGCCAAAGGTATTTTATGACCTTAAACCCTGAGACCTAAGCATCATCATGACTTGGTCGACAAGGAATAAGGTAGGGGAGAAAACAGCCAAATACACAATAAAACCATGTTCTTTTATTTATCAACAAGTATATTTTGGGAACTATTTTATTCTTTATTATTTATCCATCAAATCAATAAACTTTGTACATGAAAGTTGTAGATAATAATATACAGAAAAATATAAAATTAAGTTTACACAAAAATAGTATAGAGTGTACTTTTTATACTCATAATAAAATGCCAAAACCCTAACTTCCCAGACCCATATATCTTAATTAAAAACTCAAAATATCAAAATCTCCTTTAATAATTTTTAATAAGCTACTTACTGAAGGTGGTTTCATATTTTTTGGAGCTAAGGTGTGAAAGTTAGGTTTTGGATTCCTATTGTACAATATACATGAATAAAATATTCATTTTATTTATTTTTTATAATTTTATAATTTTTTAAATATTATTTAGTGTGTACGTACATATTTAGAATAGAATAAAAATACAAATAAAACATCAAAATAAAATAGTCTACATAAATACATAGATAAAATACCTCTATTTATACTATATATTATATATACCTATTTAACTAAGTGTACAAAATACATCATAAAAATATAATAAAAAAATATTTGTGTATATAAAAATAAGTTATAAATATATAAAATAAGAGAATAAAATTATAAAATAAAAAATATAAAATAAAAATAAAATATACAAAACATAGATGAATATACCTATAAATATACCTTAAAAAATAACTTGTAATAAATAATCTTGAAAAAATAAATAAAATAAATTAAAATACTACATAAAATAATTAATATTTTATATTTTATACCCAAAAATTAATAAAATCATTTATTATTTTTAATTATAGTTTCTAATAAATGTGGTTGTTTTGTCCTATAGTGTCCCCCGCGGACCAATGAGAACACAAGGAATGTTGACCCTGATCAACTCCTTGTCTTCTCACTGACTTGTGTCAGAGCCTCAAGTCCCCCATTTTCCTTGACTTTTCCAGGCCACCCTATTGACCGAATCACCTCGAGCTCTTCATGGAGATCCTGCTCCTCATATCCCTCTTCAACGCCTAATCATCAGATCTCTCGAATAATTCTCGAGTCAAGCAATTTTTGTCCTCGACGTTCATCGGACCTATTTATCTATAAATAAACACCCTTGGTCTTCTTGCTGATCTGATCCCCATTCGAGCTTTGCTTCGCATTCTTGCATGAGTGTAGAGGCCTAGGAGAGAGCTGAGAGCTTCCCCGTGCTTAGAGGTGCTGAAGCAAGGAAGAGGCAGTGATCCACGGTGACCTCCGGCTGCCCCGCTTCCTACCAACCAGTAGGTATAAGAGCTGCATTCTTTTCATTTCCTTAGGTAGTTTTCGTTCACATCTTTCATTTCCTACAATATAGTTAGTGTTTTAATGATCGTATTAGTGTAGAATAGAATAATCCCCTCGTTGGAGCGCTAGAGCTACGACCATATGTTCACTGCGAAACCGACCAATTCTGACCCCATGTTCCTATCACTAATTTCCTCTTCTCATTCTCCATCAAATCAACCATCTAGGTCAACCTCTTATTACTAGATCAGTGAATCAGAGCTCCTACTCCGCTGTCCGTCGAAGCTTTGCCATTCCATCCACTTCCCACACCTTCAAGCTTCATTTTTGGGTTAAGGTGTTTCATCTCGAGCCTGTGAGTTGTCTTGTTTAGGTCAGAGCCTTAACAAATCCCTCTCGGGTTGGATTTGAACCTGGATAAGGCATTCCAGGTGCTCAAACTTCACCCGAACTCCAAGATCCCCACACTAGGTCTCGAACCGTTTTGTAGGCACCATTGGCTGTAGAGAAGCCTCCCGGTCATGAGGAGACTAAGAACACTGAAGAAGACTACCGGATGGCTGAGCAATCATGGATCGAAGGATGGGGAAGGTCTCGTTCTTCCGTGTTCTTCGTGAGTAGCAGCTACCGTCCGATCTGGGGAGGAGCCCCAGATCTATCTCCAGTCGTTGGATCTCACAAGCTTCAGCCATAAGATCTTATTTCAAGAACTAATCTTGAGCGTACACAACCAAATGTCATTGGGCGGGAGGAGAGCAACATGTGTCAAGTGAAATACTCTGAATCGTCCATCTCCACGCGCTATTGGGCTAAATTTCATATCTCACCCAACCATTTTCTAATTTTCTATATTAATCATGTAAATAAAATGTTTAGTTTAAATAAATGTGGATATTTTTCTTACAGACCCCTGAACTTTTTATAAATTGCAATTGGGTCCATGTCAGGTCACCTCACGTGCCGTCCCACATGAGGTAGTCATTTTGCAAACATGCCCCTGATAAAATTTGTATTTATTTCTATTCCAATAAATTTAAATATCAGTTATATATTTTTGGCACATTTGCAAATGAACCCATGGATTATACTTTAATTGATAATATGCCTTTCCCAGTTAGTGTATTTTTTGTGCTTAAATTTCACTTATTAAAAATAGTCCCCATGCACAAAAAATTGTGCAAAAATAGGCTTAAAAGCTTGCTAGCATGTGTATTCACACTATATTTTAAAATGCATTTTGAGTATTTAACTATGTATTAAAAATCAAATGAGCACGTTTTTGTTTCTATCTTACTTAGAAAATACCCAAAAAAATAGAAAAACACTTCGAAAAATTCCCAAAAAAATATATGTTGTTTATTTCAGTATTTATTAACTTCATAACAAACATCTCTAAAAAAAGAAAAGGCATAAAATTAAAAATCTCCAAAATCCAACAAAAATATGAAAAATTACAAAAATCCCCAAAATAGTTATTTTTGTTCCCGAATTTTCTTGATATTAATACCTATCTATTAAAATTGATATGAAGAATTTTGGATATAAATTGCTATTTTTAATCTTCAATTCAATTCTAACTATTTATTCAAACCCTGATTTTCGGAAATTTTCATTTTAAAAATATATAAAAATATGCAAAAATTACATAAAAATCACATAACATCATAAAACTATTTAAAACAAAAAAGTTTTATTGCGTGTATTTTATTTGTTTTAATAGTATTTATAATGATATACCCCTATATTATATATATATATGTAAACTTATATACTCTTATATCATATGTTTAATTATATATATATGTATATATATAGAATAAAAGAGATATATTATTACTAATATATATATGTATGATTTATATATAAATATCTATGTACATTAAAATGTGTGAATACCTTATAGATGTATCTTTACCTATGTGTATATATTTTGTATATGTATGAATCTAATATATAGATTTTATTATTATACATATATATATATATATCCATTATTTATTTCATAGTATATATATAAACCAACATAAAGAATAAAGACACACATGTACATAATATACAATGATTATAAATAATCATAGGCCCACTACATGCTTGCATGCTATACATTTTGTGTTGTAGATAATAATAAATTTTAATTCCACATTTTTGCTTTTACATTTCTTGATTTTTTTGTGGGTTAGTTGATTATTGACCAGAGGTTTGGTGAGCGGTCGCCTCAGCGACAATTTGTATTCACTTTAATGAGGATCATTTTAGACCCTCATTAAATCTCGTTCATCAATGGAGCTGTTACCGAGGAGAAATGTGTGTAGCCTATTTTGTAGCCTATTATGTACATTCATTTATTCATCTAGTGATTATTGATTAAATTATTGGTTCATTTCTTTATGAATATTTATTTATTCATGTATTACTTGTACATAACTCATTTTGATACATTTATTCGATTATTTGATCATCTATGGTAATGTACATCTCTTATTGAATTTATTGTGAGGGCTCGCTACGCGAGGACAACTTCTTAGGTGGCTAATGCATCCAAGATCAGTGGAGACTGGTCTTCAGGCTTTGGCCAGTTGGATAGGCAGCAAATGTGGCAAGGAGTGGCTAATTAGCATTAGTTTTGATTAGATTTATTTATTGGTGAGAGAGAGATTTATTCATTTATTTACAAAAATTAAATACTTGAACACTACTCTACACAATGAGGTCCAATGCCTGGGTGTTTTTTTGCTTGGGGGCCTTGTTGTAGTTTTCCTGTATTTTAACCGTCTTCTTTTATTTTTGTTTCCCGATGTTTTGAGTTTTCCGCCTTATTTTTATTTATTTTGTGTGCATGAGCCCTTAGCCTGTAGGTTGCTTGTATCAGTAACTAGGTCCACATCCCTAATAAGAATTGCATGCTCCTATAGAGTCTTACGATTGGATCTAGTCAAAGAAATAAATGATGATTATTTGGACTTGAGATCGCACGCCAAGAGAGGTCACATACAACACTGGCGGGACCCGTTGTGACGGGCACCGAGTGGCATTGAAGACCATACATTTGGTC
Source organism: Ottelia alismoides (assembly GCA_037367405.1). Classification (NCBI taxonomy): domain Eukaryota; kingdom Viridiplantae; phylum Streptophyta; class Magnoliopsida; order Alismatales; family Hydrocharitaceae; genus Ottelia; species Ottelia alismoides. Next base: position 22,344 of record JAZKJV010001067.1, on the reverse strand, counting down.
TCTCTTCTGAATAGTTGACATATGGTTCTTCACGTTTAATAATAACTACTATTTAGGATGATTTTGTCGAATGCACACCGCCATGTAAATAGGTTTCTATTACACACCACGTGGAGAGATTTGAGAAGCACTATAAGTCCTCTAGCTCTGCATTCATCATTAGATTTAATGGTAAGATCTCCATCATCGAATCAACTTGCACGACTTTTTCGCTATCTCCCTCTGATTTCGGGTACCTAGGACTTCAAAGAAAATCTACAAAATCATTAGGCGTTTGTATGCAAAATATCAAAAAAAAGTAAAAACCCAAAAAAACTAAAACAAGGGGACTGTTAAATAAACTTTGACCTTAATTAAAATTTGGAATGGACTTTCATTTGCCTTGGGTTCAAAATCCATCATTGTTTTCAGGTACCTTAGGAGGGGACCAAAACCCCTCCCATGAGCGAGGCATGACCCGCTAAGGATTAGATCCAAAAGACTAGTCTGTAATTGCCTTGTGTATCGCCTGGATTGTTGAAGTAATGGTACTTCTATCGTACATGATCGAGTAGGACCTTGTCAAGGATAATGTTCCTACCTTGTGTGGAACATCGACTTGGTCTGAAGTACTGAGCTTAGGATACACCTTCATGGATGTATCTGTCTCATCGGTTTGCGTTCGAGTAGGTCCTTGCATGCTCAAAGGTGACTCTATTGCAAGAGTAGGGATCCGGTAAGGGTTACAAGGATCTCATAAAAGTGCAGGCTACAAGCTACAAAGGAGGAGGACAAGTACGAGATACTTTTCTAGCAGTATTATCTCCTATTAGGTTAGCGTGCTAAGGACTTGTTATAAGATATGCCTGAAATGACAACTCTTAAAATGAAAAGATAATAAATAGTCATTCCCTTACAGCTTCACATGGCGAGAGTTGGTGAACCCAATTCTGTATTGTGTTTATATGGATCTAGATTAAGGTTCAAAGATCAAGTCCCGCACAGTTGTAAAAATTTTGTCATATGTGTCTTCTCTTTGACCCCTTGCTCACTTTGAGCCTTTCTACTATTTTGCACTCTTTTTTATTCCTTGTTAATCTTCGTATCTTTCCTCCTACATTGATCTTCCTCTTGTTTCTTCACGATGTCATTTCATGGATGGTTCAGTCGGGACTCCACCGACACCTACATCGATTCTATGAACTCAACATCATCAATAATTCGAGGTGATTCTCGAGAATCTGGCCCCGATCTTGTGAGTCGATCTCGAGACTCGTCATCTTGTTTCCACCCTCTTGATCTTCCAATAAACCGGGGACCACTCTTTCCCCCATCCTCTGCCCGTTGCGAATGGAAGTTGATTTCAATCCTAATGTCAAACTCATATCGACAGTTGGAATTCAATTTCAAATGATCTGATTGAGATTCTCGCATATTGCAGATAGAAGCCAACCCTGGTCCTGGATCCCAATCCAGAAATCATTTATTCAGACTCAGATTGAGAGATGACTCCTTAAGGGAAGGGCAAAGGGCATCAGCAACCCCAACCAGAGCAGGGACAGATGCCAGATCGAAATCAGGTGAATGCCTAGTTGGTAGCTTCCATCCAAGCCATTCAGCAACAACTGACTGAGCAAGCCTAGAACAGACTGTATTCCAGGATATGTTGAATGATGTACACCACATATCGGTAGGAGGAGGTGGAGAAATTCCCCATGATGAGACAGACCAAGAGGAGGGAGCAAGAAATGGGAACCCAAAACCCACACTGAAGGAGGCATACAATCCTGGAGACATCCATATGTGATGAATCTCACATTCATTGCATTAACTTGTACGAATTACGTAAAGATCGATTCACTTTCCTTGCATTTCATCTTACTTTGTACATAATATTATCCTCACATAACTTTTATTTATCACATGTAAAAATGGATAAAAGTGGTAAAAGAAGCACAAGTCACTACAATCCATTTCATCATTTATATATCTGATATAAGTTTTATGAGCCTATTATATCTACAATAAAATAGCTTGATATATTCTTTAATATGGAATGAAAACAACCTTTATACAATGATCTAATAGTACTCATGAATACTTTGAATACTCAAACTATGTTTAGCTATATATATATACAATATGCAGTCAAAATCTTGATTATACTTGAAGTTAAATTGCTTGGAGGTGTAAATCAAAGCTAACTATAAATAGTTATAACATGAAATATTTATACTACATATTGCCATATGAGTAAAATTTATTTTTAATCAACTTATATATAAATCTTAACATCTAAAGAACGCGAAATACGTAAACTATAATCATAATTTAATTATAAACATATATAATTCATATTAAGGCCATAATAGCTCTCCCACTCCTATCTCTATTATGATATGTTATTATCCCATTCCACTCACGTAACCAATCTCCATCCTTACTAGGGCTGCTAATCGAACCGAACTGTAACGAACATACCTATGTTTGAGTTCGGTTCGATAAGGAAGTTCGAAAGTTCGAGTTCAAGTTCGATTCGATAAATGCTCGATAAGATATGTTCGAGTTCGTTTAGAAAATGAAGGTTCGAGTTTGGTTCGATAACAGTTCGTTAACAATTTAACTTAACTAAAATTTGTTTATATGAACAAGTTCGAAACAGGAGTTCGATAACAAGGTTCGATAAGCAGTAAAAATAAGAAAGAAATTAAACTAAAGTGGTACAAAGTCCAATAAATACCACAATTTCTTTAACCTCAAAAGTTATTAAGTGTATAAATACTAAGTTACACATACAAATACACACACATATATACATATATCGAACTCGACTTTTATCGAACGAACATATGTTATGTTCATGTTCAGTTCGTTAAGCTATCGAACTAAAATTTGAAGTTCATGTTCAATTCATTTAGAAACGAATGAACATTTTTCGAACTATTATCGAACGAACTCGAATCGAATACGAACATGTTCAGTTCGATTAGCATCCCTAATCCTTACAAAATCCATGCAAGAAAGTTAAGTATTTTTATCCTCTTAATTATGTTTTTGGAAACATGTCCCTTACCATTTAAGAAATCAAGTGGGCCCTCCTCCCCATTCACTCCTTTTCCATGCAAGGAACATTCATCGAATCCCATATTATATCTGATTACCAATGCATTTTTTAATACATTTCTAGGTACTATCTTCCCGCAACATATAGAAGGAGAGCTGTTCCCTCCTGCTGACCTTCTTCTTCACGTAAAGTTTACTGCAACAACACCTCAGCTTCCAAAAGAAGAACAAGCCTCTACCATCTCCCAAGAGATCATCATATCTTTAGCGAGATATTGCTTCATCTTCACCATCATGCACGGCAAAGGCCAGGCTATAAAAGGGAGACCACCATCACATAGTATCGGATCTCCAACCACCATGCCCAGGTAGCTTGCCAACTCCTTCAGTCTGTACTGCCTTACGCGGTACCCCCCCTCCATTCCGCACTTCTGCATACGCATCACCTACTCCAGCCCAAGTTTCACTACTATTGTGTGCGCAGCCGCCAGCGCACCCCTTTTGCTTCAGAAGCAACCGTCGTCCACGCGGTCTTCTCCTCCCATAGTGCTACCGCCCGTGCGACCTCTCTCTCACTCCAGCCATCTACAATGCCCAGTACATGCATCGCATCCGCTTGTGCGTCCATACCCCGTGCGCTCCCATCATGGCCTTCACTTGTCCGTCCGAGTCTCGTACGTTGTTGCGCCTTTGCACACACCCCCTCCAGTTCTTGTCGCTCGTCGTACGCAACCCTCCATCTCACAGCTGCTGGCGCATACCTACGTCGTGTTTCCCAGCAGAAAGCCGCCACTTTCATTCTCCATTCTTGGGCTCCAAGAAGAGAAACCTCTCTCGTCTATCTTTTATTTATGTGTTTGATGCAATTTTATTTAAGTTTTAAGTAAATATGTAATTTGACTCTCTTAAATATTTTTACCGTAACTTATTTTAGTAGTTCACTGAACAATTGAAAGTCTCAATTTTGAATTTTAGTAGTTAAGTCCTTGGAGTTGCAATCTTATATATTTTACTAATCTAATTACAATTTCTCCAATTTTATCTCTTATTCTGAGAAAATTGTAAGGCGGTCCTTGTCAGTTTCAAGTTGGTCTGTGTAGTCGTAAAGCAGTCCGCTAATTTTCTTTTCTTTTGCATCTATACCCTTTATATATTTTGAGCACTAAAAAATCTTTGCAATCCAGAAAGAACTTATACAAAATTCTCAAAAATAGTAGCATGCATTTAGATTAGTTTAAAATAGGTTTTATCTTCCTTTAAACTCCATTATAAAATCAAAAAAATATCACATTGCTATTTTGCCTCTTTTCAAAATCAAATTAATTTTAAAGATTAAGTTAAAATTGCAAATCTGGATGGTCTCTGTGGATTCGAACCTCAACTTGCCATTTACATTCCTGATAGCCATTTGTGCAAGTAGTTGTAATGTATTTGTTTCATCTTGATTATTCGCGGTTCACAATGACTTGATAACATCACCATCTTAAATCGCGTAAAAATCTTGTCAACATTTTAGTGCCGTTACTAGGGACTAGACAATATTTGCATTTTTTCTTAATTTTTAACTTGTTTTCGATATTGTAATACGTGCATATTTTATTTTAGGTACTTGAACCCCGAAAAAGAAAAAAAATCCTTGCATTTTTTTAGTGAACTTGTAATTTGTTCTAAGTGAAAAATTTTGTAATATTAGTTTCTCCCTCCTTCTTGGAAAAACTCGTCATCAGCAGGACAAAACATTACAGGTTTAGCGCCAGAAGTGCAGGCACTATGATCTTCCTTTTTCACTTAGGCATTCTAAGATTTACATTTCTTGCATTTGTTTGCGCATCGAATTAAACTGGAGAAAATTTAAAAAAAAGTTATTGATTGCATCATCTCCGTGGTCTTCTCCCTCTGTGATAATCTAATTCAAAGGCCACCAAAATCGTATTTTGATCATATAAAAAGATAAGTTTGAAAGATCACCGCAGTGATCCGAGCAAAAGCAGATAAAATTGAATGCTTACTCAATCGCACGTGGTTATTGACACAAACTCAGGAGCATATAGAACCCTAGGATAGAGACAAAAATCCCTGGTGCCACGTGGGATTGCAGAGATAAGTCTTAACTCCTTGACACGTTGGGCACAAGTTCTTGCGGAAAGAACATATCTTCGATCTGAGTTCCCACCTTAGATCCCCTAGCCGGATGAGGATATCGATTTCTCATAATCTACCACAAACACCTCTTCATTAAGGACCAATAATTATCTGATAATATTCATTGAGCAACTAAATCTAAAATTGAAAAGATAACCGCATCTGCGGTAATTCATGTGGAGTTGGTGAATCAATTTTTTTTTATGTTTGTGTTGTGTATGCTAGGTCGTAGATCTTTGAAGAATCAATTGCAACAACCACTAGATTATGGCCCGATCAATAAAACAAAACCCCTTCCATCTTGTTCAAGTGAGAATATGAGAAATCACCTGATTTAGGAGACATGGGAGAAGAGGACCGACCTAACCCCATGGACCTCATTCTACAACAATTACAATTATTGAGAGAAGAAAATACCACAATGCATCACCTCATAGCACATCTCATCCGACCACCACCCATCAGTACACATGATAACCCTACGGCGGAAGATTTAGTTTATTGGGTCCATATTCCACCTGAGGTAGGAGACTTTGAAATAAAGGCAGCATCACTCTCCTTGATGCCAAAATATTATGGAAATGAGAGTGAAGATCCTTTCCTACACATACAAGATTTTCGATCTACCTGTGACACAATGAGCATCTCCGTGATAGAAAAGAAATACATTTACATGAAAGCCTTCACTCACCCTTTGAAGGAACGAGCACTCTAATGGCTCTGAAATTATGGAACCCCTCTCACCTCCTGGGATGCGTTAAGAGAGGCATTCATAAAAAAATACTTCCCAATAGTAAAGACAACTGCTCTGAGACAGGCCATATCATCCCTTCACCCAGAAGAACAAATAACCCATTCACGAAGCTGATGAATACCCATTCATCACTCTTTATTCTATTATTTTAGCTACAAAAACCTTTGCAAATACATGTAGATATGTGTAAATACAAATAAATACCAAAAGCATGCATTGTGTAAAAACCTATAATTAGCATGTTTTTGTGCACAAAATAAAAGAATAAAGAGCAAAAAGAAAAAGAGGGAAATATTTAGAATAAATATTGAGCAACCTAACCCAAGGGAGGGCTCAGCATGGGCCTGACCGCATAAAAGCCAAAGTAGAGGGAGATAGGGCTCACATGTGTATATACTTTTGTAAAAATATATTTTCCTCACCCAAAAATATGTTGTAAATATTTTGTATATATTTTGTATATTCTATTAAAAACAAAATAAAAAGATGAAAATCAAAAAGTCAAAAATACCTTCACCATGTGTATAAACCACACCCTTGTATTTATTTAACCCTATAAATAAATTCATTTATTTTCTAAACTTTTTGTAAATATTCTATATTACCTTTTGTAAATAAAATAAATAAAAAGAAACAAAACAAAAATTACAAAATTGAAAATACCAAAAATACATTGTATTAATACCATGTATATTAATGTATATATCCATTTATTTCACACTTGTATATAAGTGATAAAAATCAAATAAAAATATTCTTTTATTCCATATTTTATGTTGTAAATAAATAAAATACAAAATGGGCATAAAAACACATAAAAATAACAAATAAAAAATCAAAAATAAAAATCCATATAGTGTACATATACCTATATATAGAGCTAACCTATTTTTATTTCCAAAAAATTAATTAAAAATCACCAAAAAATAGAAAAAAATAAAAGAAAAATATTTCATGTTTTAAGTTTTCTTTAATTCGACCTATTTTTGCCCTAAAATAAATGGTCAAAGTTCGGGCACACGTGGCCGCTCCTGATTGGGCCACGGGGGAATATTGACCCCAGTCAACTCCCCCGCGCCTCCTTCCTTTTCTGGCCAACGCGCGCCGCGCCCTTCTTCCCCGATTTATCCACGCGCGTCCAGCCTGTCTTCCACTCAACCCCCGCGCCCAGATTCTTCGCCGCACATCCCTCTCCCTCGCCGGATCCTTCGCCATCAAAATCACGCCTTCCTTTGCTGTCGCCACTCAACCCTAATCGCCCGGTCACATTATAAAACCACCATCTCCGCCGCCCTCGCGCAGCATCTTTGGACCCTCTCCTTCTTCCCCGTGACCTCCATTGGCCTCGCAAGAGTGACAGCAAGCCGTTGCCTTTGTAGCAGTGAGGCGAGAAGGCGTATCCTCTGATCCGGCGTACCTCGCCGTACTTGCTCCGCCGCCAGCGTCGAGCACCGAGCTTCAGGCCTTGACGCCCTTCGAAGCTACGACCCGGAGATAGCCCATCTCCAGCACAGTCTCCAGCATCCATCAGGTAACCTTAGTTCCTTTTAGTTTCGTCTAATTTAGGATTTCCCCCAATTCCGACCATCGCCGCATTTCTTCGATTCCGGTCACTCCGATCACCCATCTTCCAATCCGACCCGATCAGCACCTTCGCAACCTCCTCACGCACCTTCTACGCCATTTCACTCAACCCAGATCGCACAGGATCTGGGAGCCGAGCTCCACCGCCGTCGCCTCGCCGGAGCTCTTTCGCCCCACCGCACCGTTCATCTTCACCCCGTCTTCTTGGGTCGAGGCACTTTGCCCTCGACCCGCGAAGCTCCTTGTCTATTTTGCAGGTCCAAAGGGGGTGTCTGAGCCTCCTTCCCAGTTCAGCCAGGAGCTTCTTCTCCGACGACCTCGCCGGACCCTTCCAGGGTTCGGCCGAGGCATTGGAGACCCGCCGCAGCTGCGCAACTTCACGCCGGAGCTTCTCCGACCTTCAGGCGCAGCAGAGGAGACCGGAGGCACCTTCACGAGGCCGGCGAAGTTCGCCGGCCATCAGTTCTTCGAGGACCCTCCAGAGCCGTCCGATGATGCTCCAGCTCCAGATCTGATCCTGAGCGTCCATCTGTTGAGGAGCAGCGACCGTTGATCCATTTGAGGAGCGCATCGGAGCCATCCGTAGCAGAGGAGAGAGATCTGAGCCCAGCACCGTCGGATCAGCCACGTGGATCTTTCTCCGCCGTCGATTGAGCCCAAGAGCCGAAGGAGTAAAGGCGCGTTTGTTCTCCACCGTTGGATCTGCCACGCGTCCTCATCTGGGCCGTCGCTATTAATAAAGGGGTAAATTTCATAGGCCCCCCCTCTGTTTGTCTTATTTCAGTTCAGTCCTGTAATTTTCAATTCTAGTTGTTTATTTTCTGGGTAATTTGCATCAAGGACCTCGCGCTTAATTTCTTTTGCATTTATACCCCCGCCAGTAGAGACCCACGTGCGTCGTCACGTGTTACTTGGGTTATTTGCAATATATGCCCTGTTGTTCTGGATGTTATGAATTGAATGAAATGTTTTGTTTATTTGCATATATACCCCTGTGAGCATTGATTTTGAACATGTGCGAATTATTTTGGGTAAATTGCATATAAGCCCCTGGACTTTTGATACGAGTTATCAACAGGTCCTTGGAACTTATTTTTATCACATTTAGGTCCCTGTGTGCCCCAGACACGTGCTTGGCACGTGACTTCTTGGGTATTTTGCACCAGGACCCCAGAACTTTTGGGTATTTGCACTTAGGTCCCTGTGCACAGTGCCCTACCTTTATTTTTGAATAAAATATCAAACGAACTCCAAATCCAATGAAATTTTGACACATGGCTCCTGCCATGGTGTAGGAATTTCTATGATTTTTGGGGACATTTTGGATTTCATTTATTATTTTTAAAAATTCAAAAAACACTTATTTTCGCCACTGTTTGACTTTAAAAATACCAAAAAAATATAAAATCACCTTTAAAAATTCTAAAAAAATTAGGTAATGTTGTTTACTGGTTGATTGATTTTCGAGCCAATTTTGGCCACTTTTCATCCATTAAAAACCCTAAAAATTGAAAACCCCTAAAAACTCATAAAAATTGTAATAAATAAATTAAAAATCCAAAAACAATAATTAGGGTGCCTAAATTTTCCTTATTCTTTCTAGAATATAGGAAAAATACCTTTAGGGCTTTTTGAGATCCAAAATTATTTTATTTTTGGGTCTTAAGCCTTGCTGGACAGTTCCCTATTTTCTTGCATTGTTTGATTTTTAATAAATAATTTACCCATTAGAAAAATCCCAAAAATTCACCAAAAACAGTAAAAACATTTAAAACATAAAAACCAATTTTCTGGAATTTTTGCATCATTTTTGTGTGGTGTATAAATTGTTGAAGTCCAGTGTTTGTGTGCTTCCTGTCATTTTCTCATCTTTTAAAAATCTAAAAAAATATAAAAACAAATAAAAACCATAAAAAAGACTCTTTTGGATTACTGATTACATCGTAGGCCGCAAGGCCAATCTGTGCTCCTTGAGTTCGACCCTGGGAGCTATACCAGGTTAAACCTATAGCTAGACCGCTCTTTCTTGTGCTTGCTTGATTTTATCTTATTCGAGTGGTTGAATTATTTTTCTTGATTTACTTAGTCCATTTGATTGAGGTCGCAACGACATTGTGATTTATTTCTTTAGACCTTTTACCTCTGTCATTTGGGCGGTGGTCAGAAGCCTGTGAGCATTTTAAGGAATTGCAAAGGAAATACCCTCACCATGTAATCCCCAAATAAAAATTGGTTCAGATATTTTATCAGGGCATAGACACATCATTCAAGAGAGTTATCGACGACGCATGTGACGTGAATTATATTAGCCACGATGAACACTTCGTGTGGACTTTATTTGAAAACATGGTAGATAATTCGATGAATAGTTCCTCCATTGAACAATATAATGGGCTCGTGAGACCAATTAATTTAGTTTATTATGAGATATCTACCAGTGACTCATCCAAGCAAAATCATGATAAATGAGAAATCCTCTCCAAACAAATGGATCTGATGACCCAAGCAATTGGTAACTTGGCTCTGAATAAAGTCCCAAATGATGTTTGTGGAGTTACTTCTAACCCCAACATTCAAGACTTTGGCCACGTACCATTCACCTATGATCAAGAAATGACTCTTGAAACAATAAATTGGATGCAAAGAAATCAAGGTGGGTCATTCTCAAACAACCAAAGTTCAGGATGGAGAGAACAATCAATACTGGGTGGAATGGACAGCACAATTACCATTTTCAAAATCACAACCAGCCTAAACAACAGACAAGACCTCCCATGACTCAATCTCACTTGGTTGTGAATTTTGATGCCCTTACCCAGGCTATTCAGCAGCTTGTTGTAGCACAACAACAAGCAAACGAAGCTCAACAACAAGCCAACATTGAAAATGCTAGGCAGTTTGTCGAGATCAGGTCTTACATCCCACCACTATCACCTCAACCACTGTCTAACCCCAACACCAACAAGGCTATCTCATCTGGATTACTCCAAACTCCACCACCTACGAGGTCTTTCACTTCACCCCCTAGATTTCAAAATCATAGTCATGCATTTTCCACACCCCAAACATAATATCAAGGATTTTCTGCCCCGCCCAAAAAAAAACAATTCAACCCCAGGGAACACACAACAACCGCCGAGGGCTCATGTAAGTTTCAAAACACCATCCCATTCAAACCAAGTCGTGACTCTTCGAAATAAAAAAACCATATCTGCTCATATCGCACCACAGACCGCTGAGAGGAAAATCGAAGAGGAACCAACTGAGATACCCATCCTACCTAGTTTCTCCCTGATCATAACCATCCCCTTTCCTGAAGCTCTTCGCAGGAAAAACATGAGATCATCCACTGTCGATTCAGAGTTGGAAAAATTATTTTCGGACATTATCATCGAGATTCCACTTTAAAAGCCCTCGAACAAATCCCATCCTTCTTCTGCTTTTTGAAGGAAAAATACCAAAGTGGAAATCCAAAAGGAAAGAATAAGAAAGATCAGGAAACTATCGAAAAGCATATGCTACCTCGAGCAACATTCAATGCCATCTCTCAGTTGTTTCCCACAAAAAAGAAAGATCTGGGAGCACCTCTAGTTAGATGCACCGTTGGAAAAATTGACTTTCGAGTGCACACTGCTAGATAATGGCGCCTCAATTAATCTTCTCCCTACCGCTATTCTGGACCAGTTTGACTTAGGAAAATTGAAACCCATCTCGATGATTCTACAAATGGATGATCGATCTGTGAAGAGACCTAGAGGATTACTGGAGGATGTAATAGTTACCGTTCAAGGATACAAATTTCCGGTTGACTTTGTTGTAATGGATATGGATCCGACCAACACATTGAGTGAGACACCCATCATACTTGGACGACCATTCTTAGCCACTGCCATGTCACACTTTGATTTTGAAGATGGGAAACTACAATTTAATATCAATGGCAAGGTCATCCCTATTGATCTTGTCATTCCCACAACCATTGAATCTGAGACCGAAGACTGTGGATGGATAGAAAATTGCGTCGTAATTGATATAAAAAATTACTTTGCCTCTATCCATCTCTCCAAAGACCCTCTGGAGGTTAGTCTAACACCTCCCGATCCACTTATAAGGACATGTCTCATCAAATCGCCATATATAATCTGAACTTTGCACACGAAGCTCCACAATGCCCTCTCACTAGTCAGGAAATTTTGAGTTAGATGAAGCTTGGGACACACTGGACACTGAACATATATTGACTTCACATGATCATGCCCACGATGGAACTTCCATTTGAGACTATTTCATCAATAAATACATCAGAAGAAACTGCTCCTCTGACGCCACCAACACCCATTCTCGAACTGAAACCCTTACCACAAGATCTGAAGTATGCTTTCCTTGATGATGCACACACTCTACTAGTCATCATTATTGCCAACCTAGATTACACTCATGAAAGCCAACTCATGGAAGTTTTGAAGAGGAATTCCCAAGCTATTGGTTGGAAAAAGACTGATTTGAAATGAATAAGCCCTACATTCTGTACACACCACATATACTTGGAAAATGACAGCAAACCCTTTCGAGAAATGCAAAGATGATTAAATCCTAATCTATGAGAGGTTGTGAAGAATTAAATATACAAGTGGTTAAGTGTCAGCATCATTTATCCAATAGCCGATAGTCCTTGGATCAGTCCTCTCCAGGTCGTCCCCAGGAAAGCTGGATTAGTTATTGTAAAAAATGAAAAAGGAGAGAACATACCTACTCGAGTAGAAACATCTTGAAGAGTCTGTGTTGATTTACAAAAAACTAAATAAGGCTACACGAAAAGACTACTTTCTACTACCATTCATTGACCAAATCACCGAGAAACTAGCTGAAAAAGAATTTTTTTGCTTTTTGGATGGATATTTCAGATATAATCAAGTGGCTATAGCACCGGAGGATCAAGAGAAACCACTTTAACTTGTTCTTTTGGAACCTATGCATTTCGACGCATGTCATTCAGATTATGTAATGCTCCAGCAACTTTTCAAAGGTATATGATGGGAATCTTTGCTAATATGATCGATGATTTTATGGAAGTATTTATTGATGATTTTTCAATTTTTGGAGACTCCTTTGAGGAAACATTTGGATTTTTTGATAGAGTCCTGTAGAAATGCATTGAAGTAAACTTGATATTATCTTGGGAAAAATCACATTTCATGGTGAGGTAAGGGATTGTGCTAGGGCACAATGTATCAAAGAAAGGGATGGAAGTAGATCCTTCAAAAATTGAGACAATCACCCACCTAGGCCTGCCCGTTAATATAAAAGGAGTTCGTTCCTTTAGGGTCTCACATCATAAATTACACAAACCATTCTACTATGAAATACCTCTTCACAAAGAAAGATGCCAAGCCTAGACTCATTAGGTGGGTATTATTGCTCCAAGAATTCGATCTGGAAATTCGAGACAAAGCCGGAGCAAAGAATGTCGTAGCCGATCACTTATCAAGGCTCTCTTTATCACCTTTACCCATCAATAACATTGTCCCAATTTCTGATAATTTCCTGGATGAGAGTATAATATATGTCTCTCAACTCCCTTGGTATGCGGACATCGTCAATTAACTCATCACATCCACATTACCTGACGACTGGCTAAATCATAAGAAAGACAACACCAAAGCCCAATCCTGATATTATCATTGGGATGACCATCTACTCTTCAAAGAGAGCACTGATTTGATATGGAGACGTTATATCATTGAATCTGAAGTCTCTAGTATCCTATCTCACTGCCATATCTTTGGGTGTGGAGGACACCATTCAGGGAAGAGTACATCCGCTAAAGTACTACAATGTAGTTTCTATTGACCTACATTGTTTAAGGATGCCCATCATTTTGCTCAAGCTTGTCCTGCCTGTCAAACCAATGGAACAATGACCCAACGCAACATGATGCCTCTCCAACCAGTACATGTAGTCAAAATTTTTGACACTTGGGGCATAGACTTTATGGGACCTTTCACCACATCGCATTGTTACCAATACATTCTTCTCGCTGTTGATTATGTGTCCCGTTAGGTAGAATCCATTCCCACTCGTGTTGCTGATAACACAATCATTGGCAAGTTCCTAAATGGCCTATTCCCTCGATTTGCATTGCCTAAGGTGATCATTAGTGATGGAGGAACCCACTTTTTGAATACTTCGGTGAGAAAGTTACTTAAGAATAATGGAGTTGAACACCATGTCTCGACTTCCTATCACCTACAAACCAATGGAATGGTTGAGTTATCAAATCGAGAGATTAAAATCATACTCCAGAAAATTGTTCGATCTGATCGTAAGGACTGGTCCCAACACTTGTCATCTGCTTTTTAGGCATACCGTACAACCTTCTATACACCTTTAGGAATAAGCCCCTACAACCTTGTCTATGGAAAACCATGTAATTTACTTGTCGAGATTCACCACAAATCACTCCGGGCAATAAAACAATGTCAATTGGATTATGATGAGGCCCGAAAAAGAAGATTACTAGATTTGGCTGAATTGGAAGAACTACGATCACAAGCCTATGATAACAATCCGATCTACAAGGAGAAAATAAAAATATGGTATGATGCCAACATTTCGAGGAAAATATTTCAGGAGAATAAAAAAGTGTGGCTATTTGATGCAAAATTAAATTATTTCCAGGAAAGCTGAGATCAAATAGAAAGGACCATACATTGTAACCTAAGTTTTTGACAATGGTTCCATAGAAATATCTTATCCAAATACTAAAGTCACTTTCAGAGTCAACGGTCAAAGATTGAACCCCGTTGTTGAACCCTTTGGTCCAATGCCTGTTTATGCAATATATCATCTACATGAACATTAAACAATACACTTTGCCAAGCTGAGGTGTTAAATCATGCATTCTCGTGAGTCTCTCCTCACATGTATCTTTTCTTCTTTCCCATGTGTTTATTTTACTGTATTGCATTAGATAAGTATGGGGGTATACATCCACACTTCAACAAAACACAAAAATACTTTTCACATACCTCATCCAATCTGTTGGTCCTCTTATTTATTGACTTTACCATGAGAACATGGTTTCTGATAAGCATGGGGGGTGTCTGTATATTTTCCAAAATTCCATAATTTTCAAAATTGCATATTTATCTTGAAAATATTACTAAAAGAAGAAACATTTGCATTCTTAAAATCAAAATAAAAAATTTTATAAAATTTTCCTCAAAATATTTTTCAAAAACATCAACAAAAATATCTTCAAAACCACCAAAATACGTCTCTCCTTCCCATTTTATCCTAATTTTTTTCAGAAATCGATTCTTCATTGCATAGATCATAGATTGAAGTTGAGTTGACCCTAATCCACTTAAGTCCATCAGAATTTCACTAGACATGATTTTTAAGTTTTCTTTAGGTCCATATGTACTTTATTCTCTCAATTCTGCTAACTCTATTGGTGAATGAACTTCTGTATCCAACTAGATCACCTAAGCAACTGGTACCACTCTTAAACTCTTCATTGAATATTAAACAACTACACATTTCACTTAGCTTGATTGAGTTTATTTTACGAGACACAGTTATAAACAAGTTGAGGTGAGGAGTTGTCCTCTTGGTTGTGCCAATGCCTAAACCTTGTCTATAGTCAGTGAAGGAACGTGACTCAGGAGCAGAATGATCTCTCTAGTCTAAGTATGTCAGCAAACAAGCCAGCATCGTACCTCCAAAGTCAATATTAAGCGATACTACCTTCGATGCCAAACTCAAAACAAAAACACCACAAAAAGGCATATCACAATACAAAAGAATGCAAAAAAGCACCAATCATGCAAAGATGTGCGAATCAAAAGCAATGAAAGAAGACCACCAAATAACCCTTGTCCACCAACAAGCAGTGGTAGCAGCCCAATGATGCTACCTAATTTCTTAAAAGAGGCCCAAAGAGGCTCCAGGGTTCTGCTCTGCAAAAGGAAAAGAATGAGAGCAACGGACCAAAGCGGTCTACGAAAAACCCTGAAATTAAGTCCTATTCTCCATCCGAATTGCTTCCTATTTTTATGCTGACATACTTGGTGAAAGGAGACTATGCGTGAACTCAGGTGAGGATCGAGATTATAGACATAGGGAATCATTCGGTACCATGATAGATTGTATTGTTATCTCATTCTCTCGACTTATAAAAGCTACAACATCACTAACACTGTGTATATCCACTCAAGGTCAAAGAGAATACATGTTGATTACAATGATCTGACTTGATCGACTTTCTGAAACCATTTCGATTTTGTCGGAACTGAAAGGTTGTTGAAACTATAAACTCGAGTCAAGTTATAATTGGAACAAATCTTTAATCCATAGGTCTACTCTACTAAAGTTTGTGTATTTATGTGATTTAAATATAAAAAAAACTCAAGACATTCTGGGCGTGTCTGCTGCAAACCCTCACTTGTTCATGTTGACTATTCCCCTCTTCCTTCATTATTATTTATCTTACTCATGCTCTAGACTAAGAAGATTTAAGTATGGGGGTGTGATGAACCTCACATTCATCGCATTAACTTGTACGAATTACATAAAGATAGATTCACTTTCCTTGCATTTCATCTTACTTTGTACATAATATTATCCTCATATAACTTTTATTTATCACATGTAAAAAAGGATAAAAGTGGTAAAAGAAGCACACGTCACTACAATTCATTTCATCATTTATATATCTGATATAAGTTTTATGAGCCTATTATATTCGCAATAAAATAGCTTGATATATTCTTTAATACATAATGAAAACAACCTTTATACAATGATCTAATAGTACTCATGAATACATTGAATACTCAAACAATGTTTAGCTATATATATAGGGTAAAATGGGGCTGCCCCCATGGGCGGAGCTAACTTGGCTCCCCCCGTGTCATTCCGCCGCCTTTTTTTATTTTTTTTGAAAATTTATTCCGTGGATTTTCATCAATATATACCTATATTATGTCATTCAAATTCCACGCGAAACAGAGACTCCTACGACCTCCATCCGGAAGGGTCATGTTTAGCAATTCTGTTACCGTTAAAAAATGTCTATCTCGATGGAGGCCGTAGGAGTCTCTGTTTCGCATGAAATTTGAATGACATAATATAGAGATATAGTGATCAATATTCAAGGAAGAAATTTTCAAAAAAATAAAAAATAAAAAAACGGACGAAATAACGTGGGGGGAGCCAAGTTAGATCCCCATGGCAACCCCATTTAACCCATATATATACACACACAATGCAATCAAAATCTTGATTATGCTTGAAGTTAAATTGCTTGGAGGTGTAAATCAAAGCTAATTGTAAATAGTTATAACATGAAATCTTTATACTACAGATTGCCATATGAGTAAAATTTATTTTGAGTTAACTTATATATAAATCTTAACATCTAAAGAACATGAAATACGTAAACTATAATCAGAATTTAATTATAAACATATCTAATTCATATTATGGCCATAATAGCTCTCCCACTCCTATCTCTATTATGATATGATATTATCCCATTCCACTCACGTAACCATTACAAATTCCATGCAAGAAAGTTAAGTATTTTCTCCTCTTAATTATGTCTTTGGAAACATGTTCCTTACCATTTAAGAAATCAAGTGGGCCCTCCTCCCCATTCGCTCCTTTTCCATGCAAGGAACATAGATCGACTCCCATATTATATGTGATTACCAATACATTTTTTTATACATTTCCAGGTACTATCTTCCTGCAACATATCAAAGGAGATCTCTTGCCTCCTGCTGACCTTCTTCTTCACGTAAAGTTTACTGTATCAGCACCTCAGCTTCCAAAAAAAGAACACGCCTCTACCATCTCCCAAGAGATCGTCATATCTTAAGCAAGATACGGCTTAATCTTTACCATCCTGCACGGCAAAGGCCAGGCTATAAAAGGAAGACCACCATCACATAGTATCGGATCTCCAACCACCGCGCCCAGGTAGCTTGCCAACTCCTTCAGCCTACACCGCCTTGCGGTACCCCCCCATTCTGCACTTCTGCATACGCATCACCTACTCAATCCCGAGTTGCACTGCAGTTGTGTGCGCGGCCGCCAGTGCACCCTTTTGCTTCAGCAGCAACCGTCGTCCACGCGATCTTCTCCTCCCATAGTGTCACCGCCCGCGTGGCCTCTCTCTCATTCCAGCCATCTACAGCGCCAAGTACGGGCGCCACATCTGCTTATGCGTCCGTACCCCGTGCGCTCCTGTCGCGGCCTCCTCTTGTGCGTCCGTGTCTCGTGCCCCCTTGCGCCGTCGCACGAGCTCCCCCTCTCCAGTTCCTGACGCAGTCGTACGCGACCCTCCATCTCACAGCTGCTGGCGCACACCTACACCATGTTTCCCAGCAGAAAGCCGCCACTTTCATTCTCCGTTCTTGGGCTCCAAGAAGAGAATTCTCTCTCGTCTATCTTTTGTTTAAGTGTTTAATGAAATTTTGATTAAGTTTTAAATAAATATGCAATTTAACTCTCTTAAATATTTTTGCTATAACTTTGATCTTGTAGTCTTATTTTAGTAGTTCATACAATTGAAAGTCTCAATTTTGAATTTTAGCAGTTAAGTCCTTGGAGTTGCAATCTTCTATATTTTACTAATCTAATTGCAATTTTTCCAATTTATCTCTTATTCTGAGAAAATTCTAAGGTGGCCCTTGTCAGTCTCAAGTTAGTCTATGTAGTTGCAAATCAGTCCGTTAGTTTTCCTTTCTTTTGCATCTATGACCTTTATATATTTTGAGTATTAAAAAACTTTACAATCAAGAAAGAACTTCTACAAAATTATCAAAAATAGTAACATGCATTTAGATTAGTTTAAAATAGGTTTGATCTTCCTTTAAACTCCATTATAAAATCAAAAAAATATCGCGTTGCTATTTTGCCTCTTTTAGAAATCAAATGAAGTTTAAAGATTTAGTTAAAATTGCAAATCTGCATGGTCTCTGTGGATTCGAACCTCAAATTGCCATTTACATTCTTGATCGTCATTTACGCAAGTAGTTGTAATGTATTTGTTTGATCTTGATTATTCGCGGTTCACAACGATTTGATAACATCACCATCTTAAATCACGTAAAAATCTTGTCAACAATATGACAGAATGGATCCACATCCCACCGCACCATGCTCACTTCGAGCTCAAATCCCACTTCCTTGTGCTCCTCCCCTCATTTCATGGGAACACCAACACAGAGCAATACACTTACCTGCAACAGTTCTCTCGTATCTGCAGGACAACCCACTACCCTAACATCCTGTGGGGTGTAGTGAAGATGATTGCATTCCCTTTCGGCTTATAGGACAAGTCCCTCTATTGGGTCAATCATTTTAGAAAGGTCATGATGACTTGGGAGGAACTCAAATCTACGTTTCTTCACAAATTCTACCCTCTTGGACATCTCAACCAGATGCAAACCAGTATGAGCAACTTCTCCCAGGCCACCCACGAGTCTATCCATGATGCCTGGGAGTGATTTCCAAATCTGCAGGAGAAGAGCCCCTACCACGATATACCGAGGACCAGCCTGGTCCAATACTTTTTATGGGACCTGAATATAGAGAGTCAGAGACTAGTGGATGCTGCATGCTGAGGTTCTCATTTTAACAAGGATGAAGACGTGGTAT
The DNA here is from genome assembly GCA_037367405.1 of Ottelia alismoides. NCBI lineage: Eukaryota > Viridiplantae > Streptophyta > Magnoliopsida > Alismatales > Hydrocharitaceae > Ottelia > Ottelia alismoides. The sequence continues at coordinate 3,155 of JAZKJV010001067.1, read as the reverse complement.
GTCAGATTTTTGAAGAAATGACTGAGGGAGAGGCCAATCTGTCTTCATCATGCGCTTACCAGAGATAGCTGCAGGTCCTCCTAAAGTCAGTTCATATGGAAGCATCCCATGAAGGAGAGAGAGAGAGAGATGAGAGCTCCAACCTCAGTACCATTGGGGGCCATCTCTCAAAGGTTGAATCATCGAGAAGCAGTCACAGGACCTTAAGAAGCTTGCTGTGATCGAATAAAGGAAGTATAACTTGGACAAACTGGACCAAATCACCAAGCAGTTGGAGCTACTGGTGAGCACCATCAGTTCGTGTCAGACGGCAACACCAACATCTAAGACTCCTGCTTTGAAGAAAGATGAGCCCTCACTGCCACAACAGCCTCGGTCAAGTCTGCAACAGCATGCGATCCAGCATGTGTACTACGTGCAGGCACCTGAGCAGACCCTGCCACAATAACAGATGGTGGTCTACCAGCCGGACTGCCTCCCATCTTCTGATCCAGCATTTCCACCACCGGCACCATTGATCCAAGAAGTCAATATTGTAATGATGCACAGTTAACCCGTCCTACGAGATAACACTGGGGCCAGTTAACAAACAATCGGCCTTACCACCAACCTCAGGGTGGTCGTTTTGCTCAATCCTTTGAACCTCAGCCTTAATACCAGCATCATCCATCTCGGCATTATAAAGGAAACTGGAGACAATCTCAGCAGTACCCGTAACTACAATACCATCATCCACAACCGTGTCATCAGTACATGGCTGGACAACAACAATATCCCCTTCCTCCATACCAACACTATCAACTTCCTCCTCCACAGCAACATCAACAGCCCTAGCATCAACCTCCAACCATCAGCAACAATGTGGTCTGCACGTTGAAACTTCTGAGGTTGTTCCAGTGAACCCCACCCTGGATTGCTTGGCCCATCTCATGAAGGGTCTAGAAGAGATGACCAAGAAGCTCGACAACCTGACTGTCACTAAAACTCCTATTCCAGTGCAGGTCGAAGCAATCCCTAATAATTTTAAAAGGAAAGAGCAGGTAGAATGTGATGCCTTGTCTGTGCCTGTCAAGTCATATAATCGTAATTTTGTTTTGTCTAATGTTGTCACTCTCTAGAGCGGTAGGATGTTGCCTCCATCTGCCACCAGCACAAGGAAGAATAAAACTTTGACAAATGAATCATCTTCTTCTGCATCATCCGCTCCAACTACAGGTTCGGGTGAGGAAGAAGGAGGATGAGCCATGCCAGCTGTCACCCACAACCATCACCAAAAAGAGCAAAAAAAATCAGAAAAAGCAAAAAAGACCAAAAAGATGATCACGATCAAGTGAAGCAGCGCCAGCCATAGAGGAGCCAACATTAGCATCCGATCCACTGCCAACCGATGGAGCAGAGATCGTACTTTTTGCTTGTCCACCAGCAATAGCACCTTCACCTCCAGCATGGACACCTTTTCATAATCCAGATGTACAAACACTATGGACTAGAATTTTGTTGTAAATAAGATCATTATTTCCTATTTCCGTTATGTAAATATCCCTTTTCTAGATGCAATACAAAAATCCAAAAAAGTTACAAACAAAAAAATCCATTGTCTGATCATGGAGTTGTAGATATTCTTAACAAATTTATAGTTGAGTTGCCATTGGTAAATGCCATGAAATACATGCCTGTGTGAAAAAAGGCTTAAATGATGCATGTACAAACAAGCATCAGCCAAACCGTAATAACAAATGCCAGCAAGTTGAGCGGCACATCCTCACTGAGGCCGCAGTTGTAGCCATCAGCAATCTCCCATAGAAGAAGCACGATAAAGGAGCACCTTTGATTAGATGCGAGATTTTTAACCAAGTCTTCGAGAGAACCCTTCTTGACAGCAATTCTTCCATCAACCTCTTGCCCTCATCATTATTGCAATAATTCAAGTTGGGTCCATTAAAGCAGACACACATGATCCTTCAGTTCGTCGATCGATCCATCAAGCGACCCAAAGATCATTTAGAAGATGTTGTGATAAAGCTGCACGATATGCAGTTTCTAGTTGATTTTCTAGTCCTTGATATGAACTCCCATGCACCATTAATTCAACCTCAATTATCCTTGGACAACCATTCTTCCGTATCGTAGATGCCGTAATTGACTATGGTTCTGGGAAGATCACGTTCAGCTCGAGCACTCACAGAGTTACATAGACAAGGTTAGTGAGCCAAAGGTCATATCTGATGAAAGTCATGCAGCACCGCCTGAAGCATATTGTGACTTTATTGTATAGATCAGAGATACAAACCTCTCTTTGAATGGCATATGGACCCTGAAAATCCTCTGTTCTGAGAAGTAATGGGAAAACACAGTCGACACAAGCTCCGATGGCACTTGGGAGACATAATCCAATTTGCTCATAGATCTCATTGAGTCAGACAATTCATACGAGTCTGAACATGATGAATTCGTTACAGATCTGTTTAACACATTGTCAGTTGAACAAGTAGTCACTGAGGTGAGCACCACTACCTCTAAAGTTAGGGCAGATCATGCACCTACCAGCACAGTTTCAGGAATAACCGAGAAGCAGGCTCGATCAAATCAGAATTAAAGACACTTCCCATAGGCCTTAAGTATGCTTTCCTTATAGGTGCAAAGAATATGTATCTGGTAATCATCAGTAGTAGGCTAAACCTAGATAAGGAATCGCAACTTCTCGAGGTTCTAGAAAAGAACCGCAAGGCACATGGTTAGCACGTTTCAGATTTTCGTGGGATAAATCCTACTCTGTGCTCACACCATATCTATTTGGAAGAGGATGCCAGATCGTCCCGAAACATTCAAAGGAGACTGAACCCAAATTTGCGGGACATCATCATGAAAGAGATCACGAAATGGTGTGACGTAGGCTTCATTTATCCCATTTCTGATTCAAAATGGGTGAGCCCTTTGCATGTAGTTTCGAAGAAATCTAGGCTCACTGTGGTTACAAATGACAGAGGAGAGGAGATTTCTACTCGAGTATCGACATCCTGGTGAGTATGTACTGACTATCACCGTTTTAATGCAACAACCAAGAAGGATCACTTCCCCATGCCGTTTATCTATCAAGTATTGGAACGATTAGCTGGCAACGAGTTCTTCTGCTTTCTGGATGAGTGCTCCAGGTA